>JARHVA010000786.1:3587500-4200000 GCA_037957365.1 Torreya grandis
ATGTATTCAATCACATGCATACATCAAAGTAGGGACATTATGTAGACACCTAATTTTGGTACAAATCCCTTTTCCTTAGTGTATTTTCCCATTTTTTCACACTTGGTTCACTCATGTATATTTGGCTATTTTGGACATCATCTTGGATATCTCTCTAGTCTTTAGCCTTCTATATGTGTTTAACATTCATTTATTTAAAATTTTAAACATCATTTTTGTATCTCCTAAGCTACTTGCACCTTTTCTAGATATTTGTCTCTCTTGGGACAAATTTAGTGGCTACAAGCATATCACCATTTTTTCCCTTTGTATAATCAACGAGTCATTGAATCTATCCCATGTGTTTTTGTGGGTATTTATATCTTGGATTTAATTCCAAAGTATTTTATTTTACATACCACTCTTTTATATGGTTATCCATTGTGTGTGTCATGTCATAGAGATCTATATATATACAAATCATTCCCAATCATTTAACAAGTATGAATGAGCTGTGAATTCATTATCCATAATTCAAGTTAGAGCCTTCAATTTCCATATATATTACTATAGTTGTGATATATTATTCCACCTCGATACTTTAATATTATTCATGTTATTGTGACATCATCCATTTGTACCAAAATAGGGTCTAGGAAAATATTCATGTAGTTACATCATCAATTCTAAGGTCCTTGCTTGAAATTCTATTTACATGATACTGAAACTACGTGGGGTATGAATCCAATGTGTGAGATATGTAGTTACAACTTGTTTGAGGTTTCCTAATCCATATACTTATTTACTTCTCTTTTTCATGTGTGTTATGGCAAATTATATCAATAGATGAAGAAGACATAAATTCATACATTCTACTTATGAATTAATAGAATCAAAAGTAAAATACTATACAACATAAAAAGGAAAGCCTACACAAGAAAAAATAGATTGTAAAACATAACACATTATGAATTTGGTGTAGTAGAAAAAAATCATTAACAATAACACATGAGCATATTCAATAACAATAAAGTAAGTGATGATTTTGTCCTTCAATAGTAAGCAATCTAGATTTCAGATAGAGTTGATATACCTCTTTCAGATCACTATTGCTCTCTCATAATTCCAAGATTCTACCCATGTGTGATTATTTCATAACTTTTGATGTTTTATTTTGTCATTGCTTGTTTGATTAGTGAGTTTAAGCTTCTTTACTAATTTTTCAACATTTAAGGTAGATCTGATTTACTGTTTAGATTGATATAATATAGATATCCGTTCTACATTTTTTTGGCTATTTTATTAGTGTCATTATACCATAGTGTCACAATTCAATAAAATAAGGTGTGATATCCTCTATTAAATATGTGAGGGAGTTTAAATTTTTTGCTTCATTGAGGAAAAGAGGATGGGTGACTATTTTTTTTGGGTGGTCACTAGCCATTCTCTCCAGTAACCACTTGTTGTTCTAGAATCAGAATGTTTTTTCCCACATGTTTGTGGATCACAATAATAATTAGATTAGTATTCAAAATATATATTTTTAGTAGTGGGAATCCTTATCATAGTAAATGTTTTTTAGGTTGTTTAGAAATCTCCCTTCTAGGATTTTTGATGTGAGTGGAAATAGGGTGAGATATGGGTTTTCTAATTTGTGCATAATCCCTCAGGGTCAATTTTTATAAATCTCAATTTTATATATATATATATATAAGACCATAAAGAAGCCTTTGGGCCTACTACAGGGAAACATAAATAAAGAGCCAAGAGTTTGACTACAAAAGGTTTGTGTGATATGCTCTTAAAGTATGATAGTTAATAAATTTGTAACCCATATATGTGAATCTGGTTTGACATGTGTGGAATGTGATTAAAGAGATTTATGAGATGGAGGGAAAATACATTGGTAAGTTGTTGAAGAGAATGATGATGGATATTTGGCAGTCAGTTGGGCAGTGTAATAAGTTTGATGTCACTTAGTATCTTAGATGTGAAAACCTTTTATCTAACACTGCTATGACCTTCTCTTTGTGTGAAGATTATTGAGTCATTTTAATGCATGGTGCACTTTCTTGGGTGAATATTTTGTCACCAGCTAATTGATGGGAAAAATAGGTTGCTTCAACCACAACATAAGGAGATTGATAAGCCAAATGTGCAGGTTTACTACATCAAAAGGGGACAAATCTATCCTCTCATCAAGGGGAGGTTCCCTATAACTATGAGGTGATATATATACTATATATAAACTATAAATAAGCTAAAATAACAGTCAGGGGTAGGACAACACCATCCATCTCTCTTTTTTTAGAGATGATGTTCACAGACAAAGGAGAAATCTTGGTGAAAACACTGAAGACACTTCTCTTCTTTCAGAAGTGGTCTGCACCAAACATTAGGAATTCTTTCTAGTAGTGATAAGTAAATGTAACAAGACGTAGAAACACAACAGGATGAAGTGTAGCACAAATTATCCACCTCAACTTCCAAAGAGTGAAATACGAAGGACAATGGGGGCAAAAAGTTGTCCCAAGATCCTTTACACAGGAACAGAAAAAAAAACACGTTAAAGACAATTGTGGTAGCACAAAGTCTCTCCAAAGTCGACTTCAGGACACCTTCTTGATTACTTCCACTAATTTTACTTATTTAATTAAATGGACAAGAATGCATTCAGGAAATAGACATAAGAACAATCTCCTCAACAACACAAGCTATTCTAGCACAAAGTTTGAAAGGTCACCTGCTTTCTCATTAAAATAAAGAAATATGATTAATAATCTGAGCTCAAAGTCTTAGTAATGCCTTTCAATTTGGGCAGAGTTTTGCTTCTGATAACCAAAAGATCTCCTTTGCATAAAATAAGAGATTACAATATATAGCAGCCAAGAAAGACTTGGCACTTTTTTTTATGGAAAGGCCCATGCTACATTTAATGCCTTGAATGCATTTTCAGTTCAGTCAAGGGGCCATGCTAAAATAGGCATCAACCTTGACTTTGGTGTACATAATCATCTCAAATGTCTTCTCCTCAACATGGGTCATCTGGTCTATCTCTAGATATGTACATGGTTGTCCACTCGCTTTTATTCAAAGGGAGAAAAATAGGCCATGCCTTTTAATGTTTACGCACTCAGATGTCTACTTGGTGGACTGTTCCACCTACTGGAATAACTCCCCTATAGACATTTTAGTATCTCTTATAGCTTTTCCTCTTTCCTATTTCAATTTGAGCTCTCAGGCTATCTTCTTACCTTCAATAGGCTCTTTCAGCTTCTTTCTTCAGCTGTTCGCTAAGTTTTGTTCTTCAAGTTTCATGCCATATTTGAAAATAAACTGGCATTTCATTACCTTGAATTTGACATCCATAGGGACATCACTGGTTGTTGGTCACTTGAACCACATTGAACCTTGAAAGTTCATTGGTTCCATGGTTCAACGGTTCGGGCGGTCCTATCTGCTCCTTGGTTCAATCACTTTATTTCCTTCACTTGAAGCTTCCCTTTAAACTTTGAAATTCCTTTAGCTTTTTGTCTTTAGAACCCCCTTGAAGGGAAGGTGTCCTTTTGGGCCTTGAGAATGGTCCATTTCATGGCCACCGAGAGTCCCCCACAAGGGTACTTGCCCTTCAGGGTCCTTCGGGTGGTCTTGTTCTTCAAATCCTTTAAACAAAATGCTTGAAGAAATTCCTTCAGACATTTTGTCTAAAGGAAATATTTCCTCTACCTTTGCTGCTTTCTGTCAGGCCTTTCAAAATTCCTTTGGACAAAATGTCTGAAGGAATTCCTTCAGACATTTTGTCTAAAGGAGTTCTCTTATGAAATTTTACTATGGAAAATCTTTTTGAAAGATATCCTTTTGTTCCTTGTCTTTCGCAAGGGCACTTGTCCTTCGGGCTTTGGGAGACTCCTTTGAACCTTTGAACTTTGAACCACTTTGGTTCAAAGTTCAATGGTTCATTCTCTTTCTTTGAATCCTTTGGTCTTTCAAAGTTTTTGGATCTTTTTTTTTTTTGTTGAACTCATTTAACCTTTGAACTTTGAACCTTTCGAGGTTCAAAGTTCAATGGTTCAACCTTTCTTTCTTGGCTCTTTGGTTATTTGTTCTTCTAAGTATCTTAAACTTTATTGAACTTGTTGAACCTTTGAACCTTGAACTCTTTTGGTTCAAGGTTCAACGGTTCAATGGTTTAATCTTTCTTCTTCAAAGTCGTCTTTTCGTTAAGTCTTTCAAAGCTGTTTGAACTTTGAACTTGCCAAAGCACTTAACTCTTTAATTCCATCGACATCGTTGAACCTTTGAACCCGTTGAACCTTTGAAACTTTGGAGGTGGGGTTCAATGGTTCAATGGTTCATTCTATTTGTTTGAAGCCTGTCGATGAACCTTTTGGTTGAACCTCGATGTTGAACCAACCTTGAAATAGCCTAAGTGTTTGGAACTTATTCTGTTGTGAGATCTCGCATGTTGAAGTTGTTGAACCCGTTGAACCTATGAGTCCCTTGACTGAAAAAACTTGAATAATTGAAGAATTGGAGCACTTAGAACATTTTTTTGAGAAGGGAAGAGAGAATTTTGGCTTGTAAAACCAAAATAGTTGATATGTTGTCCTGAAAAATGAGTGACAGATTTTGGGAACAACAACTGGCTCCAGTTGAGGAACTTTCACCGATTATAAAAACAATCGAAGGGAGTAGAACCTAGAATCTTCAGTGCCTTTAAGTATGCCATTGGGCTATGGAGTCATGCTACCCAAAAATAAAGGTGCCAAAAAGAAATGAAAATGAACAACATAAAATAGAACTAAAGACTATATAAATATACATATGTATAATTGATGTCACCTAATACTTTAAGGATTGAAGTGCTTCAGATGCTACCCATTGTGAGGTAGAGAAAAATATATGTCATCTTGATACTTTAGGAGGAAACTATTTTCACCATTAAGTTGATGAATAGCAAACGAGCCTTTCCATAGGGAATCAAATTTCCCATGCATTCCCTTTGGTTCTCTTCTCTTGTCCCATAATAGAACTTGATCACCAATCTGAAAATCATGGATTTTTGCTTTTTGGTTGAAGAGCTTCTTCACCAAACTTTGATGTGAAATAATTCAGTCCACCACCATAGTTCGTTGTTCATCTAGCTCAGTTAAGCACATGATCCTCTTGTCGACAGAGCTTTCATATGTTTGATCCTCGACCGCCTTTACCAATTTTAGTGTTGTCAATTCTAAATTGATTGGTATTTTTGCATTGAGACCATATAAAATTTGGAATGGTGACATACCTATCACCCTCTTGGGTGTAATTCTATCTGCCCATAAAGCATCAACCAATGCTTTATGCCAAGTTTGTTGGTTGTCATCCACCAGCTTCCTGATGATGGTCAACAGGTTCTTATTGCTCGATTTTGCTTGGCCATTCCCTTGTGGAAAATAATCAGAGGAGTGGGAGAGGGTAATTCCATAATAAAAATAAAACTAGGTAATCTCATGGGAAGAGAAATAGGTTGCATTATCTATCACAATCTTGGTTGGGACCCCAAACCTAGAAATGATGTTTTCTTTGAGGAAACTGCATACTACTTCTGAAGTAGTATGCTTCACTAAAATAGCTTCCACCTATTTGGTGAAGTAATCTGTGGCTGTGAGGACATAATCATGTCTAGCACTTGAAGATGGGTTTATAGCACCAATAAAAACAATTTTCTATTGCTGAAATGGCTCTTTTATTACCACCAGCTTAAGAGGCAAAGCAACTAACTTAGGTCTTCCAACGAAATGTTGGCATAGTTCAAATCTTCGTACCCATTTGTATGCATCTTGAAATAGAGTAGGCCAGTAATACCTGGCTCACAGAATCTTATGGGTAGTTACAGGCATAAAAAAATGTCCTCCACAAGCCAGATTATGGAAGGACTCTAAATGTTGGTTTTGCTACTCTTTATCCACGCAGAAAAAGAACACTCTATTGAGGCTCCTCTTATACAGGCCATTGTCCCATAAGACAAAATCAACAACTTTTAACTTGACAGTCCTCTTTTCTTTACGAGAAAGGTGAGCAAGACACTCACCATAAGTAAGAAAATGAGCAATACTCGAATACCACTCATTCATGGTGGAGATAAAAAAATGGTTGGCGTGTTTTCAATTTCTACTTCTTCATGCCCTGTTTCTTCTAGTCTGTTGTCAGCAATCAATTGGCAGAGGCCCCTTCCCCACACAAGCTTTGTTGGTTTGATAACTAGATCAAACTCCTAAATTTTAGTAATCTAATTGCCCCTTTTGGTTCCAAACTCTTGTTGAGTTAATACAGATTTGACTATGGTATTAGGAACCAGGGTAATAATGTGTGAATTCATGATGTAAAAATGAAGTGCTTTACTGCCTTTACCACTGCATAAGCATGCTTCTTTAGATTTGAATATTTTAGTTCATGAGCTTTGAGAGGATAACTCATGAAGGATATGGGATATTCCACACCTTCTTTGTTTTGTTGAACCAAAATTGCTGAAAGTGTGTGCTCAAAAGCATAATTGTACATTGTGAAATCTTTAGTATAATCTGGACAAACTAGAATTAGGGCATGGGCGATAGCTATCTTGATGTCTCAAAATGCCAATTTGCCTTCTTCAGTCTAGCTAAAAGTGGCTTTTCCCTTCATCATGTCCACAATGTGGCGAGTCTTCTCTACAAACTCGGGGATGAACCTTCGTAGAAAATTCACCTCTCTGAAGAAAGAGTGAACTGCAGTCTTACTTTTTGGCAGAGTAAGCTCCTGGATGAATTTGACTCTTTCTGAGTCAATATTTATGCCTTATTGGGATACAATGTATCTAACAAGTTTCCCTTTTGTTACCCCAAAAATAGACTTCTTGCGATTTATAGAAATGCCATTTTGGCGACATCGTTCCAGCACTTATTGCAAATGGCACACATGATCATGATGATGCTTGGAAAAGACTGTTAAATCATCAAGCTACACCATAATGAACATACCCATTTCATCTTTGAAAGCAAGGTCCATTGCTCTCTGAAAAGTGGCACCAACAATTATTAAGACAAATGGCATTCTTCAATATGCAAAGGTGCCCCAAGATGTGGTGAAGGCAATCTTATGTTGGTCCGCTTCACCAACTTCCACTTGATTGTACCCTGAGAAGCCATCTAACATTGATAACATCTTTGAACCGGTCACTGTCTGAAGGACTTGATCCATGATGGGTAGAGGGTAATTATCCTTTAGGGAGGATTGATTTAAGTCCCTAAAATCCACGTAGAGGCAAATTTTGTCATTCTTCTTTCTCACAGGAACTATGTTTGCAATCCATGTGGAATGATGGATTGAAAAAATTATCCTAGCGTTCAATATTTTTTGTATTTCAAATAGAATAATACCTGATATCTTTGGATTATACTACTGAGATTTTTTCTTGAAAGGCACCGAATCACTCTTGAGAATAATTTCATGGCGAATTTCTTCAGGCCTGAGTGACTTCAGATCATCATAGGAGTATGCCAAAACGTCCATGTAATGGCAAAGCAAGGCAGTAAATTTGAGCTTCTCCTCAAGAGTGCAACACTTCCCATTGTTCACCATCTTGAGATTTTCCTTGGTACCCAAATTTATCTGATCAAACTCTTGGGAGGAGCTTGAATCCATTTGTTGTTGTTTGATGAACCTGTCATGCTTGTCAAACAGTTTTTCAAGGAAAACCAACCATTTGAAAATTTTATTACCTTTTAGCTGTAGAAATTTTTTACTTATGTCTGAACTTGTTTTAGGGGCTGATTCAAATTTATGAGGCTCACTACCTTCAAAGTGAAGCTATTTAAAACTATCTTTTTATTCCAAAAATGTGATGATTTAGTTGTCACCATTAAACACTTGCCAATGATTGGCATTGTCAAGCACACTTGGTCAAAATACTAGTTTGATAGTGTACCTATCTCCTTTAAAATCTAGGTGAGGAACTAAGAGAGTTGTAGAAATAGCCAATGCATCAGCTCAGTCATTGAATTCCTTGGGTATAACAAAGATACTGAAAGCATCAAAGCTTTCAATTTGATCCCAAACTAGATTGGGGTAATGGCTCAATCTCTCATTTTTGGTTTGGTACAGGTTTTTGACCTAGCAAACCACCAGCTCAGCATCTCCTTTAGCATGAAAAAATTTGACGCCCCTGTCTTGAGCGGCCTTTAATCCAAGCAGCAGTGATTCATATTCAGTAGTATTGTTGGTGTTGTTGAACTGCAACTTGTATGGATAAGGAAAAACATCTCCTTGAGGAGGTATCAACACAATCCAAGCTCCTGAACTGGTAGAAGAACAGCTACCATCAAATTCAAGAATCTACACATTATCAAAAACTAATTTTTCCTTAGATTTTTCTTCGTTTGGAGGGGAGGATTCTTTTGCACTTGTACTGCATTCTGTCAATCCTTCTACTGTTCTGTCTGAACCAATTTTTAGATTGTCATATTCAAAGTTTCATCAGCTAGGACATGAACATCCTTTGTAGTCAAAAAGTAATTACCCACGCTTGAAGACTCAAACAGAATTTGAGCTTCAGGTGCTGATGTTTGAGTGACAACATATTTTGACTCCTTCTTAGGGAGCAACCTCTGCATGATGCCCTTGATAGGGATCCTTGCCTCAGACAGGCCCATACTTAACTCACCACCAATATCCTTACATAATTTTTTCCCAAGAAGAATACTATATGAAGCTGGGATGTCAGCCACCAGGACTATCATCTTGATTCTCTTTTTTGGGAATGCTACAAATGCAAATTGGGCATCCTTAATTTGTCCTAGCAGTGGCACTTATTTGTTCTCCATGGAGAAACATCTCCCAAATGTCTTGGTTAGTGTGAGTCTAAGAGATTATGCCACTTTGGTAGGCATGACATTGTCAGATGCACCTGAATCTATGAGTAATTGTTTAGCTGGTGTCTTTTTATCAATAGGGAGACATAAAATAGTTATATCCTCTCGAGAGCAGCATGAGGAGCAATGACAATGTTATTCCAGGTGGATGTGGGAATCACCTTTGGAATAACTGGTCCTGTAGAGACAGTTTTATTCTTTACATATTAAACCAACTTATCCAACTACTCAGGGTTGGATTGCAGGAATTCAAATTCAGACATTTGAATTTTGGTTTTCTTGACATGGTCGATTATATCAAATGTCTAAAATGAATTAAGAATAGGGGAAGACAATTCATCCTTCTAGTTTTTAGGATGGGGTACTGATCTGCAAAATTAAAGTTGAAGGTGAAGGCATACTTGAGGTACTTACTTTTTCAGGGATCATCGAGTCCTTAGGCTAGAAAGGTAGAGAAGTTCCTTGTTTGGTAATTGAAATTACAGGCTGAGATCCTTCCCCTATTTTTTATTTATTTAGAGGATGAAGAAGATTTACCTCTGTTATGATCTCTCTTTATCTTCTCCACTAAGATGACATCATCTTCCACCTTAGTGGCCAAATCTTGAGCTGCAACAAGGTCTATGTGGCCAGCCTGTCTCAACAAAAAACTCACTTCAGGTAGTTGAGAGTTGATGAATAAGTATTTGAGCTTTTCATTTGTTGGCTGAGCAATTATGGGAATCTGATTCTTTAACTTGTCAAATTTGGCAATGAAGTTCCTCATAGGTTCATGAGGTTCTTTCTTCATTTGTGTGAGTTGGCCCAACATGGCATGCACATTTTCTGTAGGCTTGAACCTAGCTTCAAATTTGGCTTTGAGGGTGTTCCAGTTAGTTACTAACTGAGCCTATATATGGTAGAACTAGTTTGTAATAGCACCTTGTAATGTTTTCACAAATAATCTGACTGATACATCCTCATACTCCATGCCTATCACACCATAGGCTATGCTAAAGGCTGCAATATGTTCATCAGAATGAACTCTCCCATCACCAAAGAATTTGGATAAATTCTTCCTTGAACTACGTGGGAGCTCATGTAGAGGTGGAGTTAAATTGAGTGGGCCAAAAGAGTTACCCTAGGGCCTTGAGCTGCCATTATTTGACTATGGAAAGGGGGGATAACAAATTTAGGTGGAGTATGTATAGGCAAAGCTTTGCTAATAGTAGAAAAAGAAGCTCTGCCTTGTATTAGTGACCTGATATTGGTAGGAGGAAGACTCTTAGTTCATTGAAGGTGAAGTTGTGGAGGAAATAAATCAAAATTGCTCTATTACACCAACTCAAAAATAGGGTCAACAACACCTTGAGCTTTCTAGCTTCTAGTATAGCATGGAGCTTCCAGATTGTAGAATAAAAATGGAAAAGAACTGGCCCTACTTCAGCTTGGAGTTTGAGGCTCTAAACTGCTCATTCTTCCCCAGCAATATGAAATGCTTCAATTTGAGTAGACTAGAAAAAGACTATAAATGCTTGTTCTTCCCCAGTGGAGTCACCAAAAATTGTTGGGTGAATATTTTGTCACCAGCTAACTGATGGGTAAAATAGGTTGCTTCAACCATAACATAAGGAGATTGATCGGCCAAATGTGCAGGTTGACTACATCAAAAGGGGACAAATCTCTCCTCTCATCAAGGGGAGGTTCCTTATAACTATGAGGTGCTATATAAACTATGTATATACTATAAATAAGCTGAAAATAATACTCAGGGGTAGGACAACACCATCCATCTCTCTTTTTTCAGAGATGATGTTCACAGACAAAGGAGAAATCTTGGTGGAAACACTGAAGGCACTTCTCTTCTTTCAAAAGTGGTCTGCAACAAACAACAATAATTCTTTTTGGTAGTGATAAGTAAATGTAACATGATGCAGAAACATAGTAGGATGAAGTGTATTACAAAGTATCCACCTCAACTACCAAAGAGTGAAATACGAATGACAATGGGGGCACAAAGTCATCCCAAGATCCTTTACACATGAACATAAAAACAAACATGCTAAAGACAATTGTGGTAGCACAAAGTCTCTCCACAGTCAACTTCAAGACACCTTCCTGATTACTTCCACTAGTTTTACTTATTTAATTAAATGGACAAGAATGCATTCAAAAAATAGACATAAGAATAATTTCTTCAACAACACAAGCTATTCCAACACAAAGTCTGAAAGGTCACTTGCTTTCTCATTCAAATAAAGAAATATGATTAACAATCTGAGCTCAAAGTCTCATTAATGCCTTCAATTTGGGTAGAGTTTTGCTTTTGATAACCAAAAGATCTCCTTTGCATAAAATAAGAGATTACAATATATAGTAGCCAAGAAAGACTTGGTGTTTTGTTTCATGGACAGGCCCATGCTGCATTTAATGCCTTGAATGTATTTTCAGTTCAGTCAAAGGGCCATGCTGAAATAGGGCATCGGCCTTAACTTTGGTGTTCAGAATCATCTCAAATGTCTTCTCCTCAACATGGGTCATTTGGTCTATCTCTAGATATGTACGCAGCTATCCACTCGCTTTTATTCAAAAGGAGAAAAATAGGTTGCACATTTTAATGTTTACGCACTTAGATGTCTACTTGGTGGACTGTTCCACCTACTGGAATAACTTCCTTGTAGATATTTTAGTATCTCTTGTAGCTTTCCCTCTTTCCTATTGAAATTTGAGCTCTCAGGCTATCTTCTTACCTTCAACAAGCTCTTTGAGCTTCTTTTTTCAGCTATTCGCTGAGTTTTATTCTTCAGGTTCCATGTCATATTTGAAAATAAATGGGCATTTCATTACCTTGAATTTAATGTCTACAGGCACGTCACTAGTTGCTAGTCACTTGAACCACATTGAACCTTGAAATTTTATTGGTTCCATGGTTCAACCGTTTGGGCGGTCCTATCGGCTTCTTGGTTCAATTGCTTTCTTTCGTTTGCTTGAAGCTTACCTTCAAACTTTGAAATTCCTTTGG
This sequence comes from Torreya grandis, assembly GCA_037957365.1. Taxonomy (NCBI): domain Eukaryota; kingdom Viridiplantae; phylum Streptophyta; class Pinopsida; order Cupressales; family Taxaceae; genus Torreya; species Torreya grandis. The sequence continues at coordinate 3,599,369 of JARHVA010000786.1, forward strand.
CTTTCTATCTTTGGAACCCCTCGAAAGGGAAGGTGTCCCTTTGGGCCTTGAGAATGCACCATTTCATGGTCACCGAGAGTCCCCCGCAAGGGTACTTGTCCTTCAGAGTCCTTCGGGCGGCCTTGTTCTTCAAATCCTTCAGACATTTTGTCTGAAGGATTTCTCTTATGAAATTTCGCCATGGAAAATCTTTTCGAAAGATATCCTTTTGTTCCCTGCCCTCCACAAGGGCACTTGTCTTTCGGGCTTTGGGAGACTCCTTTGAACCTTTGAACCTTTGAACTTTAAACCACTTTGGTTCAAAGTTCAACGGTTCATTCTCTTTCTCTAAATCCTTTGGTCTTTTGAAGTTTTTGGATCTTTTTCTTTTCTATTTAAATCATTAAACCTTTGAACTTTGAACCTTTCGAGGTTCAAGGTTCAACGGTTCAATCTTTCTTTCTTGGCTCTTTGGTTATTTGTTCTTCTAAGTCTCTCAAACTTTATTGAACTCATTGAACCTTTGAACCTTGAACTCTTTTGGTTCAAGGTTCAATGGTTCAATCTTTCTTCTTCGAAGTCTTTCGAAGCCGTTTGAACTTAGAACTTGCCAAAGCGCTTAACTCTTTAAGTCCACTGATGTCGTTGAACCTTTGAACCTTTGGAGGTGCGGTTCAATGGTTCAATCGTTCATTCCATTTGTTTGAAGCCTACCGATGGACCTTTTGGTTGAACCTCGACGTTGAAACAACCTTGAAATAGCCTAAGTTTTTAGAACTTGTTCCTTTGTGAGAGCTCGCATGTTGAAGTTGTTGAACCCGTTGAACCTGCGAGTCCTTTGACTGAAAAAGCTTGAATAATTGAAGAATTGGAGCGCTCAGAACATTTTTTTGAGAAGGGAAGAGAAAATTTTGGCCTGCAGGACCAAAATAGTTGATATGTTGTCCTCAAAAATGAGTGATGGATTTTGGAAACAACACACTCCATAAGGGATGAGTACCTACACCATACGAACTTGATGTTGGTTAGGCTTAGGAATCTAAGCAAAGGGAAAGTGAGAATAACTAAAATATTTTGGATTTCTCTTTCTCCAAATTAAATCTTTGATCCTCCTATGTGTTGGCCTCAATCAAAGCGAGAGGATGATCAGACCAAAAAATTAAATGCTAAAATTAAGGATGTGATTGTGGTGGTGGTTTAATTATTTTATGGTTTCTTTCCTTTTGTTTAATGCATAAACTAAGGCTCTATAATATATTTGGCATGATTGATTGGCTTAATTAATTTTCTCGCATCTGGTTATTTTATGTGGATGGTGTATATGTGTTTAAAACACTACAGCAACCACATAAAAGCAAGGCAAAATTTATTTTTGATCTAAATATAAAAATACAATAAATAAAGCCCTAAATTATGGGGTTGAACAAAATTACCATGAGAAATTGTTAATCAAAAGTGGAAATAGAGAGATAGATAGATGTGTACTTGATTTTTGACTCACCTAAATTTTAGAAAGATTAAGAATGTTGGAAAGGAAAACTTGAAGTAGTGCATAAGAGCATCCATATATATGATAGTGATATAAGATTGACCAATTTCATATAATTCAAAAGTGGGTAGAATAGAAATGAAATGCCTTAAAAGTGACAATCCTCCCAAAAGTGATTGACTACTTTTAAAAGTGGTTTTATAGATCCTTGGGGTTTGAAACTTTATGAAACCCTTCATCACAAATATGTCTAGAAACCTCTCTTTGATGAAAAAAGTGATGCATGCAAATGATATAATCTTATCTCCTTTTATCTAACCTCAATGTGGCCTTGATATATAGTAATAGATCTAAGATAAAATGGAATATTCATAGTTATTAGTTCAAGTCCCTTAAGTGGGGGTTGTTCTACATATCAATATCTAAGAATCAAGGTTCAATGTAGTTATATGCATGCAGCTGACCCATCCCAATGAGTGAGAGATGCCTCCACCTTCATTCCCTATGTTAATAAATGAAACTATATGCTCTTTCACTAAATGAAATTCTTATTGTGGTATAATTATGTAACCACAAGCCTATAACAAAGATAAATTAGAATAATAATAGAATGGATGTGATCTCCTTGATAACACTTGATAGGATTATGAAATCTTGAGATCTGTTGTTAATTGGCTAGAGTACATGTGCAAATATAGCCATATCTTAATTTGAATTAAGACATAACATAATTCAACCATAAAAAAACACAAAATTCAAAAATCAAGGCATGAGGCAACATTGAAAATTGGCATAGAGGACCCACAAAAAAACTTGATCACTTTCATACCATACGATAGGGTAAAGGCCACTTTTGGATTGTTCCAAAAAATGTCAAGATAAAAAACCATAAAATAGAGACCTAAATGAGATACATGACACTTGGATGGATCCCAAGGTAGACATATGGAAGTTTTGAAGGCCTTCATGAGAAAATGAGGGTAACAAAAGATAATGGTCTAATGTGAAGGGAAAGTGCAACTATAAGAACCTAGTGTAAGAAAATGAACCAAATGTATGAAAGCATGACAATATAATGTCAAATAAATGACTTGTACCAAAATTAAGTGTCTACACTCATATATTTATTAATTCTAAACCAATTTGATGGGTTAGCCTTTTAGAAACAACTCAACAAGATGAAAACAAATGTATAAAAAAAAATCTTTCACTTTTGAAGTTAATATATATACAATAACTAATTAGTATTTTATTTTATTGATTTGATTAATTGAGATTGTCTTTGAATTTGATATGATCCTATAATTATGTTGTGTAAGTTTTTTCTTGGTGTTTTCTTCACAATTTTAGTCTACAAGTTTGTGGGTCGATCTAGGCACTCAATTTACGAGTGTGCAATAGTGTTAGGGTGGATGTTCATTAGATGATTAGGTGTGATATGGGTGATATAAATTTGGTGAGTAGGCTTTGAGTTGGCTCAATTGAGCTCTTTTTTGTTGTACACTCCATAAAAATCACCCTAAATATGAGTTGGCCCATTGACTATTTATTTGGTGGTAGTTCTCTTATTCACTAGGTGGGCACCGCACTTGCTCTCGTTTATAAATATGATATAATCATTAATTTCATATCTGATATAGTTTTTATCTTTTGATTTATCTTTTGTTTTAGGCTCCATACAAACCCTCTCCTTGATTGTGCATATTTACTAGGCTTCCATTGGCTCAAATCATGATGACTATTTTTTTTAGCATTTTTATCTTTTTTCCCTTAGTGGCTCATGGTCAAGCTTGTGTTTATTACATGTTATAATCATTTATGAAAAGATATGGGAATTTTTGTATTGTTCACATGTTGTTATACAAATTCTTATCATGGTAACTATGTTATTTTCCTTGCATTTATCACAGAGTAATAGTTAGTGAATTGAAACATGATAGGGTTGCATGTAATGTTTTATGTAATAATACCATAAACCTTGATAGATTTTATTTTCCTCTTATTAATGATGGTCATACTATTGTTGATTTTATGATGATTTGCTATGAGGTAGATGTTGTAATAACCTGGAGAGGTAGAGCATGTAAATCTTGGTTCTCAAGGTGGGGTCAACCAAAATACCCCTCCTCAAGCCCCTAATATCTTGCTCCTCCTTCTAGGCATCATATTTAATCACCCAAGCCTTATAATATTATGGAACAATTGCATAATACTCAAACCAAGATCTTCACCCTAGATTTGCCTAAGCAATCCTTAACTTTCAAGGTTATATTATTTTGATGCAATGTGTGATGCTAATCTACCAAGTAATACTAAATCTGATTATTTCATTTCTCTTTTCAAAAATTTACAAAACATTAAGCATCTCATCTCCATTGAAATAGATGATTTTCCCTCTAAATACAACATTGATTAAAACCTCCCATTATACATCCAAGCTAAATTAAATTGTTTGGGGGTCAAGATGGTCCTTGTAGATAACAAATCAAAATTGAACATATGTGTTGAGGCCTTAATGCCCTTAAAATTTACCACAAGCCCCTTACATGATCAAATACTATCATCAATGATTCAATAATCAAACATAAAGCCCCTTACGAATAATTTCATTGCACATAGTTGTTGGTCCTAAGACTTTAGCCATGAAATGCAAGTAATATCTAATGAATTCAAATACAATATTATGCTCAGTAGACCATGGATTCATGATATGAATTATGTACCTTCTACATTACATAGATGTTTACTCTTTTTAAATGAGGGATAAAATTTTACTTGTTTTGTGGATGTGTTTCATTATCATATTACAAAATAATAAAACACCTAAAAATTGCTATGTAACACCTTCACATACCTCATATAAAGATCATATCACCTCAAAAACCCACTTCCATTAAAAAATGTAAACATATGATGTGGGTGAAACTATTAAAGCCAATGAGGTTAGTCATGCCAAGGATGATGAAGATGTAAATGAGTGCAAACATGATGACATATATGAACATTAATTAAAAGTTAGATTTATATCGTGTGGGCTCAGAGAGTATCATGATGGCATGAATAAATATGGTAATGCATAATTATATTGTAGTTTTAAGGGATACAAGTGACATTACCCATCTTATTTTCTCAATGACACACCACATCTCATGGATATGGGAAAACAACCCAGTGAAAAAACTTGCTTAAATACTAATCGAGTAACACAACATAGTCATTCCCCATCCATTCATTTCAAAAAAATTGCAAAAAAGTTTAGACATGAAAAAACAAAAGATCACATAGATATAAAGTTGGGAAAAAATGAATAATATCATAAAGAACCAATAAATCTAGTTTTTTATGAATCTAAACTTGGTCATGACTATGTAAAAAAATTAAATTCAAAGAAATACAATTGCAGATGGAGCATGGAAACCTTAATGCTCAAAATTAGGTTTGTGCTTTATCATATCAATCTATTAATCCTTACACATCACCATTTGGTGCATCTCATCAAAACAAAGTTTACAACATTACATCTTATAAAAAACACAAGAAAAAAGAGCAAGCATATACATTCTCATTCTATGACACAAGGTACCCAAAAATGAAACTAATCATGGTCATTTATACATTCATGGTTTTATTTCCCATTATCTTTCAATCACACATGGCATTACGATTGAAAATGGTTATACCAACAAACTTATTACTATGTCATTTCTATCTATTCAAGGCTACATTGAATAAAATATAATCACTATGGTTGATAATTTATAGTTATGATGGAATTTAATGCACACGATTGGTGGTATTACACTACTAGTTATAGATGGTCCTCAATCACTTATAGTTTGGTTTTACATGATTTTAGATAAAATATCATATAATCTATTGCTTGTAAGCCCATGGTTTAAGTAAATGAGAACAATGCCTTATACACTAGACCATTGTCTCAGGTTTGTGTATGATAACAAAGTATATACCATTCACGACACACCTTGTGAGCTATCTATCCTACATAAAATATCATATGTGTGATCATCTAATATGCTTCTTAAGGAATGCATAACTTAGCCTCGTGTGATAATTTCTACTATGTAACCTCCATTACTTATGGCTCTTACTACATTTGAGTCTAAGACACCATCACCATCCCCTGTAAGAGCTCCTCAAGATCAAATTCCCAAAGTTGTACCTTTGATTCTCACATTTCATAACCACCCACACCGTAAGATTGATTTACAACCTCTTTCTACAGATCATATACAAGAATATTTTTAACCTGACATATTCTTATACATGATTTGCAAGAGGTTCTAACATATCCACATATCTCTCTTTGGGACAATGATTGCACTTATTACACATGTCATGAGTACTTATCCAATACTTCAGGGGATAGTTTTGATTTAGATATTCTATATTATCACATTACATATCAGATCATCGATTAACTATGTTAACCCATATCTTGCACTTCATTGATATATCATTATTGTACTATAGTTTGTTTAATGTACATATCATTATTTCTTCTCTATGTTGTATCTTTCATGATATTTCCTCCATAGATTTGATTGCATTCCTTATATTTATTCTTAGATTTGACATCTTGGCACATGCCTTCTATTTTTACACAACATTCATTTAGCCACTCGATTTTTATTTCTTTTTATGTTGCACTATCCCTTTCTCTTTGATTGTTGGTCCCATTACAAACACTAATGTAAAATTATTGATAATGAAACACACACACACACACACATACACACACACACATTGAGACCTTCAATTTTGAGGGAAGTTGTAAGTTCTTTGGAATCTTCCTTTTATTCTTCTTGTTTATTGTATCCCTTGGCTTGCATATTTTTAATTTTTCTCGATTGTACCCTTTGGATTTTTTTTTTTGATTGAGCTTCATTTGATGCTTATTTTTTGTGCCCTATGGCCTTCTTATTTTATTATATATTCTATAAAATGAAAAAATGAAAAAAAAAATTACTTTATCAATGGTATGCATATTATGCTTATATAACTATGTAAGAAGGTTTTCACATTCATGTGTTACATACATGCTTGTCATGGTATTTATTTGAGTGGGAGAGATGCATGATATACAAGTTATATATGATCATATACTATTAGATGATGCATTCTTATTTTATTGTTCACTCCTTGAAGGGCATGATCACATTGGTGGTGTGCCCTACCCTAGGGCCATCTTTATACAATGGATTTTACATTGAAAAATTTATTGATTTCCATTTATCATATTGATCCATTTAAATTGACTATATCATATCTTGCTAGTACCTACATCTTGTGTGTTACATGGATATATACATCGTGTAGTTACTTTATGATTTTTACATTGTTGTTTTACATGCATGGCTATGTTTAATCAATTTATTGCATGAACATGCTTATGTGTGTTGTTTGTTGATTTATTGTTTCTTTCTTGTGCACATAGGATATTGTAGTTATCTTCTTGTGTCATCATATCTTTTGAATCATATGTCCTTGCATTATTAATTCCTATATGTAGCTACATAACTGTGTATGATATACTATGTGACTTTCTATGATTATTGTCATGATCTACATCATGCATTTATTATGTTTCATACCAGGGTATTTACCATGCACATTATTATTTAAATTATTATTGTGATTGGTGCTTATGTTTCCATGATCCTTACCATGCATTTATAGGGACACACTACTAGTGTGTGCTTCATTTATTTATCTAACCCTACTAGAGGCACATTTGAAACATTGGGGCATATTGGTTGTCCATTCCTTGATTTACCATTGGGGGCACTGTACCCTTCCATATCTCCTCAAATTATTATTATGATACATATCTTACACATATAGAGCATTCATTTAGGCATGTTATTTACCCCCGTATATTTTATCCTCCCATAAGGATGCACACTTTCTTATTTGAGCACTACTGACATTATCTATATTACATGGTTTTATTTGGACATATTTGTAGTCCATCTCTCTTATTGCTATAATAGTGGAACACATTGTTTCATCCATCCCCTCTAATATTGCATCCTCATACAAGGATGCACACCTTCCTATTAAGTTTTACATGATGATATCTTACGATGGTTACATATATTGATTTATATGTTTTCAAGTATTTTCAACGCTTTAACTATATATATTTTATTACACATGATGAAATTAACTCATTTTTTGGATATATGTGATTGTAAGATATATTTATCAATCCATCACCTCAAAATGAGGGCATATATCCAAATATTTTAGAGATATTTTAGAATTGAACAAAAGTATTGAGAAAACATGATTGAGCTAAATAATTTGAGTAAACTTGAATGAATTTAGAGCACCAAAAATGATCAATTTGTACACTTCCTTGATTGAGAGGTGGATTGGGTTTCCATAACTCCTTAAGAAGTGCTAGGTATGTATAGGATTTGTCTAAAAGTTCTAATTGGAATAGAGTTTGGTTTTGCAACAACATGATTCAAATACCACCAAATGTAGTCATTCCTATGCTCCCCTTTCAATTTTTTTTAAGTTACTACACTTTTCACATTGATAAAACATTTAAAAATTGTTACAATTGGATTTTTTTATAAAGATATGCCAACCTCTCCAAGATATAACAAATATGTGTGGATGCAACCTATTTCATGTACTATTTCATTCATCCATCCTTCCCTAGGTAAGTCAAGGTGTGTGCTTTAATTCATTATTTATATACTTTGATGAGTGCATGAATTCACTCACATAAAAACATTAAAGTATCAAAATTAGGTAGACACCTAATTTTGGTACAATTTTTTAGTGCCTTTTACCTATTTTTCACACTTGGTTTAGTTATGTATATTTGGATTTTTTAACGACATATTCCTACCCCACAGGAATCTCTCTTAGACATTTTGTCCTTATATATGTATTCAACATTCATTAATTTCAATTTTTGAACCTTATTTGTCTCTCCCCTAAGTTAATTGCACCCTTTCTAGATATCTATATATCTTGGGATTGATTCAACAACTATATGCATACCATCAAATCTACTATGTGGCGAATCGACAAGCTAATGAATTTGTTCCTTATTTGTTAGGTTGTATGATCTAAAGTAGATTTAATTATTTATTTTGTTCTGTTAGTATATTAATAATCTTTTGTTAGTAAATTATTTAAATAGGTTTATTTTTTTCTTGGTTGGTTCATGGGAATCGGTTACATCCAGTAACCACCTGTAAAAGCTTATACCTCCTTGTAAATCAACATATTGAAATAATACTTTATCATAATTTTGTCAAATACTTTATTCAAAATGTAATTCTGAGTTATTTCTCTCAGTCTTGGTGCCAACAGTGGTAACATAGCATGGTTAATGGCACATGAAGTAAAATGAAGGAGCCATGAAGATTTGCACATGAAAAACTTGATTGAAAATTATTGGTAAAATTCCACTCTAAAATTTTTAATTATTATTTTTGCTTGATGGAAACTTGAAAAAATTATTTTTAAAGAAGTTTCAATTTTATGACTCCAAATCTCAATTAAAGTTTCAAATCATCTTGTACGACCATATGTTGTCTAAAAGTTATTTGTACAGCCTACAAATGTTTTTTTGTATAGTCCAATCTCTGTAGAATCATGGTTTATGAATTGTATGGCCTCTCTATGGACTTGTATGGCTTAATATCTCATAAAATTAAATTCATATCTATTTTTTAATGCTCAAACCCTCAGTGGTATGACCAGGATGTTTTGATGCAGTAACTACATATTGTGTGCATTGAAATTCTCATACATATTTTTTTCATTTATTGTATGGATATGGGAACTATTTTGGATCAATATTTTTATTTGTATGGCCTCACCCAAATTATTTGGCCTCCAAATGAAAAAATGGCATCCCATCTACTAGAATTTTGATCTATGTTATTGATATTTACAAAACCTCTATTTGTCCTACCTAAATAACTACTTGTGGCTCTTTGTATGGAAATATGAGAATTTTGGCATCTACAGTAGCCATGTAGCATCCCAATTAGCAACATTGATGCCTCTCTATGCCCTGGAGCATGCAATAGTGAAATGGAGTGTGCAGTGAAATAAAGTGCAATAGTGAATGTTTTTAATATATTTGCTATATTTTTGCTTTTCCAAAATTTCATATATTCCATAGAGCCCACAAAGTCAAAAAAGGCATAGTCTATATTCTTCACATGCAAGTGAAAAGAGGGTAAACTAATTTCACATGCAAAGACAACATTACCGTACATGTATTTCTTTTTTTATTTTACATTCACAAAACCAAGACTATATGTAATAGTTTCCCTTTATACTTTAAAATAACTTGAAGAGGAATTGGTTGAACTTATTTTATCAGTTACTTGCAATAGGAGAGGTTAAGAGTTCAAAACCTCCAAATATAGTTATCTTTTTGGTCGCATTCGACATTGGGAGCATTGTATTATGATACTTTTTTTGACTAATCATTATTCTATGCAAAGGTGGTCATGTGACCAGTCAAATTATAAATTTTTGAACATTTCAAACACAACAGAATGGTCTATTTTGTGTTTTGAAACTTTCATGTATGATTTTTGTGACAAAACTATTCAATGATGTATAAAGGTGCATTATCGGTGGAAACCAACACCTTCAAAATAATAATTTTCATGACACCTCATGCTTATGCTATCAGTGAATACATTATCCTTTATAGGTCCCTCAAGATCCTTGTGATTGAATAATTGTAAATGTCACACTAGAGGTTGGAGGATCCGTTGGATGCTAAAGGACTATTACCCTTTTCCAATTAGATATTCATATTAGATAAAACACAGAGATTGAGAAAGAACTAGATTGCATTACAAAACATACATTTCATATCTGAACAATACAAGAAGACCTATTAAATAGGCAAATAAATGAACCACCCGAGAAACATGTGAAAAGGGTGGGTAAAACAACCAACGTCAACAAGCATGAAATAATTAAACCCGATAAAAAAACTAACTTTTGAACCCAAGTGGTTAAGGAAACTAACCATATACCTATTACCTTAGTCAATAACCCAATGTAGATACATAATTATGATAACACCCTCCCTTAATGACAAAACCAAAAATAAGGCCAAGTTTATCTCTAAATTTTATGAACTTATTTGCACCAAGTGGTTTGGTCATTATATCAGTTGGTTGGTCTGTAGTGGGGCAGTAGAAGAGACTGATGTCTTCATTTTTAACCAACTATTAGATGTAATAATGGTTAACTTCAATGTGTTTGGTCCTAACATGGAATACTGGATTCTTCACCATCTTCAGAACACTCTGGTTATCATAGAAAATTGGAGTAGTCTTTGATGACTCAAATTGAAGATCTTCCAATATTTTCTTTATCCTAATAGTTTCACAACCTACACTGACCATAGCTTTATAATCTACTTATATTGAAGATAATGCCACTGTATTTTGTAGTTTGCTTTGCCATGAGAAAAATCTTGAACCAAGCGTGAATACATAGCTTGTTGTAGATTTTCTTGAATCTACTGATCCTGCCCAATCAGAGTCAGAATATATTGAAAGCTCAAAATCTATAGACTTTTCATATAGTATTCCAAAGTCAAGGGTACCTTTGACATATCTTAATACCCATTTTGTAGCTAACCAATGTTGGTTTAGACATGATGTGAGATAGAAAACTCATTGCAAAACAAATATCTAGTCTAGTAGTAGTGAGGTAATGAGACTACCCCCTAGATGTTGATACACTATTTCATTGACCAAAGGTGAAGCAATGTCAGTTGAAATTTTAGCTCCAAATTCCATAGGTATGTGAGTTGGATTACAATCCATCATTCTAAACCTTTCTATTAATGATTTGGCATATTTATTCTGTGACATGAATACAACATAATCACCTTGCCAAAACTTAACACCTAAATAGTATTTTAGTATTCCTAAGTTTGTCATGTCAAAAGTACAACATATATCAACATTCCTCTTCTAAATGAGACTAACATTATTCTTATTTATGGCTATATCATCAACATATACAATGAAAATCAAGATATCATCACTAGACACCTTTACATAGAGAGTTGGTTCAGAGTTACACCTTTTGAAGCCAAACTCCCTAAGGTATGTATCTATATTCATATACCAAGGTAAAAGAGCCTAATTAAGCCCAGACAAGGACTTGATCAACCTCTAAACAAGATGTTCCTTATCAGGAACCTAAAAACCTTGTGGCTAAACTATGTAGACTTCCTCCTCTAAATCTTCATTCAATAAAGCACTCTTGACATCCATTTGGTGCACCTGCAATCCAAACTGAGTAGCAATAGCAAAAATCAAACAAAAATTTACCATCTTTATTGTAGGAAAAAAATTCTCCTCATAATCAACCCCTTCCTCTTGTGCATAACCTTTTGCAACAAGTATGGCTTTGTGTTTGTCCAAGGAACCACTTGCTTTGCATTTTACCTTGTAAATCCATTTACAACCAATGGATTTCTTTCCTGGTGCTAGTTCCATGTGCTCCCAACTCTTATTTTTCATCAAGGAATCATATTCAAATTGCATAGTTGATTCCCACTCATGCTTCCCTTTGGCCTTTGAAAAATAATTAGGCTCAAATACATGTGAAACAATAGTTGTTAGAGAAAAATTGTCGTGCTCACCTCTATTACCAAACTGCTATCCTAATCTCAATATTTTTCCTTCCACGCCCTATGGAAAATATCCCTCCTTTAGTGATTCCATTATGCCAGAATACCACTTTGGCTTCTTTGGTTTTTATATTGGAACCTCACAATGATCTACATCAATTCCCTCCCTGAAATGTGATTCCATTGATGAACTAGAATCCTGCTCAACTTTTACACCACAACTTATAATAGAATCATTAGAAGAAAATAATGACTCAATATTAGAAACTATATTAGTTGTTGTGAAGTATGGCATCTTTTCATTTACTATGACATCTCTATTTACCACAACTTTGGTAGTAGAAACATCAAGTAATATGTAGGCCTTTGACTACTCATTGTACCCAACAAACATGTATGCTTTGCTTTTTGTATCCAAGTTACTTCTCTTTTGAGTAGGAATAACGACAAAAGCTACACAACCAAAAATTCAGAAAGCACTTACATCTGGAGTTTGACCTGACCAAAATTCCTCTGAAGTCATATTCTCCAATGCTTTTGTAAGACTTATGTTGAGGATGTACATTGTTTTATTCACTGCTTTTATCCAATATCTATATGGGACATTTCTGCTTTGGACCATACAACGAGCCATGTCCATCACTTTCCTATTTTTCCTTTCCACAACTCCATTTTAATGCAGAGTGTAAGGGGTAGTATACTATATGTGTATGCCTTCAGTGCCTTCAGTGGCACACAAATCCTTAAACTATTTTGAGATGAACTCACCCCCATTATCCATTCCAAGATATTTCACTAACCTTCCCGTCTATTTTTCAACCATAGTTTTCCAAGTAAGGAAGTTAGAAAAACAATCAGATTTCTTCACTAAAAAGTATACCCACTTTTTCCTAGAGAAATCATCGACCATCAACAGAAACTAATAGGCTCTAGAAGGGGTAGGTGTCTGCATTGGACCATGAAAATTTGCATGTACCAGATCCAATACTCCCTTAGCTCTTGAAGCTTTACCAACATCAAATGAATGTCTAACTTGCTTCCCTAACTGATATCTTGTACATACATGATGACTATCCCAAATAGAATGAATCCCCTTAACAATCTTAGTCTTGATCAATGAAGTCAAATACTAAAATTTCAAATGCCGATACCTTTCATGCCATAGTGAACTTATGTTATCAGCCATAACAAGTGCACTTTCCTTTGCCCTCTGTGAATTTGTAAGTTTATACAAGCCTTTCTCACCAATCCTAACAACAATAATCTGGCTATCTCTGGTAGTGACTAAACATTGTTGTCCTTGAAACTTTACAACAAAATCAGATTTTGAAGTGATCTCACTAATTGAAAGCAAGTTTTTGTTCATATCAGGCACATACTTAACATTTTTAAATGCATACCAAACTATACCATTAAAATTGATCTGAACATTACCATATCCTTTCATAAAATGAGCCCTACCATCTCCTAAAGATAGAGATTCATTATTACTATCATTTTCAATAAAATCCATATACTAGTCCTTATAGCACGTATAATGGTGAGATGCCTCTAAATCAAAGTACCAAGCTCGATCCACCACATAATTACCACTAGAAGCCATGAAAGAAAAATTAGAAGATGATTTCTTGCCTTCACCTTCAGCTACATTCACATGATCTTTCTTTCTAGGGTTAGCCATATCCTATTGTCTTTTCTTGCAATCTTTCTTAAGGTGGCCAGGTTGCTTACAATAAAAACATTTCCACTTATATCTCTTATTAGAACCACTTGTGAAGTTTTTGTCGAATAACTAGTATTTTTACCAAATTGCTTACCCTTTCCCTTGATGAATAATGCACTGTAGAAGTAGATGTAGACAACATTATCTGTTGCTACCATCTCTCCTTCTGCAATAACAATGTGTACAACTTTTCAAAGTCCAAAGTTTGCATCTCAGAAATAATGTGCAAGCACTCCACAAATGACTTAAATGAAGGTGGAAGATTTTGCATAATCAGATCAATCAAATCTTTCTCATCAATAGGATTTTGCACAACCTTGAATTGATCATTGATGTCCTTGATCTACAACAAAAACTTAGAAACAAAACACCTTCTTGCATCTTAATAGAAAATAACAAATTCTTTAAATACAATACCCTACCGATTTCATAAGCCTGGTATTTATAAGTAAGATTAGTCCATAAAGCTAATGTAACGGTCACATTTTTGACCTTTGAGATTAGATTATCTATTACTGATAGTTTTAACAACATAAGAGCTTCCCAATAATGTTTATCATAGTCATCATAACCAGTGGCAAGCCTTTACTCTTTACCGATAACTATTTGATCAAGGTTTCGATATTCACATATCGTCAAAACCTTGTGACTCCACAAACTAAAGTTTTTGCCTATCAATTTTTGAGAATTTGGTAGTAACAAGTGTTGAATACTCACCATTTGACCTAGTTTTTCATAAAAACAATCAAATCAAAAAAAATATAATGACTTTTATAAAAATTCCTTCTACACACTAATTTTGTATTAACACTGAACAACTCTACCAATTTTTAGCAATAAACTCAATATCATTTGCAAGATCTCAAATTCTATACCATAGAAACAATTAAATCAAGGAACCTACAACTCTAATTTTTTTTAAAAAAAATCTCCATCTACATCCAGATAAAAACCCAAAAAATGGTGAAATTTTTAACTTTCTTGACACTTTTGTGATTATTAATCAACGGTAGTTCCCCAATAACCCCTATTGGCTAAAGTTTTGATTTATTTCAATTAAAAAATAAAAAAATAAAACTTTAGGTTAAAATTTTCATGAAAATATTCGACCAATCAAAAAATTGGCCTACCTATGAAACTTTAAGTGGAGCCTGTTTCTCAGCCAAATCACAAACCGTATGCACCACTCTTCAAGTTATAAATTAACTCATAATTTAGACTCTTATTTCACTTAAAATGATCAAGATTTGTTTTTTTCCTCCTCTCCTTAAACTGTATGGCACTGTACATCATACGACCTACCCCAAAAAGATAAATAGAGGCTTCAAACCACCTAAAACTACTTTCTTTGACCTTATTTTGATCTTATTTGATCTTTTGATCCTCTCAGGTAGTTTTTTTGTCTTCAAGTTGAGATTACATATTTTTCTCTCTCTTCCAGCTCTCTACTAGGAGCATGAAGCTCCTCCCTGGTAAGACATCAACCTTTCTGGCTTCCACAGACTTCCACTCAGGCTCTACGAACCATGGGCTCTAAATACCATATTAGATAAAACATAGAAATTGAGAAAGAACTAGATTGAATTACATAAAATACATTTCATATCTGAACAATAAAAGAAGGCCTATTAAATAGGCAAAGAAATGAACTAGCAGAAAAACATGTAAAAAAGGTGGGTAAAATAACCAACATCGACTAACATGAAATAACTAAGCCTGATAAACAAACTAACCTCTTAACCCAAGTGGTTAATGCAACTAACCATATACCTATTACCTTAGTTAATAACCCAAGGTAAATACATAATTATGCTATAAATTTGCTCATATTTTGAGTTCAATACTTGAATGCAAATTTTGGCTTGTGTTCTTGCTTTTAGTTCCATTTTTGGCTTTCTATACCTACTATTCATGACATGGATTAGACAATTTTAGTTTGATTTTGTTTCTCTCATTGCATAGCTTCTCACCTCTCACCTAATAGGGGGAGAAGATATTGCATTGGTAGGTCTTTGATAAGTCATCAGTGACAGTATGAATTGATAGGGTTTGATAGCACCTTCAGTGGTGAGCAAAGATTGTCAGTGTTTATTAGACATTAGGGAGATGCGCCATATACAATACGGGTTGATCACTTTGATGGGCTTCTAAGTGGAGCCTTATGTGGATTGAAAGAGTTGGACAAGCCTTGATCATGTTCTACTATAGTAAAGTATGATAATCATAGGGGATGGTCAGGGTTTGATCATGTTCATCATCCTTTTATGCCATCAGTTTTGGTCAGTACCAAGATGTACATTACCTCAATTGTAATTTATTCAAAGTTTTTTTGATGACTTCAGAGTCATTGCTCCTATTATTTCATATTCTATAACCCTTTAGATCAAGGGGGAGATTTTTGGGTCATATGATCCAAAGTAGCTTTAATTATTTATTTTGTTATTTTAGTATGTTAATAATGTTTTGTTAATAAATTATTTAAATATGTTTGTTTTTGTCTTGGTTGGTTCATGGGAATTGGTTACATATCATAACCACTCGTAAAATCTTATAAAGCTTTTACCCTCCTTGTAAATCAACACCCTGAAATAATATTTTATCATACTTTTATCAAATACTTTCTTCACAATGTAATTTTGAGTTATTTCTCTTGGTCTTGGTAGCAACAATTTTTTTGGGTCCTTTTGCCTTGGTTTTAATGCCTAGGCCTTTGATTTCACATATCACTCTTATCTACGGTCAACCATTACATGTGTCATGTCATAGAGATCCCTATATATAAAAATCATTCCTAGTCATTTATCAAGTATGCATGAATGGTGAATTATTTCTCCATAATTCAAGTTAGAGCCTTCACTTTCCATATCTATTGCTACACTTTCGACAATGCCTTCCACATTGATACTTAAATATTAATCATGTTATTTTGACATCAATTTATACCAAAATTGGGTTTGAAAAAATATTCATTTAATTGCATCATCAGTTCTAAGGAAGAAGAGATCCAAGCTCTTGCTCGAAATTTCATTTACAAGACCCTAGAACTACATAGGGTCTGCCTCTAGTGTGCGAGATATGTAGCCAAAACTCCCTTGGGATTGCCTGACCCAACAAATTCTTTTTACTCTTTTACATGTGTTATTGCAAATTAGGTCAAGAGAGGAAGAAAATCTCAATTCATACATTCTACCTGTGAATTAAGAGAAGTGCAAGCACAAAACTCTACGACATCAAAAGGTGACCTTGCACATGAAAACTTTGAATCCAAAACATAATACATTAAAAATTTGGTGCAATAGATCAAATTTTCTGAAAGTAGCACATAAGCATATTTAGTAGAAACAAAGAAAGTGTCGACTTCATCCTTTGATAGTGAGCAATCCAAATTTCACATAGAGTTGATACACCACTTTCAAACCAATACCATACTCTCAAAATCACAAGATTATTCCTTGGTGTGATTATTTCATAAATTTTGTTATTTATTTGTAATTTCTTGTTCTATTTACTCATTTATGTATCTTTAATATGTTTAGCACTTAAGGTAGATCTAATTTACTATTTTACACTGCCATATTCTATATGTCCTATTTGCACTTCGTTTTACCATTTTATTAGTATTATTGTAACATAGTGTCATAATTTAGTAAAACATGGTGTGATATCCTTTATTGAACATGTGAAGAAAGTGTTATAATTTATTAAAACATGGTGTGATAGCCTCTATTGAACATGTGAGGGATTTTGAAATTTTTTGCTTCATTAAGAAAATGGGGATAGATGATTACTTTTTATTTTTTTGGTGGACACTAGTCCTTATCTTTAGTAACCACTTATTATTTGGTACTTTGGGTGTTTGTTTTATAAACTATTTTTGGAGCATAATAATTGCATTGACAGTCATGATATATATTTTTAGTGGGAATCCTTGTCACAATATAAGTTTTTAGGTTGTTTTGAAATTTGCCTTTAGGGATTTTTGATGCAGATGATTATGTTGAGTGAAAATAAGGTAAGATGTGGGTCTTTTATTATGGGCATAATCCCTCAGGGTTAGTTTTTATAAATATTAGTTTTGCATATATAAATAGGACCATCAAGAAGCCTTTGGGTATAATATAGGGAAAGGGAAGTAAAGAGCCAAGAGTTTAACTACAAAAGCTTTGGGTGATAAGTTTTCAAAGTATGTTAGTGAAGAAAATTTTAACCCATATGTACGAGTTTGGATTCACAGAATGTGGAAGGTGGATAAATAGATTAATGAGGTGGAAGGAGAAGACATTGGTAAGTTGTTAAAGAATGTGATGTTAGATGTTGGGAAATGAGTTAGGTAGTGTAATATATTTGATGTTTTTTAGTCTCTTAGTTGAGCAAACCTTTTATCCAATTCTGTTGGACCTTTTCTTTGCATGGAAATCATTGGTACCTTTGAATACTGATGCACTCCATAGAGCTCAATGTCCTACGCCATCAACACTTGATGTTGGTTGGGCTGAGGACTCTAAGAAAGTGGTATGTGAAAACATCTGAAAGATTTGGGGACTACTCTTTCTCTAGATGAAATCTTTGAGCCCCTACATATTGCCCTCAATCGAAGGAGGATGAGGATGGCGATGAAGACTTAAATGCTACATTTGAGGATGTGATTGTGGTGGATCAAGTGTTTGATGTTTATTTTTCTTTGTTTAATGTATGGAATATTTTTGTATAATGTTTTTGACATGATCGATTGGATTATGTAATTTCCCCCCGTCCAATTATTTTAGGTGGATGGTGTACAAGTGTTAAAAATAGTACACTAACTACATAAGATGTAAGGGGTAAATTCAAATATGATCTAGATATAAAAAAATAAAATAAATAAAGCCCTAAATTATGAGGTTGAATGAAATTACCTTGAGAAATTGATAATATAAAATAGACATAGAGAGATAGATAGACGCGTACTTTAATTTTGACTTACATGAGTTCTAACATACACGGAAAATGCTGGAAAGGGGAATTTGAAGCAATGTAGAAGAGAAACCATAAATCTGATAATGATATGAGGAAATGACCAATTTGGTACGAATCGAAAGTGGGGAAATAAGAAATGAAATGATCTTAAAATGAAAATCCTCTTGAAAGTGGTTGACTTATTTCAAAAATGGTTATGTAGATCCTTGGGGTTTGAAGATTTATGAAACCCTTCATCAATAACATACATACACAAACCTCTCTCTAATAAACAAAGTGATGTGCATAGATGTTATAATCTTCTCTTATTTGATCTAATCGACCTTGTACTAATTAAAATCGATTATTATTTCAACTATACCTAGCTGGGTTTTATTTCAATTGGTTAGAGTACCACCCTGTTAAGACGAAAGTTGTGGGTTTGAGCCCTATTATTCTCGGTCTAATAAATCTATCAATATCTCTCTCAATCCCCAACCTATTAGAAGAGAAAAAATGGGAAATTAGGTAGATTAGGATAGATCTACTAGGGATCCTTCCTAATATGGCCTCAACACCTAGCAATACATCTAAAGACAAAAGGGAATATTCATTATTATTATTTTGGGACCCTTGAGTGTAGTTTGTTGTACATATCAATATATATGGGAATGAAGGTCCATGTAGTTATATTCATGCAAATGACCCATACCAATGAGTGAGATAAGACTTTACCCCGCCTCGTTATGTCAATAAATGAAACTATATTATCTTTCACTAAATGCAATCCTTTTGGTACAAGTATGCAACCACAAGCATTTAGCAAATAGAAAGGAGAATAAGAATAAAATAAATGTGATATCCTTGATAACAATTTTTAGTATTGTGAGATCTCGAGACTTCTTCTTAACGGACTAGGGTACATGTGTACATATAGGAATTTATAGATTCAAATTGGGATATCATTTGAGCCGACCATAAAAAGCATGAAATCTGACGATAAAGGCACAAGGAAACATTTAAAAATGGCACAAAAAACTTGACAAATTTCATACCATATGACATGGGTCAATACCACTTCGAGATTGTTCTGAAAATGATCAAGACATAAAACCCCTAAAATAGAGACCCAAATTAACTTCAAGAAACTTTGATGGATCTCAAGGTAGACATATGACAAATTTTAAGGTATTCATGAGAAAATGAGGGCCACAAAATACTATGAAGGATCCAATGTGAAAGGAAAGTGCACCAATAAGAGATAATGTAATAAAATGAATAAAATATATAAAATAATGACAAAATCACTGCAACTATATGACTTGTACCAAAATTATGTGTCTACACTGGTATACTGCACAAGTTAGATCAAATTGATGGGTTGGAATTTTTGAAACAACTATGCAATATTAAGACAATTGTATACAAAAAAAATCACTTTTAAAGCTAATAGATATAAAGCTACTAATTAGTCTTTTATTCTATTGCTTGGATTAATTGAGACTGTCTTTGACTTTGGGATGAGCCTAGAATGATGTTGGGTAAGTTTTTCATTGTTATTTTCATCACAATTTTGGTCTGTGAATTTGTGGGTTGAGCTAGCCACCCACTTTAAGAGTCTACAATTAGGGTGGTTACATTTATGTTAGGGTGATTATTCACTAAATTATTAGTTGTAATATGGGTGATATCCATTTGGTGAGTAGGGTTTTATTTCACTTATTCGATCTCTTCTTTGTTGTTCACTCTATAAAAAACACCCTCAATATGAGTTGGTTGATTGCCTATTTCTTTGGTAGTAGATCTCATATTCACTAGTTGGGCACCGACTTTGATTTCATTTATAGACGTTTCCTATGTATGTTCTATCCATGTTTGACACTTCATCGCAAACAATTATGAGCTTGTGGGATGATTTATTGAGTAGGGAGTTGATGGCAACCCACCCTCTATTACACACATAGTGACTTTATGGCTACATGATGGGTATCATGCTTGTAGTTTCCTTTTATAGGAACCATAAGTGAAATCCCAAATTTTATGTGTATATGAATATTCTTCAAGTGTGGTTGATGCCTAGATTAAATGGCTACATCCCTTCTCTTGCTTGTGATGAAGCAAAATTGGATGGTGGGATTTATATGACACGGTTCTTCTTTCCTTATTTTGACAAGGCCTTTTGTGTGGCAAATGGTTTGTGCAACTGAGTGCTACATTATTTGGTATATGAATCTCATAGGTTTTCCTCTTGAAAACCTTAGAAGATGGTCATCTTGATTCCAAATTAGATTATCCATATGCCTCCCTCTTGTATGACAAAAATGGATAAGATCTCTTTACGCCTCCTTTGCTAATCTAGCCTTTGGTATTTTCTAAATCTATTGGGATTGATAATAAGTATATTAACTTTTGGTCCTTAATGTGCTATGCTCTTTGCCGGTCAGAGCTTCATCTCCTTTTTTTCGGGTCTAGCGCCCTTTCCTAATTATAATTAAGACAAAAAAGTATTAATTTATTAATATTTATTTGTTTAATATACCATTTATTATTATTTTATTAGCTACTACTAATTAGTGATTGATTAAACATTAATAAAAGGTGAATTATATATTTTTTTGTTACTTTTTTATAAAATTTATGTCATTATTAAGTAATCGTCAAGTTTATTATTACTATTAGTTTAAAATGTACAAATGACAATATTTCATTACATTTACTTCACATTTATGATAGATTTACGACATGAAAAACATAATTAAATCAAGATCATTTGGTCTTTCTAGATGAAAAACATGTTGATATAGTTAAATCTTGTTAAGTTAGGAAAATGATGTCTACAATTTTTTTACATTGCCTTGACAATGTACAAGGTTTATGGTAAGGCTATCATCAAGAAAATTACATATATTTGTCGTAATAAAATGTTATACTAAAAAATTATGATGAGTTAGTGACATGTCTGTGCCATAAACTATTATAAATCATAATGGGAAAATAAAATGGAAAAATGAAAAACACCAAATTCTGACGTATTTTTAACTTAAACCTATATTATTAAAACTATGTTAGGATATTTTTTTTTAAAAGAATGTGCTCAACAATAACAATTTCACTTGATTGAATAAATTAAGCAAAAACCCAAAGATAATGATTAACAATTGGTAAATGAAGAAATATGTATTTAAAGATATGGCCACTTCGAGGGGGCAACCTCTAGAATGTAAAATAATAATGAGAGGAAGTTGAGAATACAACTTATGATGATTTGGAAGAGCCTTGATCTCCTTTTGTATAGACATAATTAGGCAGAATCATATCCCTTCATCCTATTTAGGTCAACCTGAAGAAACTTTTATAACAAATAAATGAAAAGATTAAGGTAATGTGCACCAAAAGTCAGCCACACCCTAATGTTAGTTTAATTAAGAAGATTGAATATAAGGGGTGTAACATGCCTTTCCCTTTAGAAAAATGTTGAACTCAACATTTAGCAACTCTAAATGCTTCTTCATAAATTATTCATTTTCCCATGTTGCATATTCAGTTTGTAGATTTTTCCATTTGTCTATGAATTTATAAATGGATTAGTTTCACAATCACTTCAATTGTTTCTTGATGACTTCCTTATGTTCCATAATGAAATTTCCTATATATAACTCAAGCAATTATGACTGTACTTGAAGCTTTTTACTAATTACTTTCTTCAAGAAAGAGACATGAAATACATGATTATTTTTAAAGGAGGTTGGAAGATCTAAATTGTAAGCTATATTTATGATCCAATGGATAACTTTATAGGGTCCATAAAATTTTGATGCAAGATTGAGGTTATTTTGTTTCTTAAGTGATTTGTAGGGTTTCAATGGAATAAATATCCAATCTCCTTCCTCAAAATCCCTCTCTTTGATGATGATTTTCTTATTGTTTCATACTTGTCTAAGCCACAACCAAAATCTCCTTAAGGACTTGGAGCATTTCTTGCTAGTGTTGAACATGATCCTTCACTTCATCGGCTTTGAGATGACCTTACAAATAAGTAGTATATGGTGGGGGTTAACCATAAAATAACCTCAAATGGAGCCATATTTGTTGTTATGTGAAACTGTAATCACCTAAAAATAGAACTTGAGTGCTAAGAGTGCTACTTTAGACCACCCATCCCTAGTTTATCCCTAGACATATCTTAGGGCCCATTTAGACACTTATCCAACCTTCGTGTGGGATACATGCATCCCTAAACATCCCTAAAGCAATATTAGACCCTCATCTTGACATCCTATCCCTTAGTGCCTCAGGGTCTGTACCTAGACACTAGTGTTATAATAGGTCAGTAGCACCACATGACACTAATGTCCTAGTTTTGGTGCTATTATCCTTTTCCCACCTTTTTCTACCAATAGATATCTTTTCAAATCAAAGACCACCTAGGGTTGGCCTAGACCTCTTTTAAGACCTACACAAACACTAGAACAATATATATACATGAATTTTAGCCCTCTAACCACTAGATGGAAATCATATGCAAATTACACAAATAAACTCAGAACAAGTTGTGCATAATCAAGGTTATCAATCCCTATTCTGCCCTACTTCTACATACAATCATCTACAACATTCCTAAGCTCAGATTACTCAAGTTTCTAGTCTCAAGCACATTCAAATCATTCAATCTAACATTCATACTAGTTTCACTTGCACTTGCACCATCACTTAGGTGGGGAGAACTACATTGGGATTGATCCCTCTTCAAAGTATTGGTATATAGGCAACTTGCATCACAACGGGTTATTGAGGATGTCTAACCTACCCCAATAACAACACACTTTACTACTTATGTCAACCAAATTCCCTAAAAACATGGAAGATTAGGGTTTGCACATAAAATCAATCAAAATAGGTCATCTACAAATATCTAGAACTCATGTGCATAGGAACAAGCTTGGCAGACCCAAACACAGGTGCAACCAAAAGCTCAGAATAGTTCTACGCAAAGGACACCACCACCAAAATATGGACACTAGCACCACATGGCACTACTATCCAATTAGGATGCTACTATCCAAGAAGATTTTTGACATATGGGTATTGTCTGTGACACTCAGATCAACCTCTATCTCAGTTTGCAGCCTCCATATCTCCCATTTTAGTCATTTTCTAGCTAAGTACTTGTTTACATTATTTATTGCTATTTATAAAAAATTAAAATTAAGTCAATTTTATTACAAATTGTGGTTGTATTTATTGCATATTTCTACCCTTATTTACTATACTCAGCGCCTTTAATAACATAGGATTTACATTCACTAAGTCTTTAAAAGTTAAAATAGAAACAAGGTGTTATACTACCATTCTAATAGAGAAATCCATTTGGACCATTGTGTTTTCTTTTTTAAGGAAAAGCAACACAAATACTCTTCCAAACATTTATTCACTATTTTGGTTTGTTCATTGGATTGAAGATGATAAGATGAATTGTATGCTAGTTTTCTTTCCTGCACCACAAATAGATCAATCCAAAATATGCTAGTGAGAATATGGTCACAATCATTCATAATGATTTTAGGAATGCCATGGAGTTTCTACACCTTTTCCATGAATACTTTTGCTACCATACAAGCTTGAAATGGATTATAATGTCCACAAAATGTGCATAGTTAGTGATTTAATTCACTAATACCAAGATCACATCTAATTGGTTTGATTTTGGTAACCCTGTAATTAAACCCATTGATATTTCCTACCAAAATTGCACTGGAATGGTAAACAGTTACAAGAGCCATGGCATTTTTACTATTTCCCCTTTATGTTGTTGACATATTCGACATTTAGGGATAATTTTTTGTACATATTAAAGAAATCCTTATTTCTACAATGATAGGTCTTAAAGAACCCTAAATTTCCTCCTATTATTGAGTCGTGCATTTGAGATAAAATAGTAACTTGAAATTGAGAGTTTCTGTAAAAAAAAGAATGTCTTTATACCTTAAGGATTATCTCTTCCAAGCATACTTATTTGAAGAAGAGGGATCTAGTTGAAGTTGATGAATAATATTCCTTATTGTAGAGTCATGTTTACTTTCTATTCATGTTCCTCCTAACCATTTTGGTTGCAATAATGAGATGGCACATATTGTTGTTTTATTAGCCTCATTTCAAGAGACAATGTCAACCACTATATTCTCCTTTCCTATGCTATAAATAGTTTCAAATTCATTCCCCAACATCTTGGCGACCTATTTATATTGCTCCTATGATGATGATCATTGTTTCAAGGAATACTTAAGACTCTCATGGTCTATTTTGGATTTGATATTTCAGCTCACAAGATGTTGGTGCCACTCTTTGACAACATGAATGATAGCTAACATTTCATTTTCACATGTGGATTGTACCAATTATTGCCTTGGAGTTGTTGAATCTTAAATGCCAATAGACACCTTGCTTGCATCAATACTACCAATACCATGCTCTGATTCATCACATTCTACCATAAATGCCTTATAGAGATTACGGGTAGCAAACCCAATGGTGGTCGTAAGAGCTTCTTTTCAATTGTTCAAATGCTTGTGTGGCTATCTCTTACCATGAAAAGTAATCCTTCTTCAATAATGTTTGTAAGGGTACCACTATGCGAGCATAAGTGTGAAAAAATATTCTATATTACATTTCAAACCTTAATAATCTTGTCAAACCCTTGATGTTTTAAGGTATTGCCCACTCTTTCATTATTGTAATCTTCTTCGAGTCCACCTTAACACTCTCATTGAATACTGCATGACCTGGGTACTCCACTTCTTTTACTACAAAGCACATTTGGATTTTTTTTTCATATATTTGATTGTCTTCTTAAACCTACAATAACTTCTCCACATGTTACAAGTGTTCCTCCCATGAATTACTCTAGAATAAGATGTCATGAAAGAAAAACAACACAAATTTCCAAAGAAATGGATAGATATTTAATTCATGAGACTCTAAAAGGTAGATGGGGCATTAGTGAAACCAAACGATATAACTAAGAATTCATAATGACCCATGTGTCTTGAATTCCATCTAATGGGAATCCTCCTCCTTAACTTAGATTTGACGGTAATCCAAACGTAGATCTAACTTAGTAAAGAAAATTGCACCATTTAACTCATCCAATAATTCATCTATAACAAGAATAAAAAACTTATCTTTGAGAGTGAGCCTATTGAGTTCCATGTAATTTGAACACATTCTCCATGATTCATCCTTCTTAACCATAACCATTATAGATGAATAATCACTTTTGATGGGTCAAACAATCCCTGAGTCCAACATTTCCTAGACCAATTTTTCAATTTCAGACTTTTGTTCATAGGGGTAGTGGTAGGACCCGATGTTGGGTGAAAGAATTCCTGAACTCAATTTGATGGCATAGTCATGAGCTCTGACTAGAGGTAGTCCCTTTGGTTATTGTAAATTTTTTTGATGATGCACTTCTCAGAAATGTCATTGTGTCACTATGTCGTAAGATACTTTTTTGAGCAATTTCTTCGTCCTATGAAAGCTAATAATTTGGCTTGGTCATGATTGCATCATGACAAGTTTGTAACTTTCTCCACTTGCATTAAAATCCATCAATAAGTCTTGTAAATGGAAATACATTGTTCCCAATTGTTTAAGCTATTGCACTCCCAAAACTACATCTGGCTGATACAAACACTTATGAATCCAACTAACATTCCCCCATTAAGAGTTTGATACAATGAAATTTACCCCCACAATAGAATTGCTTCCCATCAGCTACAAAACATGAAAATTAGAATTTGGATACACAAAACAGTTGAAATAACTCCATTCCATGGTTGTTCATAATGGGTTGCTAAGTCGTTAGTAAATTCTTTCAAACTGGGCATGTTTTTACTTGTCACTTGTCATTTGTTGGTGCTACTTATAAGGTTCAATTTCTAAATATAGTGAGTCTACGTTAACCATTGTAGTCTTTGGTATACTATAAAGTTTAAAATATTTCCCCATAAGACTTTACCAAGACGTTACATTTGTACCATTAGATTTGCAAATGTCTATTTTTGGTAGGTTTAATTTTGGTCGTTGGAAAGGTTGCCATGTTCCTTGGTTTTTTATCTTTAGGTTGTACCCTCCAAAGTTGTTTAATTGTGTATGAATGGTTCACATTGGCCTAGATCCCCAAGTCTGATTATTTTGGGGATTCAATTATGGAGTACTTGATGTTTAAACCTATCTAAACTCTAGTTTAATGTTGTTGCAAACAGGGAAAACAAACTACATGTGATAAAATTTACCACTTTTTCACATCCCAATAGATTGTTTCCCTCAAATTTAAGGTTTGGACACTAAAGAAAGCATTGTGATTAGTGGTTGTATAAAACTCATATGGTCTAAAACACTAGGAGGATGACATAGCCATAGAATTGGTTGTTTTACCAGCTTTAGATTAGTGATCTGGTATGGGAGGAAAGTCTTTGATATGAGTGGTAACCATAAAAAAATTATGCTATATTTACAAACATGACCCTTATTAAGATCTACAAAGCTATGCCTTAATTTCACACCAAAATGTTTTTTCCCAAAAAAATGATTCAGATGGTACATGACCATATATCATTTATTTCTTTGAATATTTATTGTGATCACTTTTTAAAAAGCTCCCAAAAATTTCCTTCCAAGAATGAAATATTCACCTCAATCAAGCAATTGTGTGAGAATAATAAACCTCTACCAGATAGACATTTTCTTGAAAAAATCCTGCAATATTACAAAACTTGTTGCAAAACAAAAACATATCCCACTTTGCTCAAATTTCAACTCTTATACCAATTGTTAGGATATTTATTTAAAATTAACATACTCTACAATAGCAAATACGCCTGAGTGCAAAAAGTAATCACAACCCCAGAGATAGTGATGCATAGTTTGATAAATGCAGGGATATCACTGAATCAAATATATCACCACTTTGAGGGGGAAACTGACAAAATACTAAATAAGAATGAAAGGATTTTTAAGAATACAATTTATGATGATTTGGGAGAGCCTTGCTCTCTTTATGTATAGACATAATAGGTAGGGTTTCACCCATTTGTCTTAATTAGGTCAGCGTAAAGAAATGTTTAGGACTAATAAATGAAATATGTGCCCAAACACACCTTAATCTTAATACAATTAAGAAGATAGAATATTAGGGTTGTAACAAACTTCTTCTAAAACAAGAGAAATGTAATATAATAAATGAAATGTATTCCACAAGTTGGGCACACCCTAACCTTTGTACAGTTAAGAAGATATAATATTAGTGTTGATGCAATGGATTGCACCCTGGACAAGAGGCCGAGCTCCTGCCTTCCACATGCAACAATGGAAACTCCCCTCTCCCCTATGGGACCGGCGAAGCTGAGGGGAGAGTCTCTAGATAAGGGCTAGCTCCCTTCGATGTATATTTTAGGCCTTGGATTCCCTACTGCTAAAAAATGAATGAAAAAGAGGAGGGGAAGAAAAGGGAGAAGGACGCTGAAAAAATAGAACATAAACCTAAACTAAAAGGTGATACACCAAAAAAGATGACCCACTCAGCCCAAACATACACTTTTCACCAAGAAGAAGCTGTCATATACTTCATCTGATGTGGGAGACCCTTCTGTATCAGTGAGTCAGGGGTCCATAGAGATACAGGGAGGAAGAAACTATCAAAGGTGTTCTGAGACACACTTTGGCAGCCTATTCACATGCGCCTATATTTATGTTGTATACACTTTTGGCAGACCTGTAGAAGAAGAAACTTCACAATGCACTAGACATGCTGGAATCGATCTGTGAAAAGCATAAAATAAAATGACTTAACACAAAAATAAAACATAGATATATGCGTGAATGAAAGCCCAAATGGAAGTAAAAATGGCTAAGTCTTGATTCAAGGTAAATTTTGACAGAGTCCTGCATTACAAGCCCAAGAGATTTTTGGGCAGAGCTTTGCCTTCTATGCTGAGAGATGGATCCCCTCGAAATGAGAAGTTTTACAATATATAGAAAGATAAGAGAACTTGGTGCTCCTTTTAAAAAGACTTTGGTGCTCTTGACAAGCTGGCCCATGTGCGTTTGTGAGCATCGAGAAGAGGAAGTCATTGTTGCTGATGTCATTCTTCTAGAAGAGGCCTGCTGGAACCATGTTGTGTAATCGCCAGTCTTGACTTTGGCATTCAAACATTAATGTGAAAGCATGGGCCATGCCTCTTTTCTACAGACAAGACTGCTCCTTCCAGATACTCACGTGATTTGTCTGCTTATAAATGCAAATGGAGAAAACAAGGCGCGTCACTCATTGTTTGCATCGTTTGATGACCATCTGGCAGTCACTGTTCCAACCACTAGAGTAACTCCTTTCCCTTTGATACCTAGACCGTTTGTCCGCTTCTACACTTTGTCTCTTCCTGGTTTTTGTCTCTTTTTGGCTTTGTCAATTTCTGGCTCCTTCGGCCCTCTGGCTATCTTTTGGGCGGGTCGCTGAGTTTCTTGGGCTCTTCCACTTTGCTTTTCAAAATCAATGGCTATTTCACGATCCTTGAAATTGATGTTCATGCACCCGTCACTACGTTTGAACTTCCAATGGCTAGTTTGTCATGCTTGACTTTGACGTCTTCGGGCCCGTCACCCATTGGAATTTCTTCGGCTTTCTCAGTTTTGAAATTCTTCAGAGCTTTCCCACAAATTTTTCCCCGCAAACTATTTCCCGTGAACAAAAAGTCTGCAAGAATTGTTTCGAGCACCCTTTGACCTTCAGAATTTCCGTTAGCTTTTCCTCCCATGGCCTTCCTCCGAATTTCTTCAAACTTTTTGTCCAAAGGAATTCCTTCGGACAAAAAGTCTGAAGAAATTATTCTAGCCTTTGCCTTGGTCTTTTTTGTGGGATTTTTTGTTTGTGGCCCTTCCAAATTCCTTCAGACAAAAAGTCTGAAGGATTTCTTCATTTGATTCTTCGACTGCCTTTGAAAAGTGCCCTTCAAAAAATTTGGAAACGACCCTTCCGAAGGGTACTTCCTTTGCCTTAAACAAACTTCCGAAGGAAACTTACCTTTGCGGCTTTTCTCTGTGGCATCTTTTGAAAGTGTTCCCTTCCCTCCACAAGGGCTCTTGAGTCCCGAACTGCCCTCCGCAAGGGCACTTGAAATGATCCATTTTGTGCCTAAGTGGGAACTTGCCTCTTCCTGTGGAGTCTGTAGTTTTTCGCCTGTCGAGTCTGTAGAAATCCATGCCTACAGAGTCCGTAGAAATGGACTTGCAGAGTCCATAGAAATTCATGTAGAGTCTGTAGAAACTTCCAAGACTTGTGCAAAACCAAAAAATGTACTGGCTCAGAATAGTAGGGAAAGAAGGGGATCGATTTTTGGCTGTTGGACCAAAAATGGTCAACAAATTAGCGACTCCCAGGGGAAGCATCCCTGTTATGCTTAGAGACCAGTTGCCTTAAAATCCATTGGGCACAGAGTTAGAATGCAGCTTTGAAAAAATGTTAATAACAGCCTTGAGAGATCCCAGAATCAATCATGAGCTTTTATCCCTAAACACAAAGGAAAGCACACACAAGGCTAAAAACACTACTTTTGCAACTACACTTAGAGAAAATAGGAAAATAAACTGAAAGCAAACTACTATATACAGCCAACCAAGTATATTTGCCTCCCTCTTGGATCAAAGGGAAATTTTATTAAATCCCCTTCCTGGCTAAGAAACTTATGGTTCCAGACAAGTGGCTGAATGGAATGGAGACTTGGTGACCTGCTCCTCTTGCTTGTCACCTTGGTTGGCTTGTATCCGAGTGGGTCAGAATCAAACATGCTTCCAACATATATGTACTCTTCTTGATTTTGGAAGCTTGTTAAATGTTGGTCCTTCATGCTGGTGCATCTCACCAAGAAATCGATGGCTGTTGGCTCATCACCATAGGCCCTTTGATATGTACAGCTCCCTTGTAGTGCATCATGGTTTGACCCATTCCCTTCTGTTTCATTGAAGATCTTGTCAAACTCATCCTCTGCTCTCTCATGGCCTTCTTGAAGAAGGGTGACTGTTGTGATGTCTGAAATGGAGTCACAAACTAATTGCTTGTCCCACAAAACATCACCTCTTTGTTCAAAACTCTCTTCTTCAAGGTTTTTGTTAGGTTGTGGAGTTAAAAGCTTCACCAAGATGCAAATTAGAGGAGGTAACTTAGTGCTAAAGCAATCGACGTCGGCATGATCAATCGACGTCAGTTATATCCAGTTACAGAGTAACCGACATCGGTCAGGAGTTAGCCGACGTCGGTCATCTTCAGACAGACAGGGACCGACGTCGGTCGCTTGTGCATTCCAAAACTGTTAGTTACACGAATAGTTAGTTTGTTGAATGGCTAGTTTGCATGTAAAGACTAATTTTAGTCTTGAGCTGTGTTTCTAATTATTGTAATTAAGAAGTCTAATTATTGTTTGCATGGGATCTATATAATAGACTCATGGGGCTGTATTGTAATCAAAGACAAGAAAGAGATCCTTCCA
Source organism: Torreya grandis (assembly GCA_037957365.1). Classification (NCBI taxonomy): domain Eukaryota; kingdom Viridiplantae; phylum Streptophyta; class Pinopsida; order Cupressales; family Taxaceae; genus Torreya; species Torreya grandis. The sequence goes on from JARHVA010000786.1 coordinate 3,630,694, forward strand.
ATTGTAAGATCTAGGTTTGCAGGTGTGCAAGACCAGGGTGATCTGCAGGTGTGCAAGATCAGCAGAGATCTACATGGTAAGAAAGATCATGTTGATTTGCAAGTGTGCAAGATCAGGGAGATCTACTTGGAGTACTTTGAGTACTTGGTGTAATGGCAGTATTGTTATTGACTGGTAGAGGGTACAACTCTGTGTTTGAGTTGTAGTTGTAATTGGTTGAGTGAGAAAGCTCTTGAGAGAGAATTACTGGTACGCCCAAGAGGTGTGAGAAGAGTGTGATTTCTTCATTGTATTTTCTTCTGAAAGAGTGTTAATACAAGATTGTATTGTCTCTCATATTCTGTGTTGTTTTTTATTTTTAGTTACTTATTACTTTTGATTTAATTCTGTGTTTAGTTGCTTATACAAGGTAATCAATTGTGCTCCTAATCCTGACAAGTGGTATTAGAGTGAGGTTTCAGGGAGCAAGTTAGTGTTTGATTACAGGTCACTCTCAGGGGTTTTTGATTGAGTGGGAGTAAAGCAATGGCAGAAGAAAGTAAGCTTAGAATAGAGAAATTCAATGGCAAAAATTACCAATTATGGAGGATGCAGATAGAAGATTATCTGTATCAGAAAGATCTGTACTTATCGTTGGGTGGGATTGCATGTAAGCCCATAGCTATGAAAGATGAAGAATGAAATGTTCTTGATCGAAAGGCTCTGGGATCTATAAGGTTGAGCCTGGCATCGTCTGTGATTTCCAACTTCTCACAGGGTAAGACAACGGTAGAGTTAATAGAATTTTTGGTAAATTTATATGAAAAACCCTCAGCTTTGAATAAGGTATTTCTTATGAAGCAATTATTTAATTTACAAATGCAGGAAGGTGGATCGATACATAGTCATCTTAGTGATTTCCATGGATTAGTAAATCAGTTAGTTTCAGTCAATATAGTTTTTTATGATGAAATTAAGGCTCTCTTAATCTTATGCTCATTACCTGAAAGTTGAGATAGTTTGGTAATGGCAGTTAGTAATACTGCATCTGCTTCAAATATCTTGAAAGTTGATGATGTTTTTAGTGTAATATTGAATGAATAAATTCACAGAAAAAGCACAGGGGAATCATCAATAAATGCTTTAAGTGTTGAAAGCAGGGGAAGGCAAAGAGAGAAGATCGAGCAAGGGAAATCAAGGTCAAAGATAGGCAGGAGATCTAGATCCAGGCATGACAGGAAAATTTGCTGGAATTATGGAAAGAAAGGGCATGTAAAGAAAAATTGTTGGTTGGAAGAAGATTAGCATGAAGAAAATGAAGAAGCAGATGTTGCAGGTATTGTTGCACAGGATGTTCTTGTATGTTCCTTGGATAAAGTAAAATCTTGGGTTTTAGATTCTAGTGCCTCTTTCCATGCAACCCCAAATAGAGAATTTTTTCATGATTATGTCTGGGGAGACTTTGGAAAGATTTATTTAGGGGATGGTAAGCCTTGTCAAATGGTTGGCAAAGGGGAAGTGTAGCTGAAATTGCAGACGGGCAACACATGGGTGTTGAAAGATGTCATGCATGTCTCAGTCCTGAAGCAAAATTTTATTTTTGTAAGAAAGTTGGGTGATGAGAGATGCACAGTAACTCTCATAGCAAAATTTTAAAAAGTTTTCAAGGGTGCACTTGTTTTAGCGAGAGGTAAGAAAGTAGGTACTCTTTATCTATCTACTTGTATTACTGATTCTCCTTCTGATTTATCTACTTCAGATGTAGATGCAAAGATGTGGCTTCATAGGCTTGGTCACATGAATAAGAAGGGGATGCATGTTCTTGAGTCAAAAGGTAAGAGTTCAGATTTGGAGAGCATAGATCAAGATTTATGTAAGCAACAGAAGAAAGTGAAGTTTCTTGAAACTAATGCTACAAGAAAGGATCGGGTTTATTGCATAAAGAAGAAATTTGATGTTTTTGACAAGAACAAGGAAGCCTTGGTGTTTATGGAGAAGATGATGGACAGAGATCAGCGTAAGGGGTTGAATAATTCTGAGCAGGGCAGTTTAGATAGGGTTATGATACAAGGTGAGCTCGCAGCTAAAAAGTCATCACTCACAGGGAAACACAGTTATCGACGTCGATCATGTGAAACCGATGTCGAACAAGTAGGAACTGACGTCGATCATGTGTAGATAGGGAAAGTCAGTGATGTCGGGTAGGTTGACACCAGTGTCGGTCAGGGAACCGACATCGGTGACTAGGTGGACACCGACGTCAGTCAGGGAATTGGCGTCAGCGATCAGGTGGAATCAACATCGGTCGGGTGTAGACCAGGGTCAGCCAGAAAATAAATTTTAGGCAGACAACAAGTTGTCAAGGAGTCTCAAACGCCCATATGGAGGACTGAAAGGGTAAGTAAGCCTCAAATTTGTTATTCGCCTTCTTTAGACTACTTGTTGCTCACTGATGGTCAAGAACCAAAAAGTTTTAAAGAGGTAGAGCAGGTAGAATCAAGGAAATAGTGGGAGCATGGCATGATGGATAAGTTTGATTCCTTGAAAGAGAACCAAACAGGAGATTTGGTAGAGTTGCCAGTGGAAAAAAAAGCACTAAAAGACGAATGGATTCCTTGGTTAAAGAAGAGAGAGAATAGACACGTGAGACGGAAGGCCAGGGTATATGGTCTTGAGCAAGCTGCAGGACAATAGAGGTTTGACAGGGGTATGACAAAGCAGGGCTTTAGTCAATGTCAGTGTAACCATTGTGTTTCTTTTACTAGGTTGGATAATATTAGCTACATTATCCTATTATTGTATGTAGTGTATATGCTTGTTACAGGGTCACACATGCAGGGAGTTGCTGAGCTAAAGGTAAAGTTAGTTCAGATATGTGCTATGAAGGATTTGGGAGCAGCGAAATTCTTTGGCATGAGTATTCTTAGAGACATGGAAGATCACAGGTTGATGTTGTCTTAGGATGATTGTGTGAATAAGGTAGTGGAGAGGTTCAAGATGCAGGATGCAGAACTAAGTAGCACACCTATGGATGGACAATTCACAGAACAGTGTCCCAATTCACATGATGAGGTTAAGTACATGTGTACTAGACCTGATGTTGCCTAAGCAGTGGGTGTTGTCAACGAGTTTGGAGTCAATCTAGAAAAGAAGCACTAAAAAGCAGTTCAGTGGATTCTCAAGTATCTAAGAGGGACCAGCAGCAGGTATACATGCTATGCAGAGTCAAGCACTTCTCTACATGGGTATGTAGATTCGGATATGGTAGGTTACTTGGATGATAGGCGTAACACCATAGGATGTGTGGTGGTTGGTCTTCAAGATTGAACTTGAAGAGAGATACAAGCCAGAAAACAAAATTAGAGGATGTATAGGCACATGTACAGGTGCAGTTGTTTATCTCCAAGTGAGAGATTGTTAGGTTGTGGAGCTAAAAGCTTCACCAAGATGCAAATTAGAGGAGGTTGCTGAATGTTAAAGCAATTGAAGTCAGCATGATCAACTGACATCGGTCATATCTAGTTATAGAGCAACCAACATCGGTCAAGAGTCAGTCTACGTCGGTCATCTCCAGACAGACAGAGACTGACGTCGGTCGCCTGTGCGTTCCAAAACTGTTAGTTACATGAACAGTTAGTTTGTTGAACGGCCAATTTGAATGTAAAGACTAATTTTAGTCTTGATATGCATTTTTAATTATTTTAATTAAGAAATCTAATTATTGTTTGCATGGAATCTATATAATAGACTCATGGGGCTGTATTGTAATTAAGGACAAAGAAGAGATCTTTCCAATTGTAAGATCTAGGTTTGTAGGTGTGCAAGAATAGGTTGATATGCAGGTGTGCAAGATCAGGGGAGATCTACATGGTAAGTAAGATCAGGTTGATTTGCAAGTGTGCAAGATCAAGGAGATCTACTTGAAGTACTTTGAGTATTTGGTGTATTGACAGTATTGTTACTGACTGGTGGAGGGTACAACTCTGTGTTTGAGTTGTGGTTGTAATTAGTTGAGTGAGAGAGCTCTTGAGAGACAATTATTGGTACGCCCAAGAGGTGTGGGAAGAGTGTGATTTCTTCATTGTATTTCTTTCTGGAAGAGTGTTAATACAAGATTGTATTGTCTCTCATATTATGTGATGTTTCTGATTTTTAGTTACGTATTACTTTTGGTTTAATTATGTGTTTAGTTGCTTATACAAGGTAATCAATTGTGCTCCTAATCCTGATAGTTTTTCTCAAGGTAGACAGGCCTCTCCTTTTCCTACTCAAGGATCAAAGTCTCTAGTTGTTCAAAGACATCCATCTGATCCTCCTCCAACTCTAGCTCCATGGCATGGTCATTTTCCTCATCGAAGCAACAAGGAAGTACATCGAACAAGGGGGGAGAGAGCTCACCATGCTTATGTTCCTCCTCATATTGCTGAAACATTCACATATATGTAAGCCTTGTGTCTTCTCCATTGTTGATGATGTCTTCCGAAGGAGCCTTCATGATGATTTCATCTTCATTATCGCTCATGATAGCCTCTTGGGAAACTACAAATTGGATCTTCTGCTCCTCACTCGCCTTCTGCAAAATAGATTCCTCCTTGAGAAGGGGTGAAGTGGAAAAACCATGTGGAAGAGGAGGCAGTCCTTGAGCTAGAATCGAATGACTCTCCTCTTTCCACTTGGTTAGCACTTCATCTATATCAGGTGTGGCCTGATAGCTCTCTTAGAGGTGTGTAGGTGGGGTGTGTTCAGACATGAAATGTGTTGTTGGGTCTGAATCGTTCATCACACATTGGCTGAGGAATCTCTCTCTGGATTCTAACTCTGCAATTCTTTTGGCTATATCCTCTTGGAAGAGCCTTTCCTAGAGGTCATAGGAATCATCATAGTGATTAGGAGCAGGTTCATCATTTTCAAGGTTTTGAGCAAAACCTTTCTCTTCCTCTTTCCTGCCCCATGATTCCACTATTTCCTTCCAAGTCAAGAGCTTGCCATCATGATTAGTGATCTGAGGGAGTTGAAGGAGACTAGGAAGGGTCTGTTGATGCATAGGAAGAGCTGCTTCAAATGAAGGTGCATTTTGGCGTGTATAATTCATTGCTTAGGACCATGTACCTTATATTTATTTATATGTTTTGATCAAGCTCATAATATTCATGAAATCACCTCAAACAACTCTCTTGGTTACCCTTCAGCAATGAGGGAAGTAACGTTAGAGTTTGAGGTGGTTCCATAACAACCTGAGCTTCACCAAAGTAATACAAAAAATGTGATTTTTGGATGGCACCTGGACTGCTTAACCAACTAATTCAACTCGGAGTCGCCATTGGTGTTGATAAAAAATCCTCCAAAGGTTGGTTGGTTGAAGAACACACCAAAAATTCTTCAACTCTTTGGACACAACTTGTCCTAGTTGGTCCCACCGAGCGTGGCAAAAACTATTGACGCATTGGATTGCACCCTAGACCAAAGACCAAGCTCCTGCCTTCCACACGCAACAATGGAAACTCCCCTCTCGCATGTGGGACCGGCGAATCTAAGGGGAGAGTCTCTAAATAAGGGTTAGCTCCCTTCAATGTATATTTTAGGCCCTGGATTCCTTATTGATAACAAATGAATGAAAAAGGGGGGGAAGAAAAGGGAGAAGGATGCTGAAAAAAATAGAACTTAAACTTAAACTAAAAGGTGATACACTAAAAAAGATGACCCACTCAGCACGAACATACACTTTTCACCAAGAAGACGCTGTCATACACTTCATCTAATGTGGGAGACCCTTCTGTATCAGTGAGTCAGGGGTCCGTAGAGATACAGGGAGGAAGAAACTATCAAAGGTGTTTTGAGACACGCTTTGGCAACTTATTCACATGTGCCTATATTTCTGCTGTAGACACTTCTGGCAGACCTGCAAAAGAAAAAACTTCACAATGCACTAGACATGCTGGAATTGATCTGTGAAAAGTATAAAAGAAAATGACTTAACACAAAAAGAAAACATAGACATATGCGTGAGTGCAAGTCTAAATAGAGGTAAAAATTGTTAAGTCTTTATTCAAGGTAAAATCCAACAGAGTCCTGCCTTACAAGCCTGAGAGATTTTTGGGCAGAGCTTTGCCTTCTATGCTGAGAGATGGATCCCCTCAAAATGAGAAGTTTTACAATATATAGAAAGAGAAGAGAACTTGACGCTCCTTTTGAAAAGACTTTGGCACTCTTGACTATTAGTGTAGGTTTTTATTTTTCCCTGTTTATTAATTAGAAAAATTATATTTTTTGTGCATACATAGAGTTTTCCTACATTTGTGGGATATGCTAGCTTATGTGGAGGTGTGTCTCATAAATGTGTCATAGGTGTCATAAGAATGTCATAAGTAACTCCCTTGATGGGATTTACTTCTCTATTCTCGGCACCTTGTCACCACCTTTCATGGAGGAGTTACAGTGTATTCTTAGGGTGCCTTGTCCACCTTTTGTGAAGGAGTTACGTACTCCCCTATATGTATTCTTCACTTTGACCATCTCATGTTAATTAGATTTTGGTTTTCTCCATTTTGTCTTGTGCAATTTATCTTCTTGTTATTTTCAAATTGCTTTAGCATCTATGTGGTGTGCACTTACTTCATCTCGTGTGATCACGTCTCAATTGCACTCGCATTATCCAGATTTTGGCAACAACTCTAATATGGTATCAGAGCAAGAACGGTAATCGTGTGTCTGGTTATGGTTTTAGTTCATTTTGAAATCAAGAGGAGTGGAGTTCTCTTTGTTTTTTATTTTATAGATCTGATCTAAAACTTTATATATATATATATATATATATATATATATATATATATATATATATCATTTCTGGTATCGTTTTTCTTGGAAATCTTTGGCCTTTGGTGTCTTGGTTGTCTTCACTTCATGGGCTAGTTTAGCAGTTAGCTTGAGTGCCATTATTGAATACAAGAAGCAGAGGGAGGCGCTGACTTTGTTGCAAGCCTCTTCATACTGCTGTGAGCTCGCTGTTGAGTTCTCTTGTTTGGTGAGGGCACTAGAAACTCTTCTGGTAGAGCATACTTTCTGCATCAGTCCAGGTGCAGCGCTTTTGAACAGCCATGCCAAGCTTCTGGATTGCACCAACCTACTTTTGGTCTATGCCAACTTCTCTCTGTCCTTTCAGCACGCCAAGCAGCAACAAGGCGCCTTCACTTTTGTCACGCCATCCGTTGTACGGCATCTAAAACATATCTGTCTTTTTTGAATATGACGCATTTTTCTTGTCTTCTTCTGCCCAAACCTACTGTGTGTTGAAGTCAGCATATTTCATCATATTTTCTTTCCCAACAAGGCGCCAAACAGGACGTATGGCGTCTAGGACATTTCTGCATTTTTTTTGTCTTTTTTGCCAACAGGGTTGTTTGGAAAATGGCACTTTTTTCATGCTTTGCGTCTCATGTGGACCCTTAGATGCTTGGCCAGCGGTTCAATTCTGTCTTTGCTTTAATATTTTTAGTTAAAATTAATATATTAAAATAAAAATCAGTCAGTTTGACTGAATATTCAGTTTTATAGACAATTTTGTAATTTGGGGTTTTTTATTTAAAACTTGTATCTTTACCTGTCGAAGATGAAGGGTGAGGCCCGAGTTGGTGGGAGGCCAATTCCCCCTCACACAAACCTCATTTGGATTCCTCGTTTCGTACCGAATTCAACGAGTGGTTGGAATGCCACTTTCTCTCTCAAAATAGGCATTTTTTAATGTTTTAGTGTTTTTTTTGCAAAAACACTAGTTTACAAGAAAATTGAACCTTTAATAACTTGCAAACAGTAGCTCGGATTTGGGTGCCATTTTTTGCAAAAGTGTTTATAATTCAATTCTCCATAGCGTAGGCTTTTTATTTGTCAAAAATGCACTAGTTTATAAAGTGCCTAAAATTTAGGTCTCTCGAGACGCATTTTTGGCTAAGTCCGACTTTCTGTTTGCTTTAGTCTTGCACTGATTGCTCTAAGACGCATTCTCGAATAAGCCTGAAGTATTTTGAGCGTGCATTTGCATATTTGGGGGGGCTCAATATTTTGGGGGGGTGTGATTGCTTTTCACAACTTGCATATCTTTGCTTTTATTCTCCTTTCTGCATAATTTCACAACTTGCAATCAACACAACTTCACTTAAATTCAGCTAAAAATAGATTATTTTCAACTTAAACCCATAACACCCTTCAACTATCATGAATGGAAGGTTAAATTGTCAATCATTCTTAGAAGTAAAGGGTTGTATAAAATCACCATGGGTACTGAAGTAGAACCCAACACTGATGCTGAAAAGATCAAGTGGTACAACCGTAGTGATGAAGCCTATGGATTATCGAGCTTGTCTGTGTCTCCAAAACTTCTCTCCCATCTAGAATCCTCCTAGACTCCCAATGACATATGGGACACCTTAAAAAAGTTATTTGGGAAGCTTGATGAAATGAGAGCTCATGAGCTTGCAAACGAACTAATAAGTCTAAGTCCTAAAAACTTTGACACCCAACAGGACTTCTTCACTAAGTTTAAGGCCCTTAGATTGCAATTGAAATAATGCGAGATAGAGAAGAAAGATGATCAACTCATATTTTATATTCTCGCAAAGTTAGGTCCAAGCTATTTAGTCTTCGTCTCCACTTTTCATGCCACAAAAAGTGCCCTTGGCAATACATAGAAACTGCCTTCTTTGGATTCATTCATTGCCGACTTGACTAGGGAGCAAGATAAGCTAATTCAAATGGGCACAATGAAGTCTACTCAACCCCAAGCTTTGATAGCTGTAAATGGTAAGGATAAGACTTCAACAAAGGAGAAGAAGAAAAAGAACAAGGACCAGGAGAAGAAGAAAGAAAACAACAATCCTGCGAAAAACAACACTGAGTTTTCATCCTCCAATGTTAAACCTAAGAAGGAGAAGGCTAAGTGTGAAAATTGTAAAAAGACAGGACATGATGATCACAAATGCATGAAGAAACAAATAGATCACCTAACTCATCTTCTAGAGAAGAACAACATAGGTGTTCCTGAGTCCATTAAGCAGAATTCATCTACCCAGGATTCTACCAAAGCAAAGGCAAAGGTAAGGAGAAAGAAAAGGGCAAGGCCCTTATAGCTACAACAGCTTCTACATCTCCATGGGTCATCGACTCGAGTGCTTTTCACCACATGGGCTCTTCACTAGTTGAGTTTTCATCTTTAGAGCCTTGTAGCATGACTTCAATTAGTTTGGGTGATGACACATCAGTTTCTATTGCAGGGAGAGGGTCAGTTGAAATGGAAGGAGGAACATTCAATAATGTTCTAAGTATTCTTTTTCTTTCAACCAATCTCTTATCAGTGTACCAAATTACTCACATTGGTCAGGGCATGAGAGTTGAGTTTTCACCAGATTCAGTGGCTATCAGGGAGTTGCATAGTGATACTACAGTGGTAGTGGGTAGGGCAGATCACCAAGCTAGGTTATACACCTTCTCACATTTTGCATCAGATTCTTCTCCAATAGCATTGTTGACTCATTCAGATGGAGTTAGAAAATAATGGCATGAGCGGTTTGGCCACCTTAACTACCGCTACCTTAAGCAACTTTGCAAAAATGACATGGTCATTGGCTTGCCTCGTGTCCAATTCTCAAAAGGACTTTGTGAGGGGTGCTCCCTTGGGAAACATCCCGAAGCAAATTTTGACAAAGGCAAAGCTTGGAGGGCTTCAAAACCTTTGGAGTTAGTCCACAGTGATGTATCGGGACCCTTTTCCAAACCATATTTCACAAGGGCCAAGTGCATCCTCACTTTCATTGATGATTTCTCTAGGTACACTTGGATATATTTTTTTAAACAAAAGTCTGAAGTGTTTGAAAATTTTCTAGACTTCAAGGCTCTTGTTGAGAAACAGAGTGAGAAATCTATCAAGGTTCTTCGAACTGATAATGGAGGGGAGTATGTCAGCATCAGGGTTGAACAGTTTTGCACCACATAGGGGATTGATTTGCACTGCACAGTAACTTACAGTGTTTCACAGAATGGGGTTGCTGAATGCAAAAATAGGTTCTTGAAAGAGATGGGTAGCTGTATGATTCACTCTAAATCTTTAGCACCACAGTACTGGGTCGAAGCCATCAATTGTGCTTTCTACATTCAAAACAGGGTTCCTCACAAAGCTTTGAAAGGGATAACACCCTTTGAAGCTTGGCATAAAAAGAAACCTGATGTTGAACACATTAGAGTTTTCGGATCCCCAGCCATGGCCCGCATTTTGAAGAAGAAACACAAAGCTATGGAATGTTAGTCCAAGCCTTGTATCTTTGTAGGATATCTGGATGGTATTAAGGGATATCGCCTTCTAGATCCAGTCACTCATGAGTTGTTCATCGAGAGAAGTGTCCATTTTCAGGAGCGTCCTAAAGACTCAACACTTGACACTTCTTCTCCCTCATCGAATCTACTTCTTCATGGTGATTCCTCATCAGATTCAGATTAGCCACAGTAAGTTCTTGAGCCAGAGACATCTTCTTCTTCTTCAAGTTCAGACAGCGAGGACAGTGATGCAGGGTCATCCACCTCTAGTTAGTCAGAGGATGAGGAGTTAGCCAGATAGACACTTGAGAGTGCTAACACTTGGGTAGGAGATCCCGTAGATGGCATACATACTAGGGGGATTTTTAGAGAGATCCACATGCCTTTTTTGCTTCAGTTTCAGATCCATAAACTTTTCGAGAAGCATCGGGGGTACTTGAGTGGGATAATGCTATGGAGGAATAATATTCTTCCTTAATCAAAAATCACACTTGGGATTTGACTTCACTTCTTAAGGGAAAAAATATGGTTCAATGTAGGTGGATATATCAGACCAAGTTTACAGCAGATGGGTCAGTTGATAAGTACAAGGCGCCTTGGTCGCCAAGGGTTTCTCACAGGTGGCAGGCATTGACTACTCAGAGACCTTTGCACCCATTGCAAAGATGACTTCTATCCGACTCACCTTGGCTATTGCCATAACACATGGTTAGGATGTGCATCAAATGGATGTGAAAAGTGCCTTTCTTCACAGAGACCTAGAGGAGGAGATCTACATGGAGTAGCCATCAGGTTTTGTTCAAAATTTTTCCTTAGTATGCAGACTTAGGAAATCTATCTATGGCCTCAAACAGGCCCCTCGGGCTTGGTATGCCAAGATGGATTCCTTCCTTATCACAACGGGTTTCACTAGGTGCCATTCTGATCCCAATGTCTACTTCTTGCAGCAGGATGATTCGCTCTTGATTTTGGTTCTATATGTTGATGACCTTTTGATCACCGGGAGTTCTTCATCGGCTATTGCAGTGGTGAAGGCATCTCTCCAAGATATATTTGACATGACAGACTTGGGTTTATTGCACTACTTCCTTGGCATCAAGATCTCACAGTCAAATTCAAGGATTTCTCTTGCACAACCTAAGTATGCTCTTGACTTATTGGCTCGGTTTCACATGACTGATTACAAGCCATCTCTGACTCCCTTTCTATCAAGATTCAAGCTTGAGGCTGATTGTTCTTCACCATTGGTTGATGCCACTCGGTATTGACAACTTGTTGGTAGTCTCATCTACTTGACTCACACCAGGGCCGACATATCATATACAGTGGGACTTGTCTCCAGATTCATGCAGGAACCTCATGAGCTACATTGGAAAGCAGCTAAGAGGATCTTGCATTACATACCGGGTTCACATAGATACGAAATTCATTACAGATTTGGCATAGAGGTTGACTTGGTTAGATATACAAATTCAGACTGGATTGGTGATTCACAAACTTGCAAGTCCACTTCTGGTTATAGTTTCTCTCTAAGTTCTGGTCCTATCAGTTGGTCTAGCAAGAAGTAGAATGCTATTGCTATATCATCCATAGAGGCAGAGTACAGGGGCTGTTAATGTAGCTATTGAGGCTATTTGGCTTCAAGGGATTCTTTTTGAGTTTGGCATTCCTATCAAGCAGCCCACCATCATTTATTGTGACAACCAGAGTACCATTTAGATTTTCAAGAATCCAGTTCAGCACCAGCAGACCAAGCACATAGAGATTCACATGCATTTCATTCGGGAGCTTATTCATAGTCAGGTCATTGACTTGATATTTTGCTAGTCTTCGGAGTAGGTTGCAGACATCTTCACCAAACCTTTCACTGAGAGCAAGTTCATTCATCTACAAGCCCTTCTTAGGGTGCGGTCTACATCTGCAACAACATCATCTTCAGGGGAGCTTTCTAGCCTCTTCTTTCTTTTTTGTCTCTCTTTTGGGGGGAGTTTTTTCCTACGGGTTTTCTCCTTTTCTCTATCTTATGGGAGATTGCATTTGTATATGGGTACCTCATCAGGTCTAGTTGTCGGGACCAATTTTCTATTTCTACACTGCCCACCTAAGTTGCGCTTATGGGGGGTATTAGTGTAGGTTTTTATTTTTTCCTATTTATTAATTAGGAAAAATTTTCTTGTGCATACATGGAGTTTTTATATATTTGTGGGATAGGCTAGCTTATGTGGAGGTGTGTGTCATAGATGTGTCATAAGAATGTCATAAGTAACTCCCTTGATGGGAGTTACACCTCTATTCTTAGCACCTTGTCACCACTTTTCATGGAGGAGTTAGAGTCTATTCTTGGGGTGCATTGTCCAGCTTTTGTGGAGGAGTTACGTACTCCCATATATGTATTCCTCACTTTGGCCATCTCATGTTAATCAGATTTTGGTTTTCTTCATTTTGTCTTGTGTAATTTATTTTCTTGTTATTTTCAAATTGCTTTAGCATCTATGTGGTGTGCACTTGCTTCATCTCATGTGATCACGTCTCCATTGCACTCGCATTATCCGGATTCTGGCAACAACTCCAATATTGACAAGCTGGCCCATGTGCATTTGTGAGCATCGAGAAGAGGAAGTCATTGTTGTTGATGTCATTCTTCTAGAAGAGCCCTGCTGGAACCATGTTGTGCAATCGCCGGTCTTGACTTTGGCGTTCAAACATTAATGTGAAAGCATGGGTCACGCCTCTTTTTTGCAGACAAGACTGCTCCTTCCAGATACGCACGCAGTTTGTCTGCTTATAAATGCAAATGGAGAAAATAGGGCACACCACTCACTGTTTGTGTCGTTTGATGACCATCTGGCAGTCACTGTTCCAGCGACTGGAGTAACTCATTTTCCTTTGACACCTGGACTGTTTGTCTGGTTATGCACTTTGTCTCTTCCTGGTTTTGTCTCTTTCTAGCTTTGTCGCTTTTTGGCTCCTTCAGCCCTTGGGTTATCTTCTGGGCAGCTCACTGAGTTCCTTGGGCTCTTCCATTTTGCTTTTCAAAATCAATGGCTATTTCACGAGCCTTGAAATTGACGTTCGCGCACCCATCACTGCGTTTGAACTTCCAATTGCTAGTTCGTCGTGCTTGACTTTGATGTCTTCGAGCCCGTCACCCCTTGGAATTTCTTCAGCTTTTTCAATTTTGAAATTATTCAGAGCTTTCCCACGGACTTTTCCCTGCAAACTTTTTCCCGCGAACAAAAAGTCCGCAAGAATTGTTTCGAGCACCCTTTGACCTTCAAAATTTCTGTCGGCTTTTCCTCCCGTGGCCTTCCTCCGAATTTCTTCAGAATTTTTGTCAAAGGGATTCTTTCAGACAAAAAGTCCGAAGAAATTATTCTAGCCTTTGCCTTAGTCTTTTTTGCGAGATTTTTTGTTTGTAGCCCTTTCGAATTTCTTTGGACTTTTTTTCCGAAGGGCACTTTTCAAAGGCAGTCGAAGAAGCAAAGGAAGAAATCCTTCGGACTTTTTGTCCAAAGGAATTCCTTCAGACAAAAAGTCCGAAGGATTTCTTCCTTTGCTTCTTCGACGACCTTTGAAAAGTGCCCTTCGAAAAAATTGGAAACGACCCTTCCGAAGGGTACTTCCTTTGCCTTAAACAAACTTTCGAAGGAAACTTACCTTTGCGGCTTTTCTCTATGGCCTCTTTTGAAAGTGTTCCCTGCCCTCCGCAAGGGCTCTTGAGTCTCGAATTGCCCTCCTCAAGGGCACTTGAAATGATCCATTTTGCGCCTAAGTGGGAACTTGCCTCTTCCTGCGGAGTCCGTAGTTTTCCGCCTACCGAGTCCATAGAAATCCATGCCTGCACAATCCGTAGAAATGGACCTGCAGAGTCCGAAGAAATTCCTGTAGAGTCCGTAGAAACTTTCAAGACTTGTGCAAAACCAAAAAATGTATTGGCTCGGAACAGTAGGGAAAGAAGGGGACCGATTTTTGGCCTGTTGGACCAAAAATGGTCAACAAATAGGGTTGTAAAATCCCTGTCCTCAAAGGGGAGAAATGTGATAGTGGTTATGCCATGGGTGCACCGTGTTTCTATTATGGGTGCCCTCCTTATGACTAAAGTCATCCCTAGAAATCCTCTGTCTCAAACACCCACCCAAAAGTAGATCTATGGGAAGTGATATGGCAACATCCTGTAACATACATTTGACAATTAAAATATGAAAAACATGTGGGGTCCATTGTCGGGACCCATTTTCTTTGTGTAGTTTACTGTGCTTGGGGATGACATGCATGTTATTCAAGAGGATTGGTTTCATTAGTTATGCTTTGAGTTTGGGAAGAATGATCCCACACGGGGAGATATGAGTTTGAAGAAGTAGTTGAATCTTAGTTCATGGAGTTGCTTGTCGATTTTTATGTGGTTGGATTTTATATCAACAACATATGATTTGGATTGAGAAAACATTGAATATTTTAGAAGAGTTTATCTATTACATATGTTTACAAGTCGAATGATTGACTATCCAATGACATATTTAGCACTTTTTAGGAGGTTATTTATTATTGGATGATCAAACATTTAATTTGTAAGCATAGGGAAGAAGTGCCACTAGTTGAGTGTGCACCAATTGTTGAAATGAGTTTGACTACACAATCCTTTCTAGTTGATTTTCTACTAGCTAATAATTGTCATAGTATCATGTATTAGCTGTCCCAATGTTTATCTTATAGTAACCAATCACATCATGAGATGTCACCATTTCAATAATTAATGCATAAGATATAATATATTTACACTATATTAAAGTATTGGACAACAATTTTTTTTAATACATTCTAAATTTATTATTTCAAATTATTCAAATTGTAATTTTCCTTCCATTTCAACATGTGATTCAATTTTGTAACTTTCCTTCCATTTCAACATGTGATTCAATTTTGTAACTTTCCTTCCATTTCAACATGTCAAACAAAAGAAAACAGAAAATAATTTTTACAGATGACATCCCAGTAGCACTGTGAACTCCCAAACTTATTGCTCCCCTCTGATATTTATATTTATATTGAAGTGAAGAATTCTGAAACAAAATCATTTGGATATGATAAAAATAAACAATTTTTTGGGCAACGAATGCGCGCTTACGACAACATATTTAAGGACATGTTGGCTAAGCTACCATCTCAGAGTCAAATGCATCAACATGAGGAGTGGTCCACAGGGGGTCTCATCTTGCCTCTGAAAATTATCTTGAGCCAAAAGATGTATGAAACCCTTAGGGCTGCATTAGAAACTACGTCTCTCTTGGAAGTCGTCGGTGACTTGGACGAATCATCAAAACATAGCCCGTGTGGAGGTTCAAATCGCTAGTATGACGTAGAAACCTGAGTAGCTCACCGCTGTCCAACCCTTGAAAAGAAGAAACAGATTATGGTTTGTTGATCAAGCGGTAGAATGACACACACAGATTGAATGCTCTAATAGAACACGCATAGTTTTAGTTCATGCAAAGTGTGGAGGGAGAGGGACCATGAGACAAGCCAATGTCCACTCCTACAGAAGATCAGTAAGTGACAATCACCTACAGAAGATCAGTAAGTGACAATCACCTAAGGGAGAGGCACCTAGTAGAGAATGCTACAAGTGCAGCAATCTTGGCCACTTTTGGCACAATTCCATGAAGTTCCAAACATGTGGAGAATGCAGAGCTGACAACCGTATTGAGGAGTGCATAACTTCGATTGAGAAGATCCTAGAATGGGAGAAGCGGCTGAAAAGAGCGAGTATAATACAAATGACAAGGGGTGCCAAGGTTGAGGGTGGCTGTGCAATAGTATGGGCCATCCCAACTATGGCTAGAAACCCACCTTTGGTGAACAAAATTAATCGCTATGGAGTGCACACAAAAGTGTGTTACAATGCGGATTTGTATCCTAATGCAAGAGCATCCACGCATCTCCTAGTTATCCTACATTTTAGATAGAAATAATCATCTTTCAGAATAGTTCACTATTTCCGGGCGAAGAACGCAGCACACGCACAAACTGATTATTCGCAAGGCTTAATTCTATGTTCACAAGTCATTTCAGTGCTTCGTAAGCTTTGCATTTGATTTTTGACCTTCACAAGCCCTGTCTAGCTTCACAAGCCTATGCGAGCTTCACAAACCCATATAAGCTTTGCAAGCATATGAGAGCTTCCCAAGCCCTTGGGAGCTTTACAATATGCAAGACCAAATTTGTTTCGTAGGTCTAAGAAGGCCAAACTTGTTTCACAAGTCCTTTTAATTCGCATGTCTATCCACTACTTTGTGAAGTTCAAATTATTGGTTTTACAGTGTTTCTTCCAGAAAGATAAATCCTCCAATGTGTAGTTCACAATTTGACACTGAAACGCTGTGAGATGAGGTGATCTAGCATCGACATATCAAGTCCTCATCGTCCCAAGGCATCTCTACGAGCTTCGCAACATTCTTACAGCTCACATAGCAAGTGTTCTAAAGCTAAATCCGATGCATAAGATACGGTCACAGTGAATTTGGCTGTGCAAGCTTACAACTAGCATCGCTGCCACATTTAAAGATGCCAACAAGACAAATAACATGTAAACAACTTAAGTAACGAAAATCTCACACTTCTTGTAGGCATTGCCTAGCAACAATATTTTTATTGACGACTCCTCATAGAACATTGACCTTGCAATACCATGATATGTTAGGAACCTTAGAAAATGGCAGGTCTAAAATGACATGCAACGATATTCGTAGCAGCCGTTGATTGCTTTTGAACTAGTTTTGTAACGTGCAACTACAATGTTCAAAGGACAATCTGGATTCCCTATCATCAACATTTTCTTGTAGCGAACCCTTCCCGATATATGATGCATGTCAGATTATTTTAGGGCTTCCATAGAAAAGAGGGTCCAAGAGGAAGAAAGAGTTTGTTTTCTAGAAGTAGCTAGTCTAGGGAAGAAGATATTTGGAGCTCATAGTGGGTAGGGAAAAGGGGTGTAAGCGTGCATAGGAGGAAAAGAAAAGGCTCGAGATGACCAATGTGTGTAGGAAAGTGGCTTAGAAGTTGAGCAGAAGTGAGTCGAATGCGCCGTTGAATAAAATTTATTCAAAATTGAAAGAAATGAATGAATGAAGTGGTGTGTGTGCCCATTTTATGTTTCCATTCTTGTCTATGTACTTTGGTAAGGTCATGAGTTGTTATTCAATCAACCGATAACCCACCTCACCATGATACCCTAAGATGAAAGTAAAATGTGCATGAGGAAGCCCATGCATAGTGATCCCTGGAATAGGGGGAGGTCCAAAGAGAGACCATAAACTTAGTAAATAACCTCCAAGAGAAACATGAGGAACCTCACAAGAAGTATTAACGTGACCAAATGAAAAAGGAGATGACAAGAAGCAAGGAGACCGAGTTAATGGTCCTAAAGGATATATTTTCTTTCCTTCGCAAGGAAGGAATTCTCTTGAAACTCCCAAATTGGTTGCGCTTCAATGTCATCATTGACTCTAGCATGGGGGATAAACATGACCCCACAAAGGTAGCACTAGCCTCGAGGAAGGTCCTTATTGCAAGGAACACCGTGTGTGACAAATAATTGATCATAGGTGCCTCCATTAACAAATGTGTGTGTGTGAAATAATGATAGACACCAATGTAGAGGTGAATGTGCTAACCAATGTTGCATGTAGAATTATGGGAACTCCGCCCCTTAGGTCATCCCCACGTGCTCTTTGTGGCCAACAAGACTTGTGAGCAACCAATTTGAATCTTGCATAACACAAAGGTCAATATCACGTGTTAAGTTCGTGGTAGATGTTGATGCGATCTAGATCATCGATGTTGATAACTACCCAACACAATTGGGACAATCGTGGTGTTACAAAAGCAATGCTAACATGAGATTCAAGCATTGCATGTGATTGTCTTTTTGGATCCTTAGCAAGTGGAAGCATATGTAGACTTGGTGTATGTGGTGGATGAGATTAATATCATCTACAATATCACCGCACAGAGGGAGGATTATATGCATCCCACACATGATGGGATACTCAGTTTGGGGAGTGTTGATTCGATTTTAGAAAACTCTAAGCTAGCTTTGGAGAGATGGTTCCAAGGTGACCACAAGATGTCAATTCACAAGTAGGAAATAAATCCAAACAAAGTGGAACATTATCCCCAAAAGTGACACCCCAGGTATCACATAGACGATGTTAGCCTGAGACTCTGCCCAAGGCTACTACCTACACCATATGGGTATGCAAAAAGGTGGAGCCCCGAAACATTTGCACTCTATTGGAGAGGAGGAATTATTGGAACCACATTTGAGGACTAAGAGGGGGTATTCGTACATCACTCAACCGATGGAAAAAGACAACTTCTGAGCAATGGTGGATGCGGATTAAGATAGCCATGACTACAGCCTTGCGTGAGCATTAAAGGATATAGTGTTGGGCTACAACAAAGAGGCATCTAGTAGTGTGCCTTTAGACATGACTGAAACTAGCTTGGTTGGCCCACAAACACCTTAGGTCAACCTAGAGTTGGGTCTTGTTGGCGGAGTTAGGAATGTTGTTGAGAAATAGGAGATGCATGCAGAAAAAAAGGTTGTTGAAGTGCTTGAGGAACATCCACTACATTAGGGCCCTATCTACAATGAGAATGAAACCATAACATAGGAAGGGGCAACAATGATTGCATTGCAAAGAGTGGGCCCTCGTGATGAGACGTGACAACGTATTTTTAATGTTGTCTCCCTATTGATCTCTTCTTTTAAATTATATACATAATTACAATATGGTATCATAGCCCACCATAGGTGATTTAAGGATGTATCTAACATATAAGATACATAATTTATTTTTTGAAGCTAGTGTTTTCTTTTCTTTGAAGAGGTATTAAAAGTGACAATTTTACCCCACGATTGAAGTGATACATTTCATTTTATTAATTAGGAGTGAGCTTTTACCCTTGAATAATTAATGGGCTTCAATAGTACAACACAAACATGGGTGGTTTTTATGCTATCCCATCTTCATAAATGCATACCTTATTTTTTTTTAAATGAACATTTATTGAATAATAATATGAAATCATATTATCATTATTATTAGTCCCTATTGTAGGCACCAAAAAATAGCCCGTTGGCATTTATTTAGTGTTCTTTTATGGATGTTTGTGCATTAGTCTATGCATGGGTGATTGGTCCAAATTTGCCATTATTCAACTGTTATGTCCACTTCCATGGATTGAAACCTCATTTTGTGCATCCCCATGCAAACCTCAATAGCCATTTTGAGATTTTCCCTTACTCATGTTGGGACCGGTTGTATGGTCCTATCATACAGTCCTAGCACCTTGCTTTTCTCCAACCTTTTGATTGGATGGGCCCATCCACCCCTTTCCATCTTTCCCGTTTCTAGCCGTTGGAAGTTGACATGTGAATGAATCTCACCAAAACTTCAATTCAAGTCACCTACAAATAGACAAGTGATTAGGTTATGGACATCAAGCAATAATGAAGTGCAAATGAATCTTGTCAAAACTTCAATTCAAGTCACCTATAAATAGACAAGTGATTAGGTTATGGACATCAAGCAATAATCAAGCAACAATTGAGCACTTATCATTTCCTAGCTAGCATTCTATTGTGGAACACTTGTTTAGGTTATTTATGTTATGTAATTTCTATTTATCGATATCTTTGTTATCGTGGCAGGATCTAACTATTAGAGGGCTAGTTGGGCTAGTTAGTTCACACTAGCCAACCAAACTTTGATGTATGCCCCTGAACAATTCCTTATCGATTTTTAGATTGCAAAATCTTTGATTTCAGGAAGACAGGAGTTAACGTGCACAAAATTAGGGCAAGAGGGGAAAAAGCAAAGAGCAACGTTGCAGATTCAATTTTTAGGGGACGGTCATTACCCTGGAGCATTTGTACGGTTTTCACACCCTGTTCTGTTTAGATCCGGCATTTAAAGAAACAAACAAGACAACTTCAGTTGCACATTCTAGTACCATTTTTCATGTCATCATCCAAACAAAGCTAAAAGCCTTCTATCCTCTCTATTTCCTTAGTGTTTGATTAAGCAAACCAATATACAAAGAATAGGTTGATTGAAATTCGGGAGAAATTTGTATCATTGATTTTTTAAAGGTCTTTAAAATGCAGGGTCAATTTTTAGCAAGTTGTTTCCATATCAGGGTGAACCTCGATCACAAGTAACATATTAAACTCTAGTCGTTGGCTTTGTGCCAAATATTACCTGGCTATATTGTACATTTTATAAATGGTGATCTTCTAGCAGTAAAAAAGGAACAACATAATCTCAACTAGAAAACTTCATAATCTGACATTTGCAAAAATTAAAACATCAGTTCAAAAGAACCCTGTGTTGCAAGAATTGCCCCCACTCCCCCCCCCCCCCCACGATTCCTGCCTCAATATGCCTCAGGACACAGTATGTCCTAAGTCCCTGTTGGAGACGTCCCGAAGGCATCCAGAAACTGCTGTGATGTTTCCAAGGCCTTTTCGGACGGTTCCAAACGTTTTCGGGAGGTACCGGGCATTTCTAGGGTGTTTCCGAGCGTGCCCAGGGATTTCCGATAGGGAAAAACAGTGGAAGTCAACAAAAAATTTTAAAAATTTAAACCCAGTGTGAACCAAACAATATATAAATAAAATAAGCATTTAAGTATAATGTAAACTTATACTTTAAGTTATATTTTATTTATATACTTTTAGGGTGTTTGAGAATGGTTTCGGACCTCTAGGAACTATAATGCAAATTCTACGTTTTGGAGGATCCTATCATATTTCAGAGTTTAGTCAAATTCCAGGGTTTTAGGGTTTCAAAGGTAGCCATATTTCAGGGTTTCAAGATTTCAAGGAGACATCATAGGAGGTATGAAGGCTGCATGAAGGGATGTAGGTATGATATGATAGTATGAGAACATCTCTTGCAAAGTGCCCCAAGCTGATCCCACCCCATTCCCTGTGCATCCCTTAAGGCATACACTAGGAGATTCAATGAATCGGTGAGCCCCTCCGAGAGAAAGCGTCAGTAAATGATAAAATTGAAAAATAATGGGAGTGGCCTTCATGAATTTGAGGGCAATCAAGATGATTTATTCTAGATTTGAATGTATATTTTGTCTTTGAAGTAATGAATGAATGAATATTATATATTTTTAAGTGTTTTATATTTTATAGACAAATATTTTCATACTCTGTAGTTTTCAAGTGTTTTACTAAAAAATCACACACACACACACACACACACACACATATACAGACGTACCCATGACGTATCCAAATCAAGGTTTTTGAAAAATGGCATATCCGTGTATTCAAGACGTCCCTGTACCCGTACCCAAACAACATAAAAAGAATCTGAATTGTTTGCCTCTAAGGATGGAGCGACACTGAAATCTTGAGCTAAAAAACAGTTGTTTCCTGCCTATAAAAATAGAAAATGACCAACCATTAATATGCTATTAGGAAAGGGCATAGGCTTCAAAACTGAAGGCCCCTATGCATATCATCCATATAAAGTTGCACAATAAACAACATACCAAATGGTCAGCCATTCTGTTCACAAACCTTCATGGGATTTCCACTAGAAAATTCTTCAAGGAAAAGATCCGAGGTAAAGGAAACCTCACGCTCTGCAAAATAAATAGTTGAAACCAACAAAGAACTTATCATACAAGTAAGACCTCTAAATATCAAATTATAATGCAAAATAATAGATATTTATTATGTAACCTAACAAAGGTAGCTATGGTTCCACTCATCAGATGATATTGGAGAGCATTTAAAGTTGGCTGAAAAAAGTGAAAGTGCAATTAGTATCTACAGGGTAGGTAATTTTGGTAGTCTCTTTTTCAAGTGACCAAAATAAATCACAACGGAAAAGCCAATAAAAATGCAAATTATTTCATTTATCCTACAATACAAACCCAATACACAAGTACGCATGCACATAATAAATGGAAATAAAACCATTAAATAGTTACTTGTTTCATTATTTCTGCAGTCAGCCTACTACAACAAAGTAGATGACCAAATATCAACTCTACAATGAACCAACAAAAGCTATGGTCTAGATGTGTTAGTTAATGCTATTTGATTCTAATAACAAGCAAAGATTGACTACTCAAAGTAGGCCACTAAAAAAAAAAATCGCTTTTCTCTGCTTCATTATTTTTTGGGGCATTTTCCATAAATGTCTTCACTATTACGAGGGTCCTCCATTGTCTGAAAGGTTGCATCCTAGAAAAATCAATGGTTTTAGAAAATCCTATCAAAGAATATTAAAAGAGAGAAGTACATCACCTTAGAATACTCAACAACAACTCTAGGAGGGATTTGAACCCTCATCTCCTCTAGGAGGCGTGTTTCCAATTACACCACTACAATTCTGGGGACATTTGACTCAATCTGACATTTTTTTGTAATTATAACTATGCGAAATCAGTGTACACTGACCAATTCTCTTTACTACAAAAATGTGCCCTTGCATTTTAATATCTCTTTATAAATCAAAATATTCTAAATCCAATTTTAAGTGCTCAACAAAGATGAAAATCAGGAATATCGTATAAAGTTATTATGATTTTGATAATCTCTTTAGAAACATATAGAAGTTTGCAACTTCAGAGTACTAGAAAACTGGCCAATGACAAAGCTATAACAAACAAAGCATAAATTCATGATTCACTACTATGCTTCAATCAACAGGTCTCCAAATAACAAGGAGAGAAGTTTCAAAAACAGGAGGTAGAAACATGGAAATTAGTATAACAAAATCCCTATCAAACTGTAGACAATAAAATCTG
Organism: Torreya grandis; assembly: GCA_037957365.1. Taxonomy (NCBI): domain Eukaryota; kingdom Viridiplantae; phylum Streptophyta; class Pinopsida; order Cupressales; family Taxaceae; genus Torreya; species Torreya grandis. The sequence continues at coordinate 3,653,809 of JARHVA010000786.1, forward strand.
GGATTTGACACTTGGCAATGTCAATCTCGACCTACACTTTTCCTAAATGACTTATGCAATTCCAAAAAGTTCTCACTCGTCATTCCCACATGCCTACATATTAGTTATGAGCACCCATCCAATCTAAGTTCTATCAGTCACCTACAAGAACCTCTCAATTTGTGTTAAATCAGTGAAATATCTTACTCAAACATTTCCAAGTCACCACATTTGCATTTTTGTCTCCTCGATAGTAACGCCAAACTCAGAGAGTAGCATCGATGTTATTGTCTTGAGGTTGACATTATTGTCTTTTGACTTGCAACAACTATTTTTAAAAACCAAACCCTTCCCATAGGTTGGCCCATATATCTAGCGTGTTGGTGGCGTGGGAAATTACCCAATGGAGTGCATATATATACAAATCAAGGTCAATCATGTTCACAATCTAGCATTTTCAAGTCCCTATCAATTATACTACTGCACATTGAGAAAATCTCCCCTATTTTTTTCAAAGTGCAAATCAAGTACTAGGAGCAGTCATCAACCAAGTCTGAAACACACCAAGCCAAGTCAAGTGCCAACATTGTCAAGATCAAAGCTAGATTTTTCAGTGCATTCATATAGAAAAAGAGCACAATTTCACATTCACGTTAAGGGAAAGAACTGTGTAGCTTGACTTACCTCTTCGGAGTATTGGATACATAGGCAACAATGAATCATCAACGGGGGTGATTGGGGTCAACTTAGCCCAATTACACTTCCTCACTTTTTACAGTGTTTCATTCTTCAGAAGCAGACCTCGAGTTTCAAGGAGGATGCTGATTTTGGGAGTTGAGCATGCAATCGAGGATCACAGATTGCACATACATAGATATATCAGTCAGGGGCACCATATTGTACAGTCACCCAGAGACAAATTTGTCTAGGACAGTAACGTCAATGTCAGTGACTACCATCAACATTTTCTATCCAGCTGACGATACCGACCTTGTGTGTACAAATATACAGTTCCGGATTTGGATGAATCATAAACTTGTTTCCACTCTATTTCTATTGTCAAAACATAGTCACAGTCAATAAATCTAGTAAAGCTAAGTATCTTGATCTTCTTAGTACTTTCCATAAATAACAATTGCATTATCAAATCTATCTCAATCAGCGACATTCAAATTTATGCTTGATTGGCTTATATTACAATCTGAATCAATCCTACAAGTTTAGCCTATTCTAATTCACACTAAACCCAAAAAAGTGTAAACAACAATAAAGATGCAAGTCTTATAATGATCATCGCAAGATGAAATTCATAGCTTTTGGCCTAAGGATTGAAATCAATGTATTCTTTCCTCTCCCTTTTTTCAATTATATTTAGAATTCTAAAATCTGATCAATTGAAATCTCACTTTTTAGCTCTTGTTTCATTCAAAACACCCTTGGATCCACCCCAAAATATGGTCTAGACATTTAAAAACATATAGAGAATCAATAACCAATTAAATAGTCATAGTAGACAAATTCTAATAGCTCTTAACGTTTTGGGATGTTTATCAACTGTAATCAAACTTAAAGTGTGGCAGGTCATAAATTTGAGAATAGCCTTGTCCTAAAAAGCCCCTTACAAACATCGATGCAAGGGTCTCTCATATCCTCTGTATCATTCTTGATGACAAACTACAGAGTGGCAATCTTCTTGCCTGCATGAGTATTAAATTTGGACAAAAGCTAACAGTTCACAAATCTGGATTTCTGATATTTGTTGATCTTGACAACCTACTTCCAGTAATTGGAAACCTCATAAAAGCCTTTGCATATACAAATGTAGACCAAGTTCAGATATACCTTTTAGAAATGTGATCCACCAGATACAAAATTGGTATGTAAGAAACAATGTCCAATTCTTAAATCTTTGTCACTGTCATTCACATCGACACTAATGGCTTCATAAAGAATACAAGTTACATTCACAGATAAAATGCTCTGGTCAAGAAAGGCACTTCCCACAAGCTTAGAGAGCTGGTCATGCAATAAGCTTGTGACAATAAGGTTGTTCTTTGGAATCTAATTGGCTTACACTTTTTTTAGGGTCTCCACTGCTTTTCTTCCTTCAAGTGTCTTCAGACACATTGGGCGAAGGTTTTTTTATAAATCTCCTTGCAGAAAATTCAAGGATGGAAAGAATTTTGTACTTGATCCCCTTGCTATTGTGGTTTAAAAATTTCTCATTGCAAGCACAAAATTCTCATAGTTACTAGGAAACACCAGATAGGGACCGCGACCATGTCCCCGCCCCTGTACCCACATTTTTTAACGCCTACATTTATATGTAATATATAGCCATACCATTAATCATTTACTCACGTACCCTAATTTGAATGGTATCTCCATCCTCGTATTAGTGCTCATATCCCCACGTCTCTAGAAAACTATGAGAATTATAAATAAAAACCATCCACTATCATTCAAGTGATGTTTTCCAATAGCATATTCGGCAACATCGCAAAAATGGGGCTCATAGACAAGAAGATGGCCACTATTCTAGGCATTGATTCAATGCTTAGAGGTGAAGACTCAAAGTAGTTGGGAAAACTTAAGAAGGAAACAACAAACAGTCTAAAGAAGCGGTGGTTTATTGAAAGACTTGTACTCTTGTTGTGGAGGAAGATAAAGGTGGTTCCGGCTTCATCTTACGAAGCTGCATATAATAGAGCGATGTGCATTGAATGTGAAAATAAGACATTCCCCTGCTTAAGGAAGAGAAGCGAAAATGATGATTCAGAGCCAAATGATTACAGTCAACTTGGATCAGTTCAAGACTTGAGAAGAGACATGCTTTGCATGATGAAAGGGCTAAAGAGAGATACTAAGAACGAAGGCAAGACTCTTCAATGTATGCACTGTAAGGTAGGTCACACTAAGGTGAATTTCCTAAAGAGAATGTTATGTGAGATTTATTAAGTTACAGGGCATTCAATTAAAAATTGCACGTACTATTTGTGGAAAAAGAGCACCTAAGTGCTCTTCGCACAAGGAGAGAAATTGACACCACCCACCACATTGCCAAGCTGAATAATAACTCATGTCAAAGTGTTGGGGAATGTTTTAATTTTGCAAAGATCTATGCAATGATAATGTAGAGTGAAATATCAATTATATTAAGCTAGAAACAAATTATTACATGGGCTGTTATACATCCATGAAGATAGTATAACAATATCCTAAAAAATAGGATGGTACAATAACAAGAAACTCGGATTAGAACTCACGGGTGCAACAATATTAAACAATATAACAATAACATTCTAATGATGAATTAATATGTATCTAACATTCTCTCCCTTAATTCAACATAGATCAAAGTGAACATGAGAGAAATTCTCTAAATGTCTCAAATTTGTCATGTGCAAGTGACTTGGTGAAGACATTTGCACGTTGTTCTTATGTCAGGCAATATTGGAGCTCAATTTGTGTTGTATATGTTCGCATATGAAATGGACTTGCACCTCAATGTGCTTTGTGTGTTTATGAAAAACTGGATTGCGAACAAGTTTTAGAACACCCTAATTGTCGCATTACAAGATGGCAGGTGTCTTATGTGGTACTCCCAATCCTTCCACTATGGGACGTAACCATATCGCTTCGTAGACAGCGCTTGTTGCAACACAATATTCTGCTTCAATGGAAGATTGAAAAACAAATTTTTGTTTCTTGCTCCCCTAGGATATAGGACCAGATCCCAAAAAGAACACATATCCAGAAGTGGATTTTTTGTCATCAATATTTCCTGCATGATCTGAGTCTAAATATCTTATCAAGAAGAAATTATCATTCTTATACTCTAGGCCGAAATCCATTGTTCCCTTGATATATATCAGTATTCGCTTTGTTGCTTTCTAGTAAGACATCTTCAGCTCCTATATGAAACGTGAAAGATAGCTAACTGCATAGCTAATGTCTGGCCTAGTATATGTTAAGTAAATAAGACTCCCAATCAACTGTCAATAGAGAGTTGTATTTACTTGCGGTGATGGATCTGTACGAGACAACTGAAGCCTTGTCTCCATAGGTGTAGCAATTGGATTACCATCCATCATCTTGAATTTCTCGAGCGTTGTCTCGGCATATTTCATCTGGGACACAAATATGTGGTGTTCTTTTTGCCATACTTCTAATCCAAGACAATAGTGTAAAAACCTATAATCTGTTACGTCAAATGATCAGTTTAAATTTTTCTTGGTTGCATCAATCATCTTCACTAAACTGCCAATGATGACCAGATCATTGACATATACTACAACAATCACAATCTCTCCCCCTTGTTGTTTGAAGTAGAGATTTGAATCATATGGACTCTTCTGAAATCCATGTTGAATGAGATGTTCATCGATTTTTATGTACTAAGATTGGGGAACTTGTTTGAGACTGTATAGAGATTTGATGAATTTACATATTTTTCCTTCATTACAAGGAGTGACAAAACCTTATGGTTGCGTCATGTAAACTTCTTGTAGATCTCCATTGAGAAATGCACTTTTTACATCCATTTGGTGGATCCTCCATCCAAACTGTGCAACCAAAGCAAATATCATTCTGATTGTCTTGATCTTGGCCGTAGGAGCAAATGTCTCCTCATAATCTATGCCTTCCTTCTGTGCATATCCCTTTGCTATGAGTCGAGCCATGTGCTTGTCAATATTGTTATCTACTTTGCATTCAATTTTGAAGACCCATTTACAGCCGATTGGCTTCTTCCTTGGTGGAAGATCAAGTTGCCAGGGTTTATGTTTCATCAATGATTGAAATGTTGCATCCATGTCATCCTTCCAAGGTTTAGACTCTAGGGCTTCCTGAAATGTAGAGGGCTCTTCTGATTCTACAACTATGCTCATTAGGGCGAAATTGACCTCATTTCGAGTCATGTTGCGAGTCCTTGGTTCAGTAGTCAATGTGTTTGGAATTATGTCCAGTTTAGCACCCCTTAATGTACTTGTATATCATTTAGGCATATGTTGAGTGTCCCTGTGAGTGGTGGTGTTGCACCATTGTTCCCATCATCATCACTGTCTTCATTTGGTGGATTGCCATCTTCTGCATTCTCTATGGGACTGATTGGTGGACCAAGTGAGCCTGTAGAAGGAACTTCTGCTTCTGTCTTCTGAAAAAACTCAACATCCCTGTTTGTGTAGATTTTCTTGGTCTTTGGATCCATTAATCTATAGGCAAGTGCTTCTTCACTGTACCCTAAAAAGACATACTTTTCTGTTTTCATGTCCAGTTTTGTCCTCTCTAGTTTGGGAATATGCATACTTGCTTTGCATCCAAAGACTCGAATATGTGCTATAGATGGCTTGTGCCCTGACCATGCTTCCTGTGGTGTTACCCCATCAAGAGCTGCAGTGGGAACTCTATTAAGCAGATAAAATGCAATTTTGACTACTTCTGCCCAAAATGCCTTTGTAAACCCTGAATCATGTAGCATACATTGCACCATTTCCACAATAGTATGATTCCTCCATTCAGCAACATTTTGTTGCAGTGTATGTGGAGGTGCCATTTGACGACGAATGCCATTTTTTTGCAAAAATGCTTTGAATTCGTTACTGGTGAATTCCCTCCCACGATCTGAGCGGAGGGTTTTGATATTCCGATCAGTGTCTGTTTCAACAACTTTGAAAGTTTCAAATGCTTGACTCTTTCTATTTAGAAAGTAAACCCACATTTCTTTGAAAAAATCAACAAAGAGCATGAAGTACTTAAACCCAGCATGACTAGGTGTCATCGGTCTGCATAGATCGATATGCCCCAGAGCAAGTTTTTCATGGGCTCGATATGTACTTTTTTGAAATGAAGCTCTATGTTGTTTCTCTGCTAAGCAATGTTGACATTTGTTTATACCCTTTTTGAGAGGTGGCAATCCTCTTACCATGTTATAATGGTGGAGTGTGTCAAGATATCTAAAACTGATGTGACCAAATCTTTTGTGCCACAATTCTGCTGAGTCTATGTCTTTTGCCACAAGTGCTTGATTGTTTGTCTACATGAAGTCAAGTTGGAACATTTTCCCAACACTTGAGGCTCGTGCAACAATTTTTTAGCGTTGGCTTATCTTTGATCAAACACATATTTTTGTCACCTTTGCAATCAAAGTCAACCTTGAGGTTGTGATCAAGTAACTGACTGACTGATAGAAGATTCTTTGTGAGTCCTAGAACATACAGGTTGTCTGAGATTTTGCAAGCATTGCATCCAAGTGGTAAATAGATGTTCCCAATAGCTTGAACATAGTAGGATGAATCATCACCCAAAGAGACATGATTTTTAGGAGAAGTCTCATTATATTGTAGAATCAATCTTGTCTTCAAGTCATATGTTGAGTGGCACTTGAGTCGACATACCAGATAGAACTTTGTGATGTTGATTCTTCATGAGACTGTGTAGTATATAGGAAATCCGCCTCTGAAGGGGTTTCTTCTTGTTCAGCAATGTTGCCTTCCTGATTGGATTTCTTCTTCCAATGACTTTTCTGCTGTCCTTGTCCTTTGTGTGGATGAGATGATTGTTAGTTACTGAGCTTCTTGTTGCTTGAAGAGCATTGTGTAAATGAGTTATACCAAAAATCTTAAGATCATGGTCTTTCCTTCCACATATAAGGCAGACTTTCTGTTGTTTATTCCCCTGTGTATTGTGATGATGATCTTGCTTTGGTTTAGAAGACTTGATTTGCTTTTTACCTTTCTATTGATTAAAGGCAAAAGCATGTTCCTCTAATTCTTTTTTTGTATGCATAGACTCTTCTTGTTGCAACATGTTTACCAACTTGCCAAAAGATGGTTTCTGTTTTGTGACTGTTAAAGTAGTCACGAATATCCTATAGAAGGGTGGCAATGCTCTCACGACAATAGTTACAAGAGATGCATATGGCACTATCTCGTCCAATGCTTGAAGCAAAGCCCTTAGAGTTGCAACACATCGTAGAAATGCTTCCACTTTTTCACTGGACTTCAATTTGAGTGAATGAAGTTGATTCTGCAAATGAATAATAGTTATATCATTTTTGGCCTCATAGACTATTTGGAGCTTATCCCAAATGTCTTTAGCTATTGTGGCCTCACGGATATGAGGTTGCACCTCATCCGATACCTCAAACATTATTATTAGTTTTGCCTTTAGTTTGCTTTATCAAACTTATGTTGTTGATTAGCATCAATGGCATGTCGGATGAATGTGACATTGACGACAAGCTAAATGTCTTCACATTCTAAATGTATCTTGATTCTTGTTTTCCAAATGGCATAGTTGTTGCCATGTAGAAGCTGAGTCTGGCAGAAAGAATTTTGGGCCATTTCTGATCATTGTATAAAATTTGACCAAAGGTAATGGATTGGTTCTTTATCATTCTAGGTATCAAGTCTCTCTTTCTATATATCATCAATCTGATATACCAGATCTTTCTTTATACGCATCATTCCTTTAAACCTATTGGTATATGGAAAAAGCTCGTCCTTTCTTTATACTCGATGGTACATGAAAGAAGCGTAAATGTACATGAAAGAGAATGATACAGGTACTTAGACAATACTAAAAGAGATTTGACCAATCATTAGTCCCTGTTTAGATGGAATTATGCATACGTCACTGTGACTTCCCTATATACTTGAAATTTTCACCTGTCAGGGTTTATGCCTTTCGATTGTATTGAATGGGTAAAATGGAGGGATGACTCAATGAATGTTTAACCTTATTTCTCCTCGACGGTTTATAGAGATGATGCATGGAGAGATGGCTCAATGAATGTTTAATCTTTTTTCTCTCGGACAGTTTATAGAGATGATGCCCAGACGTTATTGTTTTAGATATGTATGCAGTAATTCAAACATGACAACTTTATTCGTAAACATGAGTCAGAAGCATAACTATGACCAAACACTGCAATTGTGCAAAATACATTATTTTGTGTTTTTGTTTGTATTTGCTTGCAAAAATAAAATATTACAATGCTTTTTTTTGCAAATAAATGATTACAATGAACATAAAAACACTAAATCCATTTTACAAAATAATATACCCCCTTTAAAAACAATTTTGGGCTCTTTAGCCTCTTTTGAATTTTTTTTTATGATTTTTGCCTTTAAATTTAGTTAGCTATGGCTAACTTTAGTAGGATTGCTAAATTTGGGGGTTTGGCTTTAAAAAAAAAATTCTTCCATAATTTCTTTTTGGGGGATATGAACCTCCCCCCTGTTCTTTATCAAAAAGACTCCTTACCAACCCACCTAAGCATTCTTTCAAGTTGATGAATGATAAAACTTGTACTTAAATGCTTAAAAATCTGCAAACCATACTTTTAGAATAAGTTGTGTCAAAGCTTCCAAATGACCTACGACCTCATGCAAAACTATACGTCTTAATTACACATAAAAATTATTAGAGTCTGCTATCTCCAACAATCAGATTGCAATTTTTATAATTTATAACCGCAGGTCATATTACAAGTTTCTTGTTTAAGCCGCCCAAAATGATGTACGGCCTACTCAAATGGTGTAAGACTAGGTACGAAGTTCAAGCTAGAGCAGAAGGTCTTCTATCAAGCCGTGGTGTCAAAGTTCAGCAAACTGACCTATACAGCCTATTTACCAGTAAAAAACCATACTGCGACAAGGAGTTGTCTAAAAAACCAATCTACAGGTTTTATCTCCAAAGGGCTATACGACTTACTCCAAATTGGATTTTTCACATTGCAGATGACTGTTGACTCAGATGGCTATGCTCTTGTACCATCAAATTTAGGGTTTGGAAACTGTACGACGAGAAACCGTCAAAAACATTTAGAAATTGCCACAAAAATCATTCAAACAAGAGAAATATTGTGAGAGTGATATTCGGAACACAACTAGTAAAACACGTGAACAAGTTGAATAATGGTTGTGGGAGAGGCTCTAGTAAATAAGAGCTCAGAGAATGAGAGCACGGGCTTCTCAATTGTTTCCTTCGGCTGCAATATGAGGGTGCCTTAGAGCTCCATCACCTGCTATTACTTTGAGAAAAGAATCCTGCTCTGAAACCAAATGTAGAACGAAATATCAATTATATTAAGCTAGAAACAAATTATTACATGGGATATTATATAGCCATGAAGATATCATAATAATATCCTATAAAATAGGATAGTACAATAACAAGAAACATGGATTAGAACTCACGGGTGCAACAACAATATAACAATAACATTCTAATGATGAATTAACACATATCTAACAAATAATTTTGTGCAAGGTTAGTGTTGCTCAAGTTTGATTGCACAAGCACTAATTGTGCAGGTTGGTTGTACAAGCAATGTTGCACAAGTCAATGTGCAAGAAATGATACAGAGCTGCACAATACCTTCTATGCAGTATCATTGCACTCTAGAAGATTAAAAGGTGGTGCAAAGTGGTGGATTTGTAGTAAGATGTTGCGAGGAGTTACACAACATAGTCAAGTAATGTACAAATGTGAGGCATTACTAGACACTTGTTTGATTGTATCTGTCGGACTTAAGGTGTGCAAGCCATGTCTTGGTGGCGCTCTGACATGGAGCAATTGAGGAGCATTATGCAATGATCACTTTGCTTAGAAGTTGGTGACTAGAGATTCCCCTACTATGTCGGGTTACAAAATGAGGTGCCACATATAAGCATGGTTCTTCTTAGGAAGATGATGATGCTTGCTAAGCATATGAATGTTGAAGATGCGTGATTTAGTGTATGCATTGAAACATACACAGTATAGTGTAGATGCATAAAAGAACTATATGAAGGTTACAACACCTTGCAAGTTTGAGTTGTAGTGTTGTAAATGGTTCAGTTAATGCTATAATCAAATAAGGTTATTGTGTTGGGTTTCTTACCCGAAAGGGTTTTCCCAGGTGAACTTGTGTATTCTGTGTGCTTGTTATTATCCATGTATGTTTAAGATTCCTTTGTGTTAGCTTATTGCATAAAGCCCTTATCCCCAACATTTGGTATCAAAGTTAGGTTGTAGCTTTGTAGACATTGGTATAACCTACGATAAACGGATTTCTTGAGTGGGAGTTCTATGAGGAAAAATCTTGTGCAAGGAAAATGATTGGAAGCACAAGAGCATAGATTGAAAAGTTCAAAGGTCAACATTTTGAGTTATGGAAACTCAAGATGGAAGATCTCTTCGTAGATAAAGATCAGTGGGTTGCAATAGCATATGCATGACTTACAGGGATGAAACCAGAAGAATTTGAAAATATTGATAGGAAAGCTAAAAGTTCTATCAAGTTATGTTTGTGAGATTCAGTGCTATTGAATGTATCGACTAAAACGACTATTAAGTTTCTTAGGGATAAGTTGGGATCATTGTACCAAGCAAAGTCGTTGGTAAACAAACTACTTTTGTGAAAGAAGCTATATTCATTGTGAACGAATGATGGTGACTTGGTTGCAGAGCCTCTGAAGCCTCCAACACTATGATATTTTTGTTATTGTTCATTGAAGTTAACATGGATGTGAAGAGAGAGGTGTATCATGTTGCTTTGTTCTTTTTCAGACACTTGGGATAATCTATTAATGGTACTACTTTTGAGCTTAAAATGGAGGATGCAGTCGCAACTTTGTTATCAAAGAAGATGAGATGCAAGTATGTGGAAAGTTATTAGACAAAGGATGCCTTGTTTGTGCGAGGTCAATCGCATGAAAGAAGCAAGTGGAAGTTTGGGGATAAGCACTCGAAGTCTAAAGGTAGATCCAAGACTCCAGAAAGATCCTTGAAAAAGTGTTGGAACTGTGACAAGATAAGGCATTTCAAGAAAAAATGTAGAATGAAAAAGGTGGAAAAGACCAAACCACGAGATGCTACGCAATCATCAAATGAAGGAGTCTCTGGTGATGGAAATGGAGATGTATATCTAACAACTTCAAGTATGCACGCATGTCACAATGCATGGTTGATTGATTTAGGTGTCTCCTATCATATGACTCCTCGTAGGGAGTAGTTCTACAAATCTGAAGAATATGATGGTGGTGATGTCTTTTTGGGAGAAAACTCAACCTACAAGATCGTGGGAAGAGGAAGAGTGAAGCCAAAGTTCAAAGATGGGAGAATCAAGACTCTCAGTGTCTTGCACATTCTTAGCTTGGCAAGGAATTTGATCTTTGTGAATAAAATGAATGATGTTGGTGTGTAGGTTTCATTCAACAGAGATGGGTGCAAAATGGTATGCGGTGCCATAGTGTTGGCAAGAGGCGTGCGCACTATGGAACTCTGTTCAGGGTTGATGCAAGTACAATAAGTAGTGCATATAATGTCTCTATTGTTCCTGAGGCCAATGCTGAATTTGGAGGTTGCACATTGCTTCAAGGAGAGAAGACAATGCTATGGCACTAGAGTTTGGGCCATATTGGTGAGAAAGGTTTGCGCACACTGTAGACTAAAGGTATGGTGGAAGGGATAGTGAATTGCCCCTTATATTTCAACTTTTGAAAGCATCACATCTATGGTAAGAAAAGTCAAGTGAAATTCCCCACAAGTTTTACGCAGGCAAGTGGAATCTTGCAAGTGATGTGTTTGGACTAGTGGATGTCCCTTCATTAAGCCGGTCTCAATTTTATGTGTCTTTCATAAATGATCTCTCATGGAAGACTTGGATATATACTTTTTCCAGAATAAATTTGAAGTTCTCAATAAATTCGAGTTTGAGGCCCTTGTAAAGAATGAAATGGAGAAAAGGATCAAGGTGTTGTGCATGGACAATGGGGGTGAATACTGCTCAAACAAGTTTGAGGAATTCTACAAGCAATGTGGAATTGAAACGCATAAGACAACTCCATACATTGCAACATAATAGAGTTGCAATGTAGATGATCAAGACATTGATAGACAAGGCTCAAAGTATGCTAATAGGTGCGCCCCTGGAAAAAGAATATTGGGTGGAAGCAATGGCCATTGCTTGTTATCTTCTCAAAAGATCACTCACATCACACTAGTTGACAAAACTCCACAAGAAGATTGGACTGGTAAGAAGCCATCTTTGTGACACCTGCGGGTCTTTGGTTGTGAAGTGTATTCCCATATTCCAAAGGAAAATAGATCAAAACTTCGACTTTAAATCTGCAAAGTGTATCTTCATTGGATATGGGAATGGTGTTGAAGGATACAAGCTCTGGAATCCTTAGATAAAAAATGCAATTTATCGCCAAAATGTGGTCTTTGAGGAGGTGAAGGGGATACCTGTGCAAGAGCAAGAACCAAAGAAACAGACAAAGGAAGAAACAAAAACGATGCAGGTTGATGTAGATGTTGATGAGCCTACATAGGAGTATGATGCAACAAATGAAGAGTCGCAAGGAGAGGAGCTTGTGACGTCAATTCTAAGGAGATCATAATGGGTGCGTAAAATACCTGAAAGGTATAGCCCACAAGATTTCCATTATGCGTTCTTATTATCAATGTTTGATGAAGACCCCAAGAAAGTAAAGGAAGCTCTTGGATCAAATGAGAGCAAGTCTTGGAAGGCCATGAAGGAGTAGATAGTGTCTCTGGATAAGAATGAGACTTGGGACTTGGTAGAGTTGCCTCTTGGATAAAAACCTATGCGCTGCAAGTGGGTTTTCACAATGAAGCACAAAACACAAGAAATTGAAGAAGTATAAGGCTCAACTAGTAGCAAAGGGATTCTCGCAGGTAAAGGGAATTGACTTTGGGTGAGACATTTTATCCTATTGCAAAATTGACTTCCGTTAGATTTATTTTAGCTATTGCTGTTGTGTTCGAACGTGAGATAGATAAGATGGATGTTAAGACATTTTTTTTGCATGGAGAGTTTGAAGAAGAGATCTACATGTCACCGCTGGAAAGTTTCACAGTGAAAGTAAAAGAGGACTTTGTCTGCAGATTGAATAAGTTCTTATATGGCTTGAAACAATCACCAAGGATGTGGAATAATAAGTTCGACAACTATGTGGTTAGACTTGGGCTTACACGCAACAAAGCTGATCCTTGCATGTACCTTAAGCAAGAAGGTGATAACTTTTCGTCATTGTTCCCTATGTGGATGACATGTTGCTGATTGAATATGAATAGGAAATGATCAAGCAGGTAAAGTCAGTTGTTTGTGCAGTACGGCATGAAAGATCTTGGTGCCGCACAGTTCATCTTGGGCATGGAAATCAAGTGAGATAAAGAAAACAAAAAGCTCTGGTGCTTCGACTAATGGAAATGCATTGAGACGGTATTGGAAAGATTGAAGAAGCATGAATGCAAACTTGTGCCCACACCTTTTCCAGTTAGGCAGAAACTATCAACTGGCAGTGTCCCAAGACACGAGGAGTTGGAGGACATGGTTCAAGTTTCATATGCGAGAGCGGTGGGAAACCTGATGTACACAATGGTTTGCACAAGCCCTGAAGTGGAAGTACTGAGAAAATTTGTATCCAATCCAAGCAAGGAGCATTGGACGACGATGAAGAGGATCTTCAAGTTCTATGCAATTTTCTATCAAGGTAAACATGGTGAAAGCAAGACGTTGAATCTACAAGGTTTTGTGGATTTTGATTGGGTTGGAGATCTTGATTGTCATAAATTTACTAGTGCATATGTGTTCAACTTGTTTGGTGGAGCTGTAAGTTGGATGAACAAACAATAGGAAAGCATTGTCATATCCACCACAAAAGTTGAGTTAATGGCAGCTACTCATGCAAGCAAGGAAGTGGTTTGGATTCAAAGGTTGTGTTCTATTGTTGGGTTCACTTAGAACATGATGAGGATAGATTGCGATAGTCAAAGCACAATATGTCTAGCAAAGAACCCGAAGTATCATTCTTGGACAAAGCACATTGATGTGCAATATCATTTTGTAAGGGAAATGGTGGAAGAAAGGAAGATACTATTGGAGAAGTGGTCACCAATAAAAAATATTGTGGATTCATTGACTAGGCAGTGAGTATTGAGAAGTTCCCTTGCTATAGAAAATCAATGGGCATGGTTACCCGTAGTTGCTAAAGAATGGATTCGTGCTCCCTTATATGAAATGTTCAACAAGTGGGAGATTGTTGGGAGATGTTTTAATTTTCCATAGATTTGTGCAATGATAATTGTGCACAAGGTTGGTGTTACGCAAGGTTGATTGCACAAGCATTGATTGTGTAGGTTGGTTGAGCAAGGAAGTTAGCAGGAGGGAAATGATGTAGAGATACACAATGCCTTATGTGTAGTATCATTGCACTTTGGAATATTGTGAAGTGGTGCACAATGGTGGATTCGTAGTAAGGTGTTGTGAGGAGTTGTGCAACATTGTCAAGTAATGTACAAGTGTGATGCATTAATAGACACTTGTCTGATTGTATCAGTCGGATTGAAGATGTGTAACGTCTTGGTGGTGTTCTGACATGGAGCAGTTGAGGAGTGTTGTGCAATGATCACTTTGCTCAATAGTTGGTGACTGGAGATTCCCCTACTGCATGGGTGTTACAAATGTTGAAGGTTATTGTGCTGGGTTTTTTACTTTAAAGGGTTTTCCCATGTGAAATATTATGCATTGTATGTGCTTGTTATTATCTTTGTATTTTTAAGATACTTATAGCATAGCTCTTCACTTTGTTAGTTTACCGCGTAAAGGCCTTATCCCCAACAAGAAGAATAGTGGTGGTCGTAGTCAAATTCAGTGCAACTCCCTAGGATGGCCGATCATGTGATGCCAAAAGTGTAATGAGTGGGTACATTTTGCAAGAGATTTGCCCACATATCAAAATCATACTTCACTTCTCTATAGATGTGTAGGCTAGGGAATCACAATGATGCCAATCGTCCGAATCAAGCGAACATAAACGTGATTTACATAGTCGAGGATGAATAAGTAATGGCAATCACTTGAGAACATGTGAAGAACGAAGACAATCCCTTGAGCAGACAATTATGGCAGTGACCAGTTACATTTAGTCAAACACATTAATTACAAGACCAAGTCTTGCAAACTATTATACATGTAAAGGTAATTGCTTTCTTGCAAAGTATTCTCAAACTCAAGAATGCAATAACCACCATTGTACCCGACAATGGCCTTGACAACACATTTAACAACATATCTAATGTTAGAGGTAACATTAGACAAAGGGGAGAGCAAGAAGCCGGAGAAGGAACCCATAGTCGAACCCCCATTTTCAAGGGATCAAGTGATCGACTCCATGTTCTTGACAATGAATCTAGCCCAACAACTAGTAGTAGTGCATATGGAGATACTTGGGTGAAACTTGATAACACCATTGTGGATGGTGGTTTGGGTGTCAATGTTCTTCTAGAAGACACTTGGAAAAGTCTCATGAAGCCAACTATCTAGCCTCCGACATTCCAACTAGTGGAAGTAGACCAATATGGCATAAATGTATTATTGGGTGTACTGATGGGACAAAAGATATTATTGGAACCCAACCCTTTTTGTTGAATTTTGTGGTCGTCTCATTGTGGAAGAAGGCCTACAATGCATTGTTGGGTTAAGGCTGGTTGATAGCAGCCAAAGTCAGTCACAATTGGAAGAAAAAACTACTCTCCATTGGAAACAAAGGCTAGAAATGTGTGATAGATCTGAAGAATTAGGCATTAAGTGAAGAACCAACCTTGTTTGACTCGTCGGACTTGGACTCCAAAGAAGAGTGCTTGGAAAATGGAAACTGATATACTATGGAGCCGAACGATGAAGGGATTTTGTAGTTATAGTTGTGCCCCAAAGATGAGTCAAACTCCCTCAACAGTTTGTTTCACTGGGAGATGGAAGACCATGAGGTGTTCCAACCGGTTTACAATACAATAGCATTGAAATTATGGAGATTAAAAGCAAAAGAAGGCTTGCAAAGAGACGGCTAGAAATAGAAGTCAGCGATGCCAAGTCTTTTCAAATTGTAAACATCATAGTCGATATACCCACCTAACTTCACAAAATACAAATATAGGGCTGCGAAGTTTGATGAAAAAATAGCCCGCTGGTTTGAAAGTGTGCTTGACATGAAGTTCATGGAGTCTAGTTTACTAATTGTGAACACAAGGTCCAAAGATAAAATTACAATAGAAGGTGAAGTACGACCTCCTGAAACATTGACTCTTTCTAAAGTACAATTGGATGCAAATATGATTTCCCTAGATGAACAAAGAGTCATGGCACATAGGGTGACCAAGGTCATGTCGAGGCAAAGGAAGTAGTATTGTAACTAATACTTGTCGTGCATGAAGTTTAAACTAAAGGCATGTGTTAGAGATTGAGGAAGGACAAGTATGATAATTGTTTAAGTCACACAAATTTCAAGCTCGGGGTATTTATATTAAAAAGAAATGGTCAATGGGAAGTAAAGTTGAGAAAATTTAAAGTACTTTGGCTATGGCCATTTAAAATCCCTAAAATAATGGATAATTGGTAAGTGCAACTAGCGAATTTAGATGGTACAAGTTGTGAAGATGCAGCGAATGGGTCCAAATAAAAATTATATGGACTTCAGCCACAAGGCCTGAACAAGATCAAATTTGAACTCCAAATGAATTAAATTGAAGGCATAAGTAGTAATGGGTCAAAAATACAAAGTGAGCATATTAAAAATTATAGAAGTAAAGATCCTTTTTTAGGAAATCTAACTTATAAAAAAGACTAGAAAATTGCAAATTCGACATAAAGGTGGAGATGAAATTAAAAGTGAATGTTGAAATAAAAAAAGTAAAAAGTTGTCAAACCCTAATCAATAAAATCAAACGTTATAAGTATTTTATAACTCATGCTCCTTAATATAGCATTGTTTGCCGCTAACATACCATATGCCAAAAATAAGCTATTGTACGCCCACATGAATCCAGAGCCCTTTCTACCACCCTACATCCAAGAAGTGTCATGCGCTTCAAAAACACCCTGCTGTATGGCCAGGTTCGTCCTCCCCCTTCTATTCTTCCAACGTACGAATGTCAATCATATGCTCATCTACACTGGCTACTTGATTGTAATGACTACTACAATGACCAAACAATCTATTGTAGTAACCATATGGTCTGCTACAAAGATCATTCG
Organism: Torreya grandis; assembly: GCA_037957365.1. Lineage (NCBI taxonomy): Eukaryota > Viridiplantae > Streptophyta > Pinopsida > Cupressales > Taxaceae > Torreya > Torreya grandis. The sequence goes on from JARHVA010000786.1 coordinate 3,670,832, forward strand.
GCCAATACAGTGATTGTGCATCTGCTACAATGTTGCAGACTGCAGTAATGACCTTACGACTACTACAATTATTTTTTAATGCTTTCAGCATCCTAAAGAGAAAAAACAGTTATTGGATTAGTGGGTTTTTAGAAAACAAATTCAGGCATAAGTTTTAGACTGCAGAACTTGTTTATAAAAATCAAAAAATTTGCACAAGCATTTTTTACGAGGAAGGGTATTTGGAAGTTCCAGCCACAACCACCTTTATAAAAACAATCACCCCTCCAAGAATGTCTTTTGTTTTCCATCTTCAATCATATTTTTATCAAGTTGTATCTAGGTTATATTGGAAGGGACTCCGACTTGTTTTAAAAGGGGGATAAATTTAGACCACTGAATTTAATGCAAAAATTGTTTTGGTAACTACCTTCGTGCGGTGTCTTAATGACTCTTTAATTATGAACAAATAAAGCTCAGGTGTATGTTTAAATCAACAACCGTTAGGTTTTTGTCTTATAAATAGAAATATGAATGTCAGGTTAAGAGCGCTAACGTGATAGGTACTCCCGATACTGAGCAATTGTACTGTATGCTACATTATGCAATAAAGCTATTATTCTCTCATGGTCCTTTGTGTTATGTTCATGGTATGCAAATGGTGTTCCTCTGGTCGTGTAGCTTTATATAACAAACATGTTTGGCATAGTTTCCTTTGTGAAGTCAAGATAGGCTAAAGTCGGATACGAGCAAAAGTCAGTCATAACCATTGACGGCAAGGCACTACATTATCTTATAAAATCTTTGTGCTGAATATAATCGTAAAGCACAACAACAAAATATTTTACAATGGTACAAAGAGAAGTATCATCAAGTAGATCAAGACAACATGATCAAGAAGTGGACCAAGAAATCAAACGGTCTACTTGATTGGCAGAAAAAAAGAACGAAGACAAAGGATGTGAGAGGCAACTAATTCTAAAAATCCATCAAGAACTGTAAAAAGTAAAAGCCAAGGCTGAAGTGTTTATAATTCAGAGCCAAAGCTAGAGCTGAAACCAAGAAAGGGTTCAGCCAGAACTAGAGGACTATACACCACTCCAAGTAAGGAGAGGGTAGGGATTATAAGACAATTGCCCCTTCTTGAGGAAGTGAGTGTGAACCTTGCCAACCATGATGGGTTGGAGGGTGTTTCAAAAGAATCAAGTGCATAGTCTATGAAGACCCCTTCTTTAGAGAGAAGTATTTATCTTGAAACAATGTTTGATTACTTCTTCTTAGGAGAATATAGAGAGGCCTCTAAAACAAATGTTTACTGTATTGAGGATTTATTTATTGCCAAGGTAGAGAAAAGCACACTAGGGCAGCCAATAGGACAAATTGGAGTTGAGCAACGGAAGAGAGGCACTTGATAGTGAGAAAATCAATGTACGGATCCCTAAGGCCAAAGGAAGGTTCAAGCATCGTGATGTGTTCAACAATACCGAGGAACGTCCAAGGCAAACCTTCCCGAGGAGGAGACTTGTACTAGAAGAGTCACGTCAAATCCAAAATCAAAATCAAAGTCAAACGAGGACAACAATCATGGTTATGGGCACTCCACTAAGTCCAAATTCAAAGAGGCAAAAGATGCCAACATATACAAGGGATGGATTTGAAGGCCCCCTGTGAAACTAGTGAACGTGCACTAACATTTGGACCATCAATGTGCAGATAAATGAGAAAATTGATTGTAGTCATCCCCAACCACATTGAGGGGTGGTTATTGATTAGTACACGAACGCACCAACGAGTGACAAGTCATCATGGGACAAATCGCAAAAGGCACTTGAAAAAAATTCAAGCTCCTCAAAGGCAACAATGAAATTTCATGAAGATTTACAACACCTGGCAAGGGAAACAAGATAATGTGCGAGCTTATAGCATAAGACTAAAGAATTGTTAGGCAAACTCGAGAAGGAACCAACCTTTGGTCTAAAGAAGTGGTTTATTGAGGGACTTGTACTCTTGTTGTGGAGGAAGATGAATGAAGATGAATGTGGTTCCACCTTTGTCTTCACACAAGGGGAGCAATTGACACCACACAACATGAAGCCAAAGCCACTTTAATGACCGACTTCAGAAAAATAGTGGTGGTGGTAGTTGAATTCGGTATGACTCCCAAGGACAACTGATCATGCAATGCAAAAAGTGTAACAAGTGGGGATATTTTAAAAGAGATTGCCCCACAAATCAAAATCATATTGGAACTCTTTGTATATGATGTGGGCTAGGGAAGCACACTAATGACAAATGTGGAAAGCAAGCAAACGTAAACATGATTGATGTAACCAAGGATGAAGAAGTAATGGCAATCAATCAAGCACAAGTGAAGAAATCCATATACCCCAATCCAAGAATAGAAAAGGAAAGACGGGTTGAGCCTCAAGCAGAAGTTGATAAGGCCATCGCTGAAAAACGAAGACAACCCCATGAGTGGAAAAGAACAGTGGTGAGCAATCAACTTGAGTTAGAGAAACCAATTGCAAGACATTCTTGCAAACTATCGTAGCTGTGAAGGTAGCTGATTTATTGGAAAGTATTCCCGAACTCAAAAATGCAATAACCACCATCGCACCCAACAATGGCCTCAACATAACGCATGTAACAACCAAATGTGAAATATCCCGTTTTTGTGATTTTTATCTATTCTGATTTTTGGTAAATTTTATGAATTTAAGCAAGCTAAAATAAATCCTAAACAACATGCAAACTGAAACTCCAAATATGATAACAACCTAGCTATAATATTTATTCAAGGAGTTGATTATAACAAACCCTTACTTCAAAAATCCAACAACACATAAATAAACTCAACAATAAATACCAATCAATGTCTAGCAACTTGGAAACAAGGTACAATAGTCCCCAACTGGTACGATCGGCTAAAATATGTTGATGTAGATGTACGATAGTCCCTTTTATAGTGTGACACTGGCTGGAATGTCCACAATGGGCAGGAGGAATCAAGGACAACACCCAACAATAAAGGCAACAAGGAGGGCGTACAGCGGTCCACAATTCAGATTGACGCCAAGCATAGATATGGGGCGAACACCCTCCAAACAGCCATGCAGGTGTACAACAACCCAATCAAGGGAACATCAACTATTGAGGATTTCAAGAACAACAAACATCCACCTAAATAACAACGCAACAGTCTAGAATTTATTTCAAACCCTCACAAGGGTTGGAAAATGATGGCAATCATCAATCACAATGACACTGAAATTTAACCCTAATTTGCAAGCACAATTATGATTCTTGGATGAAATCACCTCAATGGGTTAGAGGGTTTTTGTCCTCCACACCTGTATATCAGAGGGTTTTCATCATCCTTCATACTATAATTTTCGATTTGAAGTTCTATATTCCTAATACAACCACACATTGAATGTGACTATTCCAAGAATGCTTATTGGAAATTTATCTAAAAAGTCTGTGTTCAATCTAGTTCATTTTGGCACTTTGTTGTCAATAAAATTCAAGGCACTTCTTGTATCCACCCATACAAGAACTTTATTTTTCCTAATAAATCCATGTCTTGAATGTATCTTGTCATTATTGTTAGGGAGATTGAATGTCGAATTTGTTCTTCTTGATTTTCTTCATGTTCTTCCTCTACTACTTTCCCTATTTTGTATTCATTATCTTCTTCATATACATATTTAGCTATGAATAAACTCTTTTGGTTACTTTCATGTTTGGGGTTGTAAGGATCACCACACTTGAAAAAAATGATCTTGATTGTTGATGTTGCAACTTTTGTTCTGAATATTCATCTTGGAAAGAATGTCTTTGTGGCGATGATAAATATTTCTTGAGACTTTGTACCTCTTCTTCAGAAATGTGTGCATATCTAATTATTTGTTTTATTGATGTTGGCATAATGATCTAATTCTCATCTTAATTTCTGGTTGGAAATTTCCAATGTATAGTTTTGTTGCATCATAATTACCACATGTACATTTTAATCCCAATGTTTGGAGCTCTTTAGTGTATTATTGAATGGACATGTTACTTTGAAAGCAATGGGCGAGTTGTGCCTTGTATGGTCACCTCAATTTTGATTTGCTCTATGGTAGAAATTAATTATGAAGTTGCTAAATGCATTAATAGTTATGAGGTTTGGACTGTTCCATCTAACACCTCATATATGTTGGGCCTTCCATAAATTGTAAAGTTGTCATGATCTTTACTTGATCATCATGAATTTGAGCTTTTTGGAATGCTATTTTAAGTTTCTTGATCCACTCATGGAATGCCACTTATTCATCCAATACGAAGTCTGGTATCTTAATTTGGATATTCAGACCTTGTCAATCTGATCCATAATAATAGCTGCATTTATTATTGCATCTATCTTCCTAATGCACCCTTGCTTCATCTTCCTCTTCAATGAAGTCGTATTTTAACATTGTCCTCTCTTGCGTCTAATTTTTTTCCATTCTTTTGATTGTTAACAATTGTAGTACGTAACTCCTTGGTAGTCTTTTCCACCATGCTGATGCGGTCAACTATGTCATTACACCTTCATTCACCATGATCCAACCTTCTTTGGATCGCTTCCATTGCCACATAAATTTTACTCAGCACATCGTAAAACAGCTCTTCATTAGTTGACTTGGTCATCTAGTTATCTTGACTTTGCTTGATCCTTCTTGAGAGCATGTTTCCATCTTGAGCTCTTGGGGTGACCACCATGAACTCCTGCAACGCTTTGATTCATTTGGTAGAGAAGTTAAAGACTACCGTAAGTTAATAACGTAATCAAAACTAATCTAATATTATCCCAAAACTACTATTAAATAACTACCTAACTCACTTATTAATTAACTCCAAAATACATTTATTAGTCAATTTAAACCTTAATCATTAATCTAGTCATTTTAATTAGAATCTAATAATTAGTTAATTAAACTATCTTACATAATTAATTATTAAATTAACTACCTAATTAAATTATTGCTAGTCTAATCTAACTATTAATTAAACCAATCTAACCTAATGAACTATTGGTAATCTAATTTCAATTAAAGCTTACACTAATAAATTGAATCTAATAGCTTAACCCACACTAGTTTTAATAATCTAACATAATAATTGCCAATGAGATGTAGAACGATTGGTGAAGTGGGTTGGTTGTGCCCAGCCCCACCCAAGTTCAAATCTCTCGAGGACTGGGCCCCTAGTTTGTGTCCTAGAACTGGTTATAGCTCTGGTCAAAAGCTAAGCATCAATCTAAATAAAATAAAATAAAATAAACATAATAATAAATTAATCCTAATCTAAAATTAAATCTAATTAATCTAAATCTTAGTTAATATTAATCTAAAGAATCTTAATTTACATTTAAAACTTCAAGTCTAATTTAATTAGATGTTGATTACCTTAATCACTAATTGTTTGATTTAAATTTAAACTTAATTACTAACTATTAATTTTACATAACCTAATTAATAAATTTTTATTCTAAACCTCCTAACCATAGTTTAATTAAATTAATAGTAATCTATTAATTGTTTCTAACTTTTCACTTGTTTTTAATTTAGGGTCATGACAGATGTGTAGGCACATGAAGGACAGATTATGGGGCACGTAGGAAAAAGGAATGGCAAGATGCATGGGAGTGGTGGATGGGAGAGTGTATTGTCGGAAAAGGTGGTGGACGACAGGGGAGGGATGGTATTAGGGGAAAGAGGTGTGGGTGGAATGCTGAGATGGCACATTGTAGGACGGAAACATAGGTGTGAACGACCAAGGTGAGGTAGCGTTGAGGAATGGAAATAAGGAAAGATGCATGGAAGGAGGAAGAGGGGTGCTCGGCTGGCAGGTAGATAGTGGTACTTAAACAAAGACAATGAGATGCGAGGATAGAAGGCTAGAGGGGTGTGGCAAAGGAGGGACATCTTACTCATTAATTTTAATTGGATAAGCAACTTAACTAAATGACTTCCTGCTGCATCCTTAGGTTAAGATTTCCTTTTGATTTGAAACTGCTGCACTAATCCAAAGAGTATTCTTCTTGTTAGTACCAACGATACAATCATGTAATCGGTTTTTTTTTGGTTTGGGATCAACATTAGCTCCAATACCAGTGATGTGCTCCAAGTGAGGAAATAGCAAAGGAAATTATAGGCAATAAATAATAAGAGAATAAACAAGATTTGTTGGTGGGAGTACACTACACCTAAGATGAGAATAATTAGTAGTAAATGTAGATAAGGGGTATGAGATGATATGGAGATATGTTAGATTACGTATATGCTAGTGTATATATACTAGTTTATGATTTTATTATAATATTATATATGACCTGATTAGTCAGCTTATCAGTCAAGTAATAATTAAATGTTGTAGGGGCACAACATAAACCAAGACACCAAAGAGTTCAAGTTCAGTCATGTGGGGACCAAGGTGGTCATGTGTTAGGGAAATCATATGGCAAATAGTTGAAGGGGTCAATGGAACTCCAAAACCAATTTGATCTTGCAAAGCAATAGGTTGGAACAACACAGTCCAAAGAGAGGGAAACCATATGGCAAATAGTTGAAGAAGTTGATGGAACTCCAAAACCAATTTGATCTTGCAGGGCAATAGGTTGGAACAACACAGTCCAAAGAGAGCAATCCAATTCTCTCCATGAGAAGTGAGAATGAAAAGGTCTCCCATTTGAGAAGATTGCATGTAACTCTTCAACTTTTCATTTTATAAGCTTTTGGAAATCAAAATTCTCCAGATTGGGGAGCTATGATCCAAATTTGTTCTTGAAACATATCATGATTCAATTGTTTAAGACAATCAAACTCACTAAATAGTTCGTGTGAGTAATGAAATGTAATGTCCATTTTTTGGACAAATTAGAACAATCTGGATTTTACAGCACCCCTTATACTAAAACTATTTAATTCTGTTTTTTATATTAAAACCCTTGTAGATGAAATTACATAATTCTGGAAATTTATTATTTTTACAACAAATTCTGATTTTTGCAACAAACCCTTAAATCTGAAAATATAAAACTCTGATTTTTCTAATAAAGAGTCGAAAATAGAGATTTTATCAAAATAACGACAGAGTTCAATTACAAAAAAATGCAGAGATTATTTATGACAGTTGAACATGAAAGTGGAAGATAAAATTCGAAAACATCTCCTAATGGTGACGTCAGCGCCCACAATCATGATGTCAACCCTAGACATATGATGTCAATCCTATAAATGCTTCCAAAAGTGCAATGCTAACCCTAATGTTGATGCCCTAGCATAGATTTGAAATTTCCACGCTGCTTTGATTATTTGATTTCGCTGATTTCTGATATAGACCAGATCTAAAGTGCAAATGTAGTCCCTAGATAGAACCACCACACAAATCCCGAGAGTTTTCATCCCTACGTCTTTTCCATCAAAGGGTTTTTGTTCTTTGATATTCCATAGAAGGGTTTTCGTCCTCTAAGGCTAAAGCTGAAGCAGAATACTCAAACTCACAAATAAGTCGAAAAGGTTGATTGATAAAATATACTCTCCAAAGGAACCCAACATCCTTTTTATAATTTTACTTTCACCTTTTACCAAGGCAACACCCATAAAGCAACGTTCCACTTCTATTTTGTTATTGACTTGCTTTATTAAAAATATATAACCTTTTTAATAAAATAAAATAAGTTGCCTTTTTGTAACATAAAATTACTTTTGGCCAACTTAAGTTAAATTTTTTAATATTTCCCTTGCATCAACCCTTTAACCTTCGAGAAATGGAGAATAGGCTAAGGGTCTTCTAACTTATTACATCATTTGAGTTGTTTTTAGCTTTTGCTTTTGTTTATACTTGGGTTTTAGGGTTTAGGAATGTGTTTTTAATTATTTACTTGCATTGGTTTTAACTTTTGGGGAAAAAATGAAAAAAAGGTCATTTTTGACTCATGTTGACCGCCGCAGGAAGTGGGTCCATTGCCCCAACACCTAGGGTTCGTCCCTAGGCACATGAGAAAATGGGGGTTCTTTTGGCAAAAAAACCCTCCTATACCCTGAGTGCCCAGGGACGAACCCTGGGCGTTGGGACGGCAAATCGCTTTAGAACCAGAACTTCTCAACACTAGTAGAATAGAAAGAACTGGTAAAGTTGGAAAAAAAACTATGCTTCACTTGCAAGGATCTAGGGAACCCGGCCACAGATGTCTTGAGTGCGGACAAGTACATTACATTGAGATTACATTCGATGATGAATCGGAATCAAAACAAGTTGAACTGAAAATTGGAACCCATGAACCAAACCATGAAAAGAAGGAAGAGGTAGATACTTTAGAAGGCATCCTTGCCACATTATCTAGTGCTTCTAGATATCATCATTTTAGAGTTCAGGTTTTTTTGCAAGGGCAAAAGGTCACGGTGCTGATTGACAGTGGGGCAACCCACATTTTTATTGATGAAAGATAGGTAATCAGGGTTTGAAAGCAAAGGTTTTCAAGGGCTTCAATGTAACTATAGTTGATGACTTCACCCTTCCATGTACCAAGAGAATTCAGTAGCTTAATCTTACTTTGTGGAAACATAAAATGATGACTTTTATGTTGTAGGCATAGGAGAAATAGATGTGGTACTTAGGGTACAAGGGTTACATTCTTTGAGAGAATTCACCCAAAATTATCAGACTATGGATCTAAAGTTTAATCAAATGGGAAAGAGGTGCTTCAAGGCATGACCAATGGAGCTCATAAAGTGATCACGGCTAAGATGATGGACAAAGCTTTTCGTAGAGGGCAACCCATTATTTGGTTAACACTACAGCTTCATTCACATATAATAAATCCTACCACATGGACATTCAATCTATTTAAGACAAGCATGGCACAATGTTCAGTGGTATACCTATAGGATTGGCATGAGATAGAGGATTTCAATACATAATTGAGTAGGAACCAGGTTCGAAACCTGTAATGATTACTCCTTATTGGCATTCAAGAGCATTCAAAAAGGAAATTGAGAAGACAATTAAGGAATTATTAGAGATGGGACATATCCAACCTAGTTCTAGCCCCTTTGCTTCTTTTGTTGTCCTTGTGAAGAAGGATGGTACCATGAGGATGTGTATTGATTATCAGGGTTTGAACAAAAAGACCATAAAAAATAGGTACCCCATACTGAGGATCGATGAGTTGATTGATGAATTGTATGGAGCTGTATATTTTTTAAAAATTGATCTGAGATCCAGATATCATCAGATTCCGGTAAGAGATGAAAATGTACAAAAAAACAACCTTTTGGTTTCACTTTGGGCATTTTAAATTTTTGGTTATGCCTTTTGCTTTGACAAATGCTCCAGCTACCTTAACAATCATGCATGAATCACATCTTCAGTAAGCACTTGAGGAAGTTTGTTTTGATATTTTTTTATTATATTTTGGTGTATAGTAAAACATGGGAAGAGCATCTGAAACACTTGAATATAGTGCTGAAAATTTTGGAGCAACAGACTCTCTTTGCTAAGGAGTCTATGTGTGATTTTGGCATGACTGAAGTTCTATACCTTGGCCATGTTATCAATGCTCAAGGAGTGCAGGTGGACCAACAGAATATCCAAGCCATATTGGATTGGCCTCCTACCACAATGCCATAGTTGAGGAGATTCTTAGGTCTTTGCAATTACTACAAAAGGTTCATTAAAGGATTTTCACAAGTGGTTGTTCCATTGACTAATTTAACGAAGCGAGCATTTCGCTAGTTTGAATTAACCCAAACAGCATTTGACAAACTCAAAAAGGTAATGAGTTTGTGCTCAATATGAGCTATTCCAAATTTTTCTATTCCATTTGTGTTAAGAGTGTGATGCATCGAGAGAAGGGATTGGAGCAATTTTTATGCAAAAGGGACATCCCATAACCTTGCTCTATCTATATATACTCTATATAGCCATCTATCCATCTAGACATAGTGAGGTTGGGCCCCTATATCTTGCGAGTCAGAAACTCAAAGATATAGAATGTAGATTCTCCATATATGGCAAAGAGATGATGGCCATCATGCATGCATTAGCAAAATTCAGGTAGTATTTGGTTTGTGGCAGATTTGTGGTCAAGACACATAACAGTTTGAAGTTTTTTCTCAACTAGGACTTGAATGACAGGGAACAAAAATGTGTGAGTAAACTTTAGGCCTATAACTTTGACATAGAGTATGTTAAGGGAAAAAACAATGTTGTAGCTGATGTTTTATCTAAAAAACCATTTCTATGTTCTATGTCTGAAATGTATACTAATTGGAAGGTTATTATAATAGCAAAGTATGCAAAGAATGTTTTCACTGATGATATCCCTAAAAGCAAAGTACAGGATGACAAGTATAAGGTAATTGGCAACCTCATCCTTTACAAAGATAGTATTTATCTTGTTCCTGAATCAAAAGTGAAGAATAAAGTCTTGAGAGTTGTACATGATACACCTTTGGTTGGTCACCCAAGGTATTTCAAGACTTTGAAGCAAATAAGGGATATATTTTTTTGGAGAGGACTCAAAGGAGAAGTCCTCCAATACATCAAAGAGTGTATTACCGGCCAACAGAACAGTTATTTTCAGCAGGTTTGTTGCATCCCTTTCCAGTGCCAATTAAAAGTTAAGAAAACATTTCTATGGATCTTATCATAGGTCTTCCAAAAGTTTAGGGTAAGAGTTGTATATATGTGGTAGTGGATAGACTTAATAAATATGCTCTTTTCTTTGCTATCCAACTGAGTTTAAGGCACCACAAGTTGTTGATTTGTTTTTTAGAGAAGTATTTAGGTTTCATGGATCACATAAGAGCATAGTAAGTGACTAGGATCGCAGGTTTCTTAGTTTATTTTGGCAGGGGCTCTTTCATTTGATAGGAACTAAGTTGATTCCTAGTACTAGTTACCACCCTCAAATGAATGGGCAAACAGAGATTATAAATTAGTAGATTGAGAGATATTTGAGGAATTATGTAGCAAGGTAGCAAACAGCTTGGATCAAAAAGCTCTATATGGGGGAGCATTGCTACAACACGTCACATCATATGGCCATTGGTATGACTCCTATCAAGGCTTTGTATAGTTATGATGCTCTTTCTTTTGTGGATTTTGTTATTACAAACACTAGAGTGTCACGGGAAAGAGACTTGGTTGAACAAAGTTGAAATATTGGAGTCACTCAAAGAAAACCTCCAACGAGCACGAGATCGGCAGAATTTTTATGTGGACTAGCATCGTATGGAGAGAACGTTTGAGGTTGGAAACATGGTTTTCTTAAGGTTGCAACCTATATACAGTCTTCTCTCAAAAAAAGTGGCGTTGAAAATCTCAATCCTCACTTCTATGGCCTAATAAAATTAAGCAGAGGATTGGACAGGTTGCTTATGAGCTTGAACTCTCAGATTACAATAGAATTCATAATGTATTTCATCTTTTATGCCTCAAAAGGGCACTAGGGCAGCACATCATTCCTTCAGCTGAGTTACCTCCTTTAGATGATGAAGGTAAATTGATCTTAGTTCCAGAAGCTATTATTGATGTCCGAGAGAAGAAATTGACGAACAGAAGCATAATAAAATATTTAGTGCGTTGCAAAGATCTCCCAACAAAAGATGCTACATGGGAAGGTATAGAGATCCTTGAGCATCCTAATCTACAATTGCTTAAGGGCAAGCAATTCTGGGAAGGGTGGACTGTCATGCCTCTTTTTTTTAAATTAAGTTAGTCAAAAGACCCATAGCCTATTCCTTATTTCCCATAGGCTAAGGGAGGTTAGGGAAATAAATTAATGATAATACTTTAAGTTGTCTTAAGTCACTTTTATTTTATAACATGAAAATGACACTTATATATTATTTTTATTTATTAAGAGGGCCAAAAATAATTATCATTAAATGGATGAAAAGTGATATTTTATTAAAAGTATTTTTAAATACTTTTACAGTGAAATTGGAAAAAAAAAATTATAAAAAGAGAAGTTGAATTAAAAAGAGTGATCATTCATTATTTATCTTTGACAATCAAACTCTAATCCAGAGCTTGAGCCATTGTGTTCAATCTTTTCATCTGAAGTTTCATCTGAAGATGAAAACCCTCTGATATACAGGTATGGAGGACGAAAACCCTCTAACCCATTGAGGTGATTTCATCCAAGAATCATAATTGTGCTTGCAAATCAGGGTTAAATTTTAGTTTCAGTGTGATTGATGATTGCCATCATTTTCCAGCACATGTGAGGGTTTGAAATAAATTCCAGATTGTTACATTGTTATGTAGGTGGGTGTACACTAGTATATAGCTAATCTATCATGTCTTCTTATCATGATATATCATTTACATAAATTGCTTATTACTCGCATCTTGGCAAGAGTGTAGACCGTGGAATTACTCTTAGGTAGCATTGTGCTCCAACCAACAAATATTGTTCACTTTCTTATTACTTATTGCCTATGATATTATTTACTCTTCTATTTACTTAGATGGAGCCCATTAGCTTGCTCTTACTCACTTTGGTGACTTGGCTAGCTCTTGCACTCTTTGGTGTATTGGCTGCTTACCTACGTGGTAGGTAGTGGCCTTTGACTTGGCTGATTTCCTTAGCCCTTGTTGCAACATACATTTTTGTAAGGCTAAAGTGATGCTCTCCCTTTGGAGGTGATTTCTATATCATCTTCCTCCCTTGTTCACATGCTTCCAACCATAGTTTTAAATATTGAGAAAAATCCCCAAAAACTCGTGGGACTCATGAGTTACAGACCTTGGTGAGTAACTTGTCCTCAACTTGCGAGGCGAGTTTTGAGTACTTGCGAGTCTGTACTCAAAACTTGTCATCCGCTGCATAACAACCACCTCTAAACAAAAATGTCAATTTTCGCTTTTACCTCCACTTTCATTTTGTTTTTTGCTTTTCTCTTGCATGCTAAAACACATTTGATCGTTATACAGTTGTTATGAAGTGATTTCAGTCAAATTTAACAGATTTTAACAAATGGAGTTTGATTTGAGAGGTAAGAGTTCGATTTTTGCGAGCCTGTACTCAATTTGCCAACCAATGCATAATAACAACCTCTAAACAAGGAAGACATTATTCACTTTTACCTCCACTTTCATGTTGTTTTTTGCTCTGCTCTTACATGCTAAAACACAATTGATTGTTTTCTAGTTGTCGTGAAGTGATTTCAACCAGATTTAATGAATTTTGATGGGTGGAGTTCAATTTGAGAGTTAATAGCTCAATTTTTTGGCTTTTTCTTTTAGTTTTTTGAAGTTTTATTCTTCCATTTTAGATTTGTCGTAGGGTTTGAAAAGTTTTTGTGTTCTTTTTCCCCCCATTTTCTTCTTTCTTTCTTTGCTAGGCAGCTAGTTTTTTTCTTGTTTGCAACTTGCACTGGCAGTGATATACAAGAATGGCATTCTCATCCTCAAGTAGTGGTAGTAGGAAGTCGAAGTCTAATGACCCTACTTAGAAGCATTGCACAAAGGGTTTGGAGTATGGAACTATGATATGCAACTATTGTGGTTTTCTGATGAGAGGGGGTGCAAATTGCCTCAAATACCACCTTGCACAAATCCTTGGCCGAGATATGCAAGTGTGCCTCAAAGTGGAACTTGAAGTTACACAAGAGATGAATGCTCTCCTTGCTAGGTATGTGGAGAAAAAAATGGAAAAGAAGAGGACAGCTGCAATAGTTACATCCTAGAGAAATTCCCCCCCATGATTCAAATGAATTAGTAGGCTCTTGTATTGGCCCACGGATTTGGGGCTCATCCACTAAAGATAGTTCAAGCCTTGACTTCATAGGGTTTTTTGTTTTCCTCGCAATACTCCTAGTGCACAACCATCACTTGAAGGTATTGCTTGGAACCAGGGGAAGCATAATGAAATGAGGATGGGTGCTGCAAATTTTAGGTATTATAACAACATACCATCCAATGTGGAGAATAGCCCATATTGGCAAAGTATTTGGATCAAGTTGACACAAATAAACAAATAATAATCTTTCGTTATAATTACATCAAATGTGAATTACATACATAGAGCCAATTGCACCCCTACATCTAAGAAGTTTAGGCTTTTAAAAACTAACCAGCTTTCCTATATTTTGTCCCTAAGAGTTATTTACATGAGTTTATATTACAATTATATTTTTCACAATAGACAATAACAAACATATTAGCTCACACATGTGAGCACTAACACATGATTTTTCTAACATTTCTCCCCTTAGTACAAACATGGGAGAAGATAACCATATCCAACAGAAGCTTTTCTCTAAAAACTTTCTTAGATTAGGTACAACTTTACAAGTGTAGTTCTCTAGTTGAATTCCTTGGTTCCTAGACCACTTTCCCAAACTGAACTCTTGAATTACTAAGATTCACAAACTCCAGAACAATCCACGCTGAGAATACCTCGAAGTCCTTGCCTTCATAAAGTAAGCTTCATTTACAATGAGTTTTTCAAACATGATGCAACATGAGATTTATTTTAGCACACCACACAAAACAAACTGCAAACACAAGTGCCACTACATCACAGTGCGGCCCTGTCACTAGTGGCTAACGAGAGGCGCTATATAACCTCAAACCTCCGTTACCTCCATCCTTTGTTTGGACGCTGCTCACCCAGTGGATTTGAAGATGAAGCTCGACTACATGTTTTTTTTGAAAAATGTCATTTTTGAAAAAGTCCCCCCAACAATTTGAACTTTAAATAACTCGGGATGTTGGTTTCAACCGAAAATGTGCCCCATTTACAAAAAGAGATTTTTTCTTTTGATATTGACAATGACGACATACACAATTTCTTTATTGACTCCTAGGAGTATAGTCTTTAGACCTAAAAAAACATATACCACTTATTCATATACTTCACCAAATTTGAAATTATTAAAAAATGACTATAGACTCAAAACTAAATGTATCTAAATACAAAACCTATTTATATTTAAGTCTTAAATTTTATAACTCTAATCATCACACTAATAGCTCCTTAATTCACTCAAGCCAACAATTATAACCAATTTAAAGACTGACTTATTGAATTAACCATTTAAACAAACTCAAATGACATGTCCTTAATCAAATGACAAATTAAAAACGCCTAAACACAATTACAAGACTATCGATAACACACTAAGCTTACCACTTCTACGGACACCAACAAATTGCATGGTATCAGAGCTCGACAATTGGAAACTGCGTACTATGTACTTGGGGACAATGCAAACACGGTGCGCTGAGTGATATTGCAGGGTTGGAAGGCGAGCAAGCCATTGCAACATGATGAGTCTAATGTAAAAGCAGGATGCACGCTAAGATCCAAGCAATCCTCAATGCAAAGTGCTTCGATGCAAAGAACGACAATGTAGAGGAGTGGATGCAAAACGAGTTGATGCCTTCACACCAAATATGTCAAGATCGGGTAGGATGCAATGCAATTTACAGTCGGATTTGAATCCCAAACAAAAAGTAGTGCAAATCTCTAGGGTCGTCGTGTTGAGAGGAGGTAACCAATTTGAAGGTCTCGTAGATCGTTGGTGTCAAGGCCAAGAAATCCTTGCAAGGAGAACGCAGATACCAAGCCGAATTTTAAAGAATACATGGCCAATACCATGTATGCACAAAACAGATCCGTAGAATATGCTGATGCAAGTGGGCAGAAAATATTTAGACTGCTCACAAGGAATTGACATAAAATGTTTATACTGCGCACATGGGTCTACACAGTTGACCAAACAGTAGTCCGACCATTGCCATTCATGTTCCAAACATACATTGTACGATTCTGTCGGTATCAAGCGTCACTCTATGAGGAAACTTCAGTTCTTCGGACTTGCCTTGAGTGGAGTTTGCAATTGTTAAGTTGACACTATTTACCAATTAAAACACTATATTTTGATCAAAATTCAAGCTAGTGGGATAATCAGCAAGAGTGACAAACCACATGAAGGCATAGCATAACCTTAGCCTATAGTAAAACTACCTTAATATTTATGAAACGAAAACTTAACCTATGTTTCAAAGCTTTTCATTAAATATTTTTTTCTCATCTACAAGGCGAGGAACAAATCAATTGCCCCTAATTTTCTCCTAATTCTCCATCACAAAAATCCTACTCTGATACCAAATAAAGTATTTGGATCAGGTTGAGACAAATATACACAATAATAATCCTTCGTTATAATTACATCAAATGTGAATTACATGTATAGAGCCAATTACACCCCTACATCTAAGGAGTTTAGGCTTATCAAAACTAAGCAACTTCCCTATATTCTCTCCCTAAGA
The DNA here is from genome assembly GCA_037957365.1 of Torreya grandis. Taxonomy (NCBI): domain Eukaryota; kingdom Viridiplantae; phylum Streptophyta; class Pinopsida; order Cupressales; family Taxaceae; genus Torreya; species Torreya grandis. The sequence goes on from JARHVA010000786.1 coordinate 3,687,122, forward strand.
GTTATCAACGTGAGTTTACTCACAACTCACTCGCACACAGTATATATTACAAATAAATTTCTCATAATAAACAATAACATATTAGCTTACACGTGAGCACTAACACATGATTTTTATAACAATTGGAAGAAATTGGTAACTACATTGATTGTTGTCGAGAAAAGGTTCAAGGCACCCACTCATGATTTGAGTGGGCCCTTGTTGGAGGAAGCCATAAAAATACTCGGGTGATAGTAGAGGATCATATTAGAATTTGATGCAAAAAGGGCTCCAATATTTTGTCTAATGAATGGATGGATGGAAGGAATCACACTTTGATAAAACTTTCTAGTGGCTTCAAGTCCAAAGATGGTTGGTGTTTCTTGAAGTCCAATGATGCCTCCCACCAAGTGAAGAATGCACAAACACTGTGTGATATATTGGAGGAGGTGGTCATGGAAATGGGTTCAAAGAATGTCGTCCAAGTTGTGATTGACAATGCAACAACATATATAGCAGTAGCGAGACTTCTTAAGGAGAGGCACGCTACCCTTTTTTAAAGCCCTTGCGCAACCCATTGCATTGATCTCCTATTTGAGGACATAGGAAAAATTGATTGGCTGAAGACAGTGGTTAATGAAGCCAAAACATCTACAATCACCCGTGTGTGCTATGCTTGATGAGAGAGCACACCAACGAAAAAAAGCTTGTGTGATCAGGAGTCACAGAATTCACAACAAACTTCATCACATTTAACCTCACTAACATGTCTTAAGCAAATGTTTATGAGCACTCGATGGTTAGTCTCTATATTGTAAAAACGCTGAAGGAGAAAGGGTCTTGAAGATTGTTTTTATGGTGTTTGTGAAGATCAAATACAAGATTCTAAAGGTAATTTTTTTAAATGATTACGAATTTACAAAATAATAAAATCTACTACTTTATAATTTTGTAAAACTAATAAATTTTTAATGCATAGAAATTAGATTTCTGATTTATCATTTAATTTTTATTTTTTTTTTGCTTCAAATTTCTCTTTACTCTTACTTTTAATTTTAAAATTTCATACAATTTTGTTTTAGGTGACAAAGTCTTTGGTTAAGGTTTTGCGCTTAAGTGGATGGCGAAAAAAACTCAAATGAGTTATATGTATAAGGCTATGGACAAGGCCAAGACAGCCATAACATGTTATTATGTGGAAAAAAGAACCCATTTGGCACATAATTGATCAGTGATAAAATAGGAAGCTCCACCAACACATACATGCAACAGCCTACTACTTGAACCCCAAAGTTTTCTTCTTCAAATCCTTTAAGGCCAATGGGAAGGTTATGGATGCTCTCAATAGATGCATCGAGAGGATGTCGTTTGACAAATCCCTTAGAGAGACAATTCTTGATGAGTGTGCAAAAGTAAGGCTCTTTTCTTCAACTCTATGCATTCAAAGGAGAATGACCCAATGGCCAAATAAAAAATATTGAGTCACTTGATTGTAGTTTCATTGCTCATAGTTACTATACTACTTTAATAAATGCAATTCTAGTTTACTTACAAAGTTATAAATGTCCTATTTGTAGATTTGTGTTGGGAAGATTATGGTGCAAAAACACTAGATCTTCAAAAGCTAGTCATCTATATTTTGGGCCAACCCTATAGCTCTTCAAGGTGAACACAATTGGAGCATGTTTGAGGCCATTCACACGAATAAGTACAACATGCTAACAACACAACACCTTAATGACCTTTTTTTATATGATATAGTCTCTGTCTTTGCATCGAACATGTGGAAGGGAAGGAGAGTCATGATGTGAATGACTTGGATGACATCGATCCATACTTAGACTCGATTGTTGAGGCTATGAAGCCCATAATTATTGAGGGGATCACAACTTTTAAGAGGAAGGCAGCAGTGGCAGAATTGCAAGTGCAAGCAGAAGCATCAACAGGGGTTGGTTAGCAAGATAAAGTGTTTGAGGATGATTTTGTTTATGACAAGGAATCTCTACCTTCCACTTCTAGCGCATATTCAAAGACTACGAAGAGCTGGACAAGGTAGAGAAAATTGTAAAATATTTTATGGATCTGTAATTTTCTATGATGATGATCAATCATCACATGATATTATGGTGTATTGATGAGCATTGTACTCTTTGTTAATCTAAAACTAATAGAAAATATACCCATGCATTCTCTACATTCATATCTTATGTTTTTTAATAGTATTTTACATGTTATTTAAGTTTATTTTATGAATTTATATAATTTTTTACTTGCCAAATTTTTTGCAGAGTTTCGAGTCCAATCCAAAATTTTGTGTTTCCAAGTTTTGAGTTTTAAAACTATGCTTACAAGTGTTTAAAACATACTTGATTATGTGAATGGCTGGAAATACAACCTCTTCTACATAGTTGCCCCTACTTGGATCTCTCAATTTAAAATTTGCATCAAATAACAACAAAAAATGCAAATGTATGGAAATTCATTAAATGAAGGTGGTGTGTATGCCAAGCTATATGCCCATGAAATCAGAGATCTGCTCTGTGGAGTGCTACTCACCTTGAGTGTTTTCTCAACTTGCTGTTGCTGAAAAAACATCATGCTCCTTTTCTTCCACAATGGAAGCAACCTTTTTGGTTTATGAGCATTGCTTGTAGACCAACCAATGTGGTTACTATAATTGCTGTCATACAAAATCAGAGTTAGAAAACCTGCTGCAATCATGTCACACGTGCTCACAACAACTAAAAAATGCATGCTACAATGATTGTCATATGAATACCTATCTCGTCTCAATATGTGCATGCAACAATTATCAATTTAGACACAAATGCTACACTCGTGTTGAAATCAGTCATGCTACAATCATTGTGATGCCCAAAATGGATGCTACAACAACTTTGATGCTAAAAATCAGAACTATATATCCATGCTACAATCATTGTGATGAGGGAAAGAAAAGTCTACAATTGATGCCATTTCAAAACAAATTTGATATTGCATGCTAGACTGATGGAAAATCCAAACCAGCTTTGTGATGTTTGACCTTCAATGCTTCTATGCTTCCCAAATGGATAGGTGTTTGCCCTACGTTTTGCTTGAAGTGCTTGCTCAATGTGAAGTGCCTCTCTTCTACTTTCCTTGCCGAGTGCATAACATAAGAATTAAAAACATTGAGAATAACCTCTTAATGTCAATGGCTGCCCCATACTCAGGCCTCCCAAGTGGGCATGTTGCTTCATACTCGCCCTTGATGAGCACAATGCCTCCTTGCTCATTAGAGTGGATTTAATTCCCTGCTTACTTCTACCAAAAAATGGAATGATGGAACAATTTTGGAAGTATTTTAAGGTGCTACTCAATATAAGTGTTGTTGCTCATGGATGTGACATTATGAAAGTGTTGTTGCTCATGCATGTGAATGCAACTCAGCGTATTACAAGCTTGTATTTGCAAATACTCTATACCCAAGAATGACTTATTACCATTACCCACTTGCAATGGTGATGAGGCTACATTGATGCCATGTGCCCCATTGCTTGTCCCTGGAGCAACTTTGCTTCTTCTACTGCTGCCTTTTGGGTTGTAGGTGCATAAACCACTTCTTTCCTTTTGATTTTAAATGGTTCTTCCTTCTTGGACAGCTCCTTACAAATCTTTGGGTCAAGTTAAGGATGAAGTTTCCAACATTTTGCATCTCAATGCCCAACCATGTTGCAACGAGTGCAATAAGAATTCTTGCCAATGCCCCTGGACAGCCTTCTCCTCTTTTCCTTTCTCTTCACCATGGTTTGAAGGGTGGTCTTCATTATTTTTTCCTTTTGGAAGTACTCCGGCTGCTTGGTGATGGATTGCTTCTTCCAACCCATGTCCACACAATGGTTACTCATTCCACAAAGTGAACATCGATATATATTCCAACATTCATGTGCTACATGGCCCCTCTTTCTACAATGGAATACTTATCCTTTGCATACCTTCTTGCACTGTCCATATGCTTCTTTGCACAAGGTTGATGGAGTGGTGATGATTTCTACCTTCTTCCTATGATTTTTGTCTTCTCTTCGAAAAAGCCTTTGCATTCTTCCTTGATACCCTTGCCTTCATTAAAAGGCTGCCCTCTCTTTGGAGTTACCTTGCATTATTCCTTGTAGTCATGGAGTGGTGATGGGCTTCCTTTTCCTTCATGGAACTGCTACCCTCTCTTTGGAGTTACTAATTTTACCATTTTACGAGGTGCCATGCTAATTCCTATTCATTAGTAAGCTGCCCTATATTTGAAGACACTCTACATTCATCATAAGCTTTTACAAAAGAATGTTAGTAATTCCATTGCCTTATTTAGGAATATTTTGTTGAGATAGTGACTCGGGCTCCTCCTCTTTGCAAGGTTTCCTTGTTTCAGCTCTCTTGGAGCATTCTCCAACTTCTTCTTTGCCATCAAAGCACCTCAATCCTGCAATTCTCTCCTCTTCACGCCACTATCTTCTTGGAGATTTGCCACCATCTCTTCTTTTGCCAGCAAATCTTGTTGCAACTCCTCCATGATATCCATGAGGAAATATTCACAGCTGGCCAATGCATCTTGTAATCCTCGATTCTCCATTTCCAAGTGCTGCACCATATTTCTCAGCTCTCTATTTTATGCTTGAATTTGCTGATTACAACCTTCAAGCTCTTAAATCCTTTTTTCCAAGCTTTGCCCATGGCTGAATCATGCAACCAAATAGCCGACACTTGCTTGTTGCGACAAAAAACTGCTCTAATGCCACCTAATATGTATTCCATTTGGATATTCCAATGTATGATCTGCCAACATGTGACCAAATGGAACTGTGGCACACTTTAGGCTAACAGTTATAAATGGTACCCAATATAAAAAATAGATGATAAACTCATAAAAAAATATTAAAAAATACTCGTGCTGCAGCATGCTATTCTAGAACCTGAAATGTAAAAATAAGCTTTATTTCCATAGATCTAAGCTTATATATGATGGATGGCCAGTTGCTTAATGTTCGTGTTATAGTGTTTGGATGCCCAATGGGCTTTATATTATGATAAACGATATGCAACATCTTTTTTTTATTGGTAAGTTGTAAATGAACCTTTATTTAACTATTTTTTTAGTTATCTACAATGAATTGCTTCTATCTCAATTCATGTGATCAATGTGATATCTTCTTTTGGAGTGTGATCCCATTCCACTCTCTTTTTTGGTAAGACTAGCGACATATACATTTGTATTAAATTAATAGAAGATGCTTTTCAATTAAAAAAACATATATGATGAATGCCATTTTTACACAGCAACCTAAAGTGTGCCACAATTCAATGTTATCACCCCCACATGGATTTAAATTTAATGATTTGTTGATCCAATGCAACGTGCCACTAAAGCCAACATGCATAAGGCATAAAATTGATGTTTACTATAGCTATGGGAGCCACCTGCAACTTTCATCCATTTTACAATTGTGTACATGCTAACATACATGCCTACCATGCTTATAAACCACACTTCACACCTCTTTTATGTTACCACCAACATGTGACTGTTCCAATCCACACAAAAAATGTAGTAAATAAGTATGGCGATTCTTTATATTGCATTGACTTCTACATGTTGTAAACAAGAGCTATGCTTGCAATCAATTTAACATGTAGTTTGTATGCTTGCTAATCAGCTTGAACTTGTAAAGCAGTTGCATTGAACGAAATTAAGCAAGTAAAAAACTCAAACAAACATGAAAAGAGAGATTAACACAAGAATTTACCCTAAAGAAACCCAATATGGAAATCTCCAGATGAGGAGGATTGTGCGTCCTCATCTCCACTATCATCAAGCAAGATTTATAAGACAATTGCTTAATTTGAGCCTCCAAATGCATTATGAGACTTCTCTAGCATTTCTACAATGCTCTACAAGTTTGCCTTGCTATGGAAAACTTGCTTAATCAGCATGCTTCACTGCTGCACTCAATTGTAAAATAATCCTACAGCTTCATAATTACATTCCATGACCAAAAGGAGCATATTTATGCTTGTGAGTGAGCAACTCATTTGTGCAAAGGATTCCAAACACCTTCCACACAGAGATAGAAGAAGAAATGATTTAAATTCCCTTTGGATACTTAATTCTGCAGTTTTTTTCTGAGGGATGATTCAGCTGTATCCAAATTTTCCTATACGTTCACCTTCTCTGCAGATCAGGTTCAACCCACCAATTATGACTAGTTCCTCAGATTTTTGAGTGGCAACAATAAGCATGCTGTTACTCATCATCCCTGTTTCCTGCCTCTGCTCTGTTTCCACACTTTTGTTTATCCCATTTTGCTTCACTGTAGTGAGTGAAAACATGTCCCAAAGCACTTCATTAGTCACTAGAACTATGAATTAAAGCTAGTTATCTCAATCAACTGAATTATGATACCTTTCAAGATCCAATTCAGATCATGTACTATCAAGGAAAGTAACCAAATTGATGTCCTCAAACAAGAGCTCAAATGTCACCATGACCAACCATCAATCCATCCACAATAAATCTTCACAACAAGTATCGATACTTTTTCCATCTACACTTCTTCATAGCTAAATTACTATTATGGTGGCTACCATACCATGATGCCTGGCAAAAGGAATTTCAATGCCTAGGTTCGGACACAGAATGCTCCCTTCCTCCAAAATGACTTGATGCTTATATGGCTTAGTTATGGATGGTGTATGTATTGATTTTTACTTCGAAGAATCCACTCATACTACACTGTATGGTTACTTTTCATGGGAAGAATCAATTGACGGTTTGGAATCTATCTTTTGTTGATTTGTGGGAGAACCATGTTGATCATCATCTACCAATTTATCATCACTCTCTTTGATCTAATCTTTGGCCCAATAAGAGCGGCATGCCTTGTTCATGCTAACCAAGCCCATCGTTTCTATATCTCATATGCTGAACCAATTTGGAACCAATGATTTTTGAATGTTTCTACAATTCACCAATTATGAGAGAAGACTACTCATTATGACAACCAAAGCTTCATCGTGGAGCGATAGACTAGGCGAAGCACCATAATCGGAAGTAGCATCAACATTAGAAGGCACAACACCATCATGAGATGAAGTGGTGGCACCTTTTCTATATCCTTCTGCAATTGCTCAAGCATTTCTTCTTTCTATTCATTTTGATTCATGAGATTCTGAAAAAAAAAACTCAAAAGTGTGAGACATAATCTCAAACCTACGATTCCAAACAAGAACATACTCATTCTACTTTTCACAAAGAGCAGTAACATGGTTATAATTTTCATCAATGAATTTTTTTATGAACACAAACACTTCTTAATTCAACGATTTCCTTCATAAGGTTTTGATTAACAAGTTCCAAATTTAAAATATCATTATCCTTATCGGGACTGTAGTATTAAGTGAAATGAACACTTCATAAGGCTCAACATTGTCGTCGCCATGTAACGACTACAAGTGAAATGGGGCAAAAGGAAAAGCACAGAAAGTTGTCTGAAGCGGCCCTGATGGGAAACAATACAAAGCTAAAAAAACACAATGTAATGGGGGGCCATGTGATATTGAGATGTGAATTTTTGGCGTTCACATAAAATAGATGGAGTGAAAGTTTTACCATGAAAAAAGATTCCACACATTAAAAAACAGTCTTCATCCATAGGTCAATGAACTGAGGGAAACACATAATAATAAAGGGTGGAAAAAGGCATGGTAGGTAAGAAATGAGGGTAAAAAGGTCAATAAAATGTAGAATAAGGTGGAAATAATTAGAGGGGTTCAAATTAAAAGGGGCATCATAGACCAGGTGGGGATGAATAAAAGGGGTGAAAAATTCATCTAGAAGGTGTACCACTTGTTCTATGTGGAGAGAAAGAAGGGGGTTATGTATGCATAAGAGGAAAACAAGGTGGTGTGTCATGTGAAAAATATGGTTGTAAAGCCGAGAAAAGCAAGTATAAAAAGGAGTGCTTTTTAGCACCACAACCTTTCAAACCAAACCAAGGTTAGCAGTATACTTGTGGGGCTCTCAAAGAAAGATGAAGTGGATAATTATGTAGTATTGGGAAATCATAGCCAAAATAGAGGCCATAATAAGGGGAGATTTAATCATTGTTAAAACTGTTTAAGGCAGGAAGCTTTGTTAAGGCCACTAAAGTGCATATAGCCACTAGGAGTTCTGAGTTATCAATGTAGAGTTGAAACATAAAGTTATTGGCAATGACCCACAGTGAATTTTGCTAGCAGATCAGCAATATTATTGTGATTCCACTTCTAATGATAAATTTGGACATCATCCATACCTTCGATATTAGTCAAAATAAGGGATATGATATTCTTCATTTTCCAATTGACTAAGCTTATCGTAATTGCACTGGAAGACCTTTTCCAAGCCTCTTGTGCTTTGAGGATGTGCTGGACCACAATACTAGAAACACCCTCAATATATAGCATGGAGAAACCATGAAGGGGAGCAAGGTTCAAGCCTCATTGTAGAACTATAAGTTCAATGAATTTGCCATTTTGGACTCCTCTACTTGGGGCATTAAAAAGGAAGGAATTGGTAAGCAAATCCCTAATGATGCCCCCAATCCCCGCTTGGCTCAAATTATTTTTTGCCGTCCCATCAAAATTTAATTTGAAATAATTTTAGGATGGAGGGGGGGGGCCATTGCCTTTTGGCATGGACTACGAATCGAGGTGTGACTTGTAGTGAAAGGGCATATTCCATATCCTAGAGAGAAGAAGGTCCAACATACTTGTCGAGTTCGAGAATCTAGGGGAGGATGTAGCTTAGATCATCGTCGTACATTTGACCATGGACTGAACCATACATGCCAATTTACACACATCCTGCTTTTTGTCCACTAAGATTTCTAGCATTACATTCTTTCCATATTTGCAAAAGCACAAAACTTAAGGTCAAATTTTGAAGAATTAAAAAATCTGTAATTCAATTTTGATATTGGTCCATTTTAATAATGCTTTCTTCAAGGTGGTAATTACCAGGGGAGATCTCTCAAGAAGGGAATCCATTGTATTCCAGAGGGCTCTAACCAAGGGGCAAAACAAAAACAAATGAGGTATGGTCTCCTCATCTTTCATGCATTTGGAGAAAATCAAGGACCAATCCAGCCCCTATTTTGGAGATTATTGTATGTCAGGACCTTACCCTTTGAAAGAACCCAGCAGGACTTAATTTTGTCCTAGGAACTCTGATTCAAGAGACGATTCCAGTGCCTATCAACGAGTTCATCTTGGTGAGTGAGAATCCTCTATTCCAATGAGACCAAGCATTCTCTAGAGTTGGTATGAAGTCAAACATTCTGATCCCTAATACGCAAGTAGAACATGGGTCTGTTGATTAATTCCTCTACAAGTAATTAGGCTTGAGTTGTAGTATTAGCACTAACCTGCTGTATTTTCTCGGTGTTCCACTTCAACTCATTAATCCACATAACTCGAGTGGAACCAGATATACTAAACATCCAAAAGCTAGTAAGTTGATGTTGAAGATCATCTACATCCAAGTCAGAGAGAGAGAAGACCTACCGTCCTAACTTACATCCCAAAAGGGATATCAGCTCTATCATCAACCTGTCAGGAAACGTGATTTAAGCATCCCCATCCCCTTGAAAATGTGATTTTCTGTTTTAAATAACATGGATCTCCAATTGGCATTCACATAATCCAAAATTGGGGGAATCATATGTTTTCCACAAATGATTGAAATCTAGGGGGTAAAAGGAAAATTTCTAGTCTCGAAGCAGCTTTTGTAGTGAGGAATTTGTTGAAAAATATTATGAATAGCGAGTCCTCAATATTTTGGTTGGCATATGGTCCTTCAGGCCACTGGTGGATGTTTGTAGGGATCCTCCACACCCCGTCTTGGTAAGTTTCTTTCAATGACGATGATTTTTTCTTCGACATGTCAAGGAATAGGGAGAAGGGTTAGATAATAAGTAGGTACAGCATGGAGAAACACCTGAATAAGTTTAATTATCCTTGCAAAAATGAGCCAAGTATTAGTTCACAAGGGCTCTCAAGAAAAATGGATACAAAAACTGGAAAATTAAGGCAGCTTCCAAAAAAGCAAAGAGAGGCCCTAAAAATAGAGATAGAAATAAGGATCAAAACAAGGATCAGGACTCAAAGACATTTATGCCATACATCGAGGGCACCTCGAACAAAATTACAAAAAAATTGAGGAAAAATGGCATTAAAACATGTTTCAAACCTATCAATGCCATTAGAAACAAGTTGAGGAATCCAAAGGTCTCCTTCTATTCACATCTAAGAAAAGGTGTCTACTCAATCCCATGCTCCTACAGAAAATCCTACATTGGGGAAATGGGATGTTTGCTTCATACCAAATTAAAAGACCATTGTAAAGATTTGGAGCATGTGAGGGTCAATAAGTCAACCTTCGCAGAACATGAAGACATCACTAAGCACTCCATATGCATATACGATGCCGAATTAATTGCCATGGAAAGTCACTACACTGAGAGGAAGATCTGTGAAGTCGTGGAGATTGATCCTAACAATATGAATCGTGATGATGGTTGGAACTAAAGTCATTCTTTAGAAGCCTTTGTTACATAGAATACGCAAACCCTACACCTTTCCCTTTAGTCTGTTGTTTGGTAGTTTGATTAATAAGATAGTTAAATAATTTCACTAATCATTTAATTAATTTATTAATCAAGTGGTGGCACCCTTTAAAGTTTATTTTTTATTGTGTTTTGTTTTATTTCAGATTTATATTGTTATATTTATTTTTATTTTTTTTATTTTCATCGTCGTCGTCGTCGTCATCTTAATTTTTATTTTATTTTAAACCGTCAGATTTTATCGTATTTTCATTTTCTTTTCTTATTTAATTTTCTTAATTTTATTTTCATGTCTTTATTTATTTTTATCGTTAATTTGTATTATTTTATTGATTTATTTTTATTTTATTTTTTTATATTTTTCTCACTACTATTATTATTTTATCTTTATCTTTATTGTATTTTATATCATTGTTTCTATCATATTTTTTCCTATTTATTATTAATCTACTTGATTTTAATTAATTTTATTATTGTTTTTATCATTTTTAATATTAATTCTATATTTTATTTATTTATCCATATATTTTTTAATCGCTTGCCTGACTTCTTAAAACCCCTCTTATTTCTATTCTCATGGCATATTTAGAGTAGTTTTGGTTTGTCTTACCTTTCCTTAAGCATAGGCCTCTTCTCCCTGATGATGGGTCGAGTATAGGACTCGAAATGTCAGAAATAAACACTTATACGCAGTCATATCCAAAAAATATTATACAATATTTGTGGCCTATTTCTCACGGAAAAAACATTAGTCCTATCCTCTTGTGATGGTTGCTGATTTGTAGTGTCTTGTTGTGTAGGTGAAGGATCCTCAGGTGGGTAGGTGAAACAAACCCGAGCCAAGTGACCCTGCTAATGACAACCTACAACGAAATGGGATATTGTTGTAGGCGATAGGTTGCTTCCATTCAGTTCCTTCTTGTCATGTCCCTCTTTTAATAGGGACAGGGTGGAAGACCCTTAGACTTAAAACCCTTCCCGGGGGCTAAGGGACAAGTATAAAGGGAAGTGAGTATTGAAATGTTTTAATTGAATGTGTAAAAGTACCTTTTTGAAAAGTACTTTATGTTTTCTAGTTCACTTAAAAGGGGACCTTTAAGGGTCTTGAATGTTTAAATGATTTTTTTTTTTTTTTAATCATAAGAGAAGGGTCTTTTGAGATTTTTAAGTTGCTCTCTCTTCCCAATTTTGGGTGCTTCACTTGGGAAGACTATATAAGGCAAAAGAAGGATCATTTGGAGCAGGAGGACTTTTTTGGATAACTATTTTCTTGGAGTCTAAGCACGAAAAGCTAGGCTTGCACTTGGAGGACAGAAACCCTTCAAAGGAGTTGAATCAAGGACGAAAACCCTTGAATTCAGACCTAGGGCAACTTCACCACAGAGTTGTATTGAACAGAATTGGCAACAAAAAGGTGTTTACAACACCAAGTATTACTTTGCAGGTGGGCGAACCATTGGAGGAGCTGGGTGAATGCATGAAAAGGCTGTCCTAGGGCAGCAAAATACATTTTTTAGCGCTGCATATTCAAAAAGGGTAGCGACCAGGTTTTGGGGGTGGGCGACCCACTTTGGGGTCATTTGGAGGCAATTTGAGTGTGGATCAGCCACGCTAATATTCTGAAATTTATTATAAATTTTCAGCTCTACACTTAACCAAATCAAGGTTTTCGTTGGTTATTTGGCAAATACCTTGATATGTTTTTTGCTATTTTTTGGAGATTTGAAATAATATTTTGGAGCTATTTTCAAGGCATCTACATCAATATTTTGTTATTTCAGCTTGTTAGGGTTCGAGGAAAAATCTGAAAATTAATATTTTGTTGTTGAAGTGGTTGAATAAATTCTTGTTTAACCAAATAACCCAAATAGGGGACATTACAGTGGCATCAAACCCGAATCTTGGCTAGCTATGGGTTTTGCAGTGATACATGAAGGAAGGTGAAGAAGAAATAAGATATTACTTGAGAAGCAAGAAGAAAGTGGGGAAAATTTCGCACACAAAAGACATGTCTCACCAAGATCAATCAAGGGAAGAGGCAGAAAATAAAGAGGAACAAAGGCTTGACAAGTATATAGAAGCCCAAAAACAAATGATGGCCATGATGTTAGAATTTGTGCGAACTATAAAGGAGTTGAAAGGTGACAAGCCATCCAATGGGGATGGTAGTGCTTTGAGAAATCACAACGTCATGGATCAACCTTCTAAGGGTATTGGAGGAGCTTCACATAGGCCTAACCAGCCTACCTTTTTGTAGGATGAGGCGGCCATTCCCGAAGGGAAAGAACAACCCTCACTGAGAGACATTTTGTTGAAGGATTATGACAAATACATGACATATCCAGCCCTTTTTAGGGAACAAATGAATTTTTCAGCTTTCACTTTTTCGAAGCATGGTCAAATGGGAGGTAATATGGCTGGCCACAAGCACAAGGGCAGCCAAGGAGAACTCCACACTTTGGGTAAGCTTGCACTTTCAAATTTTGATGGTTTCCCCAAAAGTTCAGCTAGGGCTTGGATCCAAAAGGTGGATACTTATTTTTCACTAAGCCCTGTGTTGGAAAAAGAGGCCATTTAGTTTGCTACCTTGCACTTGGAAGGGGTTGCCCATGAATGGTGGTATCATGGTTTGGTTACTCAAAGATACCAACTCATTTCATCATATGACGAATTTAGTAAGAAGATTATTAAGCGATTTGATAGAGCTGATCCGGAATTACATTTTAGAGAATTGGCTCAACTAAAGCAAAAAGACACAGTGGAAGGTTATGTGACTAAATTTCAAAGGCTTTTGAATATGGTGACGGATGTATCAGAGAGGAGGTTAGTGGTTCTTTTCATGGAAGGTTTGACTGATTCAGTTAGAGAGTTGGTCAAGGCTTTTGATCCTTCAACTCTCCAAGGAGCCATTCAAAAGGCTCTTTGATCTTGAGTCCTCAACGCCACAAGGTAAAATTCTGCCCTTTAATTTTCAAAAAACTAATGCTTTTAAGCCTTATGGACAGCCAAAAGATAACAGTTGCGGGCAGCCAAGGGGCAGCAATTTTGGACCACCTAGATTAGCTCCTTTGGGACAATTGGACAAGCCTAATCAGCATGGTATAGAGCATTTTGGAAGGCCAAACTAGTAGGGTTTGGGGCAACAAAGAGAGTTGCTAAGAGGGACTTTCGAAATAAGAAATGAATTAAGGAAAAAGTTGTGTTTTGATTGCAAAGACCCTTGGTCACGAGATCACCATTGCCATGGAAAAGGTCAAGATCACTACATTGAAGTGCATTCGGATGTATAGATGAGGATGTAGAGGAAGGGGCAGCCACCTATGATGAGGAGCACTTGGAGATTTTTGGTGGAGAAGACTTGGAGGGCACCTTTGCTTCCTTATCGGGAACCCCTAAGTACTACCCCTTTCGTGTAAAGGGTAGTTTAAAAGGTATGGAGGTCACTATTCTTATTGATAGTGGAGCCATGCATAATTTCATTAATAAAAAATTAGTGGCTTTATGTGGTTTGCAATCTATTGAATTTAGTGGTTTTCGAGTGACTATGGAGGATGGCTTTACCATCCCTTGTACCACTAAAATTCCCAAGCTAAACATAATGATGCAAACACACCTCATTGAAAATGCTTTTTATGTGATTGGTATTGGAAAAACCTCATTGAAGATGATTTTTATGTGATTGGTATTGGAGAAACTAAACGTGTGCTTGGTATACAATGGTTGCACTCTCTTGGGGAGTACACCCAAGACTACCAAACAATGGAGCTCAAATTTGACGCCAAGGGAAAGGAAGTGATATAACATGGGTTGCAAGATAGGAGACCCAAGGGGGCGATGTCCTAAAGAATGGAAAGCATGATATATGAAGAAATTCATGTAGGAGCAGCTAGGCAGTTGGAATTTTTTGAGTTAAAACAACCAACTTTCATGAAAGAAAAAGGTCTCATACATGACACATGGAATGAAGGAAAGGTGGAAAAAGGTTTTCAATACAAAAACTCCAATATTGGGAGCTTAAGGCAGCTTCTAAGGTATGAAAAGGGCCTCCAAATTTTTCTTTGCATGAGCTAGTTTTTTAAGTACGCTAAAATATGAATCCTAAGGCATGATGAGGTGAAAGGTTTGTTGAGAGGAGTCAATGCTATTTGGTTCCGAAGGTATGGAAAGGTTTACTCAATTCCTCTTTTTCTTGCCAAGTTTGTAAATTTGTGCTTAAAATTGGCATATTGGGGAATTAGAATTTCATGTGTAGGGAGAATTAAGAAATCTGAAAATGTCTTTGGGAGAAATTTTCAAGAAAATTCTGAGTATTATATGTCATTGCAGCCTATCATACAATTTGGAAACATGCTCCATAAAGTGTCAATTCAATTGGTTAAGAATGCTCCAAGATTTGAAACCAAAGGGGCACTTGGTAATGATATTAATGATGGAATAAATGGGCCACTTCAGCTGAATATGTGCGCTTGGAACAAAGTGAAAAGGGGCAATGAACAGCTCTCTACAAAATCTGATTTTCCAAGAAAATATAAGTTTTCTTTTGAGGGCAAGGTTTCAATTATTGCTTCACTCTTCCAAGGTAAGCAACATCCACACTTGGGGAATCTAACATGTGCTTTCAAAACCCTCAAGGTACACATAGAAAGCAGCTTTTTGATATTTTTCAAATCTGATTTCTTTCTTATGATCATGATGTCTCTTGTATGTGGCATAGACACTAAGGAGTTGTTGGACAACACTTTGGTAATGAATAGTTTAACTCCAACAAAGAATTGCCGGGTTATGAAAAATCAAGATAGTTGTTTGGCAAAGGAGTTGGTTCACTCCAATACCAAGGTACAAATGAATTGGTAGCTCAAAAGGTGGACTTGACATTCCTAAACATAAGTTTTCAGCTCTTCAGATGCATCATTGGAGGAATTTGAAGAATAAATTCAAGAGTTTATGCAACTATCATGAGTTGCATACAGCAGGTTACACTTGGGGCAACAAGATGGTAAAGGGAAAAATCATTGGATGTAGGGATAAGGAGGTTGATAGGGGTTGCATCTTTCATGACATTCAAAAATTTGCAGCCATATTTCCCAAACAAATCTTGGTCGAAGGGTTAAATGATTGTTTTGACTAACATGTTTGCTTCATGTGCAGATGAGGACATATGGGAAATCAAAGCCCTCACAAATGAAGACCACTTAGCTGGAATACCAATTTTCAGCCACCTTTGTGATGACAAAATCAAGGATTTTCTTGCTTTCAACATCTTAGAAGCATCTTTTGAACATGTGGTTTTAAGAGCGAGAATTGACAACATGAGGTGCCGTTGGTTTTGCATTTTCAGTTTGCTTAAGCCACACAAAAACTTCATATGTAGCTGCAAAAGACATCACCAAGAGGGGTCTTTCCTTTGGAAAGGGCATAGGTTTGAGTTTGGCACAAGACCCACTATGGAGATAGCATTTTGGTTACTTCTATTGCTTGAGGGCAAGCAATTTTGGACAGGGACGATTGTTATGTCCCTTTTTTTATAGGGACATGGTAGAAGACCCTTAGCCTTAAAACCCTTCCACGAGGGCTAAGGGACAATTATAAAGGGAAGTGAGTATTGAAATGTTTTAATTGAATGTGTAAAAGTACCTTTTTGAAAAGTACTTTATGTTTTCTAGTTCACTTAGAAGGAGACCTTTGAAGGTCTTGATTGTTTAAGTGATTTAAAAAAAAAAAAAATAGATCATAAGGGAAGGGTCTTTTGAGTTCTTAAGTTACTTTCTCTTCTCAATTTTGAGCGCTTCACTTAGGAAGACTATATAACGAAAAAAAATGATCATTTGGAATAGGACTTGTCAACCTGGAGTTGCACCCTGAATCAAAGACGTGCTGAAATGATTAATCCTTACTCCAGTTGAAGCAATAGGATTTTTTCATGAGGGTGGGTGTCTCAATGGTGAGAAGAACCTCCAAAGAAGGTTGGTTCCTGTAAAATGTATCAATGAGGATCTCAACTTTTACACTACAAACTGCCTAGGAAAAAGGGAAGAAAGAACTTGCAAGGAAATCCTAGCTAAAACGGTGATACACCTAATTTGTTTGATCCACTTAAATCAAAATTCTAAGAACACTGATTTAGACAAAGAAGAGACAGAACTTCAACTCCTATTGATCAATAAATATAAGTATTTCATAAAAAAGTTCTATCTAATGATCAAAGCTTGAGGGAAACGTAGAAATAACACTGATAAAAAACACTAAACAGTCACTAATATCCACTATAAACTCAGCAAAAGACAATCCAACACAGAACATGACTTGCATAAATGACTAGCTAGTAATTAGATACAAATCCAGATTTGACAAGGAAGAAAGAAGATCTATCACTTAGGCAAATCTATAACAATAGCACACTATACCGACTGCTGGAAATTGAAAAAACACAGTCCTCTTCTTATATTGCAAAACATAAAAAAATTATTTTTATGTTTTTATGGCTATAGATAATAGAGACTATGTGAACAAAATTGCTTGGTATATAGATTATGGTGCCACCAGGAATTTGACGAAGATGAGAGATTGGTTCCTTGACTTTGTAGCAAGTACATCTACTTCTAACTCTATAATTTTTGGTGGTGGAGAGGGATATAACGTTGAAGGAAAAGGAAATGTGCATATAACATTGAGAGGTGAAAAGTTGTACTTCGTGAATGTCTTCTATGTTCCTAGTTTGGAAAATAAACTAATTTTAGTCAGTGAGATTATGAAACACAATTCTAATTTGAATGTGATTTTCAGCAATAATAGATGTTATATTGATGATAAGGTCAAAAAGAACACAGCTAGTTTTGGCATTCGGTACATGGGCTTTTCAAATTGATTGATACAGGGGAGGATAAAGAGCATGCTTTCATGGCCAAGAATGGTTAAGAAAACAACACACTTTGGCATAAAAGGTATTGGCACTTAAATTTGAAATATATTTCCTTTTTGGCTAAAGAAAATTTTGTGGATGGGCTTTCAAAGATTTAGAATAAAAAAGAAGTTTGTAGCACATGCCAGGTTGGGAAGTAGCGCAAAGTTTTGTTTGTTGATGGCCAAACTTGGAGAGCTAAGGAGGTTTTTCAGCTGATCCATGCTGAAATTTGTGGGCATATGAAGATGACATAAATCTCCAATGCCAATTACTTTTTACTATTTGTAAATGACTTTTCAAGAAAAATATGGGTGTAATTTTTAATCAAAATTCAAATGCATTTGATAAGTTCAAAAATTTCAAGGTCATGGTAGAGAAACAATCAAGAAAGAATATCAAAATTATTAGATCAAATAATAGAGGTGAATTTTGCTATAAAAAATTCCTTGATTTTTGTAATTAAAAGGGCATCCAATAACAATACACCACACCCTATACTATATAGTAAAATAGAGTGGTAGAGGCGAAATTGTACCATTATAAAGATGGTCAGGTGTATGTTAGAGAGCAAGTTTGTTCCTAATAAGTAATAAGTGAAAGTAGTACACACATTAATGTATTTGTTCAATCAATCTCCAACAAAAGTGGTACACAAGATAACTCCAACAGAAGTGGTCAAGATGGAAACCTAAAGTAAGGTATCTCAAAGTTTTTGGTTCAGTTGTATATGCATGGATTTCTGATGAAAAATGAACCAAACTAGATGGAAAATGCAAGACGTTGATGTTCACAAGGTATAGTGACCACCATAAAGCATATAGGTTAGTTTATTTGGAAACTAGCAAATGATGCTTTAGTCGAGATGTCATAGATGATGGCAATGCAGGGTCGTTCCAAACATAGACTGAACAGAAATCAAAACAGAAAGTTGCAGCCATTACTAGTGATATGGCTGAGTTTACATGTTAGATGGATGGGGATATTCATCATGTGGAGAAGGAAGCCCCTGCGTATGATTACAAAAAAATTTCAGCCAAGATGCAACTGCAAGCTCCTCAAATCAGCAAGACACTAGTGCTAGTTTGAAAGATAAAGAACAAAATAAGAGACCAAAATGGTGGTATAGCACCTATGGCGATGTTCAAGAAGATGAGCTCCCTTATTTGAGAGAGGAAGAACAAAAAGAGGTAAGACATCTAATATGTAGTGTCCCTTTCTAGATATTTTATAAACTCTAAAATTTACCGTGAATCCTTTCCAATACTGAACATCAATCAATTACTAAAACAACTCACATGAAATATTAATATTGAAAACCCACTTGAAACTTCACTGAAATCCTTATTGTATTGAGATGAAAGCATACAAACATTGGTAATGAAGAAACAAGATAATACATTGCACATGCAATACAAAAATTTCAAATTTGATAACTCAATTGTAATATTTTATTCAAAGTGATGTCTACGCTTTTAACACTGAAGAATACATATAAATAGAGCATTAAATTCATAACAGCAAACCCTTGTGAAACTCCCAATAAAATCACCATACACAACACCAATAACTCTGATACAATAGTGATTCATCAAAGACAAGGTACAATAGTCTAGGGAAACAAATCGTAAGATTGCAAAGAGGGATGGTGTTGAATTGGAGGGTGGTATGATGGCCCTGAATGTTGTCTAGAACCCATGTAGCAACTTGAATTATGAATAAAACCTCATCCAGTAGATTGTAGAAGGGAAAACTCCAACATAACAACCAATAGGGTAGAAACCTCAATGCAACAGGGTTGTGGCTAGAAGAAACCCAATGCAGCTGTCTATAAATATTTCAAATCCTCACAAAGTACTGGAATTTGATAGCAATCTTTAGCTACACTGAAATTGGATTTTAATTTTGATTTGTAAGCACAATTATGATTATTAAATGAAATTACCTCAATGGGTTAGAGGGTTTCCGTCCTCCAAACTTGTATATCAGAGGTTTTTGTCCTCAAATGAAAAATTTGAACACAAAGCTTAAACTCTGGAATAGGGTTTTGTTTTCAAAGATGAATAATGAATAATGACTCTGCTAAGCCCAACTCCTTTTATAACTTACCCTTTTCCAATTTACCCTAAAAGCATTCAAAAATATTTTTAATAAAACATTAATTTTCATCCACTCAATAATAATTACTTTTTTGACCCTCTTAATAATAATATACTGTCATTTTTATGTTATAAAATAAAAATGACTTAGAACAACTTAAAGTATTATTATTAATTTATTTCCCTAACTTTAACCCTTAGCCTACAGGAAATAAGGAATAGGCCATGGGTCTTTTGATTAGTTAATGCCGAATAGAGAATGACATACATTGAATTATGCTTTGATGGCTAACCTTCGATATTTTTTTTACTCTGAATTATATGAAGAGGCCAAAGGAAAACCAAAATGGGAGAAGACCATGCAAGCAACACATGAAAGTTTAATGAAGAACCGAACATGGGTTCTAGAAGAGCTACCTAATGGGAAGAAACCCATTGGCTGAAAATGAGTATATAAGGTCAAGAATAAAACAAATGGCACACTTGACAAGTATAAAGCAGGGTGGTTGCAAAGGGATTTGCACAAAAAGAAGGGATTGATTAAGAGGAGACATTGTCTCCCACTGTGAAAATGAAAACAACCCAATTGGTTCAAGCCATGGCAGCACAGTTTGGTTGGAAAGTACATCAAATGGACGTAAAGTATGCCTTACTCAACAAAGATTTAAAATAATAAGTATATATGTACCAACCACGGATTTTAGGTTCTAGGTAAGTATCATATGGTGTGTAAATTGAAGAAAGCCCTTTATGGGCTAAAGTTGGTTCCCAGTGCATGGTACTTAAAATTTACCAGGTAGTTGGGAGAACAGGGATTCAAAAGAAGTCTTCCTTTCCCCAATCTCTACATCAAAATCAAGAATGATGTGATGATTCTAGTGGTATATGTTGATAACATCATCATCACAATTAGTGAGGTTGAAGCTATTGAAAAGGTGAAATCACTTATATTCCACTTTTGACATGATAGATATAGGCCTCCTAAATTACTATTTAGGTGTAGAAGTTTGGCAAACTGATAAACATATTTTTTATTCTCAAACAAAATATGCAACAAGTTTGTTAGACAAGTTCAAGATGACAGATTGTAAAATCTTCTTTACACCTATGGAGACAAGACTGAAACTTTCCGCGAAGACTGATTTAGAAGTAGTAAATTAATCAGTCTATAGGAAACTAGTTCGTAGCTTGGTCTATATTACAACTACTTGGTCTAACTTGTGCTATGCGGTGAGCTATATCTCCCAATTTATGACAGCTCCAAAAACATAGCACTATATGGGGGCAAAGAGGGTGCTATAATGTGTTAAGGGAACATTATATTTTGGCATTCTATATAGTAAGAGCAAGGAGCTTCAGTTGTGTGGCTATTCAGACTCGGATTGGGTAGGATCCATGGATGACAGAAGTCTACAACAGGTTGTGTCAACTTTAGGAACAAGGGCAGTTTCTTGGATCAACAAATAACATGCAATTTCAATTTCATCTACAGAAGCAGGATATATAGTAGCATTAAAAGGGGCAAGTGAAGCAATTTGGCTTAGAAGAGTGTTTGCAAATTTGCAAGTTGATCAAATTGAACCTACAATACAGTTTTGTGTAACCAATGAGTTCTTAAGGTGGCAAAGAATCCAGTCTTTCAGCACATAAAACATGTTAATGTACATTGTCATTTCATTTTCGACAACTAGTAGAAGATGGAGTAGTTGAGCTGCAAAATTGTCCAACTCAATCCTAGACTGTAGACAATTTCACCAAGTCTCTTGACCCAGATAAATTGGTAAAATTTAGATATAAACTAGATGTATTTCCCAAAATGACCATTACGGGAGGATGTTAGAGTTGTAATGGTCATACTAGTCTTAGTGATAGACTTAGTAATAAAGTCAATTTATTACTTTAGTTTGCCTTACAAAATATTGTAAACATGACTTAATGTTCACATAAATCATTTTAGAGTTAGCTTTTGTGTCATCCTTGTAACAAGGTTTATATTGTTGTTTTCCCATAAAGTGATGGTTGCTCTTTCATCAATTCATCCAAGAAGTATTTCTCTCTTTCATGTTCTCTCTTGTGTACTTGCTTGGTTTCTTTGTGTGTTTGGTTTTTCATTATACATTCCTAAAACATAGTAGACATTAAGGAAGACCAGATTTTTACCTAACATGGTTATCTACACATTTCCTTTTCCTTCTAATCTGAACTCCTTCGCACGCCAAAAAACAACAAAGCAGAAGATAGGTTAGGAGCATAATTAATACACCAATCTTTCTTATAGGTAAAATGACAAGATGCGCCAAAATTTATGTACCAAGCATATGTTTTCACATTGTATGCTTTATCCCTAGCCATAAAACATAGAGATTATTTTCCTTATGTTCTACAACATTAACCTGCTCCTTAGGCCCTTGGTTATTTTTCTCATCCCATAACCATTTCCTGCAAATCTTCTTCTTATGGCCTAGCTTTCCAAAATAATGGCATTTACAAGTCTTTTAATTACCTAATTCATTTGTCATGTTGTTGCCCACTTTGTTTCCTCTCTTCTTAGAAAACTAGCCCTAGCCCTTGAAGTTTGTTGTCAAAGCCATCTTTGAACCCTCATTCCCTTTACGATTGCCAAACTATTTTTTCCATGTCTTGTTGCAAGAGTTAAGTATTTAACTCTTCAAACTTCAAGTCAACGTCAGTAGAAATAATATTTAGGGTTTTAATAAAATATTCAAACAAAGGTCATAAGCTCTTGAGAGTGATTACCACCACGTCTTCTTCCATTTTCCTCTCACTAGCATTTAACTACTCTCAAATATCCTTGATCTTTACTAAATGGTCTTGAAAAAAATCATTTTTATTCATTTTTATTGAAAACAATAAATTCTTAACAAGGCTCTCTACCTATATCTACAGTTTCATGCAACTTCTTCAATCACTTCCAAATAGCTAAAGTATCATTGCCAATCTACACATCTGGTAGCATTTCAATCGTCACGAAGAGTCCTATCAGCGTCATAGCTTCTCTATTCCACTCATCATACTTGTTTTGATCATTTCCTATTGTTGTTCATCTTTTTTTTTCCCAACACAATCTGATCCAAACACTTGTATCCAAAAATAGTTAGCATTTGTTGTTTCCATATTTATTATTCTTCCTAGAAAACTTAGGTTATTTTCCAACATTATACTGATAAACTAGCCATCTTTAGCAAACAAAATCAGCCTATCTATAGCAAAAATAGATTTGCAATGAAAAAAATTGTTACAGTGAAAAAACCAAAAAAAAAAATTCGAAAAACTAATAAATCTACTGAAAGATATTAAAAATACTGAAAATTGGTTTAAAAACGCTGAAAATCTGCAATATGGAATTTCTAAAAAAATTGAAAATCACTATTGTGTACAATTACATATGAAGGTACAGTTTTGTTCAAAGGTACAATTCCAACATGACTATGTGGATTCTAAATTGTTGTCTTTTGTTGTTTCATATGGTCCTATGGGCTCGATTATCCTTAATCTGACTCTGAATAAAAAACAAGAGATGGCTAGCTTTAAATTGACTAGAAAAACAAACCTAGCTTTCTTTTTCTTGAAAGCCCTTTCAGTTGGTCGGTGTGCATTGTAAGTAGTCCCTCAGTTTGTCATAAATCTGAACAGTCCCTACACCTTCACTTGCTACTTCTCGACCTTTTGTCACCATGGCTAGGATACCATATTACAAAAAGCGGACACACAAAGAAACCAAGAAAGAACACGAGAGAACTTGATAGAGAGAAATACTTCTCGGCTATGTTATTGAGAGAGAAACCATCTTTTTATGGGAAAGCAACAACATAAACCCTAATACTTGGGTGACACCAACCCTAAACCTAAAATGACTTATATGAACATTAAGTCATACTATTTGATAAAGAAAACTAGTCATAAAGTGGCTTCATTACTAAGACTAGTATGACCATTATAACTTTATGTTACAAACTATAACACAATCTACTTCAACATTGCAGGGGGAATACTACATAGCGTATTGATTCCTTCATGTGATCACTAGTATTTTGGTAGCCTTCAGTGATGGATCAGCCCACCTACATGCATTGTTTTTTTTACACCTTTGAGTGATGGATCAGCCCATCCATGCACATTTGGCACTTTAAAAGATGTATCGGCCCATCAATGTTACTTTGATATTATGAGTGATGGATTAGCCCATCCATTATCCCCTCTTCGATATCTTCAACTACTATTGACCAAGTGAATTCCAAAGGCCCCAATATCTGCCATCTTTTGTAGTAATCAAGTAGTGGATTCAAACCACTCATGCGTTTACCTTTAAGGAGGTCTTCTTCTTGTGGACATCAACACCACCTTTTCTGAGTGATTTTCCTACTCAACACCATCTTCCTTGACTTGGCGGTTCCAATAACTGATCAACTTGTATTCCGACAAGCCGGGATAGTGTGCATAAAGACATTCCCATATTTTATCTACAATGAGCACATTTTATGTAGGTACCTGATCAGGGCTAGCTATCGGGACTGTTTTTCAGAGGTATCGATGTTATAGTTTTTGTACTCATTACCTTGGTTGCACTTAAGGTGGGGTGTTGGTGTAAAATATTGTTTACACCATAGTCATAAGTTTATTTACGTTAGTGAGTTATCCTATGTTAGTATTACTAGTGATTTTCCCTATTTTCATATTAGAAAAATAAGATAGGAGGCTATGAGTAAGCAGACCAATTAGACTACAAAGAGTATTCGGGCCAATCAGAAGTGAGTATGATGTCGCTTGGCCAATAGGGATATTTCTAGGTTTAGCCTTAGACTTCTATAAATATTTTGTAATGTCCCCTTTCAGTTAGACATTTATATATCAGCATGGTTAGCCTATCAGTGGCCCTCCTAGGCTAATAGGGCATGGATAGAGGGTCCTCTCGACAGTTACCCAGGTGTTGGTTGGCTCATTGGATGCTTGGATAATTATTTCTTTGGATATCTTGGATGTTGGATAACACATTCTGTTATATTTTTATATTTGCACTTTATGAATTATATTTTTATATTATAATAGAGTGTAAATATATTATAATATTATATTGTTTATTTGGAAGCTTCTAATAAGGGACGACCCCTTGGGGAAAAGGAATAAATAGATGTTGTTGGCTTGCTTCTCAGCATCCAATTATTGACATTTCTATTTGATGAGCATCTTTTGGAGACAAGGGTTTCTGCGAAATATCAGCGTTGTCTTTGGGAACGAAAAAATCCCATTGATAGCATAACTGAAGAAGTGAAATATCTTCTGAAGGGTTGCAATTGTGAAGGTGGTACTTCAGTCATCTCAACTAGGAAAAATTAGTGGCCAAGGGCCAATTTTGCAGAGTTCAATTGGTACATTGTTGGAGACATTTTTTGGTGTTGAAGTCCTCATTCATCTTGGCATTTAGGAGGGCGACTTGCATTGGAAAGAATCTGAATTTTATATTAGAAATTACAGACATCTGAAGTCTGCATAAAAAGCCATGATTTTGCATAAGGAGGATTTATTTTGGTTTGATTTTGCTAAAGGTTGGAGGCGCTTGTCTCTTAGGGTCTAGGCGACTCCATTTGGTGTGATTGGAGGTTGAGAAGAGCTGGATTTTAATTTCACATCAAAACAGGGGCGACTAGCTTGGAGGGTCGATTTGGCTTGGAAAGTGATCACTGTGCATGGTTATTGACTGCTTCATCAACTATCATCAAGGGCGCCATCAAACAATCAAGTTCCTCTATAATTTGTTCTCAATATCATTGCATATAGGATAGTTTTTGTTGCAGCCGTAGGTGCGCATCTATACCAGTATTGTAATATTTTGATAACATTGTAATTGCCAAGAGTCTTGGCCAATTTATATGAACATTGTATTGGACATTCATTGCAATCAAGGAGATATAAGTTGTTGGTCACATATAGTTGCAATTGAGCATTCTAATATCATTTGTACTCAGCTTATTAGTATGCATGCCAATTGTTTGTTAAAATGCCAGTTGGCTGTAGATGCATTTTACTTCATGTAGTTTCATCTATTTGCATTTGGAAAATCCAAAAGAACATTGTATTGCATTTAAATCAGTTCCTAGACATCTTAGAAGTCTTTCCAAGCATTCAAATCATTTTGACATTCAATGCAAACAAACAATATCCAACTGAAACAACAAATCAGCAAGCAAAGACTTGCACACCAACCGTTTGACAAAATTACAAAGGCAGGAAATTGAAGAGATTGAGGTTAAATTGGGTTAGGCTCATTACATCTTTCATACTCTCTCACTTAGAAGCCATTGTAAATACCTCAAAACTCTGTTAGAGGAGCTTAAAAAGTGTCTTTGGTAGAATATATTTACTTTATTTGTCAATAATTATTCATTATCGTTTTGAAGTTCATTTCTAGTATTTGAATACAAATTTCAGTTTTGGGTCTGATTCATGTATGGATTCTTTGCAGTAGAAGATATCATCACATGCTTTTATGCAGGTTGTGGAATTTTATGGTCTACCTTAAATTTTGTCACCCAACAACCGTACACCAATGCACAATCCATTAGTCCATCCCATCACCAAAACCGATGCTTCCACCAACAACCAACCAACCCAAAACATCGTTCTAGCAGCTCATCCAACCCTCAATTTGATCAGGAAGCTATGGACTCTCATTGTAACCCAATTCATTGGACTTCACGCTTATGACCAGCATCCCAGACCAAAGGAAATATATCTAGATCCCATGGAGCTTCTGCCAACAGTGGCAGAACTCCAGAATCTAAATTGGGAGAGGTGACGGTCACATCCACGTGTGGTCAATAGACTTAAGCGTCAATACCCTGGTCAGAAAACTAGGAGATCATGGATCCCAACACAAAATTTTGGACAACGGCTTCCATCAGTTGGTGATGTGTACGCAACAACAAAAGCAGTGTATTGACAGAATTGAAGACTTTCTATTCTGAGATGTGCCTAGGAAATGAGCAGTGGATGCCACGAGGGAACCAAGAGGTAAAATCCCACATGCAAAACACCAAGGCTACTCCAGCAGATACCTAAGGGACAGCAACTAAGCAAATGGATGCCAGGTTAGGTGCAGTTTACCAACCACGGGCACAAAAACATGCCAGCAATAACTGGCCACCTTGTGAGCAAACCCCAGAGATGAGAAAAAATTCCATCCACAATTCTTTGGGGCTCACCCCCAGGGCACTGTGATCAAAAAATAGCTGGCTTTTTGTCTTCTTTTTTGCCAAATAGATGGAAGGAGGTGTTGTATCACAATTTGGGAGTAGATCATATCCTTTTCAAGATTAAAGAAGCTTTGTTATGCCTATTCTATATGATCAGCATAATAGTGGTTTAAGTAGGTCATAGGTCTCTGTCTTAAACAGTTTCTGCTATAGTTTCTGTGATCAGTGTTTGGATCGTAGAAACTTCAAATTTCACTATGTTCTAGTAGTTTCTTTCCAATATTTTGTATGCTAGCTGTGCATTCACAAGTTCATGTATTCAGCAGAAACTTGCTTCAGATTCCTCTGCCCCACAGCAAGGAGCTGGAAGTAACTAACCCTTTTATACATATATAATATAATTGACACTTCATTAAAAAAAACAGTGACTAAAAGTTGTAGAATCACAGAATTTGTAATGCAAGGTGACAGCAGAGTAGACCAGTTTCTGCGTCTAGAAGATTCTTTTGTGTTGCTGACAGTTTGTCAAGGACCAGAGGGTCATATGTTTCGAGGGATCCAATCTTTACCCCCATGATACTAACATATTAACACTCAGAAAGATGCTAGACATGCAAGTTCAGAATACTGGTATATGATGCAGGACACGATATTGATTTAAAAATACAAGAAGAATTATTGATTGTATTCGATAGCAAGAAGAAACAGAAAAATCCTGAGCTGGTCCAAATTCCATGGTACACAAATAAATATCACCAATTAATCTTTTGATATAGCAAGCAGTCCGGTAGCAGATATATTTTGCTGTCTTGCAATACAGAAGATAAAGCATTGCCCCATGAAGGCCACTAATTTAAGAAACCAATTTCAATTGATTGGTTATATTCATTAATCCATTATGGAAAAACAGAACATGCATGAGTCTACACAGCTATATCTGACAATTCAATTTCTGGATACATCATCTTGTCTCTAAGTTTACGAATGGATAAAACCTTTGAACCAACCATTATGTTGCCATATTGACCATACATAGGAAAACAGTAACATGCCCACACAAAGGAAAAACAATTTCAATATCTATTCAAAGTAGCAGAAACTATAATATCATTAGTTACATTTGACTGACCTATTACGAAACATTACATCAACTTGCCTCTGCTACCTGCAAAACATGAATAAAAGATGAAACACCATCAAAACAAAAGGATAATAACTCAAATGATATTTCAGATTTCCACATTCAAATCTTTGTTCTTCATGACTCAGACATTGATTAGTTACATACTGCTTTAAACAGATTTTAGAAGACGAATCACTGTTTACAAGGAGAGTTGGTACACATCCACAGTATAGAAACTGATTTCCAAGACTGAATATACAGAAAACATTCAATGTATACAAAGAAACCTTTCAATAAACAAACTCCTTTGTCCTGTGGTTGAAATAAATAACATAAGCCTTTGTAGATAAAAAGACAAAAAAATTTGATACAGTTTTCCTGTCCTTGATTTTTGCCATGTTTATTGCAGTGTCTAAAAGGCTTCCAAAACACCAACAGTTACACGTGTCACACTAAACCTATGAAACAGCCTCACTTTGGAATCTCCCACCAACTTTAAGGCTAGTCTAATATGACACACCTGATGACTAACATTTAGTTTTATCCATAAACATAGAGCCACCCTGAAAACTTGGAAGTTGCTATGGTCATCTTCTCAAATTTGTTCACTCGCTAGATGCATAATATAAGACGAGTGGCCTAATGGGTTTATAAGAACTTACATCCCAATCCTGAACTTGTTTTCAGCACCATTTTTGCTTAGTATTAATTTTTTAAAGGTTACAGAGCTATATATTAATGTAATGATAAGAGTACAAGAACAACCTTGAATGAATGTAAATTCATTCTTAGGCCAGAAGAATCACAGCACATACCGATTCCAACCATGCTATTGAGGTAACATTCCCTAGGAATTAGGAGTACCGTGAAAATACGTTCAAGCCATCCATATGACTATCATTTGACCGTCAAAATAAACATGAGAATGTCTCTTTTTTCCTGGAGAGATCACCAAAATTAAACAGAGCTTACTGAAGTTAGCTGATTTCGCTTTTTTGACCGAAACTTCAGCCACAACAGATAATAAAGCAAGAAACCAATGAAAAAGACAGAAAGGATGGATATATGCTGAAATTAGATTATCAAGACCAGTGTAGAGTCAAAATATAGTCCCTGATCATGAGTCGTAGCTGATTTCATGAATTAAATGACTTTGCCTTTGCCTTTTGGATCTGCTTCCTCTGAAGATGGGTGATATGAGCATTTCCTTCAAGCCTAAGTCCAGGAGTGTCCCAGCAGACTGCAGTAGTTGTATGTGCAGTAGGGTGAATGGGGAATCCACCAATCAAAAGGAGTAGCCTGATTTGGACTTGAGCAGCTGGCTTAAGGGTTTCTGCCTTGATTACTGGTTTGAATATCATCGGTATCTTGAATAACATCCCCAGTAAAAGTCTTAGAGGATCATAGATGACCAATTTTTCCAGATTCTGATCTCTTAGCTGCTGAAACTTCAGGTTCTTTTTAAAAAATTCAATGGTTTTTCCTTGCTGAGCTTGTAGCGCTGATGTGTGGGTTTGAAGGGTTGCCAAATTGACAGCACAAACTCCATAGTCACCCAACTTATTGCCCAGAATTTCCAGATATCCATCTGCTGAATCTCCAGGTTCTTTTTAAGGAATTCAATGATTTCTCCTTACTGAGCTTGTAGTGCCAATGTTTGGGTTTGAAGGGTTGCCAAAGTGACTGCACATTCACCAAGGAGGGGAATTAAAGCTCCATTGTTACCCACACTTATTTCCCAGGAATTCCAGACATCCATTAAGTGTGGCGATGGCTTTGACAAGGGCAGCATATATCTTTGTAACTTCAGCCATTGAGGTTCTGGGAGGACTTGGGGGAGTTGTTGTAGGCGGGTCTGTTTGACTGCATTGGATGTATCGAAGGTGGATTGGGGGCTTGCCCAAAGCCATCAGCACTAGCATCAACAGGTGAGAGTTGAATAAGTATTCTGGTATTTATCAATGGGGTCATGGTACTTACAGAAAGGGCCAGATTTAGCAGTGGTGCCAATGGAATCCTCTTTTTCACTATAGGTGCCAGGAGCTTCATCCTCAAAAGTGTTGTTAGAAAGAAAGACCAAAAGGGAGTTATTGATTTGAAATTAAGCCAGTGAGTAAACTTTTGAAGGATAATAAGGGATTTTGTGTTTTTTGCAGAAATCTCAGGGTCATTATCAAAGTGGAGAGATGAAATAGTGGAACATACCTGAGATCCTCCTGGAAAGAGGGAGAGGGCTTGAGTTGGTTTATCCTTGTTTGTTGTGGATGCAAAGACCTCCAATTCTTTTTCTTCCTCATCCAAATGTATCAGCAGCTGCCCCTTTTTGTTTGGTTGATTTTCATGTTGTGCTTGAACTGGTAGTTGATTGACATGGTGCTCTGTTTTTTGAAAAATCTCTTGTCAAATTTTGGACGTTAGATGTTAGGCAGGTAACATTTGCATTTGCTGTAGGATGAAGGCTTATTTATAATTGTGGTATTGAGTCTAGGGCTTATTTTTCAACCTATGGCTTTGTACCAAATGATAAAGATTCTGGTGATTTTGATCTGATTTGATGGATTTGGAGACGTACAGATCTTACAACACTTATCCACTGTGCTGAATTGAATGTTGATTTTGTCCTCTTTGCCTATGTTATTTCCTTGTCCTGCACTTGACGTCATTGTAGGATGGCATTTTATTTGAAAGGAGCTGATTTTTAGGGGCCTCTGATTGCTTGAGACTTTTGGAGCCAAAGGATGGATATTCAGAATGTAAATATCATCACTGGTGGTCTCTATCGGCACCCCATGTAGAAGCTACTAGAGGGACATTGTACTTTTTTACATTTAGGATGAATGAGTTTCATGTTCCTGGTGGGCTCCAAGTTGGGCTCGGTAAAATTTCAATTTATATTACATTTTTGTAACAAAATGCAAAATGCAGACTTCGAATGAGCAGTCTTCATTTCTTCTAGAGATGATTACATTGAGAAATATGAGTAACCTTATCTAAATCACCAAGATAGCATCAAAAAAGAGATATAACAGAAGAGTGTCTAAATGCATCCACATACTGACAATATAGACTAAGACCAGAGATGCCGTAATGAGTATAACAATATTTTGAAATGTTCCGATGACCATCACATAGAGAAATAATAAACAAAACATGTCATCCTCTTACCAAAAACAAAGCACCCAAAAATGCAACTGCCAAAATGTGATGGAAGCAAACTTGGTGACTCTGAAACCAAGTAAACATGTCTCACATGTCTGCCTAAAAAGGAAGAATTTGTTGGTGATCCATATCTGGATCAGAATTCATTGACTGAAAACTCAAGTATCGTGGAGGCCTTATAAAAATAAATTTGTAGAAGCCTCATAGAAACATTCAAAAAATTTAAGTCATTTTCTGGGCATCTCGACATCAAGGGTTGAAGGAGCAAATCTGCACTCAAAATATGACACAATGCATCATAAATCACAAAATATTTTTGTTTTAGCTTGTTCCTGATGGGTGTTTCCAATGTCTAGATTAAATTCGGTGATGTGGAAGCCTATCTTGTGGAGGCCATAACTTTTGATTCGAGAAGCCAATTGAGCCCTCCCCCGGCCCCCACCTTTTTTTTTTAAAACGAAGGTCTCAAAAAGCTACATGCCATCATAACTCGCTTTAGCCAGTTAGGGTCAATTTCAACACAAAATCGAATATCTCAAAGTCAAAAATTTGCATTAAAAAAATAAATCGATAATTTTAGGCTTTTCAAATTTAACATTTTTGTATTTGAGCATGAACTAAAGTTGCAAGTCACCCTCAAGATTTATTTAAACATGTAAAAAATAAGGGACAATTATTAGGCCCATCCGAGCTTTAGCATCTGCTAAAATAGCAAGTTTGGTTAACTTTAGTTAGCTTTTTTGCTTTAGTAGTTTTTTAGTTGTGCATGACAACTCTTATCTTTGAATTGTGATTTATTTAAAGTCTTTATGTATTGCTTTTGGAGAATAATGAAGAATCAGACTTTTGTTTTTTGCTGCTGAAGAATTGTTTGTATAAATTTGTGCCTTTTGGGATTTGTTGTGCTTTTCTGGATTCATCATTCAGTAATTGTCAGTTATGGCCCTTGATTGATTACCTTTTTTCGCATCAAAATTTCAAGTGCTTGTAATATATATGCATCTACATGCCACTTTTTAAACTCCTTATTGAACTCGCTCTTCACCAAGTTCCAATCCTCCTTTTTCACTCTCTCAAGTTGGCCATAACATTTTATGGCATATCCTTGCAAAGTGCCAAGGAAGTACTTGTGCTTGGTCTTGTCATCCATTATATAGTTTACTTTCAAATAATATTCCCAATAAAGGTAATATGTAGTAGATTCTTCATTCATTTTTCCTTTCAACCTTGATGGCTTGGAAACAAAGGAGTGTTTTGGCTCCATTTTTAGCCTTTTAAGTTTTTAGTGAACTTTTAATGGTATCAGCGGTTCGCCTCTACTAAGGTACTTGTGCTTCAAGTGAGGTTTTGTTTCTTCATTGGGTATAAAAGATGAGCTCTGAATCCTTCTTGGCAGCCGAAGTTGCTATCAAACCCTTGAATGGCCCATTTCTGATACTCCAAGCTGTCCCATTGAATTTGAAAACAGAAATTTGACTTACATCAATATCCTTAAAATGAATCTTTCGCCACAAGAGAGCAGACCCTCAAACTTCTCAGTCTTTCTTGACATCATGTCACTTTTTACTTGCTGATGTTGTATTGCTTGCCTGAAATTCAAAGTCACTGTTCACATATATGGACAAAAACTGAATCTGAACCCAAGCTATAAAGTCAGGTTCACCAATGTAAACATGCATCAGGTCCAAAATATTCATAACAGTAAAGAGAGTATAATTCAAAATTATTCATTGTGCACATACAGATAACAGAAAACATATACGAAAGCAAAGTTGTTTATGAAGCAACAATTGATTGAATAGAAGTGTTTGACATATATACAATCCAAATGCTTTCACCATGAACAACTTTGGCTGAAACCCCACGGTGACACCACTTCAACACTACCATTAACATAAATAAGTTCTATTCAGACCTTTATATTCACTTAATAATTCAAACAATATCATAAAGTTTTTTTTCCCTCAAATAAGTAAAATGCACTAAGTACCCAAATACTACCTAGATAGGACACTGAGGAATGACTTCATTTTCAGATTTCGATTTAGTATGAGATTCAGTGAAGGTTATAACATTTATTTGAAAACTCTACGGGGAGAACACCTCTAATTTGCTTATTAATATTTTATTATTTTGAGAAAAGATGTTAGGATTTTTTTCTCTAGAAGGTCTTGACCTACAGCTTGTAAAGCACAAGGGTGGTCTGGAGACCCAAGGGGAAACACCATCAAAGGGATTCAAAGGTGTTATGTGCAGAAACGGTTTAGGATGTGATGCAGTGAAAGTTGTCATTTAAATTTCACTACCCATTCAGGGCAATTTCCATTGATTTTAATTGTTCTACTTTTCGTAATGCTCTATATGACTCCACAACCTAATGGGCAAGGCAACGCTACAAGCAAATCCGCATGGAACAAATTTTGAAGATGATATTCGTGTGCTGAAGCTGGAAATTAAATCACATATTTAAATTATTAATTCTTTTAGAATTAATTTAATTTATTTAAAGTCATAAAAGAAATTCAAAAAGAGTGTTGAGGAAAAGCACCAAAGAAGAGCACCTAGAAAAAGCTATGTATTTGGAGTCATTGAGCAAATTAATTCTTTTGAAAATTAATTATGAAATACAAAGTTACAATTGCATTTAATTTTGTAAAATTCCCAAATTAAAAAATCAAATATGGGCAAACTCTAGTTAGCGGAAAATAAGCTTTAGGTTGAGTTAGTGCAAAGGTTGGCTTTCCAAATTCCTTTGTAGTTGAAAATGTGTACAAAAGATAAATCAAGATCCTGAGAAGGGTGTTCTTTCTTTCAAGTACTTGGGGAAGGGTTGGCTGCAATTTTGTGTGTGCTATGTACTTTTTCGGATATGAGCAATGGAACAGAAGCAAGCGGGTGAGATTATATTTTGGCTTTATGGGTTTTAAAGCTTTGTTTATGGAATTTGTATTTTTGTTCATAAATAGAGAAGCCATTAAAATTTTGAACTTTTCATGATTGTGTATAACTCATGGAATTTCAAAACTTTGTGTTAAAAACCCCATTGATGGGATTTGTACTAAGTGTACCCAATCTAATTTTTCTAGAGACTTTGTGATTCCAAGCAAGCCTTTTGTTCTCATATATATGATGCCCCTACTTCCGTTTTCATATAAAAAGAATAATTTCCATCCATTTCATTTAAATCCAAGTTATTCAGGCAGTCCTCCAAGTTTAGTCCACCCCGTGGGTTTCACAACTTCAACTCCATTCTCCCAATTTCAAAGTTCACCATTTCCCAATTTTGTTTCATTTTTGTGCTTTCTGGTTAAAAGAAAACAAAGAAACCTCAAAAAACCAAATCATACAAGGGACCTGACCCTTTCAAATGCGGAGGAAAATCAGCTCTCCAACAATGATTTATCCAATGTTGCAAAATTGTGTTATTGCTCATTGGGCGAGTCAATAAAACAAATAAAAACCCAAATGACATAAAATTTTGCTAACAGAAAGAGCAAACAAAACTTAGAGAGATTGGGTGAAGAGAATACAAGAACCATAGAACACCATGCTAGAACTATCATATAAAGTTATATCATGCTATTAGTGTACAAAGATCAGACGGGTCAGATGTATGTTGCAAGATGTTCATACCTATCTTGTTTAATCTTGTGTAACCAACTCACTATTCAAAGAATGAATAGAATACATTTGTATACAAGTGTGGAAGACAAAGGGGCAAATGAGCCATTGTAGGAAACACAACCATGCACCTACTTACATTTTGAGTCCTTTGTTTTATTGTTTTCAGAAACTCTGCAA
Organism: Torreya grandis; assembly: GCA_037957365.1. Taxonomy (NCBI): domain Eukaryota; kingdom Viridiplantae; phylum Streptophyta; class Pinopsida; order Cupressales; family Taxaceae; genus Torreya; species Torreya grandis. Next base: position 3,722,023 of record JARHVA010000786.1, read on the forward strand.
ACAACTATGCAAAATAGGGTTGACACTATCAAAATTGTACAACATAAAATATGAACAGCTCAAACTTCGCAGTTTGACCATGTGTTCATGGGAAGATCCTAGAGCTTGTGGTATAGATAACATGTGGCACAGAGCACTGTTCTTATACCACAAGAGGAACAAAGTGACAAATACTCCTAGATCACTCACCTCTCCTTGAAAAGAAATGGTTCCCATTGTTGCAAGTTGCAAAAGAAGTGGAAATTTGTTGGCAACTCAAGCTTCTATGAACCATCTCCCTTGAGATGGAACATGGCCTAATTTGACGATCTAGTAGAAACAAATCTCTTGGTGCCTTGTGTGTTTGACTCTAGCATCAATGACTTGATCCACTTATGTTGGCATGCTATAATCAGGGTTGATCGTTGTTATCTATAGTTCTTCTATAATATCTGGTGTGTCCAAACAAGGTGGAAAGTAATGGCACAGGAGTTTTGCATTGAAAACTAAATGAAGAACAAGCTAAGCTGGGAGATTGAGCTCAAAGACACTGTAATTTCCCCTTTGTATTAAGTCAACATGTGTAGGATCCATGAGCCCATTTCTATACTTTTCAATGGGCAAGGGGTGATTGCTACAGACGTATATACTGGTAAGGATTTGTTCCATCCATTTGTCCATGGTATTTTTATGGGTTTTGGACCATTTCCTATATTTTACGATCACTTTCTAAATTTGAGGTCGCTGGTTGGAGTAGGACCCTCACCATGAGTCTCCTCATGGGGGATTTACCTTGATGGGGCCTTTTAATTGTTGACATTGTTCATGCCTTTGAAGATTTTTACGTGTACGTGTCTGTTATAAGTGCCCTGGGGAAAGATGTTTCTATTTCTTAGGGGCTTTTAGAGGGCTACGGGAATAGAACCATGTAATGCAACCTATCGTTGGATGTGTTTGTCAGTCAGTTGTACATAATGCTTGTAGTTCTCAAGCTATGGTTGATTTTGTTACATATTGATTTCTCACTAAGCAAATTTACTCGATTATTTGTGTAAAGACCCTTGCCTAAAATAACAAAATTTTCAAGATTTTTACCCAGTTTAACTATGCAAGCATTTTGTCAAACAGTTGGCTAGCTTGTTGATCTGAGTTGCTTTCAGTGAATATTTAGATAGTTATTGCATGCATTAAACTCCACATATGAACAGCTCCACAGATTGCAATAGTTCAGTTATAATTCATTTATTGCATCAAAAGGAAATATAAAATTCACCACAATAATAAATTCTGTTCATTTGCTATTTATCTCCAAACTGGTACATATTATTAACACACAAACAAACCTTCAAATTGCAATTCGGAGCATTTAATTGCCAATAGACATAGTTCCTGGGAAGATCGTTGCACCTTATGAATAGCCACGATTAGCAGAATGATGACATGGTTGAGCAGAAGATAGCGATTAAGAATAAAAGCCTACCACGTACAGGAAGCCACTCCTAACAAACCCACGCTCTCCTTCACAACAGTCCACGATAGGCAGAATGAATGGCACTGGAATTTTATAAAGGCTCACGCCCGCCTATAGCCTCCACGATCCTTGATCATTATCCATAGTTCATAGAAAACAATAAGACAAAATGATGGTTGTGTTGGTAATTCAGATGGCCACAATTTCCATAAATCCAAATGCCCAAGTCATATTGTAAGCCAATGTAATTACTCAGCAATATGACCGATCCTCAACAATTCATCCAATTCTCAATCTGTAACACTCAAATCTGAAATGAGTTTGGTATAAACGACCAGCCAAGAAATCCTCTTCAATATATTAGCGAATACATTCAACCCGAAACGCCCAAACAAGTTTGATCAAATTTTGCAAGCTGGGGTGGAATCGTTTCACCACCAAAACTCCAGAACCTCAAGCCAAACGCTCTTAGCTGTACTATAGAAATATAAATTCCAATAATGATCAGAATATCCAAAACGTCTCCTCTTACACCTCACGTCCAAAACTTCCAAAAATACCTTTCCCTCCCAAATATTAAATTTTAAAATATTTGAATTTAATTTTAGGAGGGAAATATAATAAAATGACTTTTTAAATATTAAAACCCCACTTTAGTCACTTTAAATAATATTAATTAATTAATATTATTCGTAATATTTGCTTGGGAAGAATAATATTAAATAATCAATAATTAATTCCCTTGTTTTATTTAATGACTTATGGGAATCAAATAAGTCATTAAATCATCCGCCGGTCAATTGGAAGGGGACATTATAGTCCTCCCTGGAATTGCTTTCCCACAAGCAATTTCATATCAAGATGTTGAAGGCTCTGCTCGTTCTCCCACATAGCATCTTCCCCAGATAGATCCTTCCATCTAACCAAATATTCCTAGATTGTTTTGCCTCTCAACTTACTCTCGCGAACATCCAAAATCTCATCCGAAACCAAGATTAACTTGCCCTCTTCATCAAGAGGTGGAAGCTCTACTAAAACTGTAACCTGCTATCCAAGTGCCTTCTTGAGGCACGAAACGTGAAACACGTTATGAATCTTGTTGCATCTGGTAGCTCCAGCTCATAAGCCACCACACCCACTCTCCTAATGATCTTGTACGGGCCATAGAACCACGGTCTCAACTTCTCAGCACTACTCCTCTTCAAAGAGGACTGTCTGTATGGTTGAAGGCAAAGACAAACCAAATCTGCAACCTCAAAAGTACGCTATGTCCGGTGTCGGTCTGCATAAACCTTTTGTTCGTTCCAAGTGTGTTGTAGATTATCCTTAAGTGACTTAAGGATATCTTGATTCCCCTGAATCCACTCCTTGGCCTTGGGTGCCCATATATCACCAAATGCCACATCCATAAATGAATAAGCCTCATAAACGTACAACGCTCTGAAAGCGGACATCCCAATGGACATATGATAGGTGGTATTATAGCAATACTCACCTAAATGTAACCATCTAACCCAGGGCCTCTGCCACCCCGCAACATAGTTGCGCAGATAACCCTCAATCCACTTTTTCACTATCTCTATCTGCATGTCTGTCTGAGGGTGATAGTTCGTGCTCGAAATCAATTCCGTACCTGACAATCTAAATAACTCCTCCCAGAATGCACTGAGGAAATGGATATCCCTATCGCTAACAATATTCTTCGATAACCCATGTAACCTAAATACCTCTCTGAAGAATAAGTTTACCACTTGAGGTGCCCTGTACTCTGAAGAGATAGCCATGAAGTGTGCAAATTTGGTTAACCGATCAACCAATACAAAAATGCAATCTCTACCCTGTACCTTCGAAAGATCGATGATGAAGTATATCGATGTGTTGTCCCACTTCTGCTCTGGAATGGGCAAGGGCTGCAAAAGGGCAGTAGGGAAAATGTGCTCCGACTTGTTCTGCTGACAAGTGGGGCACTCACTAACATGGCGTAGAACATCATCTTTGAGGCCCCTCCAGGAGAACCTCTCTCTAGTCTACCTGTATGTCTTATAGAACCCTGGATGTCCTGCCAAAGGAGTGTCATGCACAGCGCTCAGGATTTGCTCCTTCAACTTAGATTCTGGAACCAAAAATATTTTGTCCTTGTAGTAGATGATATCATCCACTACCTTATACCTATCATCCTAGATTTTGCCATCCATCAACTCACAGGCAAAAGCATTCTTGGAGTACTCAAGTAGATGATGAGCTTTCCAATCTGCTGAAATCTCAGACAAAGGTTTCCTGGATAGAGCATCGATAACTATATTCCTCTTTCCCTTCAAATACTCAATATCGAAGTAATACACCTAAATTTTGCTGACCCAATAATGATGGTGTTCATTCAAGTCCTGCTCTTAGAAGTACCTCAAACTGTTATGATCAGTTCTAACTACAAACCATCGACCAGCCAAACACTGCCTGAACTTCGCCAATGCATGCATGATGGCAAGCATTTCCTTGCCGTATATAGAATAAAACCTTTCAGCATCTCGAAGCTTCATGCTCTCATAGGCAATGGGATGCCTATTCTGCATCAACACGGCACCAATCCCCTCACTTGATGTGTCACACTCCAGCACAAAGGGCTGAGTGAAATTTGGCAATGTAAGAACTAGGTGGGTACTTATGGCCTCCTTAAGTTTGTCAAAGGCTCACTGAGCCTCGTCGATCCATTTAAATGCACCCTTCCTAGTGAGGTTTGTGAGAGTTGTCCCAATCTGCGAAAACCCTTGACGAACCTCCTGTAATAGATGCATAGGCCAAAGAACCCTCGCATCTCCGTGAGTGTCCTCGGTGGTGGCCAATCTAAAATCACTTGGATCTTTTCCTAATGAACCTGGACTCCTTGTGCACTAATGATGTGACCCAAGTACAATATCTCCATACCGAACTCACATTTGAAGACCTTGGCATACAATGATTGTGCCTCCATAATACCCAACACCTCATCAAGATGATTCCGGTGGTCCTCCCATGTTTTGTTGTATAGCAATATATCATCGAAAAATACAAGGAACTTTAGCAACTGTTTATTGAAGATGTGATGCATGCACGATTGAAATGTTGCGAGGGCATTCGTCAAACCGAATGGCATGACCAAGAATTCGTAGTACCCATAGTGGCACCTGAAAGCTGTCTTATGGATATCTTGGCCCTGCACTCTGATCTGGTGGTATCCTGATCTGAGATCTATCTTCAAGAAGAAGACCGCCCCATGTAACTCATCTAACAATTGGTCAAAACTGGGAATTGGATACATGTTTTTGATTGCCTTCTTGTTCAAAGCACGGTAGTCAATACATATTATGAGAGTTTTGTCCTTCTTAACCAACACCACATACGAGGTAAAAGGACTCGAACTCGGCCTAATTTCTCATATCTAGTTACTCCTTATAGCTTTCTCAATCTCATCCTTAAATTTCTTGGGATGTCAGCAGGGAGTAGTAATGATGGGTTTGGGCCCCTCAAGCTCAATGGTGTGCTCAAATCCTCTATCAGGTGACCTCCCTGGAGGAATATCACTGAAGACTACACTATGACTGTACAATATCTCCTGCAAATCATCCTAGTAGTGCTTAGGACTGCTATCCATAGACTTGGAGGAAATCAGACATTGTGTTGCCCAAGTAACATCACCATGTCTGAATATGCTCTCCATCCATTTCGCGAAAACAACTCTAGGAGCTTCATTAGACATTCCCCTAAATACCACTTTCCTACCATCTACCTTGAACTTGAATTCCATGGTCTGGAAGTTTTGCGAATACTTTCCAAGTGAGTGTAACCATTGAATACCCAAAATGGCATTGGTGTCCCCTAAGTCTACCACATAGAAATCATCAATAACTGTATAGTTACCAATCGTGATGCTCATTTGAGGGACCTTCTACATATAGGAAATCTGATACCCATATGCAACCATGACATTAAACCCCTCATGCTCAACTGTTTGCAAACCTTCCCTGGTAACCATAGCAGAGTCTATAAACTTATGGGTGGCCCCACTATCGATTAGAACTATGACCCTCTGCCCCTGTAATACTCCACGAACTCTGAAAGTCTGAAAGAGTTGAATTTTGATGTGCCCGACATAGTAGCAAGAGTACCATCCTTCACTCCCTTAGGTGGCGTCTCATTGGATCCCATATGCTCCTCATCTAACTCACTATGCTCGTTGCCCTAGTTATGATCAGATTTATCCTCTTCCTCACTATCGGATACAATCTTTATATAATGTATCTTACCCTTACCAAAACCCCTGTGTCTTAGCTCCCAAGGCTCCCTACAGCTAAAACACAATTTATTTCTCCACAACTCTTGTCGAGTCTCATCATCCGTTCTGTTTTTCTTGGGCCACTCTTTCTGAAATGGTTTCTTGTTGTTGTCCTTCTAAGAGGTAGATCCCTTCGACTGAAATTTATTATTCAAATTGGTATAATCCATGTCCCTAGCTTTCTTTATTGCCACCTGAAGTGAGCTAGGATTGAATGCCTTGATCCAACCCCTTAGAGGATCCGTCAAGCCATCCATAAATAAAGCCAGTTGTCTCCTATCTGATATATCAATAACCAATATTGAGAATCTCTAGAAATCAGCAATGTAATTATCAACTAATCCCCACTGCTTCAACTGAGCCAACTCCTTGAAATGGAGTTATGGGTCCTTGTTATCAAACCTCTCAATTAATCTCTCTATGAACTCCATATAAGATGTGATCTAATCATGGCCCATGGTGACCATACCATGATGCCACCACTCGTGAGCAATGCCATCAAGATGTATGGCAGCATATTTGATTGCTTCCTCCTCTGGCATCGGATTCAACTAGAAGTATGTATCAACCTTTTGCACCCAAGCATGTGTTGAAGTCTTGCTTGAACCTTCAAAGAAGGGCAAACTCAATTTACCAACCTTCCTCCTAAGATCATTGCGGTGTTCTCTATTACCCATGTTCGGCATATGTCTCATCCTAAGGTCCATATAGTCACGGAGGGAGATATTGTGCTAGAACCCTGGACCAGCATCAACCCAGTCTTGTCTGAGTTGTTCCTGCAACTCTGTCAATGTAAGTTCATTGCCTTCCTGAGGATCTATTCTGGGTAGAAATACAGGCATTAAAGGCCTTGAACTAGCAAGTGCAACACGCCAATTTGGCGTCCTGTTATTGACCGAGTTATCCCCTTGACCATTATTGTCATTTCGGTTATTACCATTGTTATTGTTATTGAGCATGGTTTGTGTAATTAACTCCATCAACTGAGTCATGCATTGACTTGTTGCCCTTTGCTCTGCCAACAATGCATTAAGGTCTTCCCTTCTATGGTCTTCCCCTCTATCATCCATCTTTGCCACTCTGTGCACTACCTCCTGTAGAGGAATCAGTACCACTACTTAAAACAATTTCCCTTTCCAGAACCTAAGTGGGCTGCCACTGTTTCTTAATCCCTCTAATTAGTAACTTCTTTCCCTGTCACTCATGAAAACAACACGCTGACAGGAATACCAGCTCTAATACCACTGTAAAGACTCTTGCCCAAAATAGTGAAATTTCCATGATTTTTACCCAGTTTGACTATGCAAGCATTTTGTCAAACAGTTGGCTTGCTTGCTGCTCTGAGTTGCTTTCAGTGAATATTTAGATAGTCATTGCATGCATTAAACTCCACATATGAACAGCTCCATGGATTGCAATAGTTCAGTTATATATTCATTTATTGCATCAAAAGGAAATATAAAATTCACCACAATAATAAATTATGTTCGTTTGTTATTTATCTCCAAACTGATACATATTATTATCACACAAACAAACCTTCAAATTGTAGTTCAAAACATTTAATTGCCAATAGACATAGTTCCTGGGAAGATCGTTGCACCTTATGAATAGCCACGATTAGCAGAATGATGACATGGTTGAGCAGAAGATAGCGATTAAGAATCGCAGCTTACCACCTACAGGAAGCCACACCCAACAAACCCATGCTCTCCTTCACAGCAATCCACAGCAAACAGAATGAATGGTGCTGGAATTTTATAAAGGCTCACGCCCTCCTATAGCCTCCACAATCCATGATCATTATCCATAGCTCATAGAAAATAATAGGACAGAATTATGGTTGTGTTGGTAATTTAGATGGCCATGGGTTCCATAAATCCAAACGCCCAGGTCAAATTGTAGGCCAATGTGATTACTCAGTAATATGATCGATCCTGAACAATTCATCAAATTCTCAATCTGTAACACTCAAATCTGAAATGAGTTTGGTATAAACGACCAGCGAAGAAATCCTCTTCAATATATTAGCGAATACATTCAACCTAAAATGCCCGAACAGGTTTGATCAAATTTTGCAAGCTAAGGTGGAATCGTTTTACCACTGAAACCCCAAAACCTCATGTTGAACGCTCTCAACAATACTATAGAAATATAAATTCCAATAATGATCAAAATTTCCAAAACGCCCCCTCTTAAACCTCCCGTCCAAAACTTCCAAAAATACCTTTCCCTCCCAAATATTAAATTTTAAAATATTTGAATTTGACTTTAGAAGGGAAATATAATAAAGTGACTTTTTAAATATTAAAACCCCACTTTAGTCTCTTTAAATAATATTAATTAATTAATATTATTTGTAATATTTGCTTAGGAAGAATAATATTAAATAATCAATGATTAATTCCCTTGTTTTATTTAATGACTTACGAGAATTAAATAAGTCATTAAATCATTCGACGTGTCAATTAAAAGGGGACATTACAATTCGTGGATTATCTATAGCTGGTAATTTGATTTGGTTATTATTAACTAAGCTATGAGTTATATGTTGTTATGGAACAGTGAAATATTGCTTTGATTTCATAATAACATTGCTATGAATTAGTTGTAGTGTATATTCTTGCATTATGATCATGTTGAATTGTTATTTTAAGCAGTATTTTATGATATACATGTCTTGGTGTTATGGACTAACTACCTACTTGTCGTGAGTTGGATACAGGAGAGATTCATCCCTCAAAGTACGATGAAAGGAGAGCAACATCGAAGAGGGTGACGTAAATAGAGATGTTGGGGGAACGACAGAGGAACGACTAGAACCTTGCACACACCATATTAGCCAATACATGTTATATGCATAGTTTGAATAGTTGCATTAGTATGTTCTTTATGTTTTTGAATGCAAGTTGTGTGTTAGTTCTGATTTATGCTTAGATGAAATTAATTTTTGTGATTTCATTACGGATATTAAACGTAGATTTAGTGTAGAATGCTACTATGTGCTTTTGTCATGATTGTTAATGTTACGGTAACGTAAATCTATGAAAATAAGTACCGGGTTACTACCGTATGTAGACTAACCCCATGTATCTGAAATGTTAAATAGATACCCTAACGATATTCGGGAATATCATTATTTTGCTTCAATGCCTTAATATAGATAGCTAACGCTATAAATAAATAACGGATTAATATAAATAGTTACCATTATCGGAATGGTGTTATAAATTATTAATTTTGTTATAATTAGCTATTGAATTTAGAAAAATATATATATATAATAAGAAAAACCCCATAAAGGAAAATAAAACAAATAAAATAAAGGCAATATGTTATTAATAGAATGAAACAAATAAAAACAAAAAGGGAGTCATTTAATAAATAGAAAAATCATCACTTTTGATCATATCTTTATGATCCCAACAAGAAAGAAAATAAATAGAAAGAAATTATATTAATGTCCATGGATGACCAAAAGTAAGTCCATGGAACTCAAGGATACAACAGTTTGCAATAGAAAGTTCAAGGAAAGAGAATCCAAGAAACTAAAGTAGATAAGAAGTAAAGCATTGTGCCACTAACAAAGGTGGTAAAGGAACCAATACAAATAGCAATGAGGGGCGAACAAGAGCCTCCAACAACATGTCTCGATGAAGACTAGAAGACCTCATCAAAAATCTTTGTTTGGGCTTGAAGTGGGGGGGCAGGCGGGGGGAGGCGGAGGCAAGCTGTCTGACAAATCATCAATTACTATGAGAAGATCTGATAGTGTTCATCAGGGAGTGCCCAATGTTGGAGGGGCCCAGTTGGGAGATCCTAGGGGGAAGCAAAGCACTTCTTCTAGAATCTCCCCTGGCATCCAAGGCCAAGGTACTTCCCATAGTACAAAGGAAACTAGTAATGTGGGTTTGTCCCTATGGTTTGGGGAGCGATCAGTGAGTAGTAGGTCCATATCATCGGGAAGGGGTGGAGCCATGCCGGCAAGAAGCAGATCCACGATGTCAAGGGAGAGCAAGATGGGGGATCTGAGTACTGTGAGTAGCAATGAGATGCTAAGAGAAGCTCCCCCTGACTGATCTATCAGCTTTGATGTGTGATGCACCGGTGTCCAAGGGATATGCTTAGTGTTGCCAATCATCTGGATGGGCTGGAAGAAAAAGGTGATCAACATGAGGGCTCTAGAGCCTCTGGGCTTCTCTTGTACAAATTTGTGCCAGAGGATGACAGCCTTGCAAAGATAAAGAGCCAAGCACCATTGGTCTAGGTATCTGAAGAAAGTAGATAAAGAGTTGGTTGCGTCCCCATAGAGGTAGTGATATCGTCCCCATATCTCATGGTAAGTGGAGCATCTGAAAATGAAGTGTTCCTTAGTTTGCACCTCCGAGAAGGAGCAAAGACGGCAGATCCAATCCAGACGGAGAATGTGGTGATCTATTTTAACCCATAGCTGGTGAGAGCAAACTCTCATCTAGCCAAGAGAATTAGCTAAGCCTCCTATTTGGAGGAGAATTCATCTTCCTCAACCTAGGCAAGACCTCCCAAAGTAACATGTCAATTGAATCTAGTGACAATGATAAGGTAACTGGCTCTCCCCTCTAGAGTACGGAAGGTTGGTTTGTACAAAGAATCATCCTTCTTTAAAGGGTGTACCTCAAAATGGTATCATGCATAGAGACTCCCAAGATAGTCATGATACCAAGTCTCTACCTATTAGTGAACCAAAAAAGTTAGTTTCTCTTTGTTAGCTAAAACATGTCTCTAGGCAAGGGGAGACATCCTAGAAATGTTCAGAAAGTGAGAATAGATTCCAGCCTATTTCTCAAAACAGCCAGAAGTTGGGAAACGATTCCAGTCTATTTCTAGAAACTTTCAGAAACCTCGAACAGTTTCCAGCAAATCGCTGGGCTTTGTTGAATGAAAACAACAAAAGATATTGTATAACGAACAAAAGAAGAAAACAACAACAACAAAAAAAAGCCTAAGTCCAACACACGTCAAATCCTAAAAGCATATAAAGCTCATATCAAGCCAAACCTAATTTTGGGGATTCTTGAAGAGAAAAGGAAACGCTGCAGTAGAGAGCAGAGACCGAGTAGAAGTATTCAGGACAGAAAGATGGAACTATTTCTCAACCCAAGTGCCAATTTCTCATCTCTTATGGAGCATTTTCAGTGAAAGGTGACTTTTAGTAGATATGTTGGGTGATATTATTTATAAATGAATGTTTTGAAATGTAATTTTCTATATGAAAGTGATTTCCTGCAAAGAGACTTTCTGTTGATATTTTTTTGTGACAAATGAAAATTATTGAAATTTTTGTTTAAGTTTACACAGCACATTTCCTTCCATTTCACGTTTCCAGCTCTTTCCTACTCAACCTATCCTGTTGTATCCTAATTTTAGACCCTTCAGGTTCTGATATTTTAAAACCCATTTCCTGCTGTTTCTTATTTCCCATTTCCAGAAACTTGGATAGCAAAAGTTTATGATTGTGTTGTTAGTGATAAGTCAGGCCCAAGCTATTCAAAATTTGGACAAGTAGATTGAGCTCCTATACAAACTATGTATAAGGTCATTCATAAGGTGCCACTGGTACCAACAAAATTACAAAGCAAGGCAACAATCATTTGCAACACTCTCTAGCTAGTATAAATATACCCAAGAAACTTTTGGCAAATCCAATATGAGCTTTTGTATTGAAGAGACATATTTCTTCTATTCGGAAAGTAATTGTTGACAAATCTTCCACAAATCAGATTTTCTCCTGCCACTTGGAAATTTCTACGGACTTTGCAAGAAATTTCTATGGACTCTGCAGGAAAGAAACAAGTTCCCGACACTTAGGCGACAAAAGGGGCTTTGCAACTTTTCCGAAAGGCAATTTTAGAGGCCAAATAGCCCTTGCGGAGGGCAGGAAAGCACTTAAAGGGGAGGGTTAGAAATGGCACAAAGCAATGGAAATAACAAAAGGAGCCTAAAACAAAGGAAGTAATTCCTTCGGACTTTTGTCCGAAGGAATACTTCGGAGAGTTTACAAAGGGAACACCCACAACCTTACAAAACCCAGCCCAAAAGAGAAAAAAGCCGAAAGAATAATTCCTTCGGACAGTCCGTGTAATTGCAAAAAGGGTTTTGGAAAGCAGAAGGGGACCCCTGCAAAAAATCCAAAGGGCAGTTTACCCTTCGGAAGGATCGTTTTCAATATTCCCGAACGGCACCTACCCTTCGGGAAGGCACAAGACCAAATTAAGGACCTTTGCAAAAAGCCCGGGTGCCCTCCATTTTTTCCGAAGGGCACAAAAAGAGATCAACTAGCCCTTGCGGAGGGCACTTGGTCGACGACAGTAGCGAAGCAGAATTCCCGAAGGGCACATTTCAAAGTTGAAACAGAGCAAACAGCAAGGAACAAAGAATTCCTTCGGACTGTTTGTTCGAAGGAATGGCCGACCAAAAGTCCAACACATAAACCCAAAGGGTATGTGTCCTCCGAAAAAGTCCATCACATAATCTCGAAGGGCAAGAAAGACCACGGTTAAAAAGCCGAGGGACATATTTCGGAAAAAAGCAAGTAAAGCCAAGACACAAAGGAGACCTTCATACTTTTTGTCCGAAGGAATTCGCATAAGTTACACGCCCGAAGAAAGTCTGACGGCAAAATACAAAGGCAAAAACCCAAAGGAATTCGGGAAAGGTCCGTGGGAAAATGACGAGAAGAAAGTCCGAAGAAAGACAAGTAAAACGAAGGAGAAAAAGTAAAGGAAAGATATCCTTCGGACTTTTTGTCTAAAGGAATTCCTTCAAACAAAAGTCCAAAGAAATTCGGCCGCCAAAACAATAAAGGACCTAACTAAGACAAAAGCCCGTGAAGAAAAGACACAAACAGGAGAAAAGGTAAAGGAAGGTATCCGAAGAGAGAGAAGTCCGAAGGAATTTTGCAGAAGATTATCCCGAAGGAATAAATGACCAAAGGTGATGGTGACGTCTCGCTAGCCGTCAAATTTTGACCCCGGGAAGTAATCGTTGGAACAGGGGTAAAGCCAGAGTTCCGAAAGCAAGCCCAATGGAGAAAATATAAACCGGATATAATTAGACTAATACATCCTAATATAGAATCCCGCCAAAAATAGACATGAACGGGCAGACTAAAGTAGGACAGAATGCATGTAAACAAAGGCTATTTTCAAACTACGGTCAAAGCTTCAGTTGACTGGCTGCTAAAGTCTTGTTCCTCTCCAATCAACTCGTGCATCTGAAATTCCAACTCAGCTTGATCTCTTCGTCCAACTCAACATGATCTCTTCATTTAACTCAGCTTTCAAACACTGCAACTCATCATCAAGCAGCTCACGTAGAGGTCTAAAATTAACATTTGCGTGGATTTCCATGCAAAAGGAGGTGGGAGGTTCATAACAAAGATAAGTTCACTTCATCAAACGAAGAAGCTTCATGTAAGGACAAAAAAGGAAAATATATTTTATTGAAAGGCCAAGTAAAACCTGGAGTTAACCAAAGTGAATCTTTCTCTTCAAGTTTCTACGCCAATCTTTGGCTTTTTGTAATTCTCTCTATATAATGGCTTTCAGCCTTGATTAAAAATCATCCAATCTCTCTTGGTTAGCCCAGACTCTGCCATTGGTGAGTTGTGTAGCCTCTTCGATCAATAAGGACTGTACTTTCAGATTTCAAGCGTTGGCATAGTGTATATTTCATTCAGCAATTTGCATAAGTTAGAGATTTCTCTCCCTTCCCAAATTCTGTTTCATACCTAGTTGCTAGATTATCCTTGTGCAGGTCATGTTAAAGTGCTCTTTATGTCCTCGCTGAAGCTGTAAGTGGATGTTAGGTGTTTGCAAAGTGTCTTGTATTAGACCTCTCTCCATCGTTTTCCCTCAGGTTTTGGCCATTGGATCGAACCTCTCCATGAAATACTCATGCATAAGTGATTGATTGAAATCATAGGTCTTCCTTCTCCCTTGTTCGTTCCGTGTTCAAGGTTCCAAGTTGAGTGGATCAAAATTCTGGTGTATCACCCCTTTTAGGTAGGATTTCCCCTTTAAGTTTCCCTTCTCCCTTTTCCACGGTAGTCTGTAGTGTAGAGTAGAGATCCTAATTGATACATCATACAGGAACCAGCCTTCTCTGGAGGTTCTTCTCACTGTTGAGGCACCTACCCTCGTGAGAAGATCCCATTGTTTCAGCCAGATAGAGGACTGGCCGTTTCACGCATGTCTTCGAATCAGGGTGCAGCGCCAGGTTGACAACAGTAACAGCAATTTTGCCTTAATCTGCGGGCTTAATGCATTTTCAACAAATACATTTGCCTCAATAAAATGACTAGAAATAACATTGCCTGGAGACTTGACTATTTCTTCTATTCAAAAAATATTTTTCTTGTGATGTTTAAAGAAACTAAAGCCAAACATTGGGTACCTAAATAGTTCAGGTGTAAAGGAAGATTATTCTTTTGTTTCTTTTGTGGAGGCCAGTCTATTTTTGAAACCTTAGTTCCCAAAATCCAAACTGTCAACTATGGTTATCTCCACCTATCTGGGTTACGCTTCCTAGTCTACGTCTACATTTGATGTGTAATAAGATATTAATGTATTACTGCAAAATGTTTTTGTAGCATAGTTACCAAGTTCAGAAATTTGAATCCATTCAGGAGGGCAAAAAAGTCCGAAATCCGGAATTCTTGAAGAAGTTCAAAAAAAATCCGATCCGGAATATATACAGATATATATGTGAGCATAGTTTTATAATATGTAAAACTGACAAATACGATGAAAAACATTAATAAAATAAAATAAAAATGTTGATATTATATCATATTTATGGTTTAGGGTGTTTTGTTGCACAAAAAACCTTAAAAAATAAATTAAAAACAGGGCCGACCTAGACAAACTTATCCAAGTCGGCCAAAAAATTCGGATCCAGCCAGATTTTGTCCATATCCGGCGGATTTGGTAACTATGCTTTGTAGCATTGATGAAATAGCTGCGTGTAGATGTGGATCTTTGCAAAGGTTTTCCAGTTGGGATAATCTTTGACCCATCAAACATCAAATGGCTAAAGACCTTAATTACGAGAATACAAGATAATAGCTTTCAAGTGCAAGGTGTGTGGGGGAATAAGATAGAACCTCAAATCCAGGATTTGGATCACAACTTTCAAAAAGTGAAAATTAAGGAAAAAATATACACGGCTAGAAATGTTCACTGAGACCCCAAGACCAAAGATAACTTCACACCCAAGGTGGCGTTTAATTCACCAAACACTCTCTGAGCAGAAGGCTAATCAAGAAAAGACACAGTAGAATTTGTCTCCAAAATGCCCCTATAGAACCAGTCAAGAACTCGATCTTTAGATTCCTTGAAGGAGAACTCATTGGTCAGCGACAAAGAAAAGTCTGGAAATCCGGATCTGTTCAGAAGGGCAGAAAATTTTGTAAATCTGGAATTTTTGAAAAAGTTCAGAAAAAATCCATTCCGTAATACATACACACATACAGACAGACACACACCCAATCACCCACCCACACACACACACATATATACATACATGTGAGCATAATTTTATAAATATGCAAAATTGACAAATACAATGAAAAAAATTAAGAACATAATATAAAATGTTAATATCTTTATTATTATATAATGTATAGGGTTGCAGAAAAAAATTTAAAAAAACAGGGGCAACATGGACAGAATTTATCCAGGCTGGCCAAAAATGCGGATCCAGCCGGATTTTGTGCAAGTCTGGCTGGATTTGATAACTATGTTGGTAACACTAAAGCAAGACATGCAAAACCATGAATGAGAAGAAATAAAGGCTTAGAAATATCTTCCAAACTCAAGGATGAAGGATCAACGTGCTAAATCTTTCAGAAAAAATAGAGACAAAGGAGGAAACAGATGAGGGAATGACAGACTATTAGTCAAGGAACCAGAAGCAGCTCCTTCAGATTCCAGATATCAACTAGTCATTAAAGGCCTAGGGAAAAGTATGTAGACACATTTTAGACAAGAACCCATTGAGAGTGTGGAATCAAAGCTACAGAATTGCAAATATATATTACTAATGTAAAAACTCTTTTTAAACCAAAAAAACAAAAGGAAAGAAAATACACATTAGATTTATTGCATGAATTATGTTAATCCAAAATTATCACGAATATCACACATAAACAAAGTTACTATTTGGAAAAGTAACATGAGCATCAGCAAAATGAGAACTAAGCTCAAATACTGCATCACGTCAAAGGCTTCCTGAAAAGAGCCTACATGCAATCCTTGGAACAAAAATACGATTGATGGTGTGACATACAACTCAAATACAAGAATGTTGCCAAATGCATCCTCCAACTACTCGGAGTAGAAAAAACTGTGGTGTCAGGACAAGCAATAAAAGATCCCTGTCAAATGAATGTACTTAAAAAATTGGTTATAGAACACTCCAATAAACTTATATGCTTCAATGGACTAATAAAAAGTGAAGAAAATCGAGAAATTTTGACAGGAACAAATATATTGATAGAAATTCATGTCCCTAGATAAGGACAAGAATATATTTCAAATATTGCAGATGACAAGGAATAAAAAGAGAAAATAGTCATCTTTATTCCTATCAATTCAGGTTTTGTAGGAACAGAGTCCAGACTCGAGCCCTGGTACATGAGAACAGAACGTTAACAACTGCATGGAAAAACTTGAATCATGCAATGTCATCCAGAGATACGAAAATAAATTAATAAAAGCAAAGCAAATTAAAAAATATCAACACACAAGATCAAATTTGAACCATGCCCTTCAAAAGGGAAGATCCAAGTGATTCATTTCTTACATTGGTGTTCATCACATCCTCAAACAGATTAAGGTAAGCATCCCAACAATATCCCAACAATATGCATGACCCAAAAAATCCATGATTGAAGGCACGTGATGTGAAACAGAGTAAAAGTAACAAAACTTCTAAGCTTACCCTATCTAAACTCATGTCGCCTTTATCTCTAAACTTATTTAACCACAAGCAAATCCAGAATTTTTTCCCAAAGTCTGGTTGGTGAATTAAATAAATATAGGTACATATATTGTGTATTTGCACATTATAACATGTGATCTGTGAGTGCAAGTAGTTTGAAATTCAAATCCAGCTCCAGCATGTTCAATATGGATTCTACTGCAAATCCTTTATCCGCATAAACTACTTGTTTGACAAAGCTAAGCAATGTACCTCTCTCTGCTGAACAATTAGATCTATTTGTTTACTAGTAGGCTGCTTATTTTTCCAAAATTTACTTTTACATCCACAGAATGTTCATTTCCATGACATTTAGCTCAATAAGGCTATTATCGAAGCGAAATGATTGATTTTTGGTTTAAAGGGCACAAATACAGATAAAAAAGTATTTGAGTCTTTTGCTTAGCGATGACAAATGTGTTTTTTCAAAGTCAAGCAGATCATTAAAATGCAACTGCAGACCCCAATCCTATGTCTAGAAATGGAAATGCAATCTCCAGAAAATAAAATACTCCCATACATTTCTACAATTAATGTTACGTGATTTTTCATGTTTTGTTTTGCTGCAATGTGATGTCCAATGCCAACTCATTGCACTCTTAGGCAATACTCAGAAGGATCCAATCCCTAATGCTGGAAAACTAAGTGAACATAGATGGCTTCTACTAAAATTAACCCTCACACATCAAAGCTGATAGATCAGTTAGGCGATGCTTCTCTCAGCATATCTCTACTACAAAGATTACCTAGATCCCCCAGCGTGCTCTCCCTCGGCATCGTGGCTTTGACCTACTACTTACCGGCCACCCCCCAGACCATAAGGGCAAACTCACCTTACAAGTTTATTTTGTATCACGGGAAGTACATCAGCCTTGGATGTTAGGGGAGAATCTAGAGGAAGTGCTTTGCTTTTCCCTACGATTTCCCAACCTGACCCCTACAACACTGGGTACTCCCTGACGAGAACTATCGAATCTTCTCACAATGATTGATGATGGGCCAAATGGCTCCTCCACTTTAGACACAAGCAAAGACTTTTGAGGTCTTTCAATCTTCATCGGCACATGTTTTGGGGGCTCTTGTTCGCCCTCCATTGCTTTTTGTATTGGTTCCATTGCTACCTTTGTTAGTGGCACACTATTCCACTTTATCTTTTGTAATTGTTTTCCTTTTCTTTCTTGAACTTTCTATTGTTAATTGTTGTTTCCTCAAGTCCCATTGACCTACTTTTGGTCATTTGTGGACATTAATATAATTGATTTCGTTTCTTTCTTTCTGAGATATTCCAAACCAAGTCCTGGCCTATTTATCACGTCAGAATACATATGGCGTTTTCTACGTGAGCAATTTAATTTTATTTAAATATTAATGTCCACTAAAGGCTAAGATTGAACCATGCGACTATGAAAGGTACAATGCAAAGAAGATAGGGGGAGTGCAATAGAACATCCCAAGAAATACATAAGAGAAACTAAATCTAAAAAGGCTATCTGGAAAGCACCATTCCAATATAATACACTACTATGAAGAAGATCAAAAGAGTAAGGTCCCACGTAGTGAGATGAAACATGTTGCTCTAGAGAAACACTTCAAATATTCAAAGTGGTAATGAAGACTCTGTTGGGTGTGAAGCCATCCTTTTATCATTGGGGCTTTGAGACGTGTCATGGGTCTACCATATAAGATTGGAATTTGGCTACGGGGCATCTTCTTATTGATGGTATGGGACAGCTGGAAGTACGATGTAATTAACTCGGTGCATGCCCCCTTGGGTGCACTTGTGTCTAGAAAGCTATTGGTGAAGGTTGAATATATATCGAAGGAAGAGGGCTAAACATCTCTAGTCTTCATAAGCCATTAGTCTCTAGAGAAAGCCAAGTGAATCTTTAGATAGGCAAGAATTGTTCTCTTATCTCATAATCAGGAGAACATTTGAACACATAATGGTCCTTGCTCTTAGACTCAAAAGAGCAAATCTGACAAATACGGTGCTCCTAAGGGATATGGTGGTGCATCTCAATGCAAAGCCAGTGGAAGAAAACTTTAAGTTGGGCAAGGGGAACCCTCGGGTTAAAAGGTAATTGGAGTTCAATCTACCCCTGGGGTTGGATGAACCCATCATTGAAGTGAAGATATAAGTCTGAGTAGTGTTGAAGTTTTGAGGAGAAGAGCTCTCTGGGCTCGAACCATAAGGATTGGGAATAGGCTTTTTAAATCTAAAGTACAAATGCCCTTGTTTATTTTTCTCTTGGAGAGATCATGGGAATCCACTGCGAAGCTATGTGGGGGTGGCATGTCAATATCAAGACCAATAAGACGAAGCAACGAAGAGGCTCTCACATACCAACAAGAATCGACCCCACAATCCACCTGCTCCATAGAGGATCTAAAAGCAAGGCGACCTAAGGTGACCACTTTGGGAGTTATCTAATTGACTGAGTCTATGAAACATTGTCACCAGATGAAAGATCAATGAAGTAATGATTGGGTTTGTGCTAAATTATACAAAGATGATGGCATGAGGAACTAATCTCTTGGCATGAATATGTTTGGATAATATTGTGACAAGCAATCTCTATTCATTTTTAGTCCTTTGCTCGAAGGTATGGTCCCCAAACCTCATAGCCATACAAGAGGGTAGGTGCAACCAGTGAGTGAAAGAAGTGAATCTTCATCCAAATGTCTTGAAACCATAGTCACAAGGTTCGGAAATCAGAATCCGTTCGGGAGGGCAAAAAAATCAGAAATCCTGAATTCTTGAAAAAATATGGAAAAATCTGATTTGGAATAAATACATATATATATATATATATATATGTGAGCATAGTTTTATAAATATGTAAAATTGACAAATACAATGAAAATCATTAGATAAAATAGTATAAAATGTTAATATTATATGAAATTTATGGTTTCTGGGCCTTTTTTTGTGCAGAAAACCTGAAAAGTAAAAAATAAAGCAAAATTGTTTTTTAGAAAAAAAACAGGTCCTATTCGGACAAACTTATCCAGGTTGGCCAAAAAAGGGGATCCGGCTGGATTTTGTGCAGATCCGGCCAAACCTTGTGACTATGCTTGAAACTTAAGCTGAAAACATTGCTTTTCAAAGGTGGTGAGAGTTGTGTATCCTTTATTCAGTCTAGACTCTACACTTCAAGTGAAGCTAAAACATATTCTACAGAAGAGGACCCCAAAAAAAAAAAAAAGAGGCTCCCCCAACCGTCCAACCTTTGTAAGTAAAATTCCACTGGCTTGCCTTATTTTTAGAGATGTTGAAAGCTATGATTTTTATTTTCTCCAAATTTCCCTGAAGCTCATGAGTATCACAAAAAGGAGGCTAATATATCAAGTTGTCTTTGGAGACCCCTCATCGGGTGAGACATCAAAATAATGTCATCTAAAAATATGAGAATTGCAATAGAGACTACAAAGAGTAAGCAACCATTTATGACACCCAACGTATCTGAAATTATTTCCCCTAGCTCATCAATGTAGAGTCCACAAAGTGTCGAAGAGTATGGGCAACCTTGTTTAACACCTATGATACTCTAGACATGCTTTGTCTCACCATCCCTCATTCATACCTTGCCAACAATGGTTTCATAAAGTGTCATCACAAGCAAATCCACCAAGGGTGGAAGACCCAAAGCTTTAAGCCCGTCGACTAGCAAGTGCCGAGGAACTGTGTCAAATGCCTTGTTGAAGTCCACAAAACAACAAATAGACTCCACATTGGTTTGTCTTGGCTTCCTAAATGATAGAGGTCAAAGTGAAGATATGGTCAATGGTATCATGGTTCCTCCTAAAGCTTGCTTGTCCTTTGGCCCTTAGCCTCTTAACCTCAGTGCATTTGGAGATATGGATGTCTAAAGTTGTGGCAAAGATCTTAGCCAAAGTGTGTCCAACCATGATAGTACAACAACGACTAGGATCATTCTTTTCCCCAATCTTGTAGATGGGATGGATGATATGGGAGTCCCAAGAAGATGGAAGGCCATGAATCATCATGTAGTTAAACATGTCTACGATATAGACCACCGAGACTTTTGGGCTATGTTTAAAAAAATCATTTTAGGTTCTCCACATAATGAGCTTTGTTAAATTGAATTTTAAAGAATGGCACGAAGGATTATGCAATCAGATAAAAAATAGAAACAAATAGGTTTTGGGTTGACAAGCATGCTTGGCCGGTTTGGAGCATTGTATAGGCTACAAGCATAGTCAAGCCAAGTAGGGAGATCAGATATTGCACCTATTGATTTCTAAGGAAGGAAGACTCTCTAAAAAAGTTTGGGAGTGAACCGATGTTTGTTGAAGATAGTTTTGCACTTGTTCAAAAGATAGTTCCTCTTTTTCTTCCTAAGAATGCTCTTATAGAATGTGTGTGTTTGATCTGACTTGGAGGGTCTATGCATACAGGTACGGATACATATACAGGAATCAGATACATGGATATGGGAAATTTTTTTTGGGCCTGGATATGTTTTTGGATATAGCCGTACAAAAATATATATATAATATGAAAAAAATAGCCAAATAAGCAAAACTAACCACATTATATGCATAAAGTAAACAAAATAAGCTAAATAATCACAAAACATACTAATAATTCAATGCCAAATGTCATGTTATTCAGTGGTCGAACTTAGATCAGTCTTAGAACAAGTACATGGTGCAAATGTTACAATGCATGGACAAAAATCAAGATAAATCAGTATATTAAAGTAGATTCATTGTAAAGGGTTCACATATACCAATATGGCAAATGTCACATTTTGCTAAACATGTCAAAATAATATTAAAGAAAATATCTATAATTTTACATACCCTACAACAAATAACTTGCCCCTAACATCCTAACCAAGTTTGTATGATGGCAAGGAATTGATAACTCAACTTTGATACTATTGTTACAACCAATTTTTCTTGAACATGCATACACACATAGAGAGAGATGCATGAAGTGCAAGAGAAGATGCATGAAGTGCAACCCTTCTAAAGCACTGCAGCAAATGATAAATGCATATTTCTAATGACCACCATGATGAAGACTAGAGTATGACCATACAAGAAAGATGAGATGGAAACCATTTGAACAGACACCATTTGACAATAGGATGGCCAATACTTCCTCCAAAGAGAGATTATGAGCCCACTGTATTTTCCCACAAAAGATCAAACAGGTCAACAACCTTTAACAGCTGGTAGCAAACACTCCCAATTTTGACATAAACAGGCCCACAGTGTTTGTTTTTTATTGTTTTTTTAGTCCATATTTGACTTTTTGTCAATTGAAAACAAAAAAATTAAAAAAAGTTTCTAGCCTTGGATTATTCCTAGATTTTATGGCCTTGGATTATTCATAGATTTTATGGCCTTGGATTCTTCCAAGATACGTCCCGGATACGCTGGGAACCCTGCGGATACTCCCGGTCCCGGATACGCCGCCAACCCTGCAGATACTCCCGGGAGTATCCGCAGGGCTCCCAGCATATCCTGGACGTATCTTGGAAGAATCCAAGGCCATAAAATCTAGGAATAATCCAAGGCCAGAATAAAAAATGGCCTTGGATTATTCCTAGATTTTATGGCCTTGCCGGGAGTATCCGCAGGGCTCCCAGCATATCCTGGACGTATCTTGGAAGAATCCAAGGCCATAAAATCTAGGAATAATCCAAGGCCAGAATAAAAAATGGCCTTGGATTATTCCTGTATTTTATGGCCTTGGATTCTTCCAAGATACGTCCAGGATAAGCCGGGAGCCCTGCGGATACTCCCGGGAGTATCTGCAGGGTTGGCGGCGTATCCGGGACCGGGAGTATCCGCAGGGTTCCCGGCGTATCCGGGACGTATCTTGGAAGAATCCAAGGCCATAAAATCTATGAATAATCCAAGGCCATAAAATCTAGGAATAATCCAAGGCTAGAAACTTTTTTTAATTTTTTTGTTTTCAATTGACAAAAAGTCAAATATGGACTAAAAAAACAATAAAAAACAAACACTGTGGGCCTGTTTATGTCAAAGTTTCTGGCCTTGGATTATTCCTAGATTTTATGGCCTTGGATTCTTCCAAGATACGTCCAGGATATGCTGGGAGTATCCGCAGGGCTCCCAGCATATCCTGGACATATCTTGGAAGAATCCAAGGCCATAAAATCTAAGAATAATCCAAGGCCAGATTAAAAAAAGTTTCTGGCCTTGAATTATTCCTAGATTTTATGGCCTTGGATTCTTCCAAGATACGTATCGTATCCGGGACCCTATACAGCAGTATCTGGTAACATAGACTATATCCGCAGGGTTCCCGGCGTATCGTGGACACATCCAGGAAGAATCGTATCAGGATCTGTATCCGATACGTATCGTATCCGGGACCCTATACAGCAGTATCTGGTAACATAGACTATATACATTAGGATACGATAAAAATAAAAATGTATTTGCTTAATCAAGGATTCTACCATCTTAGCTTCTCATATCTTAGCAGAATATCATACACTTCATCCATATCGAAGATGTTTCTTTAATATGGATATGGTACCGACTAATAGCACTGGCCAATGAATAGTGATTTTCAACTCTCCAATAAGGAACTTCATCTACATATTGTCTGCTAAAAATAAATACCCCGCATACAACAAACGAGAGAACAAAATTATATTAATGGACAGGAATGACCTGAGCAGGTTGATGGGACTCAAACGAGTGCTAAAAAGAACTCCAATGAACAAAAATATAAATATCTCAAACTAAAACTAGGATGCAATAAAACAATTAAAAGGAAGCATAAACCCAATTATGTAAACACTAGACAACTCAATAGAAACAAGTTTTCCAATTGAAACCCCCAGGAATCTCAATACACAGACAGATTGAATTCCGAAATGGATAGATATATACAAAATCAGAAACTCGTGTCTGAGGCTGCCTTGCTTTGGATTAAAGGAAAGGAAACACATTTGTTAAAGCAATCCTTTTCAAAATGGTCCCAAGCTTGACTACCTTGAGATAAAGCATGGTGAATAACTAGTGTTTTGCTTTTCCGAGTATGTTTCATATTTTCATCAAAGGTAGTCTAATAGGAAGGGAAAGAAATTATATCCCTGCACATTAGCACTGACATTGTGTAAATGATAATTGAACCAGAACAAACACCACTTCTTCAGAAAAAATTACTTATAGTAACAGCCTCAACTGTATTTGCAAACAATTTAATGGAGTTTTAGTGGGTCACACATTCAAAATGTATAGCAGACCATTTGACCATCCTCAAAGACATTGGAAAGTATTTATGTAATAAACATCACACTGTGCTTAACAACAATTGTAACACTGCTAAGCATGTCAATTATATTTTCATCAAAATCAAATTGTGAAAACTTATTTCCCTCACATACTATCAATAGTTGGATGCGCCCCTTCATAAAAACATAACTTACAACGAAATAGATTGATCTGGTTAAAAAATAATGCTTGTCAAAAAAAGGACAAATGCATCTCTATATAGTTCCGCTCATGGAAAATTTCCCCACTATTGTTCTTATTGCTTGAAATACTCAGAGATCGTGTCCCTTGGACTCAACTTGCAGATGGGAATAAATTCAAAATCAGGTAGAAAGTAAATGAAAGCTCTCAAAACCTCAAGGATGAAAGACTTGTTGCTAGCTTCTTATCTATCCTTTTTAAGTAACGATTCCATTCAGTCGTCATCCTTTCTCCCTTAAGGCGAATACCATACCGGTTGAATAATAAATTCCATGTTGATTGTCTCAGTATTATAAATGTGAACAAAAAATACTTACTCAAAAGTCATCAAATAATTTATTTTCCTAATTAAGGAAAATGTACCATGATAAAATTGTATGGATAATTTAATGAATATACAAAATGAAAATGAGAAACAAAATGCAAAATTTGAAAAAAAAATTCCAGTCGATGAGCATAATGATATGTAAAACCAAGCTGTGTCCGGTAACTACCAGAAAGTAAAATTATCATGGTAATACAAAAAATAAGCAGGCTAACAGAAGCATATTACATCCTATATCATAAGCATGAAACATTATACTTCATTGAAGTTACATTCAACATCTAGCATACTCGTGTTAAAAATTAGATATTTTATCTGCTCTTTCTTTAAAACAGAGGAAGATCCACCAAACTAAAAAGGCACAGCAAGTTTCTATCCAAACCTTCTTCCAGCAGCATGCTGAGTTTCTTAATAAGACACATATCCATCATTTATCACATTGCAACCATATCAACTTTAAAGAAGATGGTATCATAACTGGCCAATGATTTTATGGACCAGAATTTGATCAATAAATGAGAATCTATAGTACATTTTTTTCATAGGCTCATTGATTGGCTGCCTATTGCAATCTCCACAAGTTGCATAGCAATTAGCTACAAGTTTAGACACTTCAGTTGGGATTTATTTAATAAAATGGAAGCTATGGTACAAAATATTCATAAGTACACTGGTCGGCTGCCTATGCTTGCCATTTTCTCCAATATTGGTAACAGGAAGTTATGAGTTTTGAAAACATTTTATCTGTTCAGAGTACCCTTTTCTGCAAGCAGAAGCAAGGGGAATGCAGAAAGTTGTGCTCACAGGAACCAACTATGCGAAAGGCAATCCTGAAATAATCTTGAATTACCTATGACTCAATGAATCTTATAGAAAATTGAACTTACAGAGCTTTCATTGAGCACAACCGTGTCAACTCAGACAAATGCTCATCATCGGAAATGTGCAGTTCAAGACGGAGATTTGTCAACAAAGCTTCTCGTCCCCAAGTTAAGGACCCAGAAGCATGAAAAGCTCTCATCGTGGAATGATATGCAAAAAGATCTAATTTGTGTACTTTAGTTGAGCACAACCGGGTCAACTCAGACAAATGCTCGTCATCAGAAATGTGCAGCTCAAGGCGGAGATTTGTCAACAAGGCTTCTCGCCCCCAAGATAAACACCCAGAAGCATAAAACGTTCTCATTGTGGAACGGTATGCATGAAGTTCTAATTTGTGTACTTCAGTTGCTACATCATTTTCGGTCAAAGACACATTTTGCCTCCCATTTGGACATTTGCAGGAAGACTGAGCATCATCCAAATGACTATCGTTGAGAGGTCGTTTTGAATGCTTGTAATCAGAATGTAACACATAACTTAACTCATTGCTACTGCTACTACTAGCTACGGAGCACTGAATGCTTTCAGCTTCCTCAACTGATCGATTTATTCTGTCTTCATGTGAAGACATGCGTACACATTCCTCACCCACAAGTTTTCTGGGGAAAGGAAATGTATCTACCTTTTCCCACACAGGCAGAGTTGATTCTGCTGCTGCACCTTGGTGCCTAAACTTCTGAAGTATTCTCCTTTTCTGAGGAGCAGCTTCAGTCTTCAAAACATCTCCTTCATAGGCAGATAGCATTTGACTGCCTGTTTTTCTCTTTGCAATGTTTGTTAGAAGCTTGTGTGGGTAGAATTCAGCCTCAACTTGTTTGTGCTCATGGAATCGAGCATTTATTTTCACATTTAGTTCTCGAAACTGGTTTCCAATATGTGATTTCTTTTGGAATTGGAATCCCATTTTAAGTAAATGGTCTCTATCGGCCTGCATGTGAATATACAAAAAATACATCAGACAACAGAAAAACATGCAAATTATTATGGCAAATATGACTTGATTTATTTCTAATACATCTTCAAATACCATGAGCACCCTCACTACATTAACAAAAACTTAGACTTAAACCATATGTATAGCAGACAAAAGTGACAGATGTGAAAGACACCCTTTTAATTACACAGGAATGTGTCCTCTAGGATACTGGACATGTTACCCCCCACTCCCTAGGGAACACAAATGGAGAACGATATGGAGACATCCCCAATCTTTTCCCTGTCCACCCTCTAGAATAAGGTTGCTCCTGACAGGCAGCCTAAGTATGAACCCAAAAAAAACAAATCTTTTTAATACATCTAAATGTTAAACTAACTCTATCTATCCCCATAAAACAGTCTTTAACAATTCAAGACATCAAAAGTTAAACTCGCAACATTTTTCAGCGTCTTTAAAGGAGACACCACCAGGGAGAAGAAATTATGAGAAGATCATTTTGTCCACTATTGCTAATGAAAAATGTGTACGCTTATTCTATCCGTTCGATGATAAATCTGTACTCAATATATTTGAGTACAAGCATCCTAAGTGGCCTCTCGCTGAGATTTACAGAGTACTCCCCAGCCATCCCCAAACATTAGCAGAAGCTAACCATTTACTCTACGTTGGAATCAAGCAATATATTATATGTTCTAAAGCATAAATATCCTATGTTCATGGAAAGTTTCATCTCAACCACCTGGAATATTTAACCTAAGATACATTCCTTTTAATTGCTCACCGGTTACCTAACCATCGCTGGTCAGACCCAACCATCGCCAGTCACACCCAACCACCAATGGTCACTGTTAAAAAAAATAACAGATTGTTATTTTTTCCCCTTTTCACCCAATCGAACCCCTGTTTCTGTTCCCAACCTATCTGCAAACCCTACCCAGACCCTCTGAACCTAACCTTGGTACACTTGTGCATGGTATTGACCCGCCATGCTATATCTTCTATCGAATAGGTACATTATTTATTTTCTTGCATATTTACTTGTAAAAAGGGAAAACAATATAACCATATTACAAATCAATCCAAGAAACAGCAATCTTTCGTACAGAAAAATCAACGGGAGGAACTAAACTTGCATAGCAAATAAAACAGCAAATTCTTTCTACTCTGAACTAAAAATGAAACACATGACAAAGCATAAACATCACTGTCAAACATACAAATTTGGAAACTCGGACTGCAGTATTTCCTGTCAAAGTTAAACCATGAGATTTCTTAAATACGTGCACTAAATAAAGATAACTTTGCATTTTTCATATCAGAATATAAATACTTGTCAAAACTCACGGCAACAATTAAGATGTTAGAGTTGACTTGTTACCTCAACATTATGAAGCCATCCTTCATTCTCCCAAAACAGCCGGGGACGAATAACAGACTGGTGAAAAGTTCTCTGCCTTAGTGGCTCCATCAATTTGACGACAAATAATCTGCCAGGTAAAGCTTTCAGAACTCTACCCACCTTCCATGAATGGTTATCATACACCTCAATCATATGTCCAGGTGCCAACTTTCTTGTTTCTGTCATACGAGGAGGTTCTGGCCGGACTGCATAAGCACAAACATCTTCCACAACACGTTTCCCATGGTCATTTAAAAGGTTGTCATACTCGACTCTGTAAGAGTCTTCATTGCACAGAATAATCCTGGCTCTGAACCAAGATTGCAAAATACCCCCATCTGAGCGGCAAACCTCAACCATATATCCTTCCTTGGATTTCATATTGCTCATACTACACTTCTCAGATCCCTGTTACTCACAAATGAAAATAAGAAAAACTCAGCGATGACATAACAACATCAGATTCTTTCTTTCTTTATATTCACAGGGATATACTTAATTATCCCACTTCCCATTAAAAATTCAAAAAGTAAAAAAAGACCCAGATGAATTAAGAAAACTAGATTATCCAGGTCCCTTAAGAGGGAAAATTTAAAAAAGAAAACTATATCAAGGAAACCCTAAATTCCATGTGCACTACCACACAATTTCCAGATCTAATAAGTAGTTCTTTAAAACCCTTATAAGCAAACAGAAAAACAAATAAGGTCAGCCTACAGAAACGAGATAACAACTTTCAGATTTTCTTTTCTAAAACTTCATAATAATTACAGATATTTTTGTTTTGCTTTTTTCTATTACTGCATAAAAACGATAACAAGTAATTCCACGAAAGCAAAAACAAAAATATCCACCAGTTGAAATCTGAAAAGTCTAATTACAGAATTTATTTTGGAACAAATAAACATTTGACCCCTCTTACAAAACCCTGAAATAAATAACAACCCAGAATGAAAGAAAGAAATTATATTAATGTCCACAAATGACCAAAAACAAACAAACAACAAAACTTCATAAAAATGAACACTAATATAACAAAA
The DNA here is from genome assembly GCA_037957365.1 of Torreya grandis. Classification (NCBI taxonomy): domain Eukaryota; kingdom Viridiplantae; phylum Streptophyta; class Pinopsida; order Cupressales; family Taxaceae; genus Torreya; species Torreya grandis. The sequence continues at coordinate 3,750,869 of JARHVA010000786.1, forward strand.
AATAAACATATTTACTGCGTTGAATTTGTTCAGATAAAAAATTAAAGGTTGTTCCTTCCCTGACCTAAATAAGAATTTTACAAACAAGATTACAACGCCCATCTTGCAAAACCTATAATTAAAATGGAAAAATACTTATGTGATTGAAAAAATTAGATGTTACAGGTTCGCTTTTGGAGTGCAGAGGTAACATGCTCCCTCAATAATGGTGCGGTTCCCTGTTTGAACCCCACGGGTATCCCCTGCACCCAGATCAGGTTTAGCCTGCATCCAGATTGTAGGGATATGGAGGGAGCACTGGGATAGTGGGAGCCAGCGGTGGATGTATGACAGCCGTGGATGTATGACAGTGGGCTCTATCTCCCTCCCCAGGTAAAAAAGGGGAAGGCATCTTTTGCAAATATTTACAAAACAAATTAATTATTACAAAAATGGCGGCAGCACTCCCACTTGAAAACCCAAATTCAATGAAAAACTCTACATAACAGGAAAAAACAATAATACCCAACAAAGATGAATTGTTTTATGAAAAAATAAAAAATAAAATCAGAAGACTTACAAAAGAAGACCTAAATCCTATGTGCCCTGCCATACATTTTCAAGATCTACTAACTCACTCTTTAAAAACCTTGCAAGTAAAATTACAAACAAAATAAGTAGAAATCTACAGAAACAAAACAACAAATTTTACATTTTCCTTTCTTAAATGTCGTAATAATAATAGAAATTTGTTATTTGCAGAAAAGCAAAAAAAAAATGTCCACACGCAGGAATCTGAGAAATCTAATTACAGAATTTTTTCAAAAGCAAATAAATAAATAAAATAGAAAAGTTAAAAATAAAAAAAGCAGCCCCTGTTACAAAATACAAATAGAAATAAATGTAAAGAGAGTTTTAAAAAACAATAAAACCTGTGAATATAGTAGATCTTTTAGCCCTCACAAAAATAAAAAAAAAATAACATTAACGTGTTTATATTATTTAATTTTTTTTCGAAGGGCTGTCTTAAAAAACCTGGAACACCCAGAATCAAAAATCTGAAATTAAATTGAAACACAATTTTAAAAAAAACGTATTTATGGTATTTAATTTAATCAGAAAATAGAGTGGAAATGAACGTCTGTCTGATTCTTGCTTAAAAACAATAAATAAATAAATTTTAAACAAACTGACAACCCAGAATCCAAAAGCTCTAATTACATTTCAAGATCGACTAGATTTTTAAATATTAAAATTAAAAAGACTGCAACACTGAAAAATTGAATCAAAATCTCCAAATGGCTGGAAAAAAAAACAAAAAACGGAGAATCCATATTATTGCAGAAGATAAAAACACCAAACAAAGATGAATTGTTCAAAACAAAAAATGAACAAAAGATTCAGAAAACTTACCAGCAAAAATGATCCTTAAATTCTCTGCAACTCCAAATTTTTAGTTTGATTTCAGAAGCCCCAATTTAGGGCACATCCGAAAAACAATACTCAAACCCTTGGCCTTTCAAACCCTTGTTACACTTTATCAGCCAGAATATTATTATTGCAGGCTGGAATGCACAGCAATTAACAGAAATGTGAGCCTTATACCGATCAGGCAAGACCGTATATACGCAGGAGAGCAGTCAGAAAATCAAACTAAAATGTATATTCGTAGAAATTCTCTGTTACAGCAGCACTTCGGACGAATAATTAATTTCCCCGGCGCGGACAAAAAAATATTTATCGACAAAAGTAGAGACTTTATTGCTAAACTATGCTATGGAAATATGCACTAAATCGGAATAAAAGATAGCTAACTTTAGAGGAGATGTAGCTATTCGAAATAAATTACAATTCTTTGTTGGCTACGCTATATCCGAAGACAGATTTGAAAATACGTATTCAGTTCATTTCAATGTGTATTCGGGAGAAGTAATGTGGTAAAATACAGCATATTGGTCCCACGTTTCTTACTCGAGGGTGTTCCAGCTAAAAATAGATATTATTTTCAAATTGTGTTACCATTATCACGGAGAGATTATTTTTAATTTTTGACCACAATTTTTTATTGGATAAGGTGAATGTTTTTGAAAGGAGTTACAATGCGTACTGGTATAAAATATGAGGTCAGTTCTTAACAAAATTGAATACACAAACATTATTTCTAAAAAGTTTCAAGCGAAACAAAATAAAAATTGTAGGGTCAAAAAATAAATTTCAGCAACAAGACACCCTTCAAAAAGGAGGAAAAAGTAAAGAGAATTTTGCATCTCTTTAGCAAAAAGTCAACAAAAAATCAACAACCATCACAAGAATAAGCAGAAGCACAGATGAGATAAACAACCCACAAAAGAGCAAAATAAATGAGGAAAGAGATTAGCCACATGTCGGGACCAATCTTCTTCCATGTCTCGAAATGAAGTCCTCCATCTTCCATTGAGTGTCTTCCTTCACCATTATCTTTGCTTTCGCTCTCAATATTTCTACCTCAAACCTCTGCGCTTTCTTTTTAATTGTGGTACCCACTTCAGCGTTAAGTTTTGAAGCTCTAGAAGGGGGAGGAATCTAAAACACCACGCTGAGGGGATCTCGGGGCCATAGCAAAAACCTGCATCTCTTGCAACAGGGCCTCCTTCCTAGAGAGGCCCATAGAAGATGGGAAAAGACCTAGGCACTGACAAATGAAAGAACTTACCTTGACTACATCAAAAAAAAGTATTGGTTCGAGAATTTGTCCTTTCTCCAAACACTTTAAGAGCAGGAACTAGATGGGCAGCTAGTTGGACGATGCCCAAGGAGATTGCATCAAAAGCATCTAAAACGCAAGGCTTCAAAGTTGAGACACTGGGTCCACTTGCCACAAGAAGAAACCATGCTGACCAAATGGAAAAGGGATTTAGAGAGGTCTATGAGAGCACACACTCTTAACAAACAAATCTTCCCGAGAAGAAATGGGTTGTATGAATGTGAATGATGGTGTGTTATGTTATCCACCAAACTTTTGAAGATATTTATATGGTGGGTTAAATTCAAGTCTTAGGTAATTTTGACAGAGCAGATCCTTTAATTATGATAGCATTGCTGAAAAAAAATAATAATAATAATAATAATAATATAAGATGATGTAATTTATGGAACCAAAAACAGTGATAATTGAGACAGATTGTCCATTAAGTTTACAAAATACTCATTTCATAATTTATGTTGGATCTTTTGTTATGAATCTTGATAAAAAAAATTATTGTTTTGTCTAATCTAGCTTTTTCAAACAGTACAACCTGCAAATTTTATGTCTAAGATGATGCAAGCTAGTTCTAAACTAAACTATTTTTTATTTGATAGGGTAAAACACTTTTGACCGGAGTTATGAACCAGCATGGGACACAACTGGGGACCTATTCCCCACAACAAATGGATGGAAGACAAAAGACAAAAAACACAAAGAACACTGCGTTCCAAGAAAGAGAACACCAAGAAAGAGTTTATGCAAATACCGAAGACCAAAAGAGTGGAAGAACGAAAGTAGAGAGGAAAAGCGGAATTCACTAGTCTTCAGCGAAACCATAGTAGAAGCCACAAAAAATAGATAAACAATAGAGAAGCACCAAAAAACGTAAAAAATGGGCATAGAATAACCCATCACCCAATACCAAGACCTATTAACCATCCACTAGGAGGGCTTCTTTGCAAGCCGGCACTGTCCGTCACCCTTGTCTAGAAAGGAGGTCTTCTAGGGTCCATTGAGAACCATTGCAAATGAGAGAGTGCACTTCCACCCTTAGTAATTTTGCCTCTGATCTATATTTTTTCTTCTTTGAAGAGGCACCAACATCTGCATGATGCTTAAAAAGCTTGGAAGAGGGAGCCCAAAAAGGGTCTCCTTGAGGAGGGATTGAGCAGGAAGTCAAATTCTCCTATAAAGGGTCTTTTGCTAAGGGGATGGTCTGGGACAGGGAAGAGGGATCCTTAGCACACTGAGGGGGAAGGGAAGGAGGGGGCGGCAAGGTATGCAGGTCCAAGCCTAAACTAAGCTATTAACATTTTCACTTTCCACTTAATTTTTATGTAAATTTTTTGGTCATGATATTTTTTATTGATTGTATAAGTAAAATTAAATTATTTGATATAATTTTTTTCTTCTACCCAAATTGATTTGTCTATATGATTATATTTGGACACTCTTGCACATTAATACCTCATTACTCGTTATTTTTTCTTTCATATTTTCATCTTCTTATTAGTCTCGAAGGGATAACTAAAGGAATCAATTTCCTCTAACTTTCGAGTAAATTGTTCCTTCTCCACCAATAAAAATTCTTTATTTTTTAAGTAATGAAATATTTAAAATTTTCTAATAGTTAACTTGTACATTTTTTAACAAAAATTATAAAAATTATATTTAACTATATCTTGATTGGTTGAAATGACTTAGATGTTATTAAGGATGCAAATCGATGATGTCGTGAATAATAACTGTAAGCTTTTCTAACAGTAAAAATAATTATGATATCAAGTTGCACAACTCTAAAAAATAGCAACGATCCTCCACCATTTTTGCAAATCCCATTCCTCAAGCATAAAACATTTATTCCATGATATATTTGCATAATTTCTACAGATAAATATTATCACAATAGAAGCCTTTCATTTCAACGCAAGGGCTTCTTCACCCTGGGCTCACAAAGGGTTTCAAATTATCTTGTTTAATGTATAGGATGTTGGTGTTGAATCCCTCGCCAATCTGTACATTAAAAAAGAATGACCACTACGTTGTGCTAATTCAAACGTGGGATCTCCAATCCCCTTGTTGGTAAGCCCTGAGCTAAAATAGACATCGCTAGCTAAAATGCTTTGAAAAACTGGAGCTGGGTTGGTCGTTGGTTTTGACAACAATGACGATCTTATCGTCATCCATGGCCATGATGAGGTCAGAAATTTACAAAAAAATTAGTGTTTCTGTTATTAAATTTATATATTGTTTTTTACAAGTTTTTTTTTTTTTTTCCTTTTGATACAATGAAGTCAAATATTTAGAGAGATTTTGGTATTTACGATCTTTTTGCACTGAGTTGTTTTTGGTGCCACAAACTCTTTCAATAATGGAGCACTGCCAAAATAACCACAAAATCTTTATTTTTTTCTTTTCTTTTTTTTTGGGGCAGTGGAAGCCTTTGAAGGCCCTGAATGGACAGAAGTCCCAGATTTATGGTGATGTTGTTGGAGTTACCACCTATGGTTTTGAGCTGATTAAAATGGCGAGGCAGGCCATGGAGAAATTTGCAAAGGAGCCACCTTTGGTTGTCTACTGAGAACCCTCACACGGATTTAGACCTACTCTCTATACATTTTAGGATCCTTGCTTCTCGATTGCAAAAACAACACCCTACCAAATATAATTTGCACGCGATTAAAAAAATTTGGAGTGCACATTCTCAAGTTGTTTAGGTTTGGAATTTTTGAGATCTTGTTATTTAGAGCCATTGAGCCGGAGCTATGAGTCCTCTGCAAACCCCTTCTTACAAGTAGAAGCATTTATGAAAGAGCGATTTGGAAGAACAAAGCAATCATTGGAATGAAGACGAGAGAATGGAAGAACCTTTAACACGGGATGGAGTCAATGGTGGGGAAGTGGTATTGGGGATTGATTTTGAGAGTCATACCCAAAATCAAAAAAAAAAAAGTAGAGGAGCGTTTGGGAATGCAAATGGCAATGGAGAGATGAAAACGGGTAGGGGAATATGGAGGGGTTTTAGCTATGGCTTCCACAACGATCCTGATAAAATGGGGATGCCCACTCAGAGAGATATACCACTAAATCTTAATTTTTTTTCCCAGAGGAAGCCGTTGAATATAAAGTTTCAAGATTAATCAACTTTTATACTATTTAAAATTAATATTAAATTACGTGATATGATGTTTCGTAATTGATCTGCTTTTACATTATATTGAAAATTAGGAAATTTCTACAATGAAATTTTTAGCCACCAGTGATTTTCCATTGAACTTGTACTTTTTTAATAAGTTTTAAATAAATTATATTATAATTGTATCATCCCTAGAACTGCAAGATTTTACTCGTGTATTTAAATAATTGAAGATCCCCCTCGCTCGGGCCCGCTCTGCCCTCCCCCCCGGTGAATAGTCCTTGGAATTCTTGAATACACTATTTTTTTTATTTCATAAATAACGAATGTTTGGCTATGGAAATTTGTGAAAAAATCTTTGTGATTTTTCCTTTCTAGGGGCAGAGAAATTTGAAATGTTGAATTTGCGTCTCTAATCTATTACAAATCTGCCAACATCTTACCCTGAAAATCTTAATTTCTAGTAAAAATGATGGTATTGAGTTTGTACGCTGAATTTTGCGTGAAATATTTCGGAAGCAAAAGGTTAGAAATTTTATTTGTATGTTACCATTTCCATCAAATTCATTACAAGTTTAATTCCTCTGTACTACAAATGTTTCGAAATTTCTAAGTCATCATTCTTGAATTTGCTGCTCATTTTTTTAATTTCTAATTTAGCCTAGTTTTTGCAGTCGAATTCATTTGTAGTAATATCAATGATAATACGTAAAATTTATCTTAATGTTTTAAAAATTACGTGAATTATGATGTTGAGTCCTAACTTTGCGAAAATTAATAATGGTTTGTCATTCTTTCTTTTCGAATTTAGAAAAGCTTCAGTCGTCGAATTATACGAAGTTTTTGAAAATTTTCAGAGAGATTTTGCAAAAACTATTCGCTTGATTTGAAAATTTGTGTATTTGTATGGTAACATTCATTGATTTTGCTGCATCTACCTCATTTCATATTTAGCCAATCTTTTTACTTAGAGAAATTCTTTAAGAACTATTAAAATTTATATTTAGTTTGTCTACTTCATAACATTCCCTTCCCTTGCCATTCTTGAATTTGTGTTTTTTCCCTTATCTTGCTATTCTAATTAGCATTTTGCAATCGAATTTGTACAAATTCTTTGTAATTAGTACGCTTTTCAATCGAATATGTTAGAAGTGAAATTTTGGTGTTTAATTAATGCATTTTGTATGGGAAAAATTGAAAATTTATTTCAAATCCCCTGCCTTGCTATTCTTGAATTTGATGTTCCCCTTTAGTTTCAATTCTAGCAAGCTTTTTAGAGTCCAATTCTTCACAAGTCGTCAAATAGTTTTTTCATTTGTACATTTTCAGTAGTAAAAATTGGAAATTTATTCAACTAAGATGTTTTGCAAATGTTGTATTTCCTCAATCTCTTTTTCGGTTCTTATCAATGGGAGTCCTAATAGATTTTTTGGTGTTTCCAGAGGCATTCGGTAAGGAAATCCTCTTTCTCCCTACTTCCGTGACTGAAGCCATAGCCTATAATTTCATAATCACCTTTTACTATATGATAAGATCTTCCCAGATTATAATATGAATGAGACTTCATCAGAAGGTGGTCTGTTGAAACAAGAGCTATCTCAGTCAATTTTTCCACAAGAAAAAACTACTCTATGAAGAAAATAATATTTACTAAATGATTCAGTGCCATGGCATAGTACGGTTATATAACTTGCAGGGTACAAAATTCCCTCTTTATAAAAATTATCGTTAAACTCAAAGTAAGAAATTTTTTTACAAAATACTTAAAACAAATTTCAATTCTACACTAACCCCACAAAAACGTAACGCATGATACCCTTATTTATTTCTATCTCCATTATTATTTTAGATCAATAATATTTATCCATACTATTTTTCTGCTTTTAATAACTTAACATCCAAATAATAATTTATACCTTCAATTGAATCATAATTAAAACATCCAGGTAAAAAAATCTTTGTTTCAACTAATAAAAATTATCTCTTCCTCTCCCCATTTAAATTTAACAACCACTCTTTCATATGATAAGCAACCTAAACAAAGTTTTCATAATTTTTCATCTTATATTTCACATCCACTTCTCTATATTTTAAATCTCTATATAACTAAATTGTATTTTTAATTATAAACCCTGTCAAAGTTTTTTTTTGAAATCTTATATTAGCGTTGATGTAAGCTAATATTTGATTAGCTATGAAAAACATCGTTTGATGTTACATCTCTGATTAAATAAAAAATGAGTGTACAACTTTGATTAAATAAAATATGATAGTGTATGGATGAAAACTTTCAAGTCATATTTGAGGGGTTTACTTTTGTATTGTTTGAAATCTTGTTTGGGAAGACTCGTGATGGATTAGACTTGGACTCCGTGTATAGATAAACATTTGGTCAACTATCAACAACGTCCCTAGTGGGTCATGCACTACTTGGTGTTCTTCCAATGCATATTACATACATATAGGTTCTAAAGAGCTTTTTTTAATGGGTAGGATTATATGGGGAACATGACACACCAAATGATAAATGATAGTTTTTTTTTTTTGGGCCCAAGTCTATTTTGTTATGGGAAAAGAAAATTGGTGAGTTCTTAAGGAAAATATGTAGCATCAAGTTTATGTGCAAAGTAGAGGATAGAGTTGGTAGAGTTCGTAGTAAAGTAAGAAAGTATTAAATTAGTCTTTTGTAATTGTAAAGATTGATTCATATAATTTTATAGAAAATAGATTGTCAAGCATATTGAAATTATGAATTGTTTGATTGATTATGATGAATGTATTTTTAAAAACATATCAGAAAAATAAAGATGTCGGTCTTATGTTTTGTATTAAGCAATGGAAAGGTTGAATACCAATAGCATAGGCCTTATGTTTTTATTATTGTCTTTGTAAAAGTTAATGAAGTAATCAATCTATTGCTTGTGATGAAGTTGTGGAACAAAATATCCCACACTTGTTAGTTAGTGAGCAACACTTAATCTTACTCATTATGTATCTCAAGAGAGGGTTATAAGCATTCAATGCAAATGAAATAATTGTTATAAATACCGACATATAGATAAAGCTTTATTATAGAAGCTAATAAGAGAATATTTGTTAGTAAAGTCAATCTTATATTTGTTCGTAACATGGTTTGAGTAAAAATCTTAGAAAATTACAAAACTTTATGAAGTCATATTAGTGAATTTGTAACAATTATATAATAAAGTATGAAATTATATATTTGAATTGTAAATTATATAATCACATGAACAAAATAAAAAATGAATGCAACACTTATCTTAAACAGTATAAATAATTTATGCAAATTTTTTTGTTTTAAAAACCCAAAGGTATCCCCGATCCTAATAGGGACATTGCGACTCCACCTAGTGACCTTCAATGGGATGAGCAAACGTGAGACTAATCCTCTGGGGGCTATCGATGGGCCCACACACACCAAACAATCATTTAATCCAGGCCATGAGAATTGACTTTGGGCCTTATAAGGGACGAACCCAAGGCCCTTAGCCAACTATGCAAATCTTATTGGACATCAGAAATTGATTTATTTATGCTCGAGTTTAGTAAAAATTGATAATAATTTACTTAGATTAGTTGATGCTGTAATCACATAAAACTGGTGATTAGATGTTAAGAGTATCGCTTGAGTCACCCTATCCCTAGGCTTGCTATAGACCTATTCTAGAGCCTTAGACTTGCATTTTTAGCCATTCAACAGAACTTATTCACTTACAGCCAGTCAAGACACAGTCCTTGAAGTGTCACCTCTAACCCCAATCCAACTTTCCTATAATTCTACCTAAAGGATAGTAGCGCCACATTTGAGACACTATAATAACATGGCTTAGTATCTCCAAATGAACACTACTGTCCTTAGCCCTAACTCTTTCCAACAAATAATTTTTCAAATATGTGCACCTCCTAAGGTCAGCCTAAGCTCATTTTATTATCCACACAAGTAACAAAACCCTATATATACAAGTTTAATCCACCTTTATTCACTAGATGGAAAATAGATGCAAAAATTATTTAAACCTAAGACAAAGTTATGCAAAATCAAGGTACATTATCCCTATTCTACCCTAATTTCTGCATACTACCATCTAAATCAACCTTAAATCCAATTTTCAAGTATTCAAAGGCTCAAACACATTTAAGGCATCCAAGGCCACTCTTATTCTAGTGTTCCCTTGCACATAATTAAGCACTAAGTGGGAGAACTATATTGGACTTGATCCCTCTTCGAAGTATTGGTATGTAGGTAACTCTCTACACAGTAGGGTGTTGAGGATGTCCAATCCATCCCACTAACACACTCAAATCTTACTCATATCACACTTGTAAAGAGAACTAGGGTTTGCACAACAAATCAAGCTTAACATGTATAATATATAGCTACAGGCTTCGATCTCAGAGTTATAGACATAGGTGTATGTGTTCCTCAAAACTAGGAATAGTCTTGTAAAGAGGACATTAGTGTCCCATCTTGGACAATACATAAAGATGGTGCTATTGTCAAAATTGAGCGCTACTGTCCAGTGAATAGATAAATATCAGAAACCTGCTTTCGATACTTAGAGTTGTTCATATCTTCAATTTTAGAACTTAGATCATTTGCAACAGCCTATTTTTACCTAAGTCTATATTTATCCTTATTTATTTCTATTATTAGATAGTCAAAAGAGGTCAAAAATCATAAAAAATTAGTTGGGTTAATTATTATAGTTTATTTCATTGATTTAGACATCTCAGCGCCTTTAACCAAGCATAGAAATTACTTGCCAAAAACCCTAAAAGTTTAAATCATTTGGTGAACCCATCTTACTTCAAACATTATTTAAAACCTTAGCTTGCATTCATCTAAATTTTATGCAATAAATTTAGGGTTGCATACTTCTGATTTTATGATTTTATTTAGACAACATAACTAACTAAAATCATAATAACATTAGGGTTTCAATTTATTTTATATTTAATCTAAATTGTTGGAAAAAAAATCTTAGCTTCCACAACCCTAACCCTAGACACACTTCAAGTTTGTATCCTTTTCTATTTATAATCTTATTTTATTTCTAAAACTCAGCTTTCAGATTCACATAAATTCTAATTCATATCATCATGATAATAATGACAGAAGAAATAAATTACTTTTATTGCAAAGTTTCATACTTTCATTTTCATGTGTATTCCCTTTAATTCGGAATGAACTAAGAAAAGACATCAATACATGTATAGATGATGCTTACTATCTAATGCAATATTCATCATACTACATAACATGTTATCTTTCTTCTACGTGCAAAATAATTAAGACGTTATTATTTAATCACATAGACATATACATACATGATGTTTCAAATCAACTAAAATATATTTCAAGTCGCATTGTTTATTTCACATGTTATCTTTATCCTATATGCAATTCTATTAACAATGAAACCCATACACACATAAAGGATTTAACACATAAACTAACCACTATGTTTCAAATTTTAATGTCATATATTATGCACATAAAAAAATATCCTTCTCCTCCTCGTCTCCGTGAGGGTGATAACTACTTTCCCTTTAACCAAGTGTATGCTATCATTCTTCCATGAGATGATGCAGCCTATAACATTGTCATGAATCGCCTTACTCGACCTATTCACACTTCTCCCATACAGGGCGTGTGCCTACATTTTTCAAATAAAGACAACTAGGGTTTTTACTTGTGAGACTCTATGTGATCAAAATATCAATATGACCAAGATAATTATAGGTTTACAAAATTAGAATCAACTATTACATGAAAATATTACAACATTGGAAAATCATTTTACAAGATAAAGGCCTCTAGGGCACAATAGTGTAAATCATGTTTATACATCTTCAACTAGTCAATTTATGGCAAACAATGTTACATATCAGAACACAACATCACAACAAAGTACATCTACAACTAGTGATTTAAAAATCATTCAAAGATCACATAAGAGATCTAATGAGATACTCATGGACATGATTAAAGCTAAGTTAATCAACCTACCTCCTCTACACCCAATGAGGAGATCCATATATTTTTGTGCATATCATAGAATGCATGGGCATCACACTTATTCATGTTTAACATAAAAGAAAAATATAATAGATAATGGATACAAGTGACTCACACAATGAATCTCCATCCACACAACATACAATGGCACATCTACCGATTCAAAAATGGTCAAACTCAAAAATAGTACAAAAATGGTTACCAAAAACATAACTCAGAACAACAAAAGGTTCAAAAAGCACAATCAGATCAAGAAATAGTACAATAAGCACAAATAAAATAATAAAATCTACCTTTCCAAAAGGATGCTTGACATTGGATATGGTACAATTTTGGTCACAAATATCTACAATAGTTTTATTATCATGGTCAAGGTTTGGGCAAACATGTCCAAGGCATCACTTCTCCTATTCTAGAAGTTGATAATATTGGTCAACAAGGTTTGGGGTTTATTGAACATCGTAAGGCACATTAGTCACAAATACAGTTTATCAAGGTAAAACATCCAAATACATAGGAAATATTACAAAAAGAGCAAGAGCTTTAGTTGTAAAGTCGAAATCATACTCAACCAACAAGCATCCTCAAAATAGGGTTTCTAGCAAAGGAGCCTCCACAACATAGTATATCTATAATAAACACAATTTCAAAGGGCAAAATCAAAATCAATATACCAAAGCACAATTCAAAAAGGTCAACTCCATAATATGAGGTAGTTCCTTCTAACACACTAGGTTATTATGATTCTGATGTGGAATAATATTATGATTCTGATGATGAACAATACTCAGATTTCTACTACAACTACATTTAACTACAACATATCAATCACACTACACGAGATATTACCATTCATATTTTTGACATAGGCCACAGTGATAGTGAGTCTCCCATAAGACTCATTGGCTAGTATGGTTCCTCCTCTTGTAAATACTTCCTTCTCTTTCTCACTCCTTATACATAGTTTATTTTCATATGATTGTACATAACTTATACTCAAAAAACACAAAAACAATATGACCTATCAAAATATAAAAACATTTAAATATTTCAAAAATACAAAATTTTATAAATTATATCATTTTTATGTTTACATTTATGCTACTTGCCAAATATTTCATATTGCTAGTTATCCTAGTAAAGTCAGTTTTAACATACACATATGTTTCACTTGTTCTTGTCGGGTGCTTGTAGATTCTAGATAAGACTCCAGTCCACTACATTAATCTAGACCAACTATCATCTACCCATAGGGGGCATTTACACCAATCTAAGTTTATACACTCCTAGATCTACCCACTCAAGGGCATCTCCTACACAGTTGTTATAACTAGATTTTATTTTTACTTTATGCATTGATTTATCTTGATATTGATCATTACTCAAATTTTCTTGACTATCACTAGTTAACTTTAGCATATATGCACCCTGACATCTATATAGATTTGTATTACACACTTATACATACTTTCATTTATAGTTCCTAGATTAGACTTGATTATGTTACCATGCTTCTTACATCTTCAAGTGAATTTGAATATGCTATTGTTCCTTGGCTTCTATGTCACTTCTCTATTTGTAGGCCTTATTCATGTGTCCATGTCCCTTATGTGTGCTCTTTCATTATTCTATATACAAATATTTGAACATGTCCTTCTCTGTGGCTCTATGCCAAATTACTTGTTATTTGCGTATGTGGACATTTGAACATGTCCTTGTATGTTTCCAATCTCAGATTTAGTGACATGTGCCCATGTCCCTTGTATTTTGGCCCCTTAGCTTAATTTTTATGTGCCTCATGTGATTGTATGTTGGTTTCTTTTGTATGCTTCTACACCATGACACTTGTATTTGTTTGTTACACACACATTAGTTTTGATGCCATGAGAGCTCTCATGCATCTATGTATCCTACTTGGGAGCATTGGTGGACATCATGCCCCATCCCCCTAGGTAGTTACTTAGATTTACTATTATTATACATTTCTCACATCTATCTTGACACCATTGTCTAAATTCTAGATTAAAACATACATCTTACATTTCCTACTATTGCTTAGATACATTTACATTCTAATGTTATGTTTACACATTATATTGAAATATCATGCTTTGACTAACACATTTTATAGAGATACTTTTTTAGAGGGTAGATCTTCCATAGATTTCATAAGTACACTCAAAAGAGGGGGCATTTACAAGGGTTGTTACAGAGATCAAGCTCCTATTTTGATTTTCACGTATACATTTTAACACACATGCTCATTTATAGAGATTAGACTCAGGGTAGACACAGAATAGAACTGAGGTTCAACAGTCGGTTTAGACCACATAGAGATCAGACCATGTAAGCATTAGTGCCTAGATTGGGACATTAACACCATAAAGTGCTATTATCCTGTACAAGGTGCCACTTTCTATTAGCCCTAGTTTCAAGATAGTCTAGATCATTTAGACTAGTACACTAGGTACAATACAGATTTACATAGATACAATCACAAGTTTGGTAGTTATGTTTAGATTTAACTTAGATTCAATCATTTCATTTCAGATTCATAATAGTTACTCATATTTGGGGGAATCATATGTGACATGAACACTCATACATTTAGAGAACAATAGCATAGGCCTTATTTTTCTATTATTGTCTTTGTAAAACTTGATGAAGTAATCAATCTATTGCTTGTGATGAAGTTGTGGAACAAAATATCCCATGCTTGTTAGTTAGTGAGCAACACTTAATCTTATTCATTATGTATCTCAATAGAGGGTTATAAGCATTCAATGCAAATGAAATAATTGTTATAAGTACCAACATATAGATAAAGCTTTATTCTAAAAGCTAATAAGAGAATATTTATTAGTAAAGTCAGTCTTATATTTGTTCCTAACATGGTTTGAGTAAAAATCTTAGAAAGACACAAAACTTTATGAAGTCATATTAGTGAACTTGTAACAATTATATAATAAAGTATGAAATTATATATTTGAATTGTAAATTATATAATCACATGAAAAAAATAAAAAATGAATGCAACACTTATCTTAAATAGTATAAATAATTTATGCAAATCTTTTTTTTAAAAACCTAGAGGTATCCCTGATCCTAATTAGGACATTGCGACTCCACCTAGCAACCTTCATTGGGATGAGTGGACATGAAACTAATCCTCTGGGGGCTATCGATGGGCCCACACATACATAACAAACATTTAATTCAGGCCATGAGAATCGACCTCGAGACTTATAAGGGACGAATTCAAAGCCCTTAGCTAACTATGCAAATCTTATTAGATATAAAAAATTGATTTATTTATACTCGAGTTTAGTAAAAATTGATAATAATTTACTTAGAGTAGTTGATGGTGTAATCACCTAAAACTGGTAATTAGATGTTAAGAGTGTCGCTTGAGTCACCCTATCCCTAGGCTTGTTATAGACCTATTCTAGAGCCTTAGATTTGCAATTTCAGCCATTCAACAGACCTTGTTCACTTACAGCCAGTTAAGACATAGTCCTTGAACTGCCACCTCTAACCCCAGTCCAACTTTCCTATAATTCTACCTAAAGGATAATAATGCCACATTTGGGACATTATAATGACATGGTGTTAGTATCCCCTAATAAACACTACTGTCCTTAGCCCTAACTCTTTCCAACATATAATTTTTTAAATATGTGCCCCTCCTAAGGTCAGCCTAAGCTCATTTTCTTATCCACACAAGTAACAAAACCCTATATATACAATTTTAATCCACCTTTATTCACTAGATGGAAAATAGATGCAAAAGTTATTTAAACCTAAGACAAAGTTATGCAAAATCAAGGTACATTATCCCTATTCTACCCTATTTTCTGCATACTACCATCTAAATCAACCTTAAATCTAGTTTTCAAGTATTCAAAGGCTCAAACACATTTAAGGCATCCGAGGCCACTCTTATTCTAGCATTCCCTTACACATAATCAAGCACTAAGTGGGAGAACTATATCGAACATAATCCCTCTTCGAAGTATTGGTATGTAGGCAACTCTCTACATAGTAGGGTGTTGAGGATGTCTCCAGCCCATCCTACTAACACACTCAAATCTTGCTCATATCACACATGCAAAGAGAACTAGGGTTTGCACATCAAATCAGGCTTAACAAGTACAATATATAGCTACAGGCTTCGATCTCAGAGGTATAGACATGGGTGTAGGTGTTCCTTAAAACTAGGAACAGTCCTGTAAAGAGCATTAGTGCCCCATCTTGGACACTACACAAAGATGGTGCTACTATCCAAATTGGGTGCTACTGTCCAGTGAATAGATAAATATCAGAAACCTACTTTTGATACTTAGAGTTGTTCAGATCTCCAATTTTAGAACCCAAATCATTTGTAACAGCCTATTTTTAGCTAAATCTATATTTATCCCTATTTGTTGTTATTATTAGATTGTCAAAAGTCATAAAAAATTAGTTGGTTAATTATTATAGTTTATTTCATTGATTTAGACATCTCAACCCCTTTAACCAAACATATAAATTACTTGCCAAAAACCCTAAAAGGTTAAATCATTTGGTGAACCCATCTTACTTCAAACATTATTTCAAACCTTAGCTTGCATTCATATAAATTTTGTGCAATAAATTTAGGGTTGCATACTTCTGATTTTATGATTTAATTTAGATAAAATAGATAACTAAAATCAAATTAACATTAGGGTTTCAATTTCTTTTGTATTTAACCTAAATTGTTGGAAAAGAAATCCTAGCTTCCATGACCCTAACCCTAAACACACTTAGGGTTTGTATCATTTTCTATTTATACTCTGATTTTATTTCCAAAACTTAGATTTTAGATTCACATATCTTCTAATTCATATCATCATGATAATAATGACAGAAGAAATAAATTACTTTTAATTCAAAGTTTCATACTTTCATTTTCATGTTTATTCCCTTTAATTCAAAATGAAGTAATAAAAGACATTAATACATGTATAGATGATGATTACTATCTAATGCAATATTTATCATACTCTATAACATGTTATCTTTCTTCTATGTGCAAAATAATTAAGACACTATTATTTAATCACATAGACATATACATAGATGATGTTTCAAATCAACTAAAATATATTTCAAGTTGCATTCTTTATTTCACATGTTATCTTTATCCTATATGGAATTCTATTAACAAGCAAACCCATACAGACATAAAGGATTTAACACATAAACTAGCCATTATGTTTCAAATTTCAATGTCATATATTATGCACATAAAAAAATCTCCTTGTCTTCCTCATCTCCATGAGGGTGATAGCTACTTTCCTTCTAACCAAGTCCATGTTATCATTCTTCCATGAGATGATGTAGCTTTTAACACTGTAATGAATCCTCCTACTCATCCAATTCACACTTCTCCCCTAGAGGGTGTGTGCCTATATGGTGAAATAAAGACAACTAGGGTTTTCACTTGTGAGACTCTATGTGATCAAATTATCAGTATGACCAAGATAATTACATGTTTATAAAATTAGAATTAGCTATTACATGAAAATATTACAACATTGGAAAATCATTTTACAAGATAAAGGCCTCTAGGGCACAATAGTGTAAATCATGTTTATACATCTTCAACTAGTCAATTTATGGCAAACAATGTTATATATCAGAACACAACATCACAACAAAGTATATCTACAACTAGTGATTTAAAAATTATTCAAAGATCACATAAGATATCTAATGAGATACTCGTGGACATGATTAAAGCTAAGTTAATCAACCTACCTCCTCTACACCCAATGAGAAGATACAAATATTTTTATGCATATCATAGAATGCATGGGCATCACACCAATTCATGTTTAGCATAAAAGAAAAATACAATAGATAATGGATACATATGACTCACACAGTGAAAATCCATCCACACAACATACAATGGCACATATACCATTTCAAAAAGTGTCAAACTCAAAAATAGTACAAAAATGGTTACCAAAAACATGACTCAGAACAACAAAAGGTTCGAAAAGCACAATTAGATCAAGAAATAGTACAATAAGCACAAATAAATTAATAAAATCTACCTTTTCAAAAGGATGTTTGACATTGGATATGGTATAATTTTGGTCACAAATATCTACAATAGTTTTATTATCATGGTCAAGGTTTGGGCAAACATATCCAAGTCATCACTTCTCCTATTCTAGAAGTTGATAATATTGGTCAACAAAGTTTGGGGTTTATTGAACATCATAAGGCACATTAGTCACAAATACAGTTTATCAAGTCAAAACATCCAGATACATAGGAAATATTTCAAAAAAAGCAAGAGCTTTGGTTGTCCAGTCAAAATCATACTCAACCAACAAGCATCCTCAAAATAGGGTTTCTAGCAAAGGAACCTCCACAACATAGTATATCTATAATAAGCATAGTTTCAAAGGGAAAAATCATAATCAATATACCAAACCATAATTCAAAAATGTCAACTCGATAGTATGAGGTAGTTCCCTCTAGCACACTAGGTTATTATGATTCTAATGTGGAACAATATTATGATTATGATGATGAATAATACTCAGAGTTTACTACAACTACATTTAACTACAACATATCAATCACACTGCATGAGAGATTACTATTCATATTTTTGACACAAGCCACAGTGATAGTGAGTCTCCCATGAGACTCATTGGCTAGTATGGTTCCTATTCTTGTAAATACTTCCTTCTCTTTCTCACTCCTTATACATAGTTTATTTTCATATGATTGTACATAACTTATACTCAAAAACACAAAAACAATATGACCTATCAAAATACAAAAACATTTAAATATTTCAAAAATACAAAATTTTATAGATTATATGCATTGTTATGTTTACATTTCTACTACTTGCCAAATATTTCATATTGCTAGTTATCCTAATATAGTCAGTTTTATCATACACACATGTTTCACTTGTTCTTGTTGAGTGCTTATAGATTATAGATAGGACTCCAGTCCACTACATTAATCTAAACCAACTATCATCTACCCATAGGGGCATTTACACTAATATAAGTTTATATATTGCTACATCTACCCACTCAAGGGCATCTCCTACACAGTTGTTATAACTAGATTTTATCTTTACTTTATGCATTGATTTATCTTGATATTGATCATTGCTCAAATTTTCCCGACTATCACTAGTTAAATTCAATATATATGCACCCTGACATCTATATAGATTTGTATTACACACTTATACATGCTTTCATTTATAGTTTCTGATTTAGACTTGATTATGTTATCATGCTTCTTACATCTTCAAGGGAATTTGAATATGCCATTATTCCTTGGCTTCTATGCCACTTCTCTATTTGTAGGCCTTATTCATGTGTCCATGTCCCTTATGTGTGCTCTTTCATTATTCTCTATGTGAACATTTGAACATGTACTTATCTGTGGCTCTATGCCCAATTGCTTATTGTTTGCATATGTGGACATTTGAACATGTCCTTGTATGTTTTCAATCTCAAATTTAGTGACATGTGCCCATGTCCCTTGTATTGTGGCCCCTTAGCTTAATTTTTACGTGCGTCATGTGATTGTATGTTGGTTTCTTTTGTATGCTTCTACACAATGACACTTGTATTTGTTTGTTACACACACACATTAGTTTTGATGCCATGAGAGCTCTCATGCATCTACGTATGCTGCTTGGGAGCATTGATGGACATCATGCCCCATCCCCCTAGGTATTCACTTAGATTTATTATTGTTATATATTGATTACATCCATCTTGACACCCTTGTCTAAATGCTAGATTAAAACATACATCTTACATTTTCTACTATTGCTTAGATACATTTACATTATGATGTTATGTTTACACATTATATTGAAATATCATGCTCTAACTAACACATTTTACAGAGCTACTTTTTTAGAGGGTAGATCTTCCATAGATTTCATAATTAAACTCAAAAGAGGGGGCATTTACAAGGGTTGTTATAGAGATCAAGCTCCTATTTTGATTTTCACATATACATTTCAACACACATGCTCAGTTATAAAGATTAGACTCAGGGTAGACACTGAACAAAATTGAGGTTCAATAGTCAGTTTAGACCACATAGATATTAGATTAGGAAACATTAGTGCCTAGATTGGGACATTAGCACCACAAAGCGCTACTATCCACTACAAGGTGCCACTTTTTATTACCCCTAGTTTCAGGATAGTCTAGATCATTTAATCTAGTACACTAGGTACAGTACAAAATTGCATAGATACAATCACAAGTTTGGTAGTTATGTTTAGATTTAACTTAGATTCAATCATTTCAATCCATATTCATACCAGTTACTCATATTTGGGTGAATCATGTCTAACATGAACACTCATACATTTATATATGTTACACGAATTCAACTATTACATACTCGATTCAAATTTAATATGCTCAGATACTATATTGGGGACTTTTGCACGACATATAGTTTCCATATACTCAGCTTAAAATAGGTTGATCAGATGAAATGATAAACTCCATGTCATTTTCTATGTTATATAAACTTGATATCACATTTGAGGTTATCAGTAGATTCATGCCTTACCCCATCTGTAGTGGTTGGCATTCTCAAGTGCCCTATAGCCACCTAATATACCCAAGTGGTTGTAAAGCTAAATACACAGTTAGATTACTCAGATAGATATTTTAGCCCTTTACACAGTACATTTACAAATGCATCTATTTCACATAGGGGTAAATGATGGAGTCATGGCCTACTTGAGTTCTTGAGCCACATACATGACAATGTTTGACACACTTGTAGTCTTATCCAAGATATTCATAGAGATCAAGATCCACCAAGCAGGGGTGGGCAATGATTGAGTCAAAACTGGAGTGAGTTCTTAGCTACCCATACAAGGATTGAGCAAGCCATTAGCTCAATTTAAGTTATTTAATGATATGATCACTATGTACTTTCATAATGGGGTGTATTCATTCATTTCTTCTCTCTTTACTCATTTATTTTATTTCAGCATAGTCTTTTACTTTTGATTATATCATTAGTAAGGACATATTTTTGCATGTTTCATTACAGGACATTGCTTTAGATCATGTTTCACATACGTAAACCTAGATTCCCATATTCAAACTCAGTTATACAAGCTTCACTTCCAAGGTAAGTCTAGGTATACTTCTTTTTCATTTATACTAGTCATTTTGTTTTGATGCATTACTAACATAAATGGGGGGCAAATGTAATCACCTAAAAGTGATAATTGGATGCTAAGAGTGTCACTTGCATCACTCTATCCTTAGGCTTGCCATTGACCTATTTTAGATAATTAAAATTATATTTACAACCATTCAACAAACTTTGTTCACTTATAGCCAGTCAAGACACTGTCCCTAAACTATCACCTTTGACCCCAATCCAATGTTCTCAAAATTCTGCCTAAAGGACATTAGCACCACATTTGGGACACTACATCCACATGGCGTTAGTGTCCACAATTGGGTGTTACTGTCTTTAGCCCTAGTTCTTTCCAATGGATACTTTTAAAAACATGTGCCCCTCCTAAAGTTAGGCTAAGCTCATTTTATTATCCACACAAGCAACATAACGCTACATATACAAGTCTAATCCACCTTTATTCACTAGATGGAAAATATATCCAAAAGCTATTCAAAACTAAGACAAAGTTGTGCAAAATCAAGGTATATTATCCCTATTCTACCCTAATTTTTGCATACTGCCATCTATAGTAAACCTAAGTCCAATTTTCAAACATTTAAAGGCTTGAGCATATTCAAGGCATCTAAGGCCACTCTCATTCTAGCATTTACTTGCACATACATCAAGCACTAGGTGGGAAAACTACGCCAGACTTGATCCCTCTCCAGAGTATTGCTATATGGGCAACTCTCTACAGAGCAGGGTGTTGAGGATGTACAGTCCACCATACTAACACACACTCAAATCTTGCTCATATCACACTTGTAAAAAAACTAGGGTTTACCCATCAAATCAGGGTTTATAGGTACAATGTATAGCTACAGGGTTTGCCCTCAGAGGTACATAATACATAGATAAAGGCATAAGTGCTCCCAAAAAATAGGAACAATCCTACAAAGAAGACATTAATTTCCCATCTTGGACACTACACATGGATGGTGCTACTGTCCAAATTTGGCACTACTATCTAGTAAATAGATGAATATCAAAAACTTGCTTACGATACTCAAATCTCTAATTTCAAAACCCAGATCATCCGTGACAATCTATTTTTAGCTAAGTCTATATTTCTCGTTAGTTATTTCTATTATTAGAAAGTTAAAAGAAGTCAAAAGTAGTAACAAATTAGTAGGCTAATTATTGTAATTTATTTTACTTATTTAGATATCTCAGCGCCTTTAACTAAACATATGAATTACTTATGTAAAACCCTAAAATGTTAAATCATATGGAAATATATAATCACATTTATGAAGAACTATATGAGATGAAATAATGAAGATATCATAATCATGTCCTGAGATTAAATCATGAATAACTATTGAAGCAATTATTGGAATGATGGGACCAAGAAAACTAAAAAGAAAAAAAAATTTGAATGCAATAACATGTGTTAGGCAAGGCATTAGGTTGCTTTATGGTTTATAAAACATGCATGATGTACAGTGTAGCTAATTCCATATTTTTTTTCCAAATAAACTTGTTTAAGTCTCTTTTGGCATTAGGAAAATATTAAATGCCATGCATGTAAGAAGGCGATGAATCGAAGTAGCCATTGGGAAACGTAAGAACAAAATGCATCAATTTGAATAACATATCAAAAAAATAAAAACAAAAAGTTTGAGGAGATGTTAAGTCAAAACAAAAAGGCACAAGTTGAAAGATAAAATATCACTAGACAAGGATTGAGATAAAGAGCCTAGTAGTGGCATTGAGTCGGTTCAGTCAATCTTCCTTTTCGCATTTATGCATTGACAAGATTATAACATGTATTTTTAAATTTTTGTTGTAACTTAAAATTAGAAACATAAAAATTAAGAATAGTGTAGGTGCAAGAAAATTAAATATTTTTGACTTATTTATGACCATTTATTTTTTATTTTCCATGTGCATTAGTAAGCAGAAAATGAAATAAACCTAGTCACTGAATTATATGTTAATTTTTTTTACCTATCAAACTAGGCGTGTTCATAGGAATGAGACAAGGTAACTAATGTGAACATTATGACCTTGTTAAATGTTTGGAGAATTGCTTGGAAAATAAGTTACACAAAAAAAGAAGATGGATTAGTCATGGGCATAAACAATTGCATAGTGTAAACATCATGACAAATCAAGGTTAGTCGATCTAGTAACAACATTTTCATGGGAATGATTGGGCATGGATAGAGATAAATGTTGCTACAAAGGATTTTGGTTATGACTTTCATTTTTTATAGTACTTAGAGGTGTTGTAGCATTAGAATTAATGGCATAGGTGTGTATAATGCTTTGTGGTTATGTCTATAGTTCTTTATTTTCATATGACTATAACTAGTAGTGATCTTATTACAAGGCATGCAAGACATCTATGCTAACTATTCTATCATATTTCCCATTTCGATAAATATAAGGCACAATTGATAACTTAAATGTATATAGATCAGTTTTTTATTCAAAATCTCAAAACATTCAATGGTCATTACCTCTAACATTGTCACCATATGGAGGACTCTGAGGCAGAATACATAACTTTATATATATATATATATATATATATATATATATATATATATATATATATATATATATATATATATATATATCTTTTTAATATTTTTTCTTGTTACAAAACCAATATTGAACTTTACCCTTATTGTATTATTAAAATTTATTTGTAATGAACATCAGCTAAATGCTATAAGAATAAAAAATAGTAAAGGAATTGACAAACTATAAAGTATCAATTGTCTCACCTATGCATGCTTGGAAACACTGAAAGGAAAAGGAATGACACTAATTATGTCTTTGTTAAACTTCTAAATAGTCAACATAGATGAACTCATAAAGATGTCAGGTTCATTTCCCGAGATTAAATCATGAATAACTATTGAACCAATTACTAGAATGAAGGGACCAAGAAAATCGAAAAGAAAAAAAGAATTGGATGCAATAACCTGTATTAGGTAAGGCATTAGGGCACTTTATGATGTATAAAACATGTGTGATACACAATTTAGCTAATTACATATTATTTTTCCAAATAAACTTGTTTAAGTATTTTTTGGCAGTAGACAAATATTGAAGGCCACCTATGTAAGAAGGCATTGAATTGAAGCACCCACTGGAAAATGTAAGAACGTAATGCATTAACCTGAATAACATATCATAAAATTTATAATTAGAACATCTGGGGAGGTTTGAGTCAAAATAAAAAACACAAGTTGAAATAGAAAAGCTCACTAGATGAGGATCAACATAAAGATCTTGGCATCAATATTGAAAAACTTTTGTCAATCTTCCTTTACATATTTAGGCATTGGCTAGATTGTAGCATGCATTACTATTTGTTTTTTATTGTAGCTTAAAATTGGAAACATGAAAATTAAGAATGGGAAAACATGGTTTATTATCTCGTTAAAGTTAGTAGGAGAATTGGAAACCTGTTAAAGTACTTCTCATTGAATGTTGGCTTGACATATTGCAAAATTGAGATGGAGGCAATTAGTGACATTTATTTTAATTTCATTGTTTATGGGCATTTAGAGGAGAAACTATTGGAGCTTTTCATTTTGCCTTTTCATTTACTATTTTTCATTTGTGTTGTGAGTGAAACATTGGCAAATAAGTTAGGGTTTTTCATAGTATTCAAGTTTGTATCCACAACCTACTTTTCTTTCTATTTATCTTATGTGTAACATATAGGTTCAAAGATTTTATGCTTTCACAGTCCATAACATTACATAGTTTTTCTAGAAAAATTGTGTGAAATTTAGATGCTCAACATTTCGGATCCTCTTCTGTGATCCTTTATCAGTAGATAAGATTGATGTGTAATAACAAGACCCAGGAGTTCTTAAAAACCTAAGGAAAATAATCATTTTAAGAAGTTTATAAATTAAAATAAAAAGGTGGGTAATGATGATTTGTTAGTTAGTTTTGATGTAATTTCACTCTATACTAAAGTTGCCATTTAAGAAGTAGTAGAAGTTTTCTTTAATCTTACTAACTTTGAAATAGTGAATCTAGTATCTTTATGTTTTATTTAAACTTTTTTTACCTTCAAAGGTGTTATCTATGAGCAGTGTAAAGGCATGGCAATGGGCTCTCCTTTGTCCTTGGTTGTTGCTAACCTTTTGATGGAAAATTTTGAAGAACTTTCTCTTCACTCCTTTCCTTTGAAACCTAAATGGTGGAAAATGTATGTCAATGACATGAATTTATGTTGGAAACATGACATAAATAACCTAGAAGAATTCCATTCACACCTCAACAACCTTTTTCCTAGAATCAAATTCACCAAAGAACTTGAGACAAAAGGTAGTCTACCTTTTTTGGATGTCCTCTTTTCTAGAAAAGAGGATGGCACTTTAGCTAGAAAGGTTTATAGAAAAGGCACACATACAGACCTACACCTTCATGCCTCCTCCCACCACCATCCATCACATAAAAACATGAGTTCTCAAAACTTTGATCACTAGGGCTTTCAAAATCTACGATAAAAATAACATTGATCATGAAATTGGGCATTTAAGAGAGGTTTTCAAGTTGAATGGGTTTTTAGGTAAACAAATAGCTAAAATCAATTAAACAAGTAAAAGAAAATTTCAATAAAGCTAAAACTAATGTTACCTTAATATAAGGACCTAGGGCCTATCTACCTTATGTTGAAGGCATTTCTAATAAGTTAGCTAAAATTCTCAAACACCATAATATTATCTCTACTTTCTTTCTAATAAATAAGTTGTGTATGACATTGTTGGGAGGAGGATAAACCGGAAGCACACAATTTGATTACTAAACCAAGCAACTTAATATGCGAAAATTAACCAGATTCACCAAGTAACTAGAATTCAGAATAACACAGCATATGAGAGACAATACACAAATTGTATTAACACTTTATACAGAAAAGAATACAATAAAGAAGATGCCACTTCTTCTCCACCACCTTACAGAGGTTTCCCACACCTCAAGTGAACAGTAATTCTTCTCCCCAAAGCTCTCCCTCTCACAGGTCCTAACACCCAACTCAAAATACAGAGTTGGTGTTCACCTCCCGTGCTCCACGCACACCACAAGTGCTCCACGCACTCCACAAGCACTCCACGTGCTCCACAAGTACTCAAGGTACTTCAAGTAGATCTCCCATGAATCTGCAACAACCTGCAATTCAACAGACCATACTTATGGAAGGAACTCCCTTGCCTTCCTCTTGCTCTATCCGAGTACACACCTGTACTCCAAGTAGATCCTGCCTGATACTGCTCCCTGTTGTGTTGCTGTCTATATGACCTTGCACACCTGCAAATCAAACAATGGTTCTATTCACCTGTGAACCTCGACCTTGCACACACATACACCTGCAGATCAACGATCTTACTTACCATGTAGATCTCCTATATAGGCCATGCAACTGTGACCAAGATCCTACACTCTTGAAGAACCCAGCTGGCTCTCCAATCCAGCACCAACACACCTGGTACTGTGGCACTAGGAGGAATGCACCATAGCTCTACCTCACACACAGAAGGAGCTTATAATTATGCTCTCTTACTCCCTAGCACACTTTTCCAATACAACCATGAGTCTATTATATAGATCTCATCCAAACAATGATTAGACATCTAATTACAATAATTAGATCCGCAGCTCTCAGTCTAAAAATAGATCTCTTCATGCAAACACTTGGTTCGTTAGCTGACTGCCCGTAATTAGCTCGCAGTCGAACCACACAGGGGACCGACGTCGGTCCCTGTCTGCCTGGGGTCACCGACGCCGGCCGATATATGACCGACGTCGGTTGCCTTCCTGTCTTACCCTGCCGACGCCGGTTGGCCAGACCAACGCCAAACACTTCTGACACTTAGCAACTCATTCTGCAACCTCCTCCATGTCTGCATCAGTGAAGCTTTTAGCTCCACAATCCTAACAGACATTAGGGTCAGTTAAGGACCATATAGACCCTAAAATCTATAGTGGAGTATACATTGTAGATTGGTCTTGTGGCATCCCTTACATAGGGGAAATAAGAAGGTCAATGTGTACTAGAGTTAAGGAACATGCATTAGACATTCATCTTGAAAGAAAAGAGAAATCAGCTCTGACTGAACACTCTTTGAAGACCAAGCATGCTATCAATATAGAGAAGGCTAGGGTCATCGATGCTGAAGATCACTTTCAAAAATGAAAGTTAAGAGAGGCCCTTAAAATCTTGAAACACCCATCTAATTTAAATAGAGTTGAAGGGTTTAGAATAAGTCATGCTTGGAAGCCTTTGGTATATAGGTATTAGTGTTTTCTTACTTGCACTGCGTTTGGTTGATTGTTCTTTTTTTTTTTTCCTCTTTTAGTATCCTCGATATTTTTATTAGATGTCAGGTGTCTTTTATTTTTAGGAGGTCTTGGAGACTTTTAGTATTGTTCAGGTTATCATAATAATAATTAAGAATCTATTAGTTATTTATAACCATAATATTAAATTTTAGGATTTAGGTTGTGTGCTTATTCCTAGGTTTTAATTTTAAATGTTAATTTAATTTAATTAGGTTTTAACTACTTTATTGAGCAATCTATGATTTCCCCTTTTTAAAATGTGATTTCTTAGCTTTTTTCTTTATTGGTTTGTTTTTCAATTTGGAAATTTAATAATTTTTAGTAATGATTATTTTAAATTTTAATTTGGAAACTTCTTACAACAGTTATTTTCCATAGGCTTTTAAGAATTATTGGGTCCTATTGTTCCACATTAATCTTATCTCCTGATGAAAGATCACAGAAGAGGATCTAAAATGTTGAGCATCTAAATTTCACACAATTTTTCTTGAAAAAGCTAACATCTAGGTTGTATTATTAGGGTTTATATGTTTGTAGACTAGGTCTGCTATTTTACTAAGTAAATTTTTTACCATGGGGTTTTTTTTTTTATGCAGAGGTATTAGTAATACAAAAAAGGGTAGAGTTGACTATTGGTTTAGTAAGTAAGACAAATAATAACAAAAACTTTTAGGGTTCTTATTTTGTGAAGGGTTTAATTTTTTGGCTGGAGTAAGTAGGTTATTTAGAGTTTGAGACAATTAGTATCATTGATTTTCATTTCATTGTTTTTAGGTATGTAGAGAGAAGACTATTGGGCCTCGGTTTTGTTACTATATCGGGTTCGTATGTGCAACCTAGTTTTCTTTCTATTTGACTTATGTTTAACATCTAGGTAATATTATTGAGTTTTATATGCTTGTAGACTAGGTCTAGTCTTTTACTGGGTAAGAATTTTACTGTGTGACTTTGTTTTTTTACATAGAGATATTGGTAATATAAAAATGGTTAGAATAGACTATTGGTTTTGTAAGTAAGGCAAATACTAACAAGGGTTTTTAGGGCTCTTGTTCGGTGAAGTGTTTAATTTATTAGCTAGATAAAGTAAGCTATTTAGGGTTTGAGGCAATTAGTGTCATTGATTTTAATTCCATTGTTTCTAGGTATTTAGATAGGAAACTACTAGGGCCCATTTATTACTTACTAGGCACTTATGGTAGTGGATACTATTGTAGTTTGTGTGGATTGGCTTTGTTTTTGAGATAAGTCATTTTACAGATTTTAAGCTATGCCTTATAACTTTATAAGGTATTTTTATAGGCTAGGCTATAGACAAAGTCTTGAAGCAAGTAATTTTCATTAGAAAAAAAATAGTCTTTGAAAATCTTGTTGATAAAAAACAACCTAGAAAAAAATACATGAATCATGTTTGGACAAATGTGATTGTAAATAACAAAAAAAAATAGGCTCTTTATACATCGAATGGAAACCGTATTAACAAATTTTAAGATCCTACATCTATATCACTTTTGAAATTAGATACCACACAATTATGTGATTTGCATGCCCAAAAGCAATTAAAAAATGAATGATAGTAATTATCTCAAAGCTTAGACAACCTATTTCACTTCAACAAGAAAAAAAAAGTTAAGCCTTATAGTGAACATGATCCCTAAAAGGTTTCTTTTTATAATTTGTCTTACTTACAAAAGTAGTATTCAGTTTACTAAGAGCATTTTCATGGCAATGACTACACATGCAAGGAGATAAATGCTTGTTACTAAGCATTTTGGTTACAACTTACATTTTTATAATACCTAAAGGATTTAAAACATTAGAAGTATTAGCGCATGTGAATGGAATGGTTTGTGGTTGTCTATAGCTCTTTATTTTCATGTGAACAAACTAGTAGTGCTATTGTCACATAACACGTATAAATCAAATCCTTGTTCACAGTCTGAATATATCCAATGTTCATTGCCTCCAACATTGTCTCCAAATGAAGGAGTCTGAGGCAAGATAAATAACCTAATATATGTGTGTATGGATGTATATATGTATGTATGTATGTATGGATATATATAACATGATAAAATTATTACCTAGTAAAAGGGAAAACCTATTCTATGAGCATATAAAACCCATTAATATTACCTAGATGTTACACATAAGCTAAATAGAAAGAAAAGTTGGTTATGGATATGAATAATCAATGCTAATTAATTTAGCAGGTTTCCAATTCTCCTTCTAAGTTTGGTAGGAACATGAACCCTATTTTCCCATTCTGTCACCAACCAAGTCTAGCAACCTACATTTAACTCAACCCCCAATTTGGCCAATATAGAATCTTGTGCTCTGACACGTGCATTCAATATTGCTTTGAACAAAATGAGACTACTTATAACATAACATTTTTTTCATTCAATCATAATGTAGGTAGTAATATTTTTTTCTAAGATGTTAAAGACCTTGTATCTCCCCCCCCCCCCCCCCCCCACCACCCCCAATAAAAAAAAAAATAAAATTTATGCATTTTTTTTGCACAAAAAACTAGTTTCAAGTTAAAGCAGTTTAATTCCTGCAGTCTCCATCAACCCAACCACTAATTCCAAGTTAAAGAAATTTTATTGTTATAGTCTCCCTCTAGAACTATGAAATAGTACTACACCATATGATAAATGTTAATTCTTGTCAATTAATCAAAATTCATTCTCTGGTTTGTGACAGTTATCCAAAAAAAAAAGATGTTACATGGCTCTTTGTTTTGATCAATTCATTTGTCAGTTAGCATCGATAGAAGTTTGCGAACAAAATACTTACTAAAAATTATGCATTTCATGTCTAGTTTCTTTTTTCTTTTTTATCTATGTCCAAAATTGAACCATTTACTTTTTTTTGGTACAACATATCCGAGAAGAAATGAGGCATAAATTTTAAGTTGATGAATGTCTCGCCTTTGGTATTCAAGTTGGATTGTAGACATAATAATGAAAAATTGTAGAGTGCCTGCAATCCATCAACATTCAACAATCCAATCTTCATGAAACTGAAAAAAAATTGTTAGTTCATAGATTCAACATTTTAAATATGACATTAAATAACCAATTTTTGCAAATTTTTTTATCTTTTTTTACCGTTTTGTCCTATATGCCAAGTCAAGCCCATGCAATGACTTTTAATAGTTCTTATGAAGCATTATACACTTTTACAACATTCATAATAGTCAATACACAAGTAAAGTAAGTACACAGTAATGCCAAAGTTATTAGTCATTGTAGTAAACAGTGAACTAGATAGAAAAAAATTATAGATGATATTATGGAGACGATTTTTACATTGTATGGGTATATGTTTTACCTAAAAAATATATAAAAGTATTTGACTAACAATTTTTTTTGTCCTTATATTATGCATATACATGATGCTTTTTACTTTTATAACTATTTTGCATGTGATTTGTAGAATAATAGAACAAGAATATTAAGTATAATTCAACTTCATATATATATAAGTGGTTAGTTATACAAAAACTAGAGCAATGAACATATCACACAGATTGATATACACTATAATGTATATGAAACAAACATCATAATTCTAATGGATTTGATAATGAATGCAATAGTCATGTTACAGTTACCTTTGTGGTGTTGAAAAGTAAGTCTGTTTCATTTTCACTTTTCCATGAGGGTAGTTGTTGGCCTGAAAATAAACTTTTTTCAGCCATTAAATCATAGTATCTACTATAAAACCCAAGTTCCTAATGCATCAAAATCAATAGCATAACATTTAAATTAGAACAAGGACATTTGAATAGGTCTTAAGCAATAAAAAAAGTAGAAGTTCAAAGAGGGAAGCCCACTAGATGAGGATCAAGATGAAGAGCTTGATAACAACATTAACCAACTTTAGGTATGGCTTGTTTAAGCATGAATGAAATGGACATAATTACCTCTTCATTGATATATGTACATGTGGATTGTAGGACCTCTTGCAACCAGAAACATCAAATGTTTGAATATGAGTAGTATGTACATGGAACTATAACAAATGAAGAAAATGTCAATGCCTATGAAGTAGATGTTCGATGTAAAACCCCAATTAATCAAAAATCTTTGTCATAAGCTTAATAATAACCAATATCTAAAATACAGTTAGTCTCTTAGGATTATGGAAGAAAATGTTACCATAAACATTAATATTTGTGGAGAAGATCTGATTATAATGCCTATTGCAATGTCCTACAACAAGTATTATAGCTTATATCAATTATGTAAATAAATATATGTTAACATATAGAATATTATCAAAAAATAAAATCAAAATCATGCATTCAATATCATATGAACATAAATAATTATTGTTTACCAATTTATATTTAATAGAAAGCATTACTAAGCCTGCAAAATCAATCAGCTTAATTATGTTGGCCTTTGGCGACTTGAAGTCTTGTCTTTATTGTAAAGACATGTTTAGTACCCAAAATAATAAATAGGATCTATTAACCCTTTAAAATAATTACAACACCATCAAACACCTATCTATATGAATTGCATGCAATCTATTCATATCTGGCACATGTAAAAAATGTAGACAGTTAGAATGGAGAATATTCTGAACTACATTGTCTAATAGTTCTTATTTAAAAACTATAAATCAACATATGAACATGGCTTGTAAATAATTACAAAAAATATTCCTTATAAGCATGCAATTGAAGTAACTCAACAATGAAATTTCATTAAAACTAGTACACAGACTAAAAACATGTGTGACAAAAAGAATAATCTCTGATTTAAAAGACACATGAGATTTCAAACAAGTATTAATAGTTATATGACATTATATATATAAAAAAAATTATGTCTTTAGTATATCGGCATACCCATGTATAAAAAAAATCTCATGCAACATGTCATTGTCCACTATTGTACTGATCATAGATAAAACTAGTGACATCAACATCAAATAAGTTGATGGTAATGTTGTAGATAACATAGCCACAAAAAGTGGTTGTAAGAAGTGTTAGGAGTGTCAAACAGTCATTATGTTTAGTTTTGAAAGCACTGAAGCAACCTGAAGTCAAACAAAAGAAAAAGAAATCAGTAATATGATTTATTATTAGAAATAATAAATGGTTTTTGAAATCCAAAATCATGTAAACAAATGAATATCATAACAAACTTACTAATTTGTATTTATACTTATTTCATGTATAATTGCAGAAGCTATGCCATCCTTTGCAATTGTAAATATGTCATGCAGCTAGAATTTTCACAATGTAAAAATTGTTGGGAAAATGTCATGTTTATATTGTTCAAATGATGTTGCTATTAACGATGGCAACAAAATTTAGAACATAGGCTTCTACAATATGCATTCAATCTTTGTCTCTACTATGCATGTTGCAGGTTAGTGCATGAACAAAAGTATGCCTCGAGTTTGGAAAGCATATTGGGTAATGCAAAGGATCATCATGTTCAAGATCCATTCCCAAAATTGGATGTTTACATGAATTACATATAGGAGCTGAAAGGGGACTATATAAATGTTTTTTGGCTTCAATGTTCCCATGACCTATGTATTTTACTATTGGTTAATTGTGTTTTTTTTAAACAAAATTTTTAAAACTAAAAATATAATTGCAAATTATTCTAAGCTAGCAAAAAAATAAAAATATATAAATAAATAAATAAGTGTTGCCTCAATGTTGGCTATAATTATTATTTGCAAGTATCTTTTGGTGGATTTATCATCCAACAATTCAATAAATGATGCAGAGTTCACGTGAAATACTCAAGAACATTTTGGTCCATTACATATCATGTTTTTGAAAATGTATATTGGTTGTTTGTCGGACATGAGCTCATCTTGTATTGCATGGCATAACTACTGATATTGCTCATTAAGTTGAATCTAAAAACAAATAGTTATAATTAATTTGTAAATATTTAAGAGCATAATATAAAATAAAGCAATATGTAAGTGACTAAAAGCTTACAATTATAGTTTTATGTTTTATTTTGCCATCCTTAACATACAAGTTAAACTATCAGCTTGTTTGCTAGTAGCTAGTAATCAAATCTCCAAATGAGCCTATTTCAAAGGAATCATTAGATATTATGATATCGACGATTTCATAGTCAGCTGTAAGTTTACATTTTTTGCAAACTGTAGGGATGTTTTAGATAGTTGACTTTGCAGTCAACATAATTCAAACACTGACATCCGCTCTTTCATATGTTGTTTTTCCTTGATCATGAAATTATAAATACAAATACTTTTTCTAGGAGCCACATATGATTCAAATTTTGGAATTAATTTGTCACTAATATTAGTTGTTATTGTCATTTGTCCATAAACATCAACCAAATCAATGTAATGATCAAAGGAGCTATATTTATGATATGGGTAGGACCATAAATTGTTAGAATATCTCTTTTAAACATGGTACAAGCTTTACCAGTGCAAATATCCAATATTGTACATGGTAAAGTTGTTTTTGTTTGAGTGCTGAAAGAAAAAAGAGAAATAATGCTTTTTTTTAGAAGACAACAAAGAGAGTATGAGTAAAATATAATTTTTTTCTTCTTTTTTCTCTCTTTCCATGTTTTTATTTCTCTCTCTTCATAGAAGTAGTATCATTGAAGTAATAATGAAAAAAAGATAAATGATTTAAGACTACAATTTTTACAATTGTTGTTTTATGGATTCTGTTTGACTAGTCCTAGGTAAAGTTGTTTGTTTTTGTTGAAGATCTTCTATCTTGACAAGACTATCTACTATTGAATCCATGTTTTGTCTTTTGTTCCTTTCTTGAGTTAAAATGACTTTTTTTTAATTGTTTCAAAGAAGAAATTTTGTAAACAAATATGTCATGAAAAATGTGTGTACAATTTTCAAGTAACGAGGCAATGAAACATATGAAATAGCATGATTCTTTCTCAATTTGATTTATAGATAAATACAATAAACGTAAAGTATAAATTCCTATAGACAAAAGATTTTGAATAAGAAAGAACATAATGCTTAAGTTTTAAAGTAACAAGATATATATTAACTTGATTTATGTTGAATTCATATGATCAAGTAATATTATCTATTACTAGACAAAATACATTATGATCATTCCAATATGTTTCTACTATTACTCCCTTATTATATTGTGCTGTTGTGTTTGTCCAAACATAGTCTATGATTATGCTTCTAGTGTGCTTATATATATGTTGAAGGAAATGCATGTTAGAAGCTGACATATGATTTTCAAGTAGATTTGTTGACTTATTCGACAAAGACATGTCAATGTTAAAGTCCCCTAATATGTAGATTTTTGTACATTACTTACATTTAACAATGTTCTTTCAATAACATTGATAATATCTAAGATAGAAACAAATAGGGATGCATAGATGTTAATAATTATAGATTCATGTCCATGTATTTCAATGTGTATTGCCAATACTTCCACCTCATTTGCTATGTATTGCATTGGGTTTGAAGTGATGACATGGATTTTCACACATATCATGATACCATGGATGTTATGTATCAGGTTACAAGTTAAGAAATTTGGGATATAGTTAAACAAATTGCTAGATGTAACATATGTTTCATGTAAGCATAACACATCACATCTCATCAAGTCATAGTGATTGATAATGTCTTATACATGAGGAGAAATATGATGAGTATTCAAGGAACATATAATAATAGAAGAAGGCTATATGTGATCGAATACTACGTTCCAATATCCATTTTGACTCTGATTCTAATCTTGACATCTCCATAAAAAATTGGGTCGACTGCAAAGTTTTTCTCTATAAGTGGAGTTAGTAAATATAATGAATCTATGATTTTTACATGAGAGATATATTTATACACTAATCCATGTCCTGCTATGCCAATCAATTTAAACAAAACACCATGCATAATGAGGCCTTGGGACCTATGCACTATACGTACACTGATAGCTATATTGGGAACTGGCTAGGAGTCCAATTGGGCTCAACATATCTTTTATACAAATGAGTACGCTTTGTTCTTTGAAAATGTCCAATATCAATGTCATTGAATTTAATCTAGACAATGTCATTATTTTGTTCTTTGTTACACATTTTGAATATGCCATCGGATTTATTGACCAAGCCTTCTTGCATGTCATAATTCCCAACAAATAGATCTACTAGCATATTTGGTTTTGATATAATTTTCATCAAAAAGCATAAGATATTAGCATGTCCCTCTTTTCCATCATATGTATTGCCTTCTTTGTCTATTGCATCAATAACAATTGCTTCATGCAGAACAATTTCAAGCATTCACTTATTTTGTGCTTCAACATCAATCTTTAAGTAAAAGAGATATAGAAACAAAGGATCATTTAGTGTTGAAATAAAGCATAAATTATTAAGATATGCTATATCATTTGTTGTGTGAAAGCATGTATGTATTATGTTCAATATCAACATAAATACTTCATCATTTTATCTCATGGTTC
Organism: Torreya grandis; assembly: GCA_037957365.1. Lineage (NCBI taxonomy): Eukaryota > Viridiplantae > Streptophyta > Pinopsida > Cupressales > Taxaceae > Torreya > Torreya grandis. The sequence goes on from JARHVA010000786.1 coordinate 3,786,774, forward strand.
ATTACAACTAATAAAATTTTACGTTCTCTTGCCAAAAAGAATATAGGATTAGCTTGCCATTCGTTTTTGGATGTTCAAAGATCAAGCAATCATTTACATATTGGACTTAATAAAAGTCTCCACAATAGAGAATGTCAACATTGCCAAAGTGCATTATCGATAGTTGCATAATGTCACATAATCATTTGTCAATGTAATATAATATTGTTACACCTACAAGTGATATCTAATCAACCATAAATATATGTAATTGGCTATAGTGTTTAGACAATACATCTAGGCATTTAATGTTCATTGGTATAAGCTCTAACTTGTTAAATAGTAATAGGAATGCATAATGCAGTGTCACTTGATTGCCATTATATGCAGTTTTTCCTGTATATGCAAGAATAAGGCCATTGGCCTAAAATAATAATTATCAATAGAATGCCACATTAATGGATAAAAAATTATTGGTAAAAAAGATAGGATAAGGAAGTATAATTGAGTACCTCTTCCTACGAGTTAGTTCAAGCTTAACTTCGAAGGAGCTTCTAAAGGAAACCTAGGCACGTCAGGGGTGGGATGTATCATTCAGGATTATTATGGATCCCTTATTTGAGCCATGTCTAGGAAGATTTAGGATGGTTCTAATAACAAAGCAGAAGCCCAAGCGCTTGCAAGCAAAAATGAATTGGCCATCCAATGTGCTTTACCAAAGTTGATTGTTGAGGGTGATTCTCAAGTGGTCATTTTGGATTTTGAAAAGAAGGCTACTTCTTGGCATCTAGAGAATAGTTTGAAGAATACCTGGAGGAATCTGGAGGCCTTTTATTCAGTTAAGTGTAAACATTATTATTGAGAGGCTAATTCGATGGTGGATTTCCTAGCAAACTGTGGTACTGATCAAGTGGAAGTTTGTTGGGTGGAAAATGTGAGGGATGCACAGGAAGATTTTCCATCTATCTCAATGATCGATCTTGGCTAAATTCTCTCCATTATTTTTACTTTTATATTGCTTTACCCACAAAGTAATTACAAAAGCCACTAGTTATTTTAGTAGGGGTCTAAATATAACAAAGTGGGAATTAGCCAAAACATGTGTGTTGGCCATCCTAACACCATTTTTCCATCATTGCATGGAATTATTACATTGGATGTGGTAATCAGATGGAAGATTTGCATTTATAAGGAAAGGTGGGATTGATTGGCAAGACTGATAGCCACCTGAGGCATGAGGGAGTCATGAGGCTTCCCTCTCACCTCATTATATCCCCAGCCATCTTGGTCCTTATCTACCTTCATTACATTTGTGTTCATAGTTTTCTCTTTGTTGTGTTTTGTGTTTGAGGTCGACTTTACGAAAAATGGAGAATGCGGGTGAGATTGCTTTGGCAACTGCGTGTGTGTATGGAGCCAATGAAGCTCGTGAAATAGATTTCGATGGCCAAATCTCATGAGCACATCTCAAACACATCTTTTAGATGTTGATCAAAGAAATTTTTGGTGTTATAGATGATATTCTCGATCAAGATTTTCTCATGAAGGGTGTTAGAAACAGGGATAATTATGAAATGGCAACAATTTTTGTGTCCAATTTTATATTCCTAGTGTCTGATTCATAAGTGGTGGGGAAGGTCATGGCTTTCTATGTACATCCAATGTTTTGCATTGGTCTAGTTAAGAATATCCTACTCCATGATTTAACCCCACTCCCAAATTCGTCATTTTTTGGGCAGGATGATTTAGGGGTTGTCTCGACTTCTGCTTTTAGTGAACTTGAGACGAGGTTTATGATCTTCCTAGGTTTTGTCGAAGTTCTACAAAAGAAGGTAAAGTCACTGGACATGAAGGTTGGGAAATTTATTTCTCTACCTCTAATGATGTAGCTCAAATGCCCAATTCTAGAGATGGTTCAATTGAAGTCTTATTGTCATGACCAACGGTGTGTGGAAGCAATTAGAAAGTTGGTGAAATGGGTTCTCTAGGGTAAGGTGGAAGTGCCTCTGTGGTATAAAAAATATTCGGTGGAGGAATCGGGTCTAGACACTCTTGTGGGCATCAATCTCCATTAGCATCTTCATCTGGTGGTAATGCTCTGATGAATCATGTAAAAGGTGATGAAGTTGTAGAAATAGCAGAGGAGCTAGATGGTGGCATATGGGAAATCATCCCCCTGATTGATAAGGATGATGAGGTTAGTGCTGGGTTAAACTTCTAATGCTATTTTATGTTGATGTTAGGGCCTTTCTAGTTTTTTGGTGGTCAATTCATAATGTATGGGTTTTCTATTGTCTTTTGTGTTGCACCCCTATTTTTGTGGGGTTCTTAGCTGGTGGCTATTAATGGCATTAGTTTTTCTTTTTGGTTTATCGATTGGCCATTGGGCCATTTTTTGTAAACATTTCCTTTGTGGGTTGGGAGCCCAATATAAACCCCATATCTATCTAAAAATAATTATCAATAAAATTAGAGTAGATATGAATAAGCATTTCATATATACATTTCGTTGTTAAAGTCTTGCCTATACCTGCACCTCCAGTAAAAAACTAGTACAATGGTCAGTTTTTATTTAAACATTTTTTAGGCAACATCTCTTAAAATTGCTTATTATTCAGTTTTAAACATACATCTACATTTATAGTATTCATCATTGTTAGAAAAAATGGATGATGATCAATTTTAAATTGTTTTGAACTTTGCTTATAGGGTACAAAGTTTGTTAATGGAAATTCCATGTGCAGATCACATTCATATTGCATGGATTTTGTTGTAGTTGAAGTGAATGTAGTATCATATGTGCCATCAACATGGACCTCAATCTGGAAAGAAACATGTTCTATGTTTCCCTAGTTTGGATTTGCATCAAAATTGAACTTGGCCTCGTTCAACTTTATAATGTTAAGTTACAACTTGTATGCCTGCTTCCATGTTTCAAGATTTTGTTTCAATTATTTTCATTGTTTCAAAAGGGGACATATAACAATAGCCATTCATGACAATTTTTTTCAATATCAAGATTATATAACATGAAGTTTTTTTCTTTTCAATGATTTTCCATTTTTTGATATTAGGAAATAAATTAAGGTAGGTAAATGTGGTCAATGTTAATAGACGCACAATGTAATAGTCTATAAGAGATTGTCATATCACATTTTTAGACTCATCTAGTTCCTGTCTAAGGATAATTAAAAGTTTTAAGATAAATGTTCATTCATCAAGACAATATGTATTTATGAATACACATGTTCTTGAACTCTGATTCAATGGCAATGATCATACCAAATGGACAACTTGTTATGTAAATATTTGTTGGTATTTCAACATTACATTTCCAAGCCTATGTAACATATGGATAACATCTATGTTTGTCTCTACATGTTTCTTTCATATCTATTTAAAAACATGTGTGGTCTTTGAACTCCCCTTTGTCATATATGAGCTACAATATGTTGTTGCAACATATGCATTTAGTATAAATTGTGTGTTTGTATTGGATTACCATAAATATGGCATGTTTTTTATAAAATTATTGCTCTATACTTGTGACACCCTATGAACAAGGAATATGGTGGGATGAATAACTTTAAATTGTACTATTATTATGTATTTACACTCGGTCATACTTAGATTTTGCAAGAAAGTGTAAAAGCCATATGAAGAAATGTATTAGTTTATGCTTACTAATTCATAAATTCACTTCAACGATATAATTTCAAGCTCATCTATTTTTATAGGTGGTTTAAGAATCATTATTTGTTGCACTAGAAATTGTGGAAGGTTGTATCTAAAATTCTTTTCTTTTGATTTTTACAACTTATAGTATGATGGTGTATTTACAATTTATGCACGTCACTTTCTAGATTGTCAGTATCACAAGTTATTTATTTGTTTATGAAATCTACAACTGTCAAATTTTCATCCTTTCCATATATCAGTGCATCTTTTATCAATGACAACCAATGATCATGAGCATTTCCTTTTTGCTGAAATTTTGTCACACAAAAAGTTGATGATTTTGTCCTACAATAATTAGCATCACATAATAGATGTCTCAATGCATTGATGTAATGTATATGATAGCATGTACATGTAACTGGATCAATTCTTATAAAAAAAAAATCATTATTTGTTTTGTCAAGTTTATCCAGTTCATGGTTTTTGTTTCGATTGTATTTTAGATGTAACTATTTCATTGCATGCATCAATGGCTATCAATGATGTTTGACACTTGAAAAGTTAAAAAAAAATGTTGGTGATCCTAGTTGATGTATCATGGCAAATTCATTTTTTTAGACTTTGCAAGTAATTAGGTGATATACATATTATTTTTAAATGTATGTATCTAATTTTTTATTTAAGTAACTTTTCTAAGTTTGGTTTGTATTTGACATCTCTTGCCAAAAGTTTTTCCCCTTTAGTTATGCCTTCTTGATTCGAACCCACACGTCTTTCTAAATTAATCTATGATTATTTTTATTGCAAGGTGATATGTGAATTGACGATTACCATGTAATAATTCCCATTGTGGTATTTTTGGTATGAAAATATTGATGTAATATATTCATCATGAGTATTTCCAAAGAAAAGTGTTGGAAAATTCATCTCTTTCAAGTCCTTGTCTCTAAAAATTCCGAATGGATGATTATCTTCGATGATACTATTACAATCACCTTATCTTCTATTGATGCAATAGACATCGAGTCTACAAAGCCATGCTCCAGAGTATCATTATAATAGTCCCCATCCATGTCAAAAGATAGTTCATTTCATTATCGTTATTACTTTTAAATTCATCAGAGAAAATACTATTGTTTTCATTATCAGTCTTAATTTGCACATTATGAGCAATGTACAATTTTATTATGCATGGTTCCTGTAATGCTTCCATAATGAGTTTCAGATGAATAGTTATGTGTTGATATGCAAATTTTTATTCTAATTAACTTTTTAATGTTATAATGATTGTTGTTTTTTCATCTATAGATTTGGGCAACACATTTTTAATTTTATCAATGTTTGATGGAAGATTGATAATTGGACTTTTTAGTCGAATATGAGGTTTGCTATAACCCAAATATCTTATCTGTGAAAATTTTATCCTCAATGTAACAAGTCTTTCTTCAAGATCTAATAGTAAAATCACAAATTTCAAGCGTTTGCTTTCTCTAATATCTGTAGGTGTTACAAATCTAGCAAACATTCCACTTTTTAACAATTGATTGCAGTTTACACGTATTTTATTTTTATAAATAACTTTATTATTTTCCATTAATTGTTGGCACATGTCCTTTTTAGCTTGATGAAATTGTCTTATATTATGTTTAAAATGTAGTTGTTTACAAACTGCATAAACAATTATAGGTGTAGGTTTGACCTAACCCTTTAGGAAATGAAAAATTACAGGGAATTATATCAAATATGACACATAAGCCTTATGGATTAAATTGGATCACCCTTTTTATAGAATCCTTATTTTGTCTAAATGTATTCCTTGTGGAACAACTAGTTATCTTCAAAGAGTTGGAAGATGAACCCTTTCGACTGAGCATTGTGAGTGCATAATGTCTACCCTATTGAGTAAATTAGTGCCCCATCATTCATGAGGCTTATGAACAAGATCCTAAAACATTATTGATAACTTTAGGTTGATCATCCTCTGTGATGATTAGACCTTTTTGTGTTCTAAGAAAAATTATAAGGGAAACTTGCGCTAGGGTTATATCTTTTTGTTAGTAGTATATTTTGTTCACCTGGGTAAGTGTGGTTTGTTTGATGGAGATATATTTCCTTGGGAATGTTAATTTCAAGGTAGGGAATGTCGATGGATCCCTTGAAGATCAATACCACCTTTAAGTGATTGACATCCTCCTTATCATCGATGAGTATGGTATGTGACATTAGTGGATTCTACCATGTTGGGATTAATTTCTTGTGGATTGTTATTCTATCACTTCCTTGTAGACAAGGGAAAATATTTTGCTAAAGTTAGCACATAACATACCTTATGAGGATTAGATAATCTTTCCTTATTGATTGAAAATAACATACGTCCTTTGAGTGGATTTATATTTTATATGTTAACAAATGAAATGTTCTTACTGATTATACCCATGTAACTTTTCATAAAAATTCTTCCACAATCCTCAACCTTGGTAGGATATAGTTGTAGACATCTAATTCCTAACACTATTCATGTTGAAATTTTTAATATTACTCGATTTGCACTCAAATTCACAATTTAGGCCCAAATCACTAAAAATGCACTAAATGGTTCGGGCTTATCATATACAAGTGCCAATTTAAGCTGATGTATCCCTAAATGGGGTGATGCATTTTATGTGACTTCTAAATTTGATCAATTAATTTCAAGTCAAAATGACAATTTTGCCTTTTTGTGCTCTGGATCACTCTTTTCTTCTAATTCATTAGTACATGTCACATACCTTTATTATTTTGTGTCAACAACATCCTAAATAGGATAACAATTTATACACATCTAACATTGCCTTCTAATTCCTCCGAAGTAAAATTATGACCCAATAATATGACTTTTTGATCATTTTGATTAATTGTGCACCAATTTCCAAAGAATTGCACTAAAAGTGATTAATCTTGTTTAAGCTAATTAATTTTAATCAAGAGCTTAAGTGGATTTTCCATGGAGGTTATTGATTATTTCATTATTGGAAATTGATTCTCAATATCTACATCACCTAGTGACATGATATATGGGGTGGCATCCATAAGCCATAAATGCAACAAATATCTGGATTATAGACACCTATGGCTAATTAATGCCTCTCCCTTCAAATAATTATGAGGATATTTATAGATTTAAGAGCAAATATTAGATTAATCCATGGCCATACATATCAATCTCAAGATGGCTGGTTATGGTTGATCCCAGCCCATTTGGAAACTCTATAAATAGAAGACCTCTCTTCCTCATTTTTAAGCTAAATTATTGTAAACTTAAAATGTAAAATTATCTCCATGATATTTCTTTGTGTTGATCATTTTGTTTTATTTACAAGATTCATTTGATAAGCATATATTAAATTTATTATCTTGAGCCTAGGTTGTGCATAGTGGTCTTGAGATAATGGAGGAGCTTGGAATCCATTGTTGGCAAAGACAAGAACACTAGATCAAGGGGAAAAACATGCTTGGAGCCGCTCTTGGATGGTGCAATCATTTGGGAAGGTAATTGGTATTGTTTTCTTTTAATTTGTTTTTCATTATCATTTGAAAACCCCGATAGAAAAAGGTTAGCTTAGTTTGTTAAGTTCTTTATGCATTTTTCATGGATTTATTAACTAATGTTTGATGAACCAACATTATAATATAATCCTACAATAGTCATTTGCTTTGTTTTAGATAGAGAGATTGTGTAGCTAGAATGGATTGATACATTAACATGTATTTACCTTTTTCCTTTAGTGTAAAACATGAGGTGAGTTTGGCACTTTTGTGTTGATAAGTGTCTAATGGTTTCTTGCAACGAGTAGTTGTTATGCTTGTTTCATATCTTGTGGAGGTATTGAATAGTTTTTGTACAAGATGGTTGATTCCTTAGCTCCATAATCCCCCTTGGTGTAATTTTAGAGCCACATTGTTTAGTAAGAGTATATTCATAAATTGTGAAATTTCCTTTTGATGTGGTGTAGTTTGAAAATGTTTTAGTCTTTCATTTTGGATTTTAAAGTGCATTTAATATCACCTTTTATGGATTCATTCTTGTTTAATTCAAAGTTATCTAGCCATTGATTATTTGAATTTTTATTAAAATATTAGAGCTCCTTTTTTTCTTTAATTATGTTTAATTTTTATTAAATTGGGGTTTTTAGGCATATTTTACTTTCTTGCTCTTTGGATTTGATTCAATTGTTAGTATATCCTCCTTGTGGATTGAGTTGCAATTTTTAGCCCATTATAACTTTACTCTTTCATTGGATTTGAAAAATTTATGTTTGGTTTTGTGGTACCTGTTGTTAGAGGTACAATCATTGAGAGGGGTGGGGTTGAATCAATGATGCCAGATAAACCAATTCAATTCCCAATTCTTAAACATTTAGCCCATACAATCATGATGCATACAAATTGACCAGTGCAATGAACAAGGAAGATATAGTAGGATCAAACACATAACACATGTTATATATGGGAAACCCTCTTGGGGGATAAACCCACTGAACCCTACAAGATGAACTGCAGTCCTATAAAGACAAGATTCAACATTTAAACTATCACCAACTAATCAAGGAACACCCATCCCTTAATTTAGTGAGACATCCATCCCACGAGGAACCAACCCCCTAGGAAACCAAGCACCAACCCAGCTACCTTGATCTGATCTCCACTTATGATCTGATGTCTTATACATCTGATGATGTATTTATCTTACTTTCTCTCTTTCCCCTTTACACTCTCACAAACATGCACACACAAACAATGCATTTAGAACACCCTTTTGGATCACTCTTCACTTCTTAACACATACATAATTAGAAAACCTACAACAACTGTATCACAACATCAACAACATGACCTATAGGTCATGCACATAATCCTCAACTTGCTCTTATCTTCAATCAATACACTAAGCACACTCATTCAATCAGCATTTAGGGCTTACTCATTCAATTTCCCTCTTTTGGGCTCATTAGGTCCAATGACCTATGTGTTCACCTTCATCACCTTGATCAAACAAGCATGATTAATCTTATTCAATCTAGGTTGGTCCTCATTGACATGTGTCTTATCTTTCAAAGGTTATCTCTTTTGCTTAGCTCTTCGCTCTCTCAATTCCAATCTCTCTCAAGCTGCTTCTAGGGCTAACTTGCTCAAAATGCCTCTTCTAGGCTCATTAGGTCTAATGATTTGTGTGTCCTCATGCATCAACTTGATTAGATAAACATGTCTAATATTTTTCACACTCTGATGGTCCTAATTGACATATACCTTCTCTTTCAAAGGTTCTCTCCGTCACTTGAATCCACACATACACAACTCACATCAAAATAGGCCAATTATGCATAGTATTTATACCATACACACATCTAACCCATCTTGGTCAGGCAAGTTACTTACCATATTTATTATACCTTTGAAATATGTCTTCATACACATTACATGTAGTAACCCTACACTCCTTAGGTTGGCCATTACCTTATTGACCCCAAACCACCATTAGGTCTTGGTGAGACCTAAAATAATTAGGCCTTCACATCTATACATTACTCTTGTAACCTCTTTGATGACCTTCAACCTCCACCAATGCTTAAAACATATCAAACATGTCCAATAGACTCTTTCTCACTCCCTCATGGGTCCATGCCACTTGGAACACCAACTCAACACTTGAACTTATCAATTAGGTCCTCTCACTCTTTAGGCCTTCATACACAAAAAACATAGTCTCAAAATTATGAAGCAAAAACTCAAAAATTTCACATATCCATATGATTAGATCATATACCTCTGCAACACCTCCATGTTTTTTAGACACTTTAACATAGGCTCTAAACACTCAAATCAACTCTTTCAAAATGATCACTCAGATTGGTCATATACAGTCAAAATATAATTATACTATTTTGACTCTCCATATCTGATCAAGGGCATATAATGACATATAATATTTTTAAATAAGACTTAGAGACTTATAGAACATCTCCATACTCATTTGACTCTTCAATTCTACCTAGAACACCTTCAACTCACTCCTGCAACATGGTCACTCAATCTGCTAGTGCATACAACAAACACAATCAAATTCTAAACCTTTGTTCACATTGAATATGGATTGGTCAAAACTCCAAAATCTATAAAAATAGTATTCATGGAGTCTAAAACACTCTCTAATAGTTAGTTCATCTTGAAACATCAAAATACTATCAAGAACAACTTAATTATCCTTCTCGGGTTACTTGTAGAACATGGTCAAACATAGTGTCAACCTTAGAGATAAATATATTTGATAGTACAAACATTAAAAACTTATAACTTAGTTATCTATATGTGCCTTTAAGTCCTCTTCAACTTTGATTTTTACTTCACCATGAAATTTGTCCTGGATAAAAAGATATAGCTCAAATACTACATACTGGTTATTCTTTTTATTAATTCAAATGCCAACGATCACTGGTTAAACATCTAAAAATTTGTCTTCATCTCATGATCCCTAGAAAATTTGAACAAATATGTACCATTTATCTCCTCATAAGTATCCTGGATTTAATCTAAAATGCTTACCGTTGATCTTAGATACGTGCTTCCATAATCAAGCCACTTGGCAACCTCACATGCCCTCTACATATCTTGTTGACTTTTTGACTTAATAGTACCATTAGATCATTAATGATAAGATCACATACTCTATTGGATCTTTATCTAATAGGTTTCACGCTTGTTGTTAGATCTACTACTCAAAATCCATGATTGTGACACATGTCACTAGCATATGCAATAGTAGGAACATTTGATAATTTGACTTCATACATGTCATTGGATCACTATCTAACAAGATCACATGCTCCATTAGATCCTTATTGGATCAAATTAATTTCTCTCTATTCGATCCTTAATTTTATTGAATGATTGTCGTAGATCTTCAATATCACAAATTTGGCTAAGTATGGGAACTTAGTAAACTCTACTTGGGAAGATAACTTTGTACCTTAATAACTTTTGCTATGATCAATGTCCAAACCTAAAATTAAACCACATGATCACCTCTCATAGGGGAATCCATCCATGTATCAAATTGATTATAAAACCTTCACATGTATGAAATATGATGTCATCAAACTGCTTACTCAACTTTATCCGTCAAAAAGACTTCTTGAGCTTAGACATTTATATGATTGTTCTAATAACTTTTGTTCACTTCCATAAGCACCCCAAACACTTAGAACAGCCCATAGGGTATCTGTAACATGTCCACATCATCAATATCATCCACCATCTACCTATCAAAGTCAAACACTATAAAACCATGTAGGAACACTAAAACTCATTGAAGCACACTTTGTCAGTGTCATCCTAGCACACATGACACCTCATCAACATCCTTTGTCACCTTGGAGACATCATTGATAAATCTCCAACAATACACCCCTTTTTCATTGATGTGAAACACCAATACAAAGCTTATGCTTAGACTCTATCTCTCTCTTCAGGCACTTTCTCCCCCTTTAACACAATGACAAAGTGGGCTCAACTCCTAATCCAAGGACCTGAAAAGACTTCAAGGACAAATAATAGGAAAGGACCACCTCTGAGAGATTAAAAAAACTCCTCCTAACATTGTGTATACCTCTTATTACCTTGAGCTTCTCAAACATGCTTCATGACTACACTCTTCTTTGATCATACATAACTTTTATGAAGACAAAACATACATGAACATAAAAAACTGCATGAAATTACCTTTAAAACATTAAGAGGGACTCCCCCTAAGTCACCTAAGCTTAAAAACCCTTTGAACACCTTGGTCTTTTGGAGAAAAATACCAAAATGTCCACTTCTTCATACTAGCCTTTCTTAGAGGCCTTATGGCCCTACCTAAACATTGCAACATGCATAACTCTATATGTAGATACCCTCATGACTTGAAATTCCATATCTTAAGCATTATCATATTACCCCTCATTCATTCCAAAATTATACACTTAGATCTTCCTCTACAACATACATCCTTCACAAACCCACTAGCCAATTAACCCTCCATTTATACAAATCCTCCTACATGGAACCAACCATGTACTTTTAGAAGACTATGAAAGACATTTTGAGCACCCATTTGGCTATTTCAACTAGTTAAGTAGCCTCAGACCTTAACTCGTTAGGTAAACGACTTTTCTAACAAAGGCTAAAACACTAGGTTTGTAAAACAAAAAAATGTCAACATACTATCTTCCAGTCAATGCCATCACTTGAAACTTATTTCACACCCATAGGTCACCAATTAACACTTCTTGACAAAACATTGAGCTCATAATCCTTTGGGAATATATACTTCCTATACCATGGTTTTTGACTTGCATACCCTTAAACACAAACTAGGAAACCCAAAAGCAAACAAAATTCTCTAATTGCACACAAAAGACCTTCAAGGCTTTAAAGCACCTAGAGCGTATCTAAATAAAGTCATCACACCTTTTTATGCCACTAATACACCTTGACAACTTGAAATTCTTCAAATTGCACCTAGAAATCTTCATACCCAGCCTGCATACCTTGCACATATAATAGTCAACATGCCAAAACACCAAAAACTGATCATGACATCATTTTTACATCACCAAGTCACCTCATCCACTTTGGCAAACCAAACTCAATTGATATCAACTCTCTTTTGTCTTCCAAGTCCCAAAAACCATCAAATTTGCAAGATTGACACTCACTAGATATTGAACACTAATTTTCAAATGGTCAAACTAAATAAATGACCATAACTGATTCTTTTGACCAAAAAACACATGAAACCTCATGGATTAAACTTGTGCCAATCTTCTTCACTTCCATAAAAACCTTTCCTTCATTCTTCAACATTTGACCAACTAATCCAATCATAAAAAATTGACAAGAACTCACCTTTACGACTAAAGTCCCTGAATACATCTTCTGAATCATTCCATCAGAACACTTAGGAATAGATTCATAAAAATTCATCGCTCCCCCTTAACCAAGAATATATTATCACGACTTTTCTTGTCCTAAACAAGACTTGTTTGAAGACACCTTCACCCTTGCATAAGCTTCCAACTTCATACCAATCTCTAAACTTCTTGGACCCAAGAGACCTTCATGAATTTATTTATCATGCAACACAACCAAGACCTAACAAGCATCCACCATGCTTCCTCTTTCTATAAAGTGTCTCCTTGAAGCTTAGAGAGAGACACCCCTTTGACATAGTGGGACTAAAATTTTGAAAAATTAGGAGACTCCCATATCTCCATACTCTCATTTGACTTGCAGTCCTATCTCACCATTAAATTGACTTTGAATGGATCTTCAACTTCATTCTTTGCTTCAAACTTGTCAACAAATTTAGACAATAGAAACTCTTGAATTTCCTTCATGTCTATCATGGAAAACAAACCATATTTGGTCTCAAGCTGATCTCTCTTAATAGACTTAGGTCTCCAAATCCATATTTGACCTCTTCCTTGAATTCTAAGAGCTCCATACACCTTATTTTGATTTGTAAACTCATTCAACTTGTTCTTGCAATATCTAGAAATGTGGCCAACTCTATGACATTTGAAACAAATAATATCATTCATACCTTTTGCTTGATGATAATTATGATCTTCCTTTGACTAATTTCTTCTCCTCTTGCACTCTCTAGCTGGTCTTCTTTCTTACACTTTAGGAGCCTATTTGAACTTATCTTGACAAAATGGTCTTTACTTACAAAACCTAGTAATATGACCAACTATTTGACAATTATAGCAAATAATGTCTTCCATACCTTAACTAGAATAAGGTAGTGATCTCCCTTTTACCAATTACTTCTTACACAATCCTTTGCTCTATGACCAACAAGATGAGAAACAAAACAATGGCTTGTCATAGATTTGGCATACCTTGAAGCATTTGGCTGTCTGATTGGATTCTTTATTTTTCTCTTGACCTGATATGACTTGATGTTTTTCATGCTACCATCCTTTTTGTCTTATTCTGATCTCCTTTGATCTTATTCAAGCTTGTCTATCTTGACTATGACCTTTTCATGCTCATCCTTCAGAGAAACAAGACTAGTCATCGATTGAACATATTCATCTTCTTTATCTCTCATGCTTGAACTTGTAGCCTCTAATTGAATTCTAAGATCTCTGATGGTCTCATTATCCTCCTTATCTTCTTTAACCATGTTATCATTCAATATACATGCTTGCTCTTCCATGGACTTGATCAGTTCTCTATTCTTCTTTTCCTCTCTCATAGACTTACCTAATAAAATTTCCTTAAGAGCTCTAACTTGTGCTTCAATATCATTGATCACATAACTCATTTTGTGATTCCTCTTCTTTTGCTTCTTCAGATGATCAAGGGCACTCATGAACTCAACTTTTAGATCCACATCAACTTCTTATTCTTCATTTTCATAGCAAACTTATTCGTCACACATGATGTCTTCTTCCTTATAACAACTTTCCTCTTTAGCCAAGAGTAGAACACCATTTTTATTATAGTCATCATCCTTTCAGACATTATTAACCAAAATTTTTGTTGATTACAACCAACCTCCAAGCTTCAATCTCATTGATCTTGCATACTTTGTTTGTTTTAAGAGAACTTTATCATCGTCACTTTTATTACCACAAATGGATGAATCTCTTTGCACTTCACAAATAGCCATATTGTACCTTGGATCACCTTCAAGTGGTTAAAATTGCATAGAATGTCATGATATGATACTAATTATTAGAGTTATAATCTCTAGGAGGAGGGGGGTGAATCAATGATGCTGGATAAACCAATTTAATTCCTAATTCTTAAACATTCAACCCATACAATCATGATGCATATAAATTAACCATTACAATGAACATGGAGGATATAACAAGATCAAGCACATAACATATGTTATATGTGGGAAACCCTCTTGGGGGATAAAACCCATTGATCCTTGAAAGATAGGCTACAGTCCTATAAAGACAAGATTAAACATTTATACCAATACCAACTGATCAAGGAACACCCATACCTTAATTTAGTGAGATACCCATCCCACGAGGAGGAACTACACCCCTAGGCAACCAAGCACCGACCCAACTATCTTGATCTGATATCCACCTTTGATCTAATGTCTTCTACACATGATGACATGATTCTCTTACTTTCTCTCTTTTCGCTTTACACTCTCACAAACTTGTAAACACAAGTAATGCATATAGAACACCCTTTTGAATCACTCTTCACTTTTTAGCACATACACAATCTGAAAACCTACAAAAAATCTATCACAACATCAAAAACATGACTTGTAGGTCATGCACATAATCCTCAACCTACTTTGCTCTTCAATCCATCCACTAAGCACATTCACTCAATCAGCTTCTAGGGCTTACTCACTCAATTTCCCTCTTCTAGGCTCATTAAGTCCAATAACCTATGTGTTCACCTTTATCACCTTGATCAAACAAATATGATTGATCCTCTTCACTCTCTATTGGTCCTTAGTTACCTATAACTTATCTATCAAAGGTTCTCTCTTTCACCTGGGTCCTTGCTTTCTCAACTCTAATCTCTCTCAAGCTGCCTTTAGGGCTAACTTGCTCAAACTACCTCTTCTAGGCTCATTAGGTCCAATAACATATGTGTCCTCTTGAATCAACTTGATTAGATAAAAATGTCTGATCTTTTTCACAATCTAATGATCCTAACTAACTTGTACCTTCTCTTTCAAATGTTCTCTCCTTTGCTTGAATCCACACATGCATAACTCACATAAAAATAGGCCAATTATGGCTAGTATTTATACCTTACACTCATCTAACCCATATTGGTCGGCCAATATGATTACCATATTTTTTATACCCTTTAAATAGGTATTCATACATGTTACATGTAAGAAACCCATACTCCTTATATCGGCCATTACCTTATTGACCCCAAACCACCATTAGGTCTTGGTGAGACCTAAAATAATTAGGCCTTCACATACATACATTACTCTTGAAACCTCTTGTACTACCTTTATCTTCCACCAATGCTTAGAGAATATCAAACCTATCTCCAATATACCCTTTCTCACTCCCTCATGGGTCCATTCCACTTGAAACACCAACTTAACACTTAAATTTATCAATTACGTCTCCTCCCTCTTTAGGCCTAAACATAGTCTCAAACTTGTAAAATAAAAACTCAAATATTTCACATGGATATATGATTATATCACATGGGTGAACCCTTTAGCACCTTTTTAACACTTCCATGTCTTTATACACTTCAACACAGGCTCGAAGCACTCAAATCAACTCTCTCAAAATGACACTCAAATTGGTCAGATACAATCAAAATACAATTATACTATTTTGACTCTCCATATCTGATTAGGGGCATATCATGACATCCAATACTTTATAATAATATTTAGAGATCTATATAACATATCCATACTCATTTTCTTCTTCAATTATGCTTAGAACACCTTCAACTCACTCTTGCAACATGGTCACTCAAGTTGCTAGTGCATACAACAAACATAGTCAACTTTTAAGCCTTTATTGACACTAAATATGGATTGGTCAAAGCTAAAAAATCAATATATAGTATTCATGGATTCTAAAACAATCTCCAATAGTTATTTCATCTTAAAACTTCAAAATACTATAAAAAATAACTTAATTATCCTTCTTAGGTCACTTACAGAACATGGTCAAACACAGAGTCAACTTTAGAGATCAATATATTTGACTAAACGAATATTCAAAAATTCTAACTCACATATCTAGATGTGCCTTGAATTCTTATTTAACTATTATTTTTACATCACCATGAAATTCATCCTGGATCAAAAGATATAGCTCAAATGCTATATATAGGTTATTCCTATGTTAATTCAAATGCCAACAGTTACTAGTTAAACATCTGACAATTTGTCTTCATCTCATGCTCCTTAGAAAATTTAAACAAATATGCATCGTCTATATCCTCATAATTATCCTAGATTTAACCTACAATGCTCACCATTGATCTTAGATCTGTGTTTTCATGATCAAGCCACTTGGTAGCCCTACATGCCCTCTGCGTATCCTGTTGACATTTTGACTTAATACACACCATTGGATCATTAATAAAAAATATAACACACTCCATTTTATCTTCATCTCATATGTTTCATGCTCTCCATTATATCTTCTACTCAAATGCCATGATTGTGGCACATGTCACTAGCACATGCAATCTTAAGAACCTTTGACAATTTGACTTCACGTGCACTGTTGGATCACTGTATAATAAGATCACGTGCTCCATTAGATCTTTATCTGGTTAGATTAATTTATCACCATTATAACCTTGATTCAATTAAATGTTCATCGTATATCTTTGATATCACAAATTTGGCCGAGTATGGGAAGTTAGTAAACTCTACTTGGGAAGCCAACTTTGTACCTTAAGAACTTTTGCTATGCTCAATGTCACAGCCTAAAATTTGAGCCACATGATCACATATCATAGGGGAGTCCATCCATGTATTAAAATAATCCTAAAACCTTCACACATGTGAAATATGATTTTTTCAAACTACTTACTCAATATTATCTGTCATGATGATTACTTGGGCTTAGTCATTCATATGACTATTATGATGAGTTATGTTCACTTCCATAGTCACCCCAAAAACTTATAAAAACCCATAAGGTCTATACAATATGTCCATATCATCAATATCATCCACCATCTGCCTATCCAAGTCAAATGCTAAAAAACCATGCAGGAACACTGAATCTCACTGAAGCACACTTTGTCATTGTTATCCTAGCACACATGACACTTCATCAACATCTTTGGTCACCTTGGAGACATCATTGAAAAACCTCCAAAAATAATCACCTTGTGAAAGTGTGGGATTAGTAACTTTTAATTGCGTTAATAGTCTTAGCTCATGGGAAAAGCTTAAGACATGCTAGCAACTTTTTGAACAAGTTAGGATATGTCTGGTTTCATTTTTTCCATCCGAAAAGGCAATAAGGATGATGTGAACCTTAGTATTGTTTTCATGATGCTAATACATATGATTCCATCTTGAATATAGTGAATAATGGAGGTGGGTTGTGTTGTGATTTGGAATACACCTTGGTTTAGACTCTTGGTTATTATTTTTCTTTAACCCTTGAAACTGAGATAAATAGATCTTATGAATTATTATTGTTTGAAATTTATTAGGGTTTGGGCATTAGGATTAACATATAATTTCTCCTAATGGAATGTTTGATTATGGTTTTGGCATTGGGACTAACATCTAAATTCCTACTAATGGATTCCTTGATTATGGTTGGGGCATTGGGATTAACATCTAGAGTTCCCCTATTGGTATTTTTAATTATGGTTTGGGATTTGGCAGTAATGTAAAAAGTTATCCTAATGGATTGTTTGAATAGTGTTTGGGAAAATTTGATATAATAATCCCAATTCATCCTTTTTACCTAGATGAAGGGTTTGGGAAATAATGATAAATCATAATTCTCAAATTCATCCTTAAAAATTTAATACAAGTTATCCACAACATAATTCTTAAGAGTTTCAATATACACATCATTATGTTTTGCATCTACTTCAAAATCATAATCACAATCATACATAACTCACAAATTTTATTTCAAAGAAGATAAATCATTTACATTACAATACATTATATTGATAATTTTAAAAGGAATGAATATGCTAGGTAAACACACAACCTATGATTTGAAAACACAATGTAACTAGGGTTTGAAAATAAATGAAGCAAGCATAATCACAAAACCTATATCATAGCTAGGAACAAAAATAAAAGTATACCCTAAGGAGAAAGCTCAATAAGGGAAGGATGTAAAGAAGCTATAAAAATAAAATCTAATATAGGCATGATATAAGAATAATAAGTATGAGAGGGTATGAAACATTGAGGTTGGGTACAAGAAAGCATCTATTCATCAAAATATGACACCCTAAGGTTAGGCCCCAGAAATCTTATGTTCACTAGAAGATGAAACCCTTAAGATGGGTGTAAGAAAAGATGAGTTCCAAAAAATGTTTTATGGTAAAGCTATTTTAGGTTGAGCACCCTACACTAAACCATAACATGGGGCATAAATAAATTTTGATCTAAATACAGTAAATAAATATCTAACTTATGCATTGAATAGGGGTCTATAATGCTTGGAAAATTGACAAAAAGGTTCATCGATAAATGTACTTGTTTTTTAACTTACATTTGTAGTATAAATCACTGAAAGTGATGAAAAAAACTCTAAAATTAAAGTAGGATCAAATGTATAGAAATAGCAGAGATATGATGAAACATAGAAAATGGCCAATATCAAAGTAGTTATACTAGTATGAAACTAGTTTAATATAGGTAACTAGTTCGATACTAACAATTTAGATCGATACAAACTGATGATGTCAAATTAGTCTAAAACTCTGTAGAGGTTTTTTTAGTTTTTTCTATAAACCACTCTTAATTTGTCAACCTAAAGTGAAAAACTTCCAAAATTCCTTCTCCTTACTCCAAAACCTGATAAACATAAGGTGACCTTGTAAGAAGATACAAAAGTTGGGTAGTTATGAGGGTTTTGCCTTAGTTAAACCTCTATTCTTAGAGATCTTGGATATAAACACTCATGCACTTCATCAAGAAATATGATGTGTATGAAGATCTCACAACTTATCCCTATGTATGAGATGTAAGGAATTTGTCTATCCTATATGGTATTTCAATAATCCTTATTTTGGTACAAGTATGCATCTATAACACTTCAATATATTGAGAATGTAATAAAATCACAATGTAAGGATCCTTATATGTAATATCATGATGATATAATGATTTCTTAATTTGATCTTTTATGTTTGAATGTCTTAAGGTACTAATGTGTATATAGACTACTTGAATTTAAATTGATAACATATTGGCATGTAAGATGAAATCGAGAAACCATTAAAAGGTGAAAAAAGACTGCCTAAATTAATGAAAACACCATAAAAAGGGCCAAAGGTGTGCACAAAGGAAACAACCATTATCAAATCAGTTTGACAATGGTAAAAATATCAAAACATCAAAACCTAAGATAAATAAGGAAGAAGATAGATCTACAAGTTCTTAAAAAACATAGAGGAAAGATAAATAAAACAAAAAAAAGAACGTGATTGTACATAGAAGAATATAAAGAAATAAGAGATGCCATAAGTGTTATAAATGCGAGAAAAGTACCAATAAGAGATTAATTTGAACCAATGATCCATGTACACATAAAAACACTAATAACATATCAAAGCTTAGGTTTGTACCAAAATTAGGTGTCTGTAACATCCCCACTAGGATCTATTTAGAAAAACATGAGTTTTTTATAAAAACTTAATCAACGTATTCATTTATTAGATTTCACCATGAGAATCTAATTTAGTGATACAAGTATAACATACCAAGCATGTTAAGTTATAAAATAACATCTAACATTTATTTATCACTGATCACTATCATCAAGTGAAACAAAACATAATTGAATATAGAAAGTAATTATGGATTTCCAACTATGGTTGGTAAAATCATACAATCACTACTACCAATATACAATGAGTAAATAATTGCATCTCATTAGGGATAATGTTTTAATAATAATAAATAAAATACAAGATACAAGATAAAAGGCTCCACAGAGCATGACTTTCTCAAACTCTAGTATCTATGGCAATCTCAAGTGTAGTCTCCAAATAAGTACTATTATCGGGAGGGAGAGAGTCATTCAAGCACTTTTTTATATGAACCACAAACCATTGATCCCTCGATAATCACCCATCAATAAATGATCCTCCCTTCATGGATGAGTAGATAGTGATGGCACGAGAATCCATTGAGACAAGCTAGTACCTATGTGTTGTAAGATTTCTAATACATTATGTGTACCATAAATAAAATATGTTCTAACATGATATCACACAAACATATAAATCATAAATATAAAATGAAAATGTATAACTAAACATTACTTTGGCCAAAGTTTTCAATAGTTATTGATCTTTGAGATCAATCAAATTCATACACACCACTTTATCAGATTATCGTCATCTAGCATTAGTGATGCTAGTAAGCTAGTGAAGTCTGTCTCACTACTTAGTACCAGCAATATGAGATTTGGTTAACATGATTCTAACCAACAGATTCATATAGATTACTTCCTACTAGTAACCCTAAAACATGCTAAACACATGAATATTCAAAATACATACATTTAGTTTGTCAAACGTATGGATGAATCTCCACTAAACTATTTATCACATAAATAATAATAATCATAATGCACACAGTTTATACCAACCAGGTATAATCTATATTTAGTCTAAATATTTCTAATTTTCATAAGTAGATACAAATGCAATACATTCTAGGATAACAATAAAATCAAAGTCTGATATTTTTACGTACACATTACTCAATTACAAACAATCAATCATATAATTTCTAGGTTAAATAACTCATAAACCAAGTTGCATCCCATGTGAACATAATATTTCATCTATGCATCTTTTTATGTTTTTAGAAGATTGTATAGTTATAGTGTCTTAGCCCTCGAGATCTTATGACTTATTTTTAATAGTCAATAAAACTATAGGTATAGGCACATGACCCAATACACCAATTTATGTTATATATCTATATGAATACCTAATTTCATATATAGATATATTTCCTATATATATACCTGTGTACATATTAACTATATTTATACTAAGTTCGCATATAAGTATTCTACAATATATAAATAATCTATAAAATGGATAACAATCACTTATAATTCTAACCAAAGACTTCATATGATTTCAATAAGCATTATGACTTTCCTACACAAAATACATTGACAATCAATTATAAGATATCAATATTCCTGATATATTAATGAACAAAACATTATAGTTAATAGACTATTTATATCCATAACCTGCTCTTTTTAAATCAAATCATCGTAAAATATATAACAATTAATCACAATAGCAGTTATAAAATATATATTATGGTTTTTATTCTGGTAAAATACAAATCACTCTTATGTATAATATAATAAAGCTTCATCAAATATACAAATATACAAATCACTAAAGCCATGACAATAATCAAATCAATCTTATATAATATACAAATCTCTCTTATATATATATTTTCAAATCACTCTTATAATTTAATCCTCTTATATATTGTCATGTAACTGATTTAACATAACTATTTTTAGATATGGCAATCTTTGTTTTTCAAAAAGCAAATACATAAAATGGTAGTTCATTCTCAATTCTCTATGCCATTCTTCATAATAGGATCATACACACAGTCTAGTCATAATAATTTCACAGGCAGCTATATAAATCATTGTACATACCTATATAGTTCATTATACATTATAAGGATTCATTGTACATTATATATTATAATTCGCTATATGAGAATAGTATTGTACTCAGATTACTCTATTGAATAATAATCTATTCAAGTCGCTATATATAGTTCGCTATATCATACACAATCATGTATTTCATGGATTGAATATCAATTAACATCAGGTTATACAATATACACTTTGCATTTTCTAGATGTTCTTATATATATCACTATATATATAAATCCCCATTTTTTTAGAGATCAAAGGCATGTAGTCCATATTGATTTGTTGTTTACATATGGTTTATAGAACAGATATGCACCATACATAAAAGGTATAATTTCATTATTTTTAAAATGTTAAAAGCATGCAATATATATCACTATTTTTTTAGATGAATATACACATAGTCTGAATATATATCATCACTATTTGGATAGTAACCACACACAGTTCACTAGTTATATGTATGTGAGACACTAAACGAATGTAGAATTTTTAAGGCAATGTTTCCCAGTTCAATATATACACTCACAATTCTAAGTAGAACATATATTTTCATAATTCAAAAGATGCCACTTACCTGGTAAAATATTCTAGATTAGAATGTTACGATCCAAGAATCCTTTGCTTGGTTTGATCTCCCTTCTCATCTTCACACTGCCTTTCTCTTCTATGCTTTTCTCTCCTCCCTCGCTTCTCCTCTTCTCCTCTCCTCCTCTTATTCTTCTATGTCGCCCCACTCTTCCTTTCTTTCCTCTATTGCATGTTTTTTTTTTCATTTTTCTAGAAACATCCATAAACCACCAAGTTTTCTACTTTTCTCTAATTCACCTCAAAGCAAAACTAAAAATCTTTGTTTTATTCTCTGTATGACACTTTTATTGTTTTTATATTTTTTTCTTAATTATTGCTTTATTCATTTTTATTTCCTATGTATATATACTTAGCATGATGCTTTAAACATTTTATTTCCTAATTATTTATTTTATTTCCTAATTATAAAAATCAATACATTTGCTCATTATAACTAACATTTTGAATATCATCATGACTTAATGATAATATGACTAATATAAAGTCAATTATTTTCCTATATCAAAAATGGTAAATCAACAACTATTAAATCAAAACACATTGGTGATTATAACAATGTAACCATTATTATTACTATGTTCTATAGATTATCTATGTATTTTGTCATATATATATATATATATATATATATATATATATATATATATTAAGGCATTTAATCCATATAATGATATTCCTGAATACCATAAAGATAACTAGCTAATGTTATCAAACATTACAAAGACATGATAGTAAGTTTACATATGGTAGTAAACAGATATTATTCATGCAAATTTACATTCTCAAAAAATATTAATAATCATGACATAAGCACATAATAACATTATATATCCGAATCTAGTTATAACAACCACAACACAATCACCTAAAATTAATTTCACATAAGCATTAAACTGAGCTAACACACAACTAACCATGTATAAATAATTATCTAAATGCAGACAACATAAAAATATACCAATACTAATCATTTAAATTATGCATATAATGAGTACCATTAATGTGGTGTGTGCATGGGTTCTATCTATTTCTCTGTGATCTCTCAACATCTCCATCTACATCACCCTCTTTGATGATGCTCTCCCTCCATCATGTTCTAAGAGATGAATCTCTCTTGCATCAAACTCACGACAAGAATGTAGTTAGATCGTAGTATCATGATATATATCATAAAATACTACTATAATAACAAATCAACATTATCATAATATAAAGAATATATAATACAATTAACTCATAACAATGCAATCATGAAATCAAAGCCACATACAACTATCCCATAACAACATATGATTTACAACTTAAATAATAAGAAAATCAAACTACCAACCATAAAAATCCATATCTATCAAGTAAATTTGTTTAGCAAGGAATTAGGATGTGACATCCTCCCCCTAAAGCTGGTCATCATCCTGATGACACTTACTCAAATATTAGTTGTGAATTAAAAATATTATTCAACACAAAAATAACATAGTATGAAGCATAAAATCAAACAAATAAATGTAAAAATCACCTGTAGAACTCATCATAGTCTTTCCAAGTATCACTATCCTCAGAGTATTGGTCCCACAAGACCTTGTACTATGATATCTCTTTATTACGTAAATAAAATTTATGAGTGTGAATTATTCTAATTGGTTCTACCATGACCACCCGATATTTATAACCTACAAAGCATTCCAATCCAACACATGTGAAGGATCAATTGTATACTTTTAAAGATATGAAACATGAAAAATCTTATGAAATAGAACTAGGAATGGTGGTAATGCAAACCTATATGCTATAGGATTGACCACTTATAACACCTTGAAGGGTCCCACATATATCAATGAAAGTTTCACTGACTTCTCTAACTTAATCGAGCTCTTCTATGGCTTGACCTACAAGAACACTTTATCACCAACTAAAAATTGCCTATCTATTCTCTTTAGATTAGCATAACTCTTTTGCCTATCATTAGCCTTGACCAATCTCTACTTGATTGATCTGACTTGATCTTTCATTTCTAAAAGCATCTCAGATTTAAAGACTATTCTGTCTTCCAACTTGTCCCAACTGATTGGTGTCTTGCAGCTTCTTTCATACAATGCTTTGAATGGTGTTATTTTCAAAGCTAATTGGTATAGGTTATTGTAAGCAAACTCAACCAAGATAAGATAATCTTCCTACTTATATTGTTGATCCATGAAATACATATGAAGAAGATCCTCTAACACCTAATTAACTAGCTAAGTCTGACCATTAGTCTTTGGATGATATGTAGTGCTGAAGTTTAGTTGCATACCCAACACTAAATTCAAAGTTATATAAAACCTATAAGTCATTTTTGGATCACAATTTGAAATGATCTTCTCTGAGAATCCATGCAACCGATATACTTCCTTTACAAACTTCTTCACAAGAGTGGGTGCATCATCTGTCAAATTACCTGGCATAAAATGAGTTACCTTGGTTAGCTTATCAACTAAAACCAAGATTATTTTGTGCTTGTTTCATGACAATGGTAAACCTTGAATAAAATCCATACTGATCACCTACCACTTCCATTTTGATATGTCATGTGGATATAACAATCCAGTCAAATGCACATGTTTAGCTTTCACTCGTTGACATTCTAAACAACATGACATAAACTTCACAGCATCTTTCTTGATTCCCTTCTAGAAATAAAGTGGTCTAAGCTCTACCATGAGCTTGGTTACTCATGAATGTCCTAAATATAGGGAATTGTGTAGTTCTTTTAGCACTATGTTCCTCATATTCTATCGATCTGACACATACGTCCTTTCATTATATTGTAAAAGACCATCATTATTTAATATGAATCATTTATACCTAGGATTTTGAGCATTCTCAAATAATGCTTTTTTGACCTAGTCATAGAATTCATTCACTCGATTCTTGAAAGTATTCCTATTAGTAGCCACAATTGCTATGTACCTCCTATGACTTAAGCATCAACTACTCTATTTTCCTTGCCTTTGATATAGCTGATATTAAAATCATAATCAGACAAGAACTCTAACCAATGCCTTTGATGAGCATTTAAATTTAGTTGGGTGAAGATGCACTTGAGTCTCAAGTTGTCAGTCTTGGGCTGAAATGGTTTTTCCAACAAGTAATGCCTTCAAACTTGTAAAACATGCATAATTACTATAAATTCTAGGTCATGAGGGGCATATTTCACCTCATAAGACTTAAACTTCTTTGATCCATAAGCTACCACTACACCATCCTACATAAAGACTCTTCCTACTCCATTTCCAGATGCATCTATGAGTATTGAAAATTGACCATTGGGATCATGAACTCTTAGTACTAGTGCTAAAGTAAACCTCTTTTTTAATTCTTGAAAAGATACTTCACACTTATCTGACTAGATAAAAGTTTGGTTCTTTCATTGCAGAGAGGTAATTGGATTAGATATATTAGAAATTTTTAAAATGAATTTCCTATAATATCCCGCTAATCTCATGAAATTCCTTACCTAATGCACATTTTTTGGTGTTGGCCACCCCATAATCGCTCTTATCTTTATCAAATCTATTGAAATACCATTTGCAAAGATAATATGTCCCAGATACTACACTTTCATTTGAAAAAATGAATACTTAGACAACTTACGATACAACTTATGCTTTTACGACCATTGTAGAACCAGTTCCAAATATTGAAGATGCTCCTCTTCATTCTTAGAGTATATAAAAATGTCATCAAGAAAGACCAAAA
The DNA here is from genome assembly GCA_037957365.1 of Torreya grandis. Classification (NCBI taxonomy): domain Eukaryota; kingdom Viridiplantae; phylum Streptophyta; class Pinopsida; order Cupressales; family Taxaceae; genus Torreya; species Torreya grandis. Next base: position 3,813,179 of record JARHVA010000786.1, read on the forward strand.
CAAAATGATCTAGATAATCTTTTAACATATTGGTCATGAAATTTATGAATGCCACCAGAGCATTGATCAACCTAAATGGTAACACTGTGAACTCATAGTGCCTATAACGAGTTCTACATGTTATTTTTAGAATATCCTCAATTGATGGTATCCTGCTATAAGATCAATCTTAGAAAAGACCATTTCCCCTCGTATTTGATCAAAAGATCATCTATATGAGGTAGTGGATACATTTTTTTGATAGTTTCCTTTTTCAACATTTTATATTCTATGCAAAGCTAAAGATTACCATCCTTCTTGGCAAAGACAATTGGTGTACCCTATAGTGGTACACTTGGATTGATCAACCCCTTTGATAATAATTCTTGGAGTTGAGCCTTCAATTCAACCAATTCAGTGGTTGTCATCCCATATGGTGCCTTAGACTATGATTTTGATCCAAGTATGACATCAATAGAGAAATCAAATTTTCATTAGGAGGCAATCCTAGAAATTATTCTAGAAACACATCATGAAAATTATTAAATAATAGATAATATTTAAGGGATGGTTCCTTAGATTCCTCCATTTCATTTATCTTAATGATAAATGCTTGGCATCCTTTTCTTTGAGCCTTCTTGAGTTGCATAATAGAAATTTTCTTAAGCCTCAACTTCCTTTTCTCGTCTTGAATTTGTGTCTGATTTCAAAAATTGTCTAGATACTCAACCTTATTCAAATAGCAATAAAACTTGGCCTTATGCTTTGCAAGCTAGTTGAATCCTAGGATGACATCATATAACCCTAGTGGTGCTACATAAAGATCTACTATTGTTATGAATTCGAGCAACCTAATCTCTGCTTTAATTAAACACTTGTCAACTTTGAATTTTGAATCATTCTCATATTTTATCGACCATGCATTTGCCATTACTCTAGCTCTTCTAAATAACTTATTTATAATTTTAGAAGCTATAAAACATTCTGTAACCCCTATATCTATCAAAATATAAATTGGATGTTTAAAAAAAATACCTGATAATTTTATGGGTAAAGCTTGGAATTCAACTTATCGATTATCAACTATCGCATAAATATGTTACTAAAAATTTCCCTACTAAGGAGTAGAACCTTTGCTCTTCATCTTATCTTGAGTAGACTCACGAGCATAATGGTCACCTCCACAAATGAAGTAACCTCCAAGTGGTCATTTCCTATTAGACTATTGATTTCTATTGAAACCATTAACTGATTTCTTATTACTTAAACAATTATTGAATCTAGCATTCTAATTTTTAAACTAAATTTTAGAGTCTCTACCCCTTTGATTCTAGTTATTTTTTTAAAAGTTGATTTATAACTTCCAAACATTTTCTTAAACTTGTACCTGGCCTAAACAAGATATTTTAACTTATATTCCTACTTGACTGCCTTATCGAAGACCTGGTCTATGGTAGATGGTCCATGAACATCCACCTCTCCATCGATCTAAGGTTTTGATCCCATGATGAACTTATTAATTCTAAACCTCTCATCTACCTAATACTGAGGTATATACTTTAGAAGTTTAGTGAACTACTCCCATTACTCATTCACCAATAAGTCTCCTTGATTTAGATTCTAGAAATTTATAAGCTTTTGGTCAAAGTATATCTATGAAAGCCATCTTGATTTGAATAATGTCACAAACTTCTCACATGTGGTGGTCGAGTTAAGATTCATTTCCAAATTTTTGTTGGCCTATCACGTAGTGTTTCACCAACCAAATGAAAGCTCCCTAAATTGATTTAATGACACCAGATTAGTTTTAAATCTCAAAATACTTCTCCATCTCAGTTAACCATGCTTCAGCTTCGTTACCCAAAATAGTTCCATCAAACTTAGATGGATTCACCTTTTTCATATCTCTACTTAATTCTGTAGTACCTAAGCTCTCTTGCCCTAAGAGTTTTCATTATCAATGGGATGTTCTTTAGGTACATATTTATTTACTTCCTCTTCATGGCCATGAACTTTCTATTCCAGAGCTAAAATTTGGTCCCTAGTCTCATTCATAGTTGTGAGAATCTGATCTAATTTTGCTACTTGCTCAATGACAAATCGATTAGAATCAAATGTAAGGTTATTATCATTAACATTTGAAGGACCCTCTTTGGATATTATAGCTTTCATAATTATCCTTTTTGGTAAACATAAGGATAAAAAAATATTAGTAGACTCATTAAATCTTAGAGTTCGAGCCTCAATTCTGATACCACATATAACATCCTCACTAGGATCTACTTATAAAAATATGATTTTTTAAAAATTTTAATCAACATATTCCTTTATTATATTTCACCATGAGAATATAATTTAGTGATCCAAGTACAACATACCAAGCATGTTAACTTATAAAATAACATCTAACATTTATTTGTCACTGATCACTATTATTAAATGAAACAAAACATAACTAAATATAGAAAATAATTATAGATTTCTAGCCATGACTTGTGCAATCATACATCCACTACTATCAATATACAATGAGTAAATAATTACATATCATCAGGGATGTTGTTTCAATAATAATAAATATAATACAAGATACAAGATACAAGGCTCTATAGAGCATGATTTTTTTGAACTCTAGTATTAATGACAATCTTAAGTGTAGTATCCAAATAATTATTGCTATGGGGAGGGAGAGCATCATATGAGTATTTTTTCACACTAACCATGGACTATTGATCCTATGCACAATCTCCCATCTGGGAATGGCCCTCCCTTCATAGATGAGTAGATAGTGACAATGTCAAAATCCAAAGAGATAAGCTAGCAAGCATGTGCTGTAATATTTCTAATACATGATGTGTACCTTAAAGAAAATACATTCTAACATGATATCACTCAAACATGTAAATTATACATATGAAATGATAATGTTTTACTAAATATTATTTTGGCTAAAGTTTTTAATAATTATTGATCTTTGGGATCAGTCAAATTTATACACACCACTTGATTAGATTATCTTCATCTAACATTGGTGATGTTATTAAGCTAATGAAGTCCATATCTCTACTTAGTACCAATCATATGAGATTTGGTTAACATGAATATAACTAATAGATTCATACAAATTACTTTCTACTAGCATGCCCAAATCATTTTAAACATATAAATAATTAAAATGCATACATTTAGTCCATCAAACATTTGAATGAATCTCCACTAAACTATTTACCACATAAATAGCAATAAGCATAACAAACATAATTTATACCAACTAGGTATAATATATATTTAGTCTACATATTTCTAATTTATGTAAGTAGATACAAATGCAATACATTATAGGATAACACTAATATCAAAGTCTAATATTTTTATGTACACATTATTCAATTAAAAACACTCAGTCAAATAATTTTCAAGTCAAATAACTCATAAACCAAGTTACATCTTGTGTGAAAATAATATTTCATGTATGCGTCTTATTATGTTTTTAGGTGACTGTATAGTTATAGTTTCTTGTCCCTCGAGATCTTATAACTTATTTTTAACTGCCAATAAAACTATAGGCATAGGCACACAACCCAATACACTAATTTATGTTATATATCTATATGAATACCTAATTCCATAAATAGATATATTTCTTATATATATACCCTTGTACATATTAACTATATTCATACTATGTTTCATATATAAGTATTTGATAATATAGAAATACTGTATAAAAAGGTCAACAATCATTTATAATTCTAACCAAAGACTTCATATGATTTCAATAATCATTATGACTTTCCTACATAAAATACATTGATGATCAATTATAAAATATTAATAGTTACAAAATATTAATGAACATAGAATTATAGTTAATAGACTATTTATATCCATATCCTATTCTTCTTAAATTAAATCATCATAAAATATATAACAATTAATCAGAATAACAATTATAAAATATATATTATGGTTTTTATTCGAGAAATATACAAATTGCTCTTATATATAATACTCTAGAGCTACATCAAATATACAAATATACAAATCGCTAAAGCCATAACAATATACAAATCACTCTTATATAATATACAAATCACTTTTATATATATTTTCAAATTACTCTTATAATTTAATCCTCTTATATATTGTCATGTAACTGATTTAACATCGCTATTTTTAGACATGCCAATATTTATTTTTTAAATAACAAATACATAAAATGCTAGTTCATTCTCAATCCTCTATGCCATTCTTTATAACAGGATCATGCACACAGTCCAGTCACAATAATCTCATGGGTAGCTATATAAATCACTGTATATTCTTATATAATTTGCTATACATTATATATGGATTCATTGTACATTATATATTATAATTCACTATATGAGAATAATATTATACTCATATTTCTATATTGAATAATAATGTACTCAGGTCGCTATTTTTAGTTCGTTATATCATACACAGTCATGTATTTCATGAATTGAATATCAATTAACATCAGTTTCTAAAATATACACTTCAAAATTTCTATATGTTTTTATATGTATCACTATATATATAAATCATCATTTTTTTAGAGATCAAAGGTACGCAGTTCATAATAATTCATTGTTTTCATATGGTTTATAGAATAGATAGGTGCCATACATAAAAGGTATAAGTTCACTATTTTTAAAATGTTAAAAGCACACAATATATATCACTATTTTTTTAAATGAATATACACATAGTCTGAATATATATCATTTATATTTGAATAGTAACCACACACACTTCATTGGTTATATGTATGATAGACACTAAACGAATGTAGCATTTGGAAGGCAATGTTTACCAATTCAATATATACACTCACAATTCTGAGTAGAACATATATTTTCATAATTCAAAAGATGCCACATACCTAGTAAAATCTTCTAGATTGGAATGGCACAATCCAAGAATCATGTGCTTGGTTTGATCTCCCTTATTCTCTTCACACTACCTTTCTCTTCTCCACTTTTCTCTCCTCCCTCTCTTCTTCTCTTCTCCTCTTATTTTTCTACGTCGCCCCACTCTTCCTTTCTTTCCTCCATTGTATGATTTCTTCCATTTTTCTAAAAACTTCCATAAACTGCCAAGTTTTCTATTTTTCTCTAATTCACCTCAAAGCAAAATTAAAAATCTTTGTTTTATTCTTTGTATGATGTTTTTCCTATATATATATATATATTTTTCTTAATTATTGATTTATTCATTTTTATTTACTATGTATATATACTTAGTATGATGCTTTATATGTTTTATTTCCTAATTATAATAATCAATACATTTGCTCATTATAGCTAGCAATTCAAATATAATCATGACTTAATGATAATATGATTAATATAAATCCAATTATGTTCCTATTTCAAAAATGGTAAATCAACAACTATTATATCGTAACACATTGGTTATTATAACAATGTAATCATTGTTGTTACTACGTTCTAAAGATTATCTATGTCTTTTATCTCTCTCTCTTTCTCTCTCTCTCTCTCTCTCTCACACACACACACACACACACACAAACATAAATAAAGGCATTTAAGCCATATAATGATATTATCGAATATCATAAAGATAACTAGTTAATGTTCTCAAACATTACAAAGAAATGATGGTTAGTCTACATATGGTAGTAAATAGATATTATTCATGAAAATTTACATTCTTGAAAAATATTAATAATCATGATATAAGCACTCAAAAACATTATACATCTAAATCTACTTATAATAACCACAATGCAACCACATGATATTAATTCCACATAAGCAAAAAATTGAGCTAACACACAACTAACCATGCATAAACAATTATCTAAGTGCATACAACATCAAAAACATACTAGTGTTAACTATTCAAACTATGCATATAATGAGTGTCATTAACATGATGTGTGCATGGGTTTTAATCATTCTTCTATCTTCCCCCAACACCTCCATCTATGTCACCCTCTTCGATGATTTTCTCCCTCCATAACATCATGACATATATCATAAAATACTATTGTAATCATAAATTGAAATGATCATAATGTAAAGAATATACAATATATCTAACTCATAACAATGCAATCATGAAATCAAAGCAACATAAAACTGTCCCATAATAACACATGACTTATATCTTAGTTAAATAATAAAAAAATCAAATTACCAACCATAAAAATCCATGAATACTCAAGTAAATTTTCTTAGCTAGGAATCTGGATGTGATAGTGTCTATATATATAAGGAAGGAACAAGATAAAAAAACTTGTAAAATGGATGATGAGAGAGAAAAAAACACTTCAAACATGTAAATGAATATATAAAGCACAAAAAATTCTAAAATTGATTCAAGCATATGGAAATCACATTAGGCATTGAAATCACATAAAACACATGAAAAACACATTATATAATAAAGTCACATCAAGCACAAAGTGAACATATTAGGCACATAGTAAACACACTAGGCACACAAAAAACACATAATGAAATAAAATAAAAATAGAGACATAACAAGCACAACAAGCATTAAAGTCATCTTAGGCACGTAAAAAACACACAGTCATGTAGAAATCACATTAAACAGATGGAAATAATATTGAGTATATGAAAGCAGATCAAAGACATATAATAAATCACATGTATAGGCATATTAGTCACATCAAAAGAGTTAGGAACATGGATATAATATATATGACATTAAAAAAAAAACACGAGATGGATGTGACATGAATCATGAAAACATATGAAGATACATGTCAACATCATAGATATAATCATTGAAAGAATAGGGGTAGTATATACAAATGAAAGAGTAACCCATGATGGAGCTAATACATACCCAAAATACCCCTAAAGTTGCCTCTAAGTGCAAATGAAATTTCCATAATGAACCTACAACTTGTTGAAATTATGCATCTATCTTGCAAATCTCAAAAATACCATCTATGAAAAATTTATTGAACACTACCTCTATCTACATATATGTGTGTGGATTGAATGTGAAGTGTTTTCTAATATAGTCATGAAGTAAACAATATTTGAAGTAAAATAAGAGACAAAAAATAAGTCATATAATAATAATAAAGTATTTTTCATGAATTGACTATATGCACATATAAATTAAAGGACAAAAAGCATTTGAATTAAAAATTTATATATTGTCATGGATTGAAGAGATTTTTTCATGAGAAATAATGCATACACAAGCATTTATATAAAATATTAATATGAAATAAGAATGATAGAAAGAAATCAATAAATGACCTGTTTGTGAGGGAAAGTTTGATATGTGTCTTCTTATGAGACATACATTATGATTGCAAGCTCTAGAGAGTGATCCATTGGGGACTTCCTAAATTGGATGGTAAGGGATTCTATTGTCTTTGTAATAAACTAAATAATATTTATACTAATACCAATGTTGCAGTTCATTATAACTTCAAAATATTTATTATTCACATCACAAGGTATATCACTACTTTCAACACATACAAGAACATTCATATGTCCACACTTAGAATATTTATGTAACTCTAAAATAGATCTTTTATTGAATGTTTTTGAGTTGATCCAAAATATCATAATATTTAGTTCCTTGAAATTTTACTATGACCCTTCTTGAATTATATTAGAACAATAGTGCAAATACAATAAATATTATTGCAAATGAATGGAAAAATATTATGTTGCTTAAAAAATGGAGTAGAATTGCATTAAAACATTGATGGCCTCTTCAAGAGAGAACCTGATTTGAACAAGCACAATCTAATATAATTCATGGATGCATTTACATCAAGTCTAAGATCTTAATTATATTTATTCTATCCTAGCTAATGACTACTTCCCATGCAAGTCAGATTGCTAAGTTTAGCTCAAGGGATGACATATAAAGTATACACATATGTAACTTTTATTAAAAATATTAATTATAAAAAAAGAGTTAGGATGAAAGGGTCTAACATGCCCTCTCCCTTAAAAATATTTTCACTCAAAGCTAAAGATGAGGAAACTATTGCTGGAGTTGAAGGAGGAACTCCTATGTCGCATCTTTTTGTTGCATTCCATGCCACTAGACTAGAATCTCAATGATGATCGAATTACAAACTAATGTAAGCACCTCTCTAGGATAGATTAAGGTGGTAACCCATGCTCATTTTTAATTGGATACTTGTGTGTTTGAAGAGTTTATGTAAAAAGTGACATGTGAAAGCTGAGTCACAATCAATATAATATAAATTAGGATTTCATGAAGGTAGAAGATTTGATCAATACATTTTTGGGTGATGGTTATAGAAATGTAAGGTTTGAACAAGGCACATAAGTGAGCATATTTAGATAGGGGATCTACCACCACCAAAATGAATGACTTTCCACTAGATTGTGGTAATCTTAGGATATATCTATCCATATGCATTATAGAATGGGTAGGGGTTGGAGTAAGGTAGGCACTACCACTATCTCCCCCTTGTGAAGTTGGCATACTTCACATTACTCAACAAATGTATTGATATCTTGCTTGATTCTTGTCCAAAATAAACTATGGTAAGCACATTCATAAGTTTTTTAAAAACATAAATGACCTACATAAGATGATGCATGTAACTAGTGCAAATTTTTGTGTCGAAATCTAGATCCAGTAATAAAGATAATATGGCCTTTATACCATAAAGATTGGCTGTCTCAAATATAGTTGGGTTTAGAAGTTGGGTCCACAAATAATTATTGAATGATTTGTTGTGTGTGTTTATTTTTTTATAATTCTTATTAGATGTCATACATCCATTATGAAATGGAGATGGATAAGGAAAACATATTTGTATGTTCTTCATACTGGAGGGGTAGTGCATCAATGAGCAAATTTTTATTTCCCTTCTTATAAGTGATATAATAAACATATCCCACTAAGTTATAAACCCACTTTTGTTGAACTTGGGAAGAGACCCTTTGCTCCAAATTTGAGGATTTGATGATTAGTTTTGATGTATAAATTCCAACCCACCACGTATCGTCACCAACTATTGACAACATGGAGGATAACAATCATTTCCTTCTCATATGTTGATGACATCAAATTATGCCCACCAAGGATTTTATGGTGAAGGTGATGGGGAATCCCTATTACATGAGGATGTCACCAAGGACAATTCCACATGTGTCACTTTCAATGACAAATGTGTTCGAGAGTTATGACATGGATAAAAAGGTGAGTTCACATTGCCTACTTGAGTACCCCAAAAACTTGTTTAACCATGATGGTCCATAATAATGAATGTTTTTTTAGCATGGTATTTAATGGGACATAAATTTTCCAATAATCTCTAACAAATTTGTGATAGTACCCAATGATGCTAGAAAATCCATGAAGGCTTTTGTGTGCCTTGGATTTAGGCCAATTTTTCATGGCCTCAATTTTTTTTGGGATGACTTGAACATTAACGATTGAAATAATATGTCTTAGGTAATCCACCTCCTAATGACCAAAGGAACATTCATAACTTTTTGCACAAATTTCATGGTCTGTAAGAAGTTATCAAGCTGTGTCAAGGTGTTAGAAATGTTCTTCCCAATATTTTCTATAAATCAAAATATCATCAAAGAACAACACGATAAATCTTATCAAAAAGGGGAGAAAGATTTTATTCATAAAAACTTAGAAGGTGGAAGGGGAATTCTCAAATGGATTGACCAAGAATTCATAGTGGGCATCATGTGTGTGGAAATAATTTTTTGGAATATCTTCATCCTAGAGGTGGATTTGATGATAACTAGACCATGAATCTAATTTGGAGAAGAAGTGTGCACTATGAAGTTTGTCTATCACTAGGATAGGAAATTTATCTTTAATAGTGAGATTGTTTATCTCATAAAAATAAAATCAGAGCCAGTATTATACACTTTTTTTAAGGATTAGTAAAACTAGGGAAGAGTACGGGTTTTTTCTCAGACAAATAACTCTTGCCTAAAGGAGTTATTGAACTATCTTCTCAGTTTTAGATTTTTGGAAAAATTATAGAGGTACGGCCAAGTGTTGGGGGTAGACTACCCAAAAGGAGTTGAAAACAATGGTATTCTATTAGACAAGACAAAAAGACTTTTGGTTCTTATAATACTAAGGCATGTTTAGCTAGAACATTTTGTAAGTGAATAAGCTACTAGAAATTAAGAGATGTGTTGAGCTGAATATAAGAGAGTTGAGCAATGATTCCATGTGAGTTTTTCTTGAGAATATTTTCCATGCAGTGGGAACCAATGACAATAGAATATCTCTTTAAGAAGCCTTTTAGTGTGTATTGTTGGCCGTTATCAAAGAACTATATCATGTTTGAAATGTGTTTTTATATTTACATGATATACACTCTACTAGACTCTAGAGCTAAAATAAGACCATATTGGTATATATTTGGTTGGTTTTAGTCCATATTTTATATATTCTATAGTTTTAGTACTCGTGGCATTGTAATATTTTTTTGACAATTACCTATTCATGTGCCTATATATACTCATACATATAGTACAAGAAAAGAGAAATTGAGAAGTAATTTATTGTATTGTAAGATGGTTAAGTTAATACTATAGCAAGGGAGGTTAGAATGCTAGGTTTTTTCCTAAAAGGGCTTCCCATGTGAACTATTTTATGTTGTGTAATATTATTTGTATTCTATTTCTATTATTTTATTAGCTTGAAGATTCTCTCTTTTAAGTTTATCAAGCCTATTTTTCTCTTTGTTTGGTATCAAAGCTCATGGTATAAAATTTGTGTGAAAAGTTAGGGTTTATTTAACATGTGATAAACTATTATTTGAGTGACAACTATGCATGTGAGATTTTTTTGAGTAAAGGATAATGATAAGAACTAGAATAATAGAGATTGAAAAATTAAACAGTCAACATTTTGAGTTATGGAAGCCTAAAAGGGAATAACTTCTTATGGACAAAGATCAACGAGTTTCTATATTAGGAGTGTACCATGCATGTGTGAAGTTAGAAGATTGGGAAAGATCAATAGAAAGGTAAATATTTTAGTTAAATTATGTTTGTTAAATTCATTGTTATTAAATTTATCAATGGAGAAAAGTTCTTAAGATCTATGAGAGAATTTAGGGACTTTGTACTAGACAAAGTCTCTAGTGGACAAACATTTTCTATGATAAGATATAATAATTGAGAATGACTGATGGTGACTTTATAGCTAAACATCTGAATGCTCTCAATATTATGGTACCTTAGTTACTTTCTATTGAAATTTAAATGTATGAATAATACAAGTGTATTACTTTTGATTTGTTGTCTACCTAACTCTTAGGATAATTTAGTTATGGCAATAACTACTACTTAATTTACATAAAAAATTAAAGACATTTTGGGAGCCTTATTATCAGAATAAAAGAGGTAGGAAATTATTGAGGATTATCAAACAAAGGATGCCTTGTTTATAAGAGGTCTTTCCCAAGAAATAACTAAAATAAATTCAAGGCAGTCAAAGTCTAGAGGTAAATCTAAGACTACAATACAAGATAAGATAAATGCTAGACTTGTGATAAAACAAGGAATTTTAAGAAATATTGCAAATCTAAAAAGGTTGAAAAGGGTAAGTCATTTGACAATTCCTAGTCTGTAGAATCAAATTCCTCTAGTGAAGACTCAAGGAATTTATTCTTGGAAAATTCAAGCACACATACATGTGATGGTGCATGGTTTATTGACTCAAGTGCCTCTTTTCATAAGACCCACCTCAAGGAATGGTTTTATAAATATAAAAAGATCAACATAGATGATGTTTTATTATGAGACAACTTGAAATATAAGATCATAGGTCTATGAAGATTCATCTTGAGGTTAAAAAATGGAAGGGTTAAAACCCTCCTGGTCTTATTCACATTACAGGTGTAGCTAAAAAATTAATTTTTGTAAGAAATATGAATGATGTGGGTGTATAGGTAGTATTTAATAAAGATAGTTGCAAGATGGTTCATAGAGAAATGATAATGGAAAAGGAGTTTGTATAGGATTGATATTCAATATTTAGCACTGTAAGTGTTGGATGTAATAGCTTTGTGGTTCCTAAGGTGAACAATATGTTAGAGCATGCTCCTGCATTTCCTATAGATAAGATAATTATGTGGCATCATAGGATGGGACACATTATAGAAAAAGACCTTTGAGTATTAAACTATAATCGTATGACTAAAATAATTATTGATTGCCCATTATACTTTGATTTTTGTAATAATTGTGTGTTTGGTGAGAAAAATTGAGTGAAGTTTCCCATTAGTTCTACAAGATCATAAGGGATTTTACATTTAGTGCATAGTGTTATGTTTGGACCTGTGAAGGTTCCCTTGCTAGATAAATATCTGTATTATTTTCTTTTATGGATGATTACTTGAAATAAATTAGGTTTATTATATGAAGGTTAATCTAAAGTTTTTAGTAAGTTTAAGGAATTTAAGGCTGTTGTTGAAAACTAGATAGAAAAATAGATTAAAGTATTGAAGAGATATAATGGTGGAAAATAATACTCCAATGCTTTCAAGTAAATCTATAAGGATTGTGGAATAGAAAGACAAAATAAAACTCTATATACACCACAAAATAATAGAGTTGCAGAAAGAATGAATAAGACTCTAATGGATTAGGTGAGAAGGATGCTCAGTGGTGGAGGATTGGAAAGAAAATTATGGGAAGAAGTAGTCATGACTTATTTTTATTTGATGAATAGATCATCCACATTAGTCTTGGCTGATAAAACACCATAAGAAGTATGGACTAGTAAGAATCCCTATATCAAACATCTTAGAGTTTTTGGTTATGATGCTTATGTGTATATAACAAAGGAAAAAGCCTAAGCTGGAAAAAAAATTAGGAATGTGTATCTTGATTAGATATGGTACTGGTGTGAAGAGATATAAGCTATGGAACCCTAAATGAAGACTGTTTACAATTACAATGTTAACTTCAAAAAGGTAAAATGGATTCCAAAACAAGAAAGATAGCTAAATGATGAACATGGATTAATTTAGTTTGAAGAAGAAGATGGAGAACAAGTGTATGGATTTTAATCAACTATAGAATATAAATTAGAGCTAGAGTTACAAGAGGAAGATTTAGATGATGATTCAACTAAAGTTGAGAATGAACTAAAATATGTAGAACCATAAACTCCAGACTTGAGAAGATCATATTTGGTAAGAAGATCACTTGATACATATAGTCCTCCTAATTTTTGTTCTACATTTCTTTTATCAATTTTGTTTGTAATTAATAAAGACCCAAATACTATAAAGGAGGATTTTACCTTAAAATAAACTAAGTTTTGGAAGAAGCCTTTGTAGGAATAAATGGGGTCCTTAGATAAAAATTAGACATGGGACATGGTGAAATTACCTCAAGGAAGAAAACTTGTTGGTTGTAAATGGGTATTTAAGAATAAGTGAAATGCAAATGGGATAATGGATAATAATAGATCTCACCCAGTAGTAAAGGTATTATCTTAGGTAGAGGTAATTTATTTTGGTGAGTTTTATTTTTATCTTGTTGTTATATTACATTCAATTAGATACCTTCTAGCTATTATTGTTGTTTTTGATCTAGAAATAGAATGTATGAATGTAAAGACAACTTTCTACATGGTGAGCTTGAGGAGAAAATATACATGAAATAACCATAAAGCTTTAAGATAAAGGTAAATGAGAATTTTGTGTGTAAGCTAAAAAACTCTCTATATGGTTTGAAGGAATCACCAAGAACGTGTTGGTATGTATGTGTTTAGACTTAAGCTTGGAAGAAGCAAAGTTGATCACTATGTTTATTTTAAATAGGTAGGTGAAAATTTTATTATCATGGTATTTTATGTGGATGACATGTTGTTAATTGGTAATAAAAAGGAAATGATCAGCCTTATTAAGTTTCAATTATCATCTAAATTTGATATGAAGGATCTTGTGCTGTAAAATATATTTTGAGCATGAAAATTAAAATATATCGAGTAAACATGAAATTATGGTTAAATCAAATGAAGTACATTGAAATGATACTGTAAAGGTTTAAGATGTAGGAAAACAAACATGTCAATACTCCCTTTCATATTAGTCAAAATTTATCTATTAAATCATGTCCCATAACATAATAAGAAATTGATGACATGTCTCTAGTCCAATATGCTAGTGTTTGGTAGCTTTATGCATGAAATGGTTTGTACCAAACATGACAATGCTCATGCAATGGGAGTAATGAAGAGATTTATGTTGAATCTGGGAAAGGAACATTTAAATATAATGAAGAGGATCTTCAATTATTTACATGGGACATCTAATTATGTGATATGCTATTAGGGTAACTTTGATAGAATTAAAACATTGCATATACATGGTTTTAGGGATTCACGTTGAGCTGGAGATATTGATTTCTAAGGATCTACTAGTGGGTATGTGTTTAAATTGTTTGGTAGAGCTATAAGTTCAATGAACAAATGGAAAGTTGGTATTCAAATATCCACCACAGAGACTAAACATAAAAGCTACTCAGGAAAGCAAGGAAGCGGTTTGAATTCAAAGGTTAATTTTCATTATTGGGTTTGTTCAAAAGGTTGTAAATATAAATTTTATCTCTTAATGTGCAATTTTTCCATCAAAGAACCCTAAGTATCACTCTAGAATGATACACATTGATGTGCAGTACCATTTTGTAAGGGAAATGGTAAAATTAAGAAAGGTACGGTTGGAGAAGGTGGACACATGAGAATGTTTTTGATCCAATCAAAAAATTTGTTAAAACTTAGAAGTTTTATTGGTGCATAAAATTAATGGGCATATATTTCATTATTTGTTGAAGGTATGACTGTGTGGCCCCCTATGGAAATTATTCAATAAGTGGGAGATTGTTCAATATGTGTTGTATAGTTTCCATGATTTACAGTCTATTAAGTTGTAGAACTATAATGGGACCATATTGGTATATATTTGGGTGGTTTTATCCATATTTTTATATAAGCCATGGTTTTGGTACTGATGGTATTGTAATATTGTTTTGACAGTTACCTATTGATGTGCCTATATATTTACACATACAATCATAAAAATCAAAACTAAGAAGTACTTTATTACATTACAAGATGATTAAGTTAATGTAATAATAAAGGAGGTTATTATGTTTGGTTTTTCCATGAAAGGGTTTCCTAAGAGTCTTAAAAACTGTGTAATCTTGTGTGTATTCCATTTCTAATATTTTGTTAGCTTATAGATAATGTTAGTAGTTCTTCTCTTGTTTTAGTTTATCATGTCTAAATTTATCTATACATCAAAATTTTAGACAGTCCCTAAAAATAGGGCAAAGAATACGCAACCATTAGGCTCTAAGAACTAAAACAAATTTTCCAAAGGGAAAGGCAAACAGGTCTATTGTCCCCCACATAAGTATCAACATTACAACATTTGCCTTTACATCCCAATGTTTCTCCACTAAAAAATATCTCTTCAAAGTTATAAAAAGGGTGCATGAAATAATCAACTTGTTTGGCCAGCAGAGCATCAATGAAATTATATGGGCTACTAAAGTCAATGAGAATAATGAGGGGGTGTTTCTTAAAATATCCATTTATTCTCATATTCCAAAGAGTGGTTACCCCATCCAAGGCATGCTTAAAAATTTTAGTGTGAGACTCCATGGTGTTGGGTGCTTTGAATTTAGGGCTTTCATTGTAGGAGTCTTGAGCATCTTCCCATTCTTCAGAATCTGGTGCTAATGCGACATCTAGAAAATACAATTTTGTTCAATGTGTTTGTGTCTTCTGGTGAAATTTTTATCACAATTATAGCTTAGCCATTTTTTACGATAATCACACATTTTTGCCTCTGTTAGGCATTTAATGGGGGTGAATTTTGGAGGGTTTATGAATAGCTGTGGCACTGTATATGTCCTGAAACAACCAAAATTAGAAGATAAAACCTAGGAGATGATCTTATCTTCTACAAGATTGGTCAATCTTAATGCTTCCATCATAATATTTTGTTTAAACATCTTGACCTGCACATGAATTATATCTTTGAGCCAATTAATAAATAATTATTGAAAAAGTCATCATTTTATAAGAAATTAAATGAAGCAATAAAAATTGATTTATTGCTTAATACGAGCCATATAAATAACTCAAAAAACCACCAGAAGGAAGGAGAGCCAAAATAACTAAAACAACCATAAGATAATCTTATCTAAATGGTATAACTACATCTAACAAAGGTAACAACATAACAAAATTATAACAAGCCTGATTAAACAAACTATTCTAATACCCTCCCTTAATGACTGAAATGGAAATAATTTCGAGCTTATCTTTGAATTTTACAAATATATCTTTACTCTGAATTTTATTCATTATATTAGCAAGTTGCTCATAGGTAAGATAATAATAAAGACATATATCTTCATTATTAACCAACTACTAAATGTAGTGGTGATGAAATTCAATGTGCTCTGTTCTAGTTTGAAAAAATGGATTCTTCACCAACTTTAGAAAATTATGGTTATTGCATAAGATAGGTGTGGGTGTAGATGAATCAAGTTGAAGATCCTCTAGAATTTTTTGAATCTACATCAATTCATGACTTGCACTAATAATTACTTTGTGCTTAGCTTTAGTAGAATACAAGACAACTATGTTCTGAAGCTTACTCTGCCATGAAAATACTCCTAAACCAAGAGTGAAAACATAACATGTTGTATACCTTCTTGAATCAACTGATCCTACCCAATTTGAATCAGTATACCCTATTAGCTTAAAGTCAAAAAATTTTGATAAAAAATTCCAAAGTCAAGAGTTCTTTTGACATATCTAAGAACCCATTTTGTAGCTTGCCAATGTTATTGATTTGGTTTAGCCATGAAGCAAGAAAGATAACTCACTATAGAACACAAATTCAGTCTCTAGTAGTAAGATAAATCAAACTACCTACTAATTATCGATACACTATTTCATTAACCAGTGGTGAATTAGTGTTAATTGAGATTTTTGTCCGAAATGCGATAGGTGTAGGTGGATTACAATTATACATTCTAATTTTTTTTAACAAGAATTTGGTAATTTTTTGAGATGCAAAAATAGTATATACATTGCCAAAATTCTATAAATGATTTTGAAAGTAATCATTTTTCACATGTATTCTACATAAAATTGTAGAAGACTACCAAATTTTAGCTTCAATTTTTTTACCATTTATGAGAAATTTAATTAACCAACTTTATTGAGTTATTATGAGAAAGAAGGTAACCATTTTAGAACATTCTAACCCTTTTGGCTGCTATAATTAATGTGTGTCTATTGACTGGTATATCATACTACTCTTTTTTTTAATATCTAAGGTATCCTACTCAACTCAATCATCATTAACACCGAAGAAGACCCAATGACTTGGTGCACAAAATGGCACATGAATGTAGGGTGAGTTTTATAGACTAATCCTCAGGCATCACACCTGGACCTAAGCCTCAGTGGTAGCACTTTACTCAATTAAGATTTAAACCATGGTGTGGGCGATGAAAACCATCTAACCCACCCAACCAGTCTAACCCGTGGGACTTATACTACTCTTTTTTTATTGTTGGCTATTATTGTATTTCTAAAAAATCAGAGTTAGATCTATGACTACAGGAATGCCAGGGTTACAAATAATGTTACTATAGATTGTGTTTGGTTTGTGAGCTTGAAAATACACTACCCTCAATTATAAAATAGTGTTAGATTAGTCTTTTAAACTATAACTATAACAAATAACCATTTCATAGATCATTTTCCTATCTTCCAGGTTGGTGCAAGTTACTTCTTGATGTTGATCACTTATCGATTCATCACATAAATAATTTATGGAAGGATTCATATAACTAGGCTATGAAAATAACTAGGAGGTCTTCCTATCTACCCAAAGGTACATGGAAACACAAGTCCCTATAAAATAATATCTAATGGCTTGCACATTTCAGAATCACCCTTCACTCAATGAAATCATGGAAAATTGATAACTATGAAATGAATTTTTTAAACTATTTTTGAAACTATTAGAGCATAGTTTATAACTTAAGAAAAAGGAAGATAGAAGAAAAAATATGGGTAAGAAGTTTAGTTCCACCACCTTGTTACCACTTTATAATCACCAAGATCCCAATTGGGTGATGTGAGAGCATACAATGGCTAGAGGTAGATAACCCCAAACCACTCAAACTATTACAAAAAAGGCCCTTAAAAGATTTTTTATACCAGGTGATATCACCCTTATATTATAAAAATAATGAATGTACTAGAAATAATACTTTAAATAAATAAAAAAATATTATATTGCATAAAAAGGAGCAAAATAACATTACAATATCATTGGCCTCTTCGAGGGGGAAACCTATTTTAGGAAAGTTGAGTACAATATAATTTGTGGATGTCTTTCTACTAATTTAAGCTCTTATTTATACTAATTTTATCCTAACTAACTATTACTTCCTATGCATTTGAGATTATTACAATTAACTCAAGGGATGACTTACAAAGTATATACATTTGTAGCTTTTATTAAATATGATAATTATTAAAAAAGATTTAGGACGAAGGGGCCCAAAAAAATCTTAGCCTTGCAACTTGAAGAGTATTTAAAGGGATGCCTTGGTTATTAACTACTTAAAGAAGATTTATTGTTTGTTGAGCCCTAGCTCTTATTTTTTTTGGATAGATGACTTTATAATGTATCATCATGTAATGATCATTAGAAATGGGCATCTCTACATGAAGCTTCATTCTTCTCCTATCATGATGTGAAACTGTAAGAAAAGAACTAGGGTATAGAGGACACACATGGAATGATCAAGTAAAGATATAAGATTCTTATTACTTGGAATATATTTAGGCTTTCTATTATTTTTAATTGAAGACATATGATTGAATATGAACACTAGCATTTTATACAATAAGGAGACTATGCTAAACAATAGTAAACACATACTAAGATTTTTTAATATAGATTTATAAATTTGAAAACAAAATCAATATCTATCGAAGGGATTTCCTTATCTATCATATAAGAAATATAACACATAAAAATATCACTAACAATTTTTTTGATTAATGACTAGGGTTCGGAAAGTATGATTCTGAAAATAAAACCTTAGGAATAAGCATATAACTAATGGAATTTGTAAGTAATGTTTAAAATATTAATAGATTTGTAATAAATAAATAATTAAAATAAATTAAAACTATACAAAAAAGTGTTGTTATGCAACTTAAGTACCTACCTATTGAGATGAAGTGAATTTTTATTATTAACAAATATGTAGGTGCTCTAAACATGATAGTATCTTTTTGAAAAATATGTTGACGATATGTACGTAATAAAACTATCTTATTTATCATATTGACATCAATCTTATGGATTACAATATATGGACACAAATGTTTTAAATATAAAGCCAATTTACACAAACTTTGCTAGCATCCTCTCACTCCATACAAAATTGAGAACGTACTCTATAACTTATTCCATACTATTCCAAAAATATATACAAATAACTTTTAAATTAAATTTTATTTTTATTTTCATTGAATATTAAATGAAGAAAGATGACTATCCTCTTTAAAAAAAGCACTTCAAAATATGATGTAATTCAAAATATTTGTCAAAAATTGTAATTATTTAATTTATGTTTAATAATATTGAAATGCCTCTCCCACTCCCTTTCCTGATCATGGTAGAAGCTCTCCTATATATGGTGATTCTAGGCAGAAGGCCAATGCTATGTAGAAGACTGATGCCATGTGGAAGACTGATGCCGTGTGAAAGACTGATGTTGTGCAAAAGATTGATTCTAAGTAGAACACTGATTCTGGGTGGAAGACTGGCGTGGAGTGTATTGATACTGTATGAAATATGGACATCATTTAGAATCCTAATTTTGTGTGGAAGAATGTTGAAACATACACAAATGATCTTATCTATAGGTATAATCTAATGTAGAAGGTAGCCTTGATTAAATCTAGAGCTATAAATGGTTCCCTTGTCTAGTTGTTTTCTCTTGCTCCCCTTCCCACTCATGGTAGAAGCTCCCCTATATCTGGTGATTCTGGGTAGAAGGTTGATGTTATGCTAAAAATTGATGCTATGTAAAAGAATGACACTATGAAAAATACTGATTCTAGGTAGAAGGTTGATGATGTACAAAAGATTGATATCGTGCAGAAGACTAACACTCTGCAAAAGAGAGTTATTGTATAGAAGACTATGATCAGATCTATGGGTAGAATCTAATGAGGAAGGAAGACTCGATCATATTTAGAGCTGTAAATGGTTCCCCTAGGTAGGTTGAACATGCCCCACTTTTCCCCTCTACTTTCTACAGAGGTCTAGATGTCATGGAGATGGAAGCTATGGTGGACTCCAAAAGTTTAAATCATGTATCTTTTGTGGAGGTGGTATCCCATAAGATAGCTCCAAAAGAAGATCCAAAACCTCTTAAACCTATATATTTTTAACCTATTATGATCTTTGATGAGGAAGAATGCATACAAGTGATCAAATCAGAAAAATTATTCTAAGCCCTAGAGATCATTTGCAAATTTGTGGATTACTAGCCAAAAATTCAAGAGTTACATGTTTGGATCTCGAAGCATTGATAACCCCTCCCATCAAGGATCTTAATATTTATCCTTGTGCAAAAAGTTTCTTTATTATTGTATTTTGCAATATTAAAGATAAGGAAAAGATTCAAAACCAATTTTGGTGCTTAAATCATCACCCCCTCGTCATCAAACAATGGTCCCTTGCTTAAATCCCTTCACCAAACCACTTAATGTAAAACCCATCTGGGTTCGCCATCTTCATTTTTCTCTTAAGTGTTGGACCGAATCTAGCTAAAGGCTATCAGTGAATCATTAGGTGAGTATTTTTAAATGGACCTAGAGACTGACTATTTTTACCACACTAATTTTGCCATGATTCTAGTGAATATTGACACTTCCAATAATCTACCTAAAAATATTACTTTGCAAGTTGGGAACTGCTCTTGGTCCCAGACCTTAGACTATGAACGTTTGCTCTTTTACTATTGTAGTTGTTTTAGTATAGGTTATTTGACCAAAAATTGTAATTTCCTCAAGAAAAATAAGGATTCCTCTTGGTGGAAATACTCCCTCCTCAAACACCTATAGGTGCTTACTAAAAATGATTCAGATGATTTTGACAATAATGAGCCTGCATCACCTTTGGAGGATATTGAAGACCATAAAAGTCCCCCTCATTCTAAAGATGTGCTGCTAAAGGATTTAATCTCTCCAAGAAATTCTATGAACTCGATAGTCTCCTCTTCTTCATCCACCTCATCTTAGAAGAACCAAGAAATGGAATTATGTAGGGTAGAAATTGAGAACCTAGTAGCAAAAGACAAATCCCAGCCCTATGTAATTGTAGAAGTCAAGGAAGGATGGACAAAAGTTAAAAAAAGGAAAAAGGTAAAAAATAGTGGGTCAACCCTCCTATATGCCTCTCCACTCAGGGGGAATTTAAGCTAAACCTCCTCACTCAGAGGGACTCTGAGCAGATTTGTAAAAGATAGTTACTGAAGGCAGAAAGAAAGAAAAAGCTTGTTAAAAATTTACAAAAAATCCACTAGTTTTAATGATGTAAATAGTCTAGTTGGATTCTATTTGTTGATGATTGTTCAGAAGACTGGTGGATGCTTCACTAAAGCATCCATGGTTATTTATTGGTTGATTATGATAGATTTGAACATTTGTCTATTTTATCTTATTTTTTGTTTTTTGACTTGTTGTTCTTGTGTCTGTATTGCCTAACCCATTACCACTGGTAAATGCATCCTCTTTATGCATAAACATCACATCTTTCTCTCCTTTGTATTAAGTTCTAGGATATTCAAAACTCGTGACCTTTACCCAATCAAATAAAAAAATAGAATTAAAAAACACAAGTAACATTGGAAGTGGGATGACATCTAATGTAGAGATGAGGCCGTTTATTTTTTATTTTAAAAAAATGACTACAATCACTTGAGTTTTAATAAGTATTAAAGTCTATCAATAAAATTATTTAATTTAGATAATTTTTTTCAAATCAACATTAACCATCTTTATTTTTGGTAATCATTTTTTATTAGAGCTATGAATTGATCTGGGATATGATGGGGGTCTAGATTCTCAAGTGATTAACCACCACTATGAATATTAGATTTGATGAGTCCAAAATATGATTCATTATTACTATCAGTTATCCTTATTTTTCTTCCATTACCTCTCCTTTAGACTGAGCAATGCAAGGATCTTAGGCTTGTATATAATCCTAGTGTAGTAAATAAGATGATTTATCTTACCTAATGTAACTAAAGCTTAAATGACTAACTCTGCTATTTAATTCTAACTCTTTGCATGTTTAGTCTCTCATTTTGTGTATATACATATATATAGTTATCTATAAGGAATAAAGACCTTTTTGTTTATCTTCCAAGGTGATTTGTAGAAAATATTTTGACATTTTGGTGACCTATATTCTTCTCCAAACTTATTCACAAATTATGAACCCTCACAATTCACTGATTCAGACTCATCTAGTAGCTTCAAACTCGCCCAATCTATAGCGATGGACTCATTCAGTGATTTGATTTCATTCACCAAAGCATTACACGTAGATGAGAATATTCATTATAGATCTCTTCAAACATTTAGGTTTATTTAAATAATTTTCTATAGAGTTGCTTCAGACTCCTCCAAATTGCTTTAGACTTCACTAGACTGCTTCAAACTTCTCCAAAATCACTAGAGTCTTCCAGTCTAGCTTTTGAGCATGTAAAACTAAAGATCTATAATTGGAGATTATTTTGGTTACTTACTATTTATAGAACTACTATAAATAGTAAATCTATAAATATACTTTATATATATATATATATATATATATGAAAATATGTCCAAAGTCTTGAATAAGAAAATCTATCTAGTAGATCTATGTAGTCATTCTTAGTAGATATGCAGTGGATTCTATAACTAATGGATCTTCCAATTCTAAAATGTCAAATGTATATTTTGAAGACCCATTGAAATTAGGAGATTTATCGTGATAAGAGGGGATTGAATATTAATATCTAGGGATCTTTTATTACAACATTATATAATTAGATCTTCATATTTTGATGAAGAGTGATAGAGAAATTGAGAAATAGATAATATATTTATTCAATTAATATTCTAGAGTAGTTACTATTGAATTTATGTAATCTATTTTGATTAATGAAGAAATCTTTAATTTCTAAGTACTGTGTCTTCTTTCATTCCTGCTCTCAAGGCAAGCAAGGGCCCACTCTTCTCAGGAACTAAAAATGTATTTTATATGGTATTTTATGTATTTATACTTTCCAATAATTATAAATTCATTTCATGTTTACAAAAATAATTATAAATAGAATTTAAAACTTGTAAGAAGTTATCTTTTAAGAGTTAATTCAAGATTTCAAATCAATGCGTTTATTTTTAGCAAATTGTTTATTTCCAACAAGTGTGTTTATTTCAACAAATTGTTTATTTCCAGCAAGTGTGTTTATTTTAGCAAGTTAGATTACAAAGTGTTTTAATTTTGAAAGTGTGTTTATTTATTGCATAAGCAAACACTTTTTATATTAGATTAGATTAGACATTTATAAAGACAACAACCCCCCTAATCATATCTGTAAGACCTACAACCATAAGTCTTGCTCCAAACAACTTTGGACACTACCCTAGTTTAGATGACATTAATAGATCAAGTTGATTAAATGAGAAAATTAATGACACCTATCAATTTTGACATCATTATCAGGGACTGTAGGTTTTAGTAAGGTAATCCTTATTAGTCTACAGTAAAAAACCAAAAACATTGAAAAACAATCAAAATAAAAAATCAAAAAACAATTTATGAACTGACCTAGAGATGTTAAAGGAAGGTTCATCTCCAAAGATAATGAATTAGGACCAAAGGAGGAAAGAATAAAAGTTTTGATTGAGAGATATAAAATTAAAATAAAAACCCTTGAATCACTCTTAGATTCATCACATAATCATGATCATCGTTACAAAAAATCCTGTAAGAAGATTCACATTTAAGAGTTCTTCTCCTATAGGAAGAATTAATTTTAAGGATCCTTTCTTTGGAACAGTAGGTCCCGGACCTCAATCTTTGTAAGATCAAGAAGAAAAAATAAATTGGATCTCTAATATTGGTTGGGAATAAATAGAAACTATGACTAATAACCAAGGAAATATATAAAATCTTGAAGAAAATAGAATGTAATTACAACATGACAGATCCTTTGCTTTTCTTATAGTCATAGATCTAGTAGATCAAATCTCAATGAAAAACATCCCACCATCAATTCTACCAACTTTTAGGGGTAAATCTTCAAAATATCTAGATTAATTCCTGTTTGAATTCAAAGTGTTATGCCAAATTTATGATTACACAAATGATAGTCAGAAACTCAAACTATTCCCTTTTACACTTAAGGAGGTAGCCATGAGATGGTTCATGGGCCTTACAGGTGACTCTATTAGCACATGGAGAGACATGGAAATTACTTTTTTTTATAAATATCAAGATTATTATATAGTAAGGGATATAAATAAAGATTTATTCAAGATCAAACTTAATGAAGAAGAAAATTTGGAAGATTATCTGGATAGATTTACATTTGCTCACAAACGCAGTGGTTATCCACTAACAGAAGTAGTAAAAATGTTTTTTATTAAGGGATTAAATGATAAATCCATGGATGCTTTGAATCTAATGGGAAAATGAGACATTCTCAAATTAACTTTTCATCAAATTTTATATCTATGTACTAGTTATTCCAAAACAAAACCAAGTATCGAGAGAGGAAAATTAAGCAAATTCAAAAGTCAATCAATGGAAGAATTTTCCAATCTAAAAATTGACATTTTAGTCTAGTTAAGTACTAAATTAGATGGTCTTCAATTTAAATCCAATTCTACCACATAAATTTTAGCCATCTATTGTCCAAAATGTAAAGTGAAACATGTTCTCAGAGATTGTATTTTGGATAAAACAAAATTATGTGGGATATGTGATAGTAAAGAACATGACACAAATAATTGTATTCATCTTCCTATTTTAAAAAATAAATTAAAATAAAATACACAACCCATAGATGAACTAAATTATGTCCAGAGACCAAATCTATTTCCATAAATCAGACTCAAGGTTTCTTTGGTTCACAAAATCCCATTAATCCATAATGATACCTTGGGTTACTTAGGCATCTCAACCTATGTGGGGACAAACATAACCACAATTGGTTAATCATAATGAATGATGCCTCAATAATCATGGATACCCAAAACATAGAAAAATAATGGGGAAATACACAATGGAATGTCAATCCACAGTTTAACCCCCATAGAAGTTTCCACCACATCAAGATTTGATGGAACCTCCTATAACTCAACCTACAGAATAATTTAATCAGCCTCAATTGCCTGTTCAACTGGTGGCTAACCTCAAGAATAAACCATTAACCACTGTCTATGTAAATGAACAAAGAGAAACTATAAATGTAGGAGTTATTGAACTTGGAAACATTTAGCAGAGATCAGGAAGAAAAATTCAAGAACCTCTTATCACCATTTCTAAACTACCCAATGAAAATCCAAAAATAGATACACATCAATCCATAGTTAGAAAATAGGAACCTAAAAAAGTTTCAAAAAATTCAAAGGAACATATTACTTCTCTTCCACCTATTCCTTTTCCTAACAAACTAAAAGAGATTGAAACCAAGCAAGAATCTGATTTGATTCAGGAATTAATAAAAATGAACATTATAGTACCCTTATTACAATCCATCAAGGATATTCCAAAATTAAATAGAGTCTTAAAAAACCTATGTATCAAGACACCTGGAAGCAATACATAATACCTAATGACCATACATGTAGATGCTAAATTTGTTGATCTTTTAATAGGGAAATTACTATTACCTAAATATGTAGACCTAATAAGTTCAATCATAACAGTTACCATAGGAAAGAAATAAATAACTAATGTTCTGGTAGACTTGGGTATAACAATCAATGTGATGACAACTGAAACTCTTCAGATACTATATGTTATGGGAATGCAACCCACCTCCACCATTCTTCAGATGGTTGATCAATCAGTTATAAAAATATAAGGTACCATAGAAGATGTGACTATAATGGTTGAATCATGAGAATATCCAGTATATTTTATGGTGTCATAACCTAAAACCAAAAAGTTAGGATACCCCCTCATTTTGGGAAGACCTTGGTTAACTGCTATAATAACATTAATTGATTTCAGATAAGGGGCTATGACTATTTCAAATGGTCTAAAAGCAAAATGAAGATCTTTATATCCTCCTACAAAACCATCATTGGATTACACTGAAACACTTTGGGAAAATGAACCAAAATAAAATAAAAATAATCTTTCATCTTTGGCCATGATAACTATACAAGGACACATGCAAGAATTAACTAATGAGTTAGTACAGGATCTAGAAGAAGCTAATGAACTCATAAGCCTAGATTTGGACTTTATCAGTCTGCCTGATTTAGACTCTATCACTTGATTTGCTTCAAACTTTGTCAATCAATATGCTTCAGACTCTACCAATTTGTTTGCTACAGACTCTATATGATTCTTGGTTATGGACTCTGCCAGTTTCTCAACTACAAACTCTACCAAAGTTGTTACTACATATTCAATCCATGAACATTCAACATATGACCATAACCCATTACAAGAAAGTATTTGAAATTAGGTTGAAAACACACCATCTAATTTTTAAACTGCATTCTATTATCCATTAGCCATAATCATTGCTACAAGAGATGGATTTGTAAAAACTTTAATTATATTTCATTTGTTATTACCACATCCATGCCCTCTTATTATTTGATGAGTGAATTTAAACAAGTAGAATTTGTCCATCCTAACACTAAACAAATTATGGTATTACCAAGAAAAACATTAAGCATAAATAGTTGGTTAACCCATTATCAAAAAATCAATTTTTTTGATGTCCTAGAAAAATATACCAAAGCATTTGCTTGGGATTATATAAATATGTGAGGAATTCATCTGAGTATGTGTATCCATCACATTTACACAAGTCAAGATAAACCAATCAGATAACCACAAAGATGAATAAATCCAACATTAAGGGATATAGAAAAAATTAAAATTGAAAAATTGTTGGATGTAGGATTCATTTACCATATTTTAGATAGCGAATGGGTTTCCCTACTGGTAATTGTACTAAATAAAAATGGGGAATGGAGTGTGTGTGTGGATTACTGAGAGCTAAACAAAGCCACCACAAGAGATTATTTTCATGTTTCTTTTATTGATCAAGTGCTTAATAATCTAGCAGCAAAGAAATATTTTTCCTTCTTGGATGGATATAGTGGATACAATCAGATAACAATGGTAGCTAAGAATCAATATAAAACCACTTTCACCTATCCATGGCCTACATTTTCCTATAGAGTCTTACCATTTGATCTTTATAATGCCCAAACTACTTTTCAATGAGCATTACTAGCTAAATTCTATAATTTGACTAATGATTGTGTGGAAGTATATATGGATGACTTCACCATTCATGGAGATACATTTGATGAATCCCTAAACAATATTAACAAGGCCTTAACTAGATGTGAAGAACACCAACTTTTATTAAGCTATGAGAAACACCTAAAATGATGGATCCTATTATGACACCACATTTATGCCAAAAGAATCCAAGTGGATCCTAAGAAAATAGAAATAATTTCCAACCTACTTGTCCCACAAAATCAAACTGATATCAAGAGGTTTTTGGGTCATGCTAGTTTTTAAAGACATTTTATGGAAGACTTCAGTAAAATTGTTGCTCATATGTTCACTTTGTTGGCAAAAGATAGTGAATTTATATGGAGTGAGGATTGTCAAAAAACAATTGAAGCCATCAAATAAAAATTAAGCTCTGCAATAGTACTAAGAAGACTTAATTGGAAAAAACCCTTTCACATTTACACTGATGCTTCTAATTATGCAATGGGGGTAGTTTTAGAACAAAAGTATGAGAATGATCATATGTATGTCATTTATTATATCAACAAGAATATCACACCAACCAAAAGGAATTATACAACCACATAAAAATAATTCCCTGTTGTAATTTATGCCATCAACAAATTCAGACATTATATTACAAGTTATAAGGTCTTCATATACATAGATCATTAAATCATAAGGTATCTTATGAATAAACCTATAATAGGGTGAAGAATCATAATATGGTTATTACTTTTGTAGGAATTTGATATAACCATCATTGATAAACCAAAAAAATTTAATGTGGTTGCAGACTTCTTGCCTAGAATACATAATTTAGGTAATGAAGAACCAGTTGAGGATAGCTTTCTAGATGAATAACTATTTGTTATTTCAGTAGAATTACCATGATTTGTTGACATAGGTGACTATTTAGAAAAAGGGAAGTTTCCTTCTAATTTTAATCAAAAAGAAAAAAATATTTAATTAACAAAAGTTCTTATTTCAAATGGATTAATGACATGTTAATTAAGTATGGACCTGATCATGTGTTTCACAAGTGTGTTACAGATAATGAAGCATATGATATTGTTAGATCTTGCCATGATGAACCAAGAAGAGGGCATTATTCAAAAAAAATAACCATGCACAAAATTTTAGGAGCAAGATATTACTAACCTTCTCTTTATAGATAAGTAAAGAAGTATATCAGACAATGTGATCCATACTAAAGATGGGACAACCTATAGTATTAATAAAGTTGCCTCTTCATCCACAAGTAGTATTAGCACCATTTGAAAAATGGGGACTATATTTTGTTAGTCCGATAGATCCTTCATTTCAAGCAAAGGAATACCATTTAGTATGTATAGATTATGTTATTAAATGGGCTAAATTTCAAGACTTGACCTTTGCTAGAGAAATAGTGGCATATTTTTTATATTTTAATAGCATGTAATAGTTTGCTGCACTTAGATAGATAGTTTTAGATCAAGGACCAAAATTCATGTCTAATATGACTTAATATTTTATGGAGGTCTACCAAGTCAATCATAGGAAATCCTCTCCTTACCATCCTCAATCTAATGGCCAAGTAGAAGTTACTAATAGAGAGTTGGAGAATATTCTGACAAAGATAGTCAATAGCAACATAAAAGATTGGGTAGCCAGAATACCAAAAGCAGTGTGGGCCTAAAACACTACTTGGAAGATAACCACTGGGTTCTCATTATATAAGTTAGTATATGGTAAGAAGCCTTTACTTTATATTTAATTTTAATTATAAATTTTGAAAATAACAATGGAGATAGGCATTGATTTGGATAAGGCACACAAGATAGAATTCTTCAATTAAATGAGCTTGATGAAATGAAGATAGAAGTTTTGAAAAAAATAGAGATGATTCAACATCAAATAAAAATATAGCATAATTCTCACATCAAACCAAGAATATTTTAAAAAGGAGATTGGGAACTTTTATTTGACTCTGAGTTTCATCAATTCAAAGGTAATTTGAGGACAAGATGCTTAGGTCCATATCAAATAGAAAAGATATTTGAGAATGGATTAGTGTAATTATTTCCAATAGATAGGAACAAGAAAACTTTGTTGGTCAATGCACATAGACTTAAACTGTACCAGAAACCTGTCAATAAAAATAAATTTATTCAAAACATTAGACATGAGGTAAATTTCATGGAAGGACCTAGTTCTTCCATTCCAACAACTCCATGATGGTATATTATATAAAACAAAAGAAGGAGATCGATTCTTGGTATTCCTTCTTCAAAAAATAAAAAATATATAAAAAAATTCAATAGTGAATTTTTTTTTAGGACGTTATTCATAATGTTGATTAGAAAATTAGATTGTTGGCTAGTCATGCATTGAATAATGAGCCTTGGCTTGAAAACCAAAAATGACTGGTTAAGGGAAAAATAGCAAAAATAATAATTATACGAAAAACTTAGAAAAATAGTAAAATTTGATCAGTTGTTCTAAACAAGAAAATCATTGCAACATTTGTTTGTATACATTCCTATAAAGACTAATTCGTGCATTTGCTTTCTGTTTGAAATTAGGTGGCAGAAAATGAATGGAGGCTAAGAGTATGATTTGGTAAGTAAACATTTTATTTATCTGCATTAGGTTAATATAAGTCTTATGATTTTTGTATGTTCATGTTTAAGACAAATTTGGTAAGAAGACGTCTAACAGACTGTCAAAGTAAATACCAAATAAAACCATTTGTTGACATGAAAAGGTCATAAGTAAAAGGACATGTAAGAAGAATAAATGATATTTAATGATACATAAAGTAATAAGTGAAATGACATGCAAGGAAATGGAATGTCATATCACCTTTATTCATGGGCGCAACTGCCTACTAACTCACTCCAAAGTATCTTAAATAATTTTCTAAAATTTGTTGGGTGAATATTTTGTCAGTCAACTGTTTGATTGAGCAAAATAGGTCTCTTCAACCACAACATAGGGAGATTGGTCATCCAAATTTGTAGGTTTACCACATCCAAAGGGGAAAAATCTCTCCTCTCATCAAGGGGAGGTTCCTTATAGGCATAAAGGGGGCTATATACTATATATATAAGCTGAAAATAACACTCAGGGGTAGGATATACCATCCATCTCTCTTTTTTCAAAGATGATGTTAACAAACAAAGGATAAAATCTTGGTGAAAACACTGAAGACACTTCTCCTCTTTCAGAAGTGTTCTTGCAGGAAACAATAGGAGTTCTTTCAGGTAGTAAAAGTAACTAGTAACAAAAGGGCACAGTAACCAGTAGGATGAAATAGAACACAAAGTTTCCACCTCAATTGTCCAAAGAGTAAAACACAAAGGATAATGAGGGCACAAAGTCATCCCAAAATTCTCAACATAGAAAATAACTAAAAACACACACTAAAGACAAATATGAAAACACAAAGTCTAAAAGTTGCTGGCTTCAGGACACCTTCCTTATCACTTTCACTAGCTCTGCTTGTTAAATTACATAAACAAGAATAAATTTAGGAAATAGACATAAGAATAATCTCCTATAATGATACAAGCTATAACAACACAAAGTATGAAAGTAACTTGCTTTCTGATTCAAACAAAGAAATATGATAAACAATCTGAGCTCAAAGTCTCAGTGATGCCTTTGAATTTGAGCAGAGTTTTGCTACTAGTAACGAGAAGATATCCTTTGCATAAAATGAGAGATTACAATATATAGAGGCCAAGAGAGGCTTGGAACTTTGTCCCATGGAGTGACCCATGTTGCATAATTAATGCCTTGGATGCATTCTTGGTGGTTGCCTTAACTATGGTGTGTTGATTCATCTCCAGTGTCTACTCATGAGCTTGAATCACTCATTTCATCACCTGCTATCCATGCAAGTTTCTATTCTGCCTTTACTCTAAAGGGGACAAAGAGGCTTCGATTTCAATGCTTGCAGGTCTCAAATATCTACTTGGCAAACTGCTCCACCTACTGGAAATAACTCTCACTGAGATTTCCCTCTTTGTTTCTTCTTTCTTTTGGCCCTGGTCTTAGGGTTTTTAAATGCATTGGGTCCATGATTTAAGCCTACAAAGATCAACATACACTTCATTTCAACAAATTTGACATCTGCGGGTCTTTCATCTTTTGAAGGTTAACGACTAGCTAGTCATCCTAAATTGGACGTTTGTGGGCCTGTCATTCTTCTCAGTAACTCCTTTGTGTCTTTATTGCTTGCTATGGCCACTTTTTGCTATGACACAAGTGAAGACATGTGGTGACATCTATAGCTTTGAAATAAGCTTATCGAAATAAGCTTTGAAACTTGTTAGAGGCTGGAAGCGTGGATGCAGATGCTTGGCAGCTTCCGCTACACTAGGATGATACACGTGGTGAGTTTTGCCGCTTTGAACCTTTATTTGAAATTGTGTCTTGGCATGTGACACTTGGTAGCTTCCACTACACTTTGAGGTTTTATCCTTCCCGAAGGGAACTTGCCCTTTGGGGTCTTTTGAGTGGCCTTTGGGCTTTAGTTCTTTCAAGGGACTAATGTCCCTTTATTTCCTGCAGAAAAAATGTCTGAAGAAATTCCTTTAAATAATTTGTCTAAAGGAAATCTCCCCTTGGCTCTGTGTCTCTGCATTTAAGAGTGCTCCGTCTTTGACACATTGCATGTTCCACCACTTTGAACAAGTGACACATGGCATCTTCTATTAGAACAGGTGAGGACACGTAGAAGCATCTACCTTTTTTATAGGAGCTCTTAGAAACCTTTGAGAATCCCACATCTGATGACATGTGGAAGCTTTCAATGAAACTCTAGAGATACTTATAGAAACATTTAGGACTCATTTCTGATACACACAGATGATGACACTTGTCAGATTTTGCCGATTCTTATCAGGGACACATGGCATCTTATGCTGCATCATACTAAAACCTTCCACTGTTGACACTTGGTGCTTTCCGCTCTCAAGATTTTTCAACACCATAGAAATGTTTGGGGCTCATTTGAGTTCTCACGGATGATGACACTTGTTGGCCTCTGTCTATTTTAGTCATTCACCTGGGACCCACCATAGTCCTTGCTCAATACAGTGAAGCTAAAGGAAGGGATTGTGGATATTGACACTTGGAGGCTTCTGACAAGCTTCAAAAGGGACACATGGTAGTATATACTACTTTTTAGAAATAAAGTATAATGTGTCTCAGCAAATGACACTTGGTAGCTTCCGCTCATCCTTTTCTTTTGCACGCACTTCGGTTGAACCATTCGTTAAACCATCTATTTTGTTGCTTCTTTCTTTGACTAAGGCTACCTTTGAACCTTTAAACCCATGAACCTTTGAACTTTGAAGTGGTTCAAGGTTCAACGATTCAATCAGTTCATTCCTTTTATTTGGCTAAGTCCTCTTGATTCTTTTTGAACCAAATGCGTTGAACCTTTTGGTCATTGAACCTGTTGAAGCATTGAACCCATTGAACCTTTGAACCAAAGTGGTTCAATGGTTCAACGGTTTAATGGTTCAAGCCTTATTGTCTTTGATAAGTTCTTTGAAGCTGTTGAACTTGGAAGTGGTTGAACTTTGAACCTTTGACAAATGCGCTTAACTCTTGCTGATGACGTTGAACCTTTGAACCCATTGAACCCATTGAACTAAAGTGGTTCAAGGTTCAACGGTTCAATGGTTCAATGGTTTAATCCTTGCTTAGATGTTTGTCGATGGACATTTTTTATTGAACCAAGAAGCTGAACCAAACTTGAAAATGACTAAGTGTTGGAAACTGGTTCTTTTGATTGAACTTGCCTGTAAAAGCCTTTGAACTTGTAGAACTTGCCAGTCCCTTTACTGAAAAAGCTTGAAAAATGAGGAATTTGAAAGCTCAGAATAAATTTTGAGAAGGGAAGAGATTATTTTTGGCCGTGTAGGACCAAAATAGTCATATGTTGTCCCAAAAATGAGAATTCATTTTTCGGGGACAATAGCTAGCTCCAGTTGGTGAACTACCTTCAGTTGGAAACTTGAAACACAGCTGAGGGGAGTAAAAACTAGAATCTCCAGTGCCTTGAAGTATGCCATTAGGATATGGAGTCATGCTACCCAAAAAGAAAGTCTCCAAAAAATGAAAATGAAAAGAACACAATAGAAACAAAAGACTATACAAATATACATATGTACAGGGGAACTCATCCGATACCTCAAGACTTGAAGTGCTTCAGATGCTACCCATTATGAGGCAGAGAAAAGAGAGTGCCATCTTGATACTTTAACAGGAAACTATTTTCACCATTGAGCTGATAAATGGTAAAAGGGCCCCTCCACAAGGAGTTAAACTTTCCATGCATCCCCTTTGGTTCTCTTCTCTTGTCCCATAGCAGGACTCGATCTCCAATCTGGAAACCATGTTTCTTTGCTTTTTGATCGAAGAGGTTCTTCACCAGACCTTGATGGCCAACAATTTAGTTTGCCACTGCAGTTCTCTACTCATCTAGCTCAGTAAGGCACATGATCCTCTTATCAAGGGAGCCTTCATACGTTTGGTCTTCAATTGCCTTAGCTAATTTCAATGCTGGCAATTCCAAGGTGATTGGTATCTCAGCATTGACTCCATAAAGAAGTTGGAAAGGAGACATACCAATTGCCCTCTTTGGCATGATTTTGTTTGCCCATAGAGCATTAACCAATGCTTTATGCCACGTCCTTTGGTTTTCATCCACCAACTTCTTGATGATAGTTATCAGGTTCTTATTGCTTGATTCAACCTGTCCATTTTCTTGTGGAAAGTAATCAGAAGAGTGGGAGAGTGTAATTTCGTAGTAGAAATAGAATTGAGTAATCTCTTGGGAAGTGAAACAAGCTGCATTATCAGTGACAATCTTGGTTGGGACCCCAAACTTGGAAATGACGTTCTCTTTGAAGAAATTGCATACTACTTCTGAAGTAGCATGTTTGGTTGGAACGGCCTCCACCCATTTGGTGAAATAGTCTATTACTATAAGGACATAATCATGTTTATCACTTGAGGATGGGTTTACATCTCCAATAAAATCAATTCTCCATTACTGGAATGGCTCCTCTATGATCACTGGTTTGAGGGGCAGGGCAGCTAACTTGGGCCTTCCAACAAACTGCTGGCACAATTCACATCCCCTGACCCACTTGTATGCATCTTGAAAGAGAGTTGGCCAATAGTACCTAGCTCGTAGGATATTATGGGTAGTCACAAGGGTAGAGAAATGTCCTCCATAGGCCAAATTGTGGAAGGACTTCAGAATTTGGCTTTGCTGCTCCTTATCTACACAACAGAGGAACAATCCATCAAGGCTCCTCTTGTATAGGCCATTGTCCCAAAGGATGAAATTGGCAGCTTTCAGCTTGATGGTTCTCCTTTATTTATATGATAGGTGAGCAAGACACTCACCATAAGTGAGGAAATGAGCAATACCTAAATACCACTCATTTGTGGTGGAGATAAAGAGGACTATAGGTGTGTCATCCACCTTTGATTCTTCATGCTCTGTTCCTCCTGGCTTGTTATCAACAATTAGTTGGCATAGCCCCTTTCCACACACCAGCTCATGGGCTTGATGACTAGATCAAACTCCTGGATCTTAGAAACCTAATTGCTTCTCTTTGTTCCAAATTTCTACTGAGTCAGTATGGATTTGACTGTGGTATAAGGAACCAAGGTAGTAGTGTGTGAATTGAGGATGTAGAAATGGAAATGCTTTACTGCCTTCACCACCACATAAGCATGCTTCTCCATGTTTGAGTACTTTAGCTCATGAGCTTTGAGAGGACAACTCATGAAAGAAATGAGAGAATCCATACCTTCTTTATTCTATTGAATCAGAATTGCTGAAAATGTATGTTCTGAAGCATAACTATATATGGTGAACTCTTTGTTGTAGTCTGGGCAAACCAGAATTAGGGTGTGGGCAATAGCAGTCTTGATATCCTCAAATGTTAACTTGCCTTTTTTAGTCCAATTTAAGGTGGCCTTTCCCTTCATCATGTTTACAATGTGCCTAGTCTTCTCAACAAACTCAGGAATGAACCTCCGTCAGAAATTCACCTTTCCAAAGAAAGAGTGAACAACAGTCTTACTTTTGGGCAAGGTAAGTTCTTGGATAGACTTGACTCTATCTAAGTCAATATTTATGCCCCCTTTGGACATAATGTGTCTCAAAATTTTCCCCTCTGTTACTCCAAAAATTGACTTCTTGGGGTTTAAGGAAATGCCATTCTGGTGGTAGCGTTCTAGCACTTGTTGCAAGCGGCGCACATGATCTGGGCGATGCTTAGAAAAGATAGTCAAGTCATCAAGATAAACTATGATGAACTTACCCATCTCATCTTTGAAGGTAAGGTTCATTGCTCTTTGGAAGGTGGCGCCAACATTTATCATGCCAAAAGGCATCCTTTTATATGCAAACATGCCCCAGGGTGTGGTGAAAGCAGTCTTATGCTGGTCTACCTCACCAACTTTAACCTGATTATATCTTGAAAAGCCATCTAGCATTGATAACATCTCCAAACTTGTCATTGTCTGAGGCACTTGATCCATGATTGACAAAGGATAGTTATCCTTCAAGGATG
This sequence comes from Torreya grandis, assembly GCA_037957365.1. Taxonomy (NCBI): domain Eukaryota; kingdom Viridiplantae; phylum Streptophyta; class Pinopsida; order Cupressales; family Taxaceae; genus Torreya; species Torreya grandis. The sequence continues at coordinate 3,849,374 of JARHVA010000786.1, forward strand.
ACTGATTCAAATTTCTAAAATCTACACAGAGGTGAATTTCAGCATTCTTCTTTCGTACAGGCACTATATTGGAAATCCATGTGGAATGATGGATTGGGAATATTATCCTAGAATTTAACATTTTTTGTATCTCAGATAGAACAATAACTGATATTGTTGGATTATAATGCCTAGACTTTTTCTTATAAGGTGTCGAATCAGCCTTGAAAGGAATGTCATGTCGAATTTCATCAGGCCTGAGTGACTTCAGGTCATCATAGGAGTACACTAGGATGTCTGTGTACTGGTTGAGTAAAGTGGTGAACCCGAACCTCTTCTCAGGAGTACAACATTTCCCAAAGTTCACCATCTTGGGGTCTTCCTTCATTCCCATATTTACTTGATCAAACTCTTGAGATGAGCTTGAATCCATTGGTTGATGTTTGATGAATCTATCATGCTTATCAAATAGCTTCTATAGGGAAACCATGCCTTTATGAATATTATTCCCTTTAAGTTGCAAGAAATCCTCACCTATGTTTTCATTTGATTCAAGAGTTGGTTCACACTTTTAAAGTTTATTGCCTTCAAAATATAGCCATTGGAAGCTGTCTTTTTGTTCCAAGAAGGCAATGATTTAGTTGTCATTATTGAACACTTGCCAATGATTGGCATTATCAGGTACACTTGGTCTAAAGACCAGCTCAATAGTATACTTGTCTCCTTTGAAGTTTGGGTGGGGGACCAAGAGAGTAGTTGAGACAGCCAGTGCATGAGCCTGGTCATTGAATTCTCTAGGAATTACAGAGATGCTAAAAGCATCAAAGTTTTCAATTTGGTCCCAGACTAGATTATGATAGTGGTGCAATCTTTCATTCTTGGTTTGATACAGGTTCCTCACCTGACAAACCACCAATTTATCATCTCCTTTAGCATGAAGGAGTTTGATGCCTTTATCCCTAGTGGCTTTTAGTCACAGCAACAGAGATTCATATTCAGCTGTGTTATTAGTGTTGCTAAATTACAATTTATAAGATGAAGGAAAAATATCCCCTTGAGGAGATAGTAACACAACCCCAGTCCTTGAACCGGTGGAGAAGTAGCTACCATCAAATTCAAAAATCCATACCTCATTAGATACTACTTTTTCTTTGAAATCTTCTTCATTCGAAGGAGGGAATTTTTACACACTTGCATTGCGCTCTGTCAATTCATCTGCTATTTTAACTGAATGCATTTCAAGGTTGTCACTGGAAGGAGCTTCATCATATGCTTCATGAACTTCATCCATAGACATAAAGTAGTTACCCATGCCTGAAAACTCAAGCAGAATTTGAGCTTCGGGTGCTAAGGTTTGGGTAACCATATATTTCACTTCCTTCTCAAAGAGCAACCTCTTCATAACACCTTTGACTAGGATCCTTGCCTCTGATAAATCTATGCTCAATTCACCCCCAACATCCCTATAGAAATTTTGCCCAAGAAGGATGCTATATAATGTTGGGACATCGGCTACCAAGACAGTCATCTTGATTCTTTTGTTTAGAAAGGCTGCAAATGTAAATTGTGCGTCTTCAATTTGCCCCAACAGTGGTACTTGCTTGTTCTCCATGTAGAAACATCTATCAAACATCTTGGTCAGTGTGAGGCTAAGGGATTCAGCCACTTTGGCAAGCATGACATTGTCTGAAGCTCCAGAATCAATGATACAGTTATTCAGCTGATGACCATTTATTAGCAATGAGACATGGAAAGGTTCAATCCTACCAGGAGTAGCAGGAGGGCTAATGACAAGATTATTCCTTATGGGTACATTCATGGGAGGATCATGTGTCACTTTGGGAACTATTTGTTCAACAGGGATGGCCTAGTTTTTAACACATTGAACCAATTTGTTTAATTCCTCAGGATGAGACTGCAGAAATTCAAATTTAGACATTTGAATTTTGGTTTTCTTTATATGGTCAATTATGTCAAATGTCTGGAACGAGCTAAGAGCAGAGGATGGGAGTTCATCCTTTTTATTTTTGGAAGGGGGAGGACTAGATTGTGAATTTGAAGTAGAAGGCGTAGGGGCATTTGAGGTACTTACCTTTCTAGCGGCCACTGGGTCCTTTGGTTGAAAGGGCAGAGTGGTCCCATGCTTAGCAATTAAAACTATTGGTTGAGGTTGCCCCTCTATCTTCTCTTTGTCAACTTGTTGAGCTAATTTATTCTTGGAATACGTGAATACAACATATGACCCCTTAGTTGCATTTCTTTCACTTTTGGGTTCATCTTGATAATTCAAGAAATCGATATTAGAGTTGCCAGCTAATTCTTCTTCTTCCTCAGTGAAGAGATTAACATCATCTTCAGGACTCAAATCAGGCTGAAATGAGAAATCTGATTCAGCTTCAAGATATCCAACTGCTGAGTTAGTTGGAGGTGCTTCAATAGCAAGGTTATTCCTCTGAGGGGGAGGAAGATGATTGATTTGCCCCTAGTTCCTAGTGGCATGGCCCTGATAGGACTGATTAGGGAATATCCTCCTTAGTACATCTCTGTATGAGGGAGCAGATGTCATTCCTTAGGCCATTTGTTTTCTGAGGGCTAGCAATTCATTTGCTAGCTTCTGCACCATTGGATCATTGGTGGCTGAAGGGGAGTATTTAGAAGAAGAAGAAGACTTACCTTAGTTTGGATCTCTCCTTATCTTTCCTGCCAAGATAAGGTCATCTTCAACTTTGGTAGCCAAATCTTGAGTAGCTTTGAGCTCTATGTGGCTATCACGTCTTAGCAGAAAACTCACTTTAGGTAGTTGTGAGTTGATGAAGAAGCATTTGAAGTTTTTAGGGGTCAGTTGAGCGATAGCAGAAATTCAGTTCCTAAGCTTATCAAAATTTTCTATGAAATCCCTCATAGGCTCATAAGGTTCCTTCTTCATTTGTGTGAGCTGGGCCAATAAGGCATGTACATCTTTTGCAGGCTTGAATCTGGATTTGAATTTGGCTTTGAGTGTGTCCCAATCATTTATTAATCTAGCTTACAGATGGTAGAACCAGTTTGCAGTAGCACCTTGTAGCATTTCCATGAAAAACCTAACTGCCACATCATCAAATTCCACACCTATCACTCCACAAGCTATGCTGAAGGCTACAATGTGTTCATCAGGATGGACTTTTCCATCCCCAAAGAATTTGGGAAAATTCTTTCTTGAGCTACGTGGAAGTTCATGCAGGGGTGGAATCAAATTCAGTGGGCTAAAAGAGTTACCCCAGGGGCCTCAAACTACCATGATTAAATTTTTGAAAGTAGAGATAACAAATCTAGGTAAAATTTGGATAGACAAAGCTGTACTAATAGTAGGAAAAGTAGCTCTGCCTTGTGTGGGTGTCCTGGTATGGGTAGGAGGGACACTCCTGGATCGTTAAACTCGAAGTTAGGGAGAAAACAAGTCAAAATTTCCTTGGTGTGCCAACTCAAAGACAAGGTCAAAAACACCTTGAGCTCTCTGGCTTCTGGTAAAGCGTGGAGTTGCTAGATTGTGAATCAAAAATGGAAAAGGACTAGTCTTACTTCAATTTGAAGCTTGAGGCTTCAAACTACTTGTCCTTCCCCAGCGGAGTCGCCAAAAAGACTATTGGGTGAATATTTTGTTAGTCAGCTATCTGATTGAGCAAAATAGGTCTCTTCAACCACATCATAGGGAGATTAGTCATCCAAAGTTATAATTTTACCATATCCAAAGGGTAAAAATCTCTCCTCTCATCAAGGGGAGGTTCCTTATAGGCATAAAGGGGGTTATATACTATATATATAAGCTGAAAATAACACTTAGGGGTAGGATATACCATCCATCTCTCTTTTTTCAGAGATGATGTTAACAAACAGAGGAGAAAATCTTGGTAAAAACATTAAAGGCACTTCTCTTCTTTCAGAAGTGTTCTTGCAGGAAACAACAGTAGTTCTTTCAGGTAGTAAAAGTAAATGGTAACAAAAGGGCGCAATAACCAACAGGATGAAATAGAACACAAAGTTTCCACCTCAACTTCCCAAAGAGTAAAACACAAAGGATAATGAGGGCACAAAGTTGTCCCAAAATCCTCAACACAAAAAAGAACTAAAAGCACACACTGAAGACAACTATGACAACACAAAGTCTGAAAGTTGCTAGCTTCAGGACACCTTCCTTATAACTTTCACTAGCTCTGATTGTTAAATTGTATAAACAAGAATACATTTATGAAATAGACATAAGACTAATCTCCTAGAATGATACAATCTATAACAGCACAAAGTCTGAAAGTAACTTGCTTTCTGATTCAAACAAATAAATATGATAAATAATTTGAGCTCAAGGTCTCAGTGATGCCTTTGCATTTGAGCAGAGTTTTGATTTTGGTAACGGAAAGATCTCCTTTGCATCAAATTAGAGATTACAATATATAAAGGCCAAGAGAGGCTTGGCACTTTGTCCCATGGAGCTACCCATGCTGCATAATTAATGCCTTGGATGCATTCTTGGTTCTATCAGGAAGGGCCATGCTGGAGCAGGGCGACTACCTTAACTGTGGCGTGTTGATTCATCTCTAGTGTCTATTTTCAAGCTTGAATCACTTATTTCATCACCTGTTATCCACGTAAATGTCTACTCTACCTTTACTCTGAAGGGGACAAAGAGGCTGTGCTTTCAATGCTTGTAGGCCCCAAATATCTACCTGGTGAACTGCTCCACCTATTGGGAATAACTCCTACTGAGATTTCCCTCTTTGTTTCTTCTTTATTTTAGCCTTGACCTTAGGGTTTTTGAATGCATTGGGTCCATGCTTTAAGCCTACAAAAATCAATAGACACTTCATTGCAACAAATTTGATGTCTGTGGGTCTTTCATCTTTTGAAAGTTAACGACTAGCCAGTCGTCCTAAATTTGACGTTTGCAAGCCTGTCATTCTTCTCAGTAACTCCTTTGTGTATTTCTTGCTTGCTATGGCCACTTTCCACTATGACATAGGTGAAGACACGTGGCGTCATCCACAACTTTGAAATAAGCTTATCGAAATAAGCTTTGAAACTTGTTAGAGGCTGGAAGCGAGGATGCAGATGCTTGGCAGCTTCTGCTGCACTAGGATGGGACACATGGCGAGTTCCACTGCTTTTAAACTTTATTTGAAACTATGTCTCAGCATGTGATACTTGGTATCTTTCACTGCACTTTGAGGTTTGATCCTTCCTGAAGGGAACTTGCCCTTCGGGGTCTTCAGAGTGGCCTTCGGGCTTTAGTTCTTTCAGGGGACTAATGTCCCTTTATTTTCTTCAAAAAAAATGTCTGAATAAATTCTTTTGAATAATTTGTCTGAAGGAAATCTCCCCTTGGCTCTGTGTCTCTACATTTAAGAGTGCTCCATCTTTGACATGTGGCATGTTCTGTTGCTTCAAACAAGTGACACATGGCATCTTCCACTAGAATAGCCGAGGACACGTGGAAGCATCCACCTTTTTTATAGGAGCTCTTAGAAACCTTTGAGAATCTCACATCTGATGACATGTGGCAACTTCCACTGAAACTCTGGAGATACTTACATAAACATTCAGGACTCATTTCTAATACACACGGATGATGACACTTGTCAGCTTCTGCCGATTCTTATCAGGGACACGTGGCGTCTTTCGCTGCATCATACTAAAACTTTCTATCATTAACACTTGGCACTTTTTGCTCTTAAGATTTTGCAACACCATATAAATGTTTGGAGCTCATTTCAGTTCTCACAGACGATGACACTTGTCAGCCTCTACCTGTTTTAGTCATTCACCCGAGACCCACCCCAGTCCTTGCTCAATATAGTGAAGCTAAAGGAAGGGATTGTGGATATTGACACTTAGAGGCTTTTGACAAGCTTCAAAAGGGACACATGGTAGGATCTACCACTTTTTAGAAACAATGTATAATGTGTCTCAGTAGATGACACTTGGCAGCTTCTGCTCGTCCTTTTCTTTTGCGCGTGCTTCAGTTGAACCATTCGTTGAACCATCTATTTTGCTGCTTCTTTCTTTGACTGAGGCCACCTTTGAACCCATGAACCTTTGAACTTTGAAGTGGTTTAAGGTTCAACGATTTAATCAGTTCATTTCTTTTATTTGGCTAAGTCCTCTTGATCCTTTTTGAACCACACGTGTTGAACCTTTTGGTCATTGAACTTGTTGAACCATTGAACCCATTGAACCTTTGAACCAAAGTGGTTCAATGGTTCAAGCCTTATTATCTTTGATAAGTGCTTTGAAGCTGTTGAACTTGGAAGCGGTTGAACTTTGAACCTTTGACAAATGCGCTTAACTCCTACTGATGACGTTGAACCTTTGAACCCATTAAACCCGTTGAACCAAAGTGGTTCAAGGTTCAACGGTTCAACGGTTCAATGGTTCAATCCTTGCTTAGATTCTTGTTGATGGACATTTTTGATTGAACCAAGGCGCTGAACCAATCCTAAAAATGACTAAGTGTTGGAAACTAGTTCTTTTGATTGAACTCGCCTGCAGAAGCCTTTGAACTTGTAGAACTTGCTAGTCCCTTTACTGAAAAATCTTGAAAAATGAGGAATTTGAAAGCTCGGAAAAAATTTTGAGAAGGGAAGAGATTATTTTTGGCTGTGCAGGACCAAAATAGTCATATGTTGTCCCAAAAATGAGAAGTCATTTTTTAGGGACAATAAAATTGATGGCACATAAGTCTCATGAGTATGGAAGTACACCAAATCTTTTCCAAAGATAGCTTCATTTAACTTGCATGTTGTGTGATGATTGATTTGGATTATGTCATCAGCCACCAAGCCAAATATCCATTTGAATCACTCATTTATAGTTTCATTTGCACACTATTGTTTTCATTGGCAGTGACTATTGCACCTCTTAATCCCCCAATTTTTAGTAACTTTCTAGAGTCACCATAGGACACAAGAAATGTTCTGAACCTGCAAATATATTTGGATTGATGGTAGATGATATCTCTGTAGTAGTTTTTAAAGATGTTGGTTGGTTATCATTTTTGAAAACAATTAAAGGATATGATGGATCTCTAGTGAAATAACTCATTGTCAATCTAAAATAAGACTCCACTACAGTGCGAGGTATCTGCATTCCAGTTTCTAGCTCAATCATTAGTGAAATTTTTGAAATTGATGAAGAAGGTAAGAGAATACATGGAATAACCCTTTTTTCTGAGTTAATTGCATAATTCAATGGAAATAAATTTTTTATAGAATACATTGTTGAATCCTCCAATATGAAGGATCCTCCATAACTCTAAGTCTTTGGATAATGTCTTATATGAGGATGACTCAACCCTACATAAGTCCCATCCCATTTTGTTGGCTCCCCAAATCTCCTAGAACTATGTTTGTTTGTAATAATTATAAGAATGAAGGGTTGTCACATTATAAATTTATTTTGTGCACGTGTTCAAAACCATCAAGGAAAGGCAAAAGGGATTAGTAAAGAAACCCTACCTAAATCTTGGAAGTCTATTTATTTTTGGGTAATGATATATTTCATGTGTGGAGGGTAGTATAACATTTTGGGGTGTGAAGCAATGCATATCATTCTTCACCTCAAATATCGCCAATAAAAAAATCAACATAATGTTAACCTTCCACTATTCTTGTCTGGAGCCATTCAGATTCTGGGCACTAATAGATCAACTCCTCTCCATCATCATGGTCTTATCCATTTAATCATTCAACATCGTTTTCTTTAGCAAATCAAATCAACATGGAATAATTTTTTAAATAATAAGTTCAATCAGACTTCAACATCTATTGTAAAGTCCTCTAAAAAACTACCAATGCCCAAGACAAAAGAAATAACTTCTTCCTCTAGGGTGAAGGTTTTGTCTAGTGAGAGATGTCAAACTAGATCACAAACCACACATGTGGTTTCAAAAACTTCTTAATAGACTACCACAAAATGAAAACTAAAACCAAGGGTTTCACAGTCTTATGTAGATCGTGAATATATAGATCTCCTTTCACAAGCTACTGAGTATATTGATGTAAGGGAACCTAGTTCCCCCGTACAAACTAAAAAGAACATAGAAGATTAATTTTTACATAAGATGATGAGGAAAGAGAAACAACTGATACTCTTCGTAGCCTTAAACATTCACCAATGTTCTCTTCTCCAACACTAGTAGAAACAATAAAAATAGTCCCTGATGAAGAAGCCATCATAAAAGATATTCCTGAGGTAGCATCAACAAATCCTAATAAAGAATTTATCATAACACAAATCTCTAAGTCAGTAATAACTCTTGAAGAAGAAGATGTCATAACAAAGATTCTTGAGTAATCAGTAGCAACACCTGATGAAGAATCTATTCTATTAGATATTCCTGTTGAAGCAGCTATCCAAAGAGGAAACATACTCAAAGAAATTTTAGTATTGGAAGCAAAATATTTTCCATCTCATTCAAATCTTGAAGTAAGACCAATATTAGATAAAGGAAAAGGTATAATGGTCTCTAAAGAAGAAAATTTATCCAGCTCAACTGAAGACCCAGAGTTGCAACTTATCCTTGCACTATCAAAGGCTAAGGTCATCATCAAATAACAAATGATAGATATTGTTGATCTTTTAGCTCAACTACAATGAAAGGATTTACTTAAATTTTATTTGACTCAAGGATTAGATGGTTTTAAAGACAAAGCTTTGGATCACATGACTAGGAATAAAAAGCTTGAGAAACAAATAACTCATTTTGATGAAGATATGGTAAACTCCTGGATATACATCACTGAGTTATAATAAGAAAATTTGTTATTAAAACAACTTCAAAATACTCAGATGCCAACTCCATCGTCTTCTAACCATTCAGTAGATCAAGCCTGTCAAACCATTATTTCTCATGCAAACTACCTAGATAAATGGAATCATGTATGTTATGAGTTCAAAGAACTCAAAGAACAAAATAAAGTTTTATAAAAGGAAAAACATACCATGAAAGAAATTTTGGAGAAATAAAAATTGTAGACTCAAAAGCTTGAAACAAACTTACAAAATACATGTCAGATAGGCGAAAATCTCCTAGCCTACAAAGCTTCCTCTCCTTATTATAGCCTGTATTTACATGAAAAGTTTTATAGATGATATCTATTGATAATTTCATGTGATTTACCCCACAAAATTAAAGATCCTCCCATGTTTCTAAACATTTTTCAAGACTCCATTCAAAAACAACAAGATTTATTATGTTAGTTTTATTTATGTAATCTAATTTTAGGAGATCATAATAATTTCATGGTCAATCTATATGTAGGATAAGTTCAGTTGAGAGCTCTTCTTTTTACTTTTAAAAATTAGATAGCTTAGAAATCTATAGATGAGGAATATATAGAAAAATACAACTACAAGGTTGTGCATTAGACCTGCTTTTGCTAGTGCCAATAATTTATTGATTAACTTCAAAACTACCTATCTAATGAATCTAAACATTAAGGATTATTATTTATAGGCTTTGTATAACAATAGTGTCTCTTTTAATCTATATACAAGATAAAATTTTGATGATATATTTACAACCAGTTTCAGACGTTGGGACATATTGACAGTTTCATTGAAAAGAAAAGAGGTGATGTCTACAACTAATATAAGATGGAGCTTAAGAAGGGCACAAGCTATCAATGACATGATTATGGATGTCATTAATTTAAGAGGAGAACTAATTTGGGTTGGCATGAGATTCAAGCCACCACTTCTTTTGACTGCCATTTCACCATGGCATAGATGGAGTCCTCAAATAGAGGAATACTTTTAAAATTGGAAACATATGGTGAAAACATATAGGGGATTTACTATTCACTTGGATATTCATTATGTTGATGAATTTGACATATATGATTTCAACTAATGTTAAAAAATTATTTCAAAATTATAAGGGAACAAGCAACTACTGATTTTGTAAAAGTGACTTACAAAAGGTAAAGCTTGGGGGAAATGATGAGTCCAAAATATGGCTCATTATTACTATCAATTATCTTTATTTTACTTCTATTACCTCTCCTCTAGATTGAGAAATGCAAGTATCTTAAGCTTTTATCTAATCCTAGTGTAGTAAATAAGATGCTTTATCTTAATTGATATAACTAAAGACTTAATGACTAACTCTGTTATTTAATTCTAACTCTTTGCATGTTTAGTCTCTCCATTTTATGTATATAGAGATGTAAAATTGTTTATAAGGAATAAAGACATTTTTGTTGATATTCTAAGGTGACCTATAGAAAATATTTTGACATTTTGGTGACCTATAGTCTTCTTCAAACCAATCTTCAGTCTTGTTTAGAAGCTATGGACTTTAATAGTTCATTGCTTCAAACTCATCCAGTAGCTCTAGACTCACCTAGTTTGTAACTACAGATTCATTCAAAGATTTGATTTCATTCACCAAAGGATTCCACCTATTTTAGTAGATTCATTATGGACCTATTTAAACATTCAAGTTTTTTGAAACAAGTTGCTACAGAGTTGCTTTGGACTCCACCAGATTGCTTCAGACTTTACCAGACTACTTTGAACTTTGCTAGAATTGCTTTGGACTCTTCTAGTCCAACTTTTGAGCATGCAAAACTAAAGATCTATACTTGGAGATTATTTTGTTCACTTGCTATTTATAGACCTACTATAAATAGTAAATCTATAAATAGACTTTCTATATATATCTGTCTATGTAAATATGTCCATAGTCTTGTATAAACAAATCGATCTAGTAGATATATGTAGCCATTCTTAGTAGATATGCAATGGATTTTGTAACTGATGGATCTTCATATTCCAAAGTGTCAAAATGTCTATTTTGAAGACCCATTGAAATTAGAATATTTAATGTGATAAGAGGGGATTGACTACTAATATCTAGGGATCTTTTTTTACAACATTATATAAGTAGATCTTCATATTTTAATGAAGAGTGACAAAGATAAATTAAGAAATATATAATATATTTGTTTAGTTAATATTTCAATACAGTTATTGCTGCATTTATGTAATCTATTTTGATCAATGAATAAATATTTAATTTCTAAGTACTGAGTATTCTTTCATTCTTATTTCAAAGGCGAGCAAGGGCCCACTCTCCTCGAAAACCAAGAACACATTTTATATGGTATTTTATATATTTACACTTTTTAGTAATTGTAAATTCATTTAATGTTTACAATAATAATTATAAATAAACTTTAAAACCTATAGGAAGTTATCTTTTAAGAGTTAATTGAAGATTTTAAATTAGTGTGTTTATTTTTAGCATATTGTTTATTTCCAACGAGTGTGTTTATTTCTAGCAGATTGTTTATTTCTAGCAAGTGTGTTTATTCTAGTAAGTGTGTTTATTTCAGAAAATTAAATTATAGAATGTCTTAATTCTATAAGTGTGTTTCTTTATTCCATAAGCAAACACTTTCTAGGTTAGATTAGATTAGACATTTAGAAAGACAACAACCCCCCAATCATATCTGTAAGACCTACATCTATAGGCCACGATGTAAACAACTTTGGACATTGACCCTAGTTTGAATGACATCAACAGATCAAGTTGATTAAATGAAGGGATTAATGACACCCATCACGATTTACATCCAACAAGGTTCAAATATACTATCAACAACCATAACCAACCTCACAAGCCTAATGAGATATAAATCTAGGTGGGGCTAGAAACATCCGAACCACTTTACCAACTCACCCACATTTTATTGATAGATCAACATTAACTATCTTATAAAAAATTAAATAAATTAATTTTTATAATTAAAAATATATAAGTATTTTAACTTACCATTATGCCAAACTTGTAATTATAATCCTTATTTTTTAATAATTAAGGAGGTTGAAGTTTTTGTGGATTCCCAAACAACCTAAATTAAAAAAAAATGCAAAAATCATTCTTCAAAAGGATATTATACAACACAATATTAGATATATTTATGAATTAAATAAAAAGTTATCATTTCATGAAGTTCATATATTCATTGAAATTATTGTATTTAGCTACATTACAACGTCATAATTTAACATTCTATTTAGCTACATTAGTTACATTCCATATTAACCATGTGTTGTTTCTTCTCTTGGAATTAAGTATGTTTGTGGTCTTTTCATTTCTATTTGGTTGATGGATTGCAATTTGCATTCATGATTAAATTTTCTTTGTAGGGGGTGTCTCTCTTGTAAAATGTGTCCTATTAGGCTAGTTGCTCGAGCTTAGTTTTTTGTCTTTTTAGTGTTTTTATCTATTGCAAGGATTGGGACCCTATTTGTGCCCTAAATCTCATTTATAACTCCGTTAAAAAACATTTACCCCTAATAAAAAATATCACAATTCATATCCTAACAAATTCAACAAAAATTTAAACATTTAATACTTATTTAAATTCTATGAGAAACACAAACCAAAGAATATGTAGATGAAAAAAAATCTCACATAACCCATGTGACAATGTTTGTCCTTCAATATTTTGATTTATTCATGTCTGTTGTGAATCATAATTGGTTTGTTGTAAATTTTAGATTTTTTTAATTGAAAATCTGGTGATTTACACAAGAATATATTCACATCAAATTTTCTAAGTAATAGAATTAAAAAATATAACTTTTTATTTATTAATATTATTGATTTATAAAAATTGTTTTAATCAATTACATTAGAACATAGGCATGGATTTTTATATAGAAACATAAATGATGATTATACGAATGGTAACAAATAATAATACAATGATCAAAATTTAGCCCTTTCCAACCCTTCCAAGGGCCTCAAACCTATCCTAGATGTGCTATATAAAAATTACTAGTAAAAAAACAATTTTTGTAATTCACTTGTGATTTATGAAGGAAAATATTTAAAAAAAATTAAAAAAAGGGTTAGAAATAGAAAACATGTCACATAGTCATTCTAAGACATTTATTGGACGAAGATTAATAAACCTCAAGGGCGGGTGCCACAACAAACCAAGATAATACATCTACCCATAGTAATATATTTTCAAAAAAAAAAAAAAAAATGGGTTAAAGTGTGTACTCATAATAATTTAATATGACAACAATCAATGTGAATGTGAAGAGTTACAAACACAAATTACCCATCAAAAATCTACAAACACAAATTACCAATCACAAATATCAGTACATCCATTTTTATTCTTTTTTAGAGTCAACCCAAATACAAATAAATTTATTCATCATGTTGCCTTCCTCCTTTTCCTTTGTATTTTGTGTAAGAAAAAATATGTATTTCATTGACATTATTGATCAAAATATGGATCTAGTTTATTAGGCATGTTGTCTATTTTATTTTCACTATACTCAATTATGTAATTCATGAATGTAAGACACTAAGTAAGACACTTATTCAAGTTTTTTGATGTTAGGTTACTTTGGAAAAATCAATATTAGGATGGTATGGACATTATTATATTAATGAAGTGAGCAACTTTTATCATTTGAATCTGAGAGATTTTTTCAAATATAATAGAATCATTGGTTTACATAGGCATCGGTTACGTAGCCACATATATTTACATGCAACGGTTAATTAAATGATAGTGTCTGTAAGTAGTGGCTACAAAACTGCCTCGATGGTTTTAGAACTTTTGGTCCACTTAAAGCAATGATTTTTCTATCAATCAAAACATGGGCATAGGAGTGGATGCAAATGCTATGCCTTCTTGGTGGTAGTTCGTTTGAAGTCTTTGATGAGTTACAAGGTATAAGGTAATAAATACAATCTTTGTGGAAGGTAAATGGCATCAAATAAATAAATGAGAATTATTAAAGCTGCATTTACATTGTAGTTTACAAGTTTGGGACCTTTTTCATGTTGTCTCATTGTTTCCTAATTATGAATGGTTGTATCAACCGTGTTAAATCATTATGAAGTGTCTAATAAGTGCAAAAAAATCACATGTGCAAGCTTTGAATAGTTTAGTGATGAAATATTCAATCATGAATGCCATGTTTGGTAGTAACTTGTACAGTTTTTGAATTACATAGTGGAAGGGAAGAGTAATTTGTGTCAGTGACTTGAGTTTTTCCTATACAAGGTTTCTCTAGGTCATATAATGTGTTCATTTTATTTTTTTATCTAATTATTCCTTATTATGTTCAATATGATTTACATTTCATTTAAGGCATTTTTTAATCTATGTTTTAGCAATGGATTTAGTAATTAACAATCATATATCAATCATATGTTGAGATAATATTATATGATCCATATTGGTAAAGCTTAGTGTAGAATATCCACCAAGTTTACAGATCGTATTGCTATCAGACTTTGTTTAGTATTAGTTTTAGTCATTTTAATGTGATTTTATGTGTTTATGACTACATTGCAATATATGCCTTTCATTAGAGCAACCAATGCAATTAGTTAAGGCATCCTAATTTCCTTTGAAGAAGACATTTCCATAGGGAAGTGGAAGTAAGAGATCAAAAGTATGGTTCATTCTAATGAAGAAGATGCTTGTACAATATAATAACACTTTCGCAAGCTTTAAGGATTGGCTATCATCTCTCTTTTTATGAGCAAGCTTTATCGGTTGGAGTCCATCATGGGGATTCTCATGGACACATTGAAAGAAACTAATGAGGAAGCTCTTGAGCATGAGAAGATGGAATAACAACCTTGTGCCAACTACACTACACCTCTATTCAAGGTTGAGGCAAAGATAGAGATTTAAACCATATTATATAGACGTGAATACAAAGAATCTAGACCATTGGCTAGCTCATTTAGAGGTATATTTTAGTTTGCATCAAATTAGTGAGAGCCAATAGATTTCATTTGTAAGTTTAAAATTAACCAATTATGATTTCCCTTATTTTTAAAGTTATGTTCACACCTTGGTTGTTAATAATATTTCTCATATTACTAAGTGGGATGATTTTAAGACGCTAATCAAGAAACAATTTTATCCTAGTTGTTATGAGGAAGAGAGGTTCATGTATTATAAATATCTTAGGTAGAAACAAGGCTAAAACGTGCAAGGGTAAACAAACGAGCTATGCGAGAATGCTGTCCAAATGGGAAAAAATATAGCAGAGTGTGACATCTTGATGAAGTATGTTATTGGACTCCATAGCCAATTGAGGATACCTATCTTCTTGTCTAAGCCTACAAATATACATGAGGCTTGTTATCAAGTTCACTACTTATAGACAAACAAGAATAAGAATGTTCCATCTACCTCTCAAATAACTCCAAAGTAACAAGGTGGTTTGAAGCATAAGGGCAAATGAAAAGGTAATCATAATGCTACTTTTTTTTGTAAGAAGGATAATAAAAGACAATTTGGGCATTGTGATGTTGATAGTCATTCTAAGGAAAATTATTGGAAGTTACATATAGAATTACTTCATTCAATAACAACAACAAGAAGAAGGATATGCCCTCTCTCAAAGGTGAAGAATTGGGTGTAACTCCAATGTGGATGATACTTTATGTCATACCTTCGTCAATAGAGAGGTATGTTTGGATGCTAGTAGTGCTTAAGAAAGTGAACTATTTAAGCTTTTCCATATTAAAATTCAGATGAAGAAAACGAAATTGGATGCTCTTTTTGGTAATTGTTCATATGAAAATTTGAAAAATAAGGAGTTAATAGAAAAATTAGGGATAAATACTTACAATCATCTAAGCTAACACGCTTTGGGTTGGGTGAATAAAGGGGTAGACATCAATGCGACTAAAACAATATAAAATTAAGTTTGGTATCAATACATATTTAATTGATGAATTCATAATAGATGTTGTGCATCATGATGTGTGTGGTTTAGTATTTGGAAACCCTTATTTGTTTATACATGATGTTATTTTCATGAGAGCCAATCAATACCGTTTGGTGAAGGATGGCAAAAAATAAAGCATTTTAGCCTATAAAGGTGATTCTTAAATTTCTTTAGTAAGTGCCTCTTAAGCTAAAAGGCTTATAAATGTAAGTGGGAAGTTTGATTTACGTATTTTGAGAGATACTTAAGTTAAAGAAGTGGCTGCACATAAAACTTCAATTAACATGTTTACTAATAAAGAGCTAGAGTACATGGGAAAGTTGGTGCAAAAGTTCAAGGAAGTCTTTCATGAGTCCATGCAGTTTCCACCTTTGAGGCCTATTGAGCACATAATTTAATTTCTATCAGATAATCTGCTTCCAAATATCAAGTTGTATAGGTAGTCCATGAAGGATACCAATGAGGTAAAACAACAATTACATTTTTTAAATTAATCAAGGTGTAGTACATCCTTATACTTCTCTGCATGGTTCTCCTAGGTATTGTTTAGTACCTAATAAAAATGGTTTGTGAATAATGTGTGTTGATTATAGAACACTTAACAAAATAACCACAAGAAAAAGTACCCTCTTGCACATATTAATGATCTTCTAGATCAACTTCGACATGCCAAGTATTTTATTAAGCTAGATTTTATTTCCAGGTATCACTAAGTGAGGATTAAAGGAGAGGACATTTGAAAAAAAAGATTCAAGACAAGGCAAAGGTTGTATGAATGGTTGGTTCTTACTTTTGGGCTATGCAATGCACTGAAAACCTTCATGCATTTGATGAAGAAGGTAATGAGGCCATTTATTTATTCCTTTGTCATGTTGTGTATTTGGATGATATTATTATTTTGAGCAAAACCTTTGATGAGCATATTATTCATTTAAAACAATTTTTGAAGGAACATAAGTGTCAGGATCTTGCTCCACCAATAAGAGCAAAATATGATTACTTCTTGTATTAGCAACTAAACACGGAATTTAACTAGAATCAATAAGTAACTAGAAATATGAAACAACACAAGAATATGAGAGACAATACACAATTGTATTAATAATCACTCGGAAGAATATACAATAAAGAAGATGCCACTTCTTCTTCCACCTCAAAGGTTCGCCACACCTCAAGACCTTCTTCCCTCTCTCTCTCGGTCACAACAATCAACTCCAATACAGAATTGATGTTCACCTCTCCAACCAGTCAGTAACACGCTGCCAGTATACCAAGCACACAACCATACTCCAAGTAGATCTCCTGCTCTCTGCTGCTACCTGCAAATCACTAGACCTTACTCACCATTGTAGATCTCCTATAGAAAGTCATGCACACTTGCTGACCAGGATCATACACATATGAAGAACCCTGCTGATTCTCCAAACTAGTACCCACCTTGGTACTGTGGCACTAGGAGGAACACACCATTGCTCTCCTCTCTCAGAAGGAGCTTATTGCTCTCTTACTCTCTAGCTACAAGTTTACACTACAGCCAATGAGTCTATTATATAGATCTCATGCATACAATAATTAGACTATCCTAATTACAATAATTAGACACGCAACTCAAGACCACAAATAGCCTTTGCATGCAAACACTCAGTTCAACGAACTAACTATCCATGGAACAAGCAGTTCTGGAACTGCCACAAGCGACCGACATCAGTCCTTGTCTGCCTAGAGGTGACCGACGTCGGCCGACCTCCTGACGATGTTGGTTGCCTTCCGATCCACCCTGCCGTCGTCAGTTGCCTTGTGCACTGCACTCTGCCGACGCCGGTCTCCCTGGAACTCAGCAACCTCCTCCTTGTTTACACAAGTTGAAGCTTTTAGCTCCACATCCTAATAATCTCCCACTTGGAGATAAATAACTGCAACTATACCTGTATCTGTACACTGTCTAATTTGTACCCTGGCTTGTATCCCTCTTCAAGATCAATCCTGAAGACTAACCACCACACCCTGTGATGCTCTAACCTTTGTGCCTTTGTCATCCAAGTAACCTGCCGCATCTGCATCTACAAACCTATGTAGAAAATAACTTGACCCTGCATAGCATGTCGACCTACTGCTGATCCCTGTAAGAATCCATTGAACTGCCCTTCAGTACCTCTTTCTCGAATTGGCTCCATACTTTTTGACAACTCCCACTGCTTGGGAAAACTCAGGTCTACACTAGACCTCATGTGATTTCGAACACTTGTTCTAAGCTCAGCTTGAATTGTCCCACCCTTTGGTGTGCTTTCTTCCAGCTGACAACTCTACCAACAAATACCTATTTGGTTCTTCTCCAAGGACTCACACTCCTCATCCATGCCAAGCTCCCACTGTTTCTAGATTCTACCTGCATTGCTTCTTCCATCTTCCTAGTTCTTGACCATCAGTAAGCAATATAAAGAAGGTGAACAATGAATATGAGGTTCACTTACCCTTTCTGACCTCCATATGGGCGTTTGAGACTTGCTGTCTGCCCACTATCCATTCCAGTGACCGATCTCAGCCATCTCCCAGTCTGCTCCCGACCGATGTCGATTCCCTGCACTGACCCTGACTGTCAACGTCGTTTCCCTGGCCGACATCGGTGTCCCTTCTGCCGACGTCGATTCCTTCATGACTGACATTGGTCTTCCTTCTGCCAACGTTGATTCCTTCATGACTGACGTTGGTCTTCCTTCTGCCGATGTCGGTTACTGTATGACCGACGCTGGTACCTGTGTTCGCCTGTGAGTGATAAATTTTTACCCGCAAGCTCTCCATGGGTCAAAACCCTATTCAAATCAAACCTGCTCTGCTCAAAATAATTCAGTCTCCTCACCTGATCTTTGTCCATCATCTCCTCTATGAACACCAAGGCTTTCCAGTTATTTAACTTGTCAAAAACATCTGTCTTCCGCTTAAGAACATGCATTCCCCTCCTACATATGTGGCCAAGCCTACAAAGCCACATCTCTGTAACAAAAGGTGAATCAGTAATATAAGTAGATAGATAAAGGATACCTACTTTCTTACCACCATCTAATTCAAGTGTATCCATTGTGAGAGTTACAGTGCATCTCCCATCACCCAAATTTCTTGAAGAAATTAGACTCATCTCCAAGACCGGTACCTGCATGACTTCCTTCAACCACTGTGTATCATTCGTCTGTAATTTTAGCTTCACTTCCCCTTCGTCAATCATCTGACAAGGCTCTCCAACTCCTAAATAAATCTCTTCAAAGTCTCCAAAGACATGCTCATGAAAAGATGCTCTATTTCGGGCTGCATGGAAAGAGGCAAAAGAATCTGTAATCAAAGATTCTACTTTATCCAGAACATCCTGTGCAACATCCCCTGTAACATCTGCTCCTACGCGCTGATCTTCTGCTGACCAACAATCTCCTTTTACCTACTCTTTCTTTCCATCAATTAGACCATTCATGCTATTCAGTTTCTCCATTCGTAGCTTACTATCTTCTGCCATTGCTATACTCCCACTCAATCTGAAACCCCTGTGAGTGACCTGTAATAAAAAAACACTACCAGATCTGAAACCACCTGTTAGTCAACCCAACCAAAAGCTCTGATACCACTTGTTGGTATCAGCTCTTGAACCTACAACCAAGGCTCTGATACCACTTGTTAGGATCTTGCTCCACCAATAAGAGCACAATATGATTACTTCTTGTATTAGCAACTAAACACGGAATTTAACCAGAATCAATAAGTGACTAGAAATATGAAACAACATAGGAATATGAGAGACAATACACAATTGTATTAATAATCACTCAGAAGAATATACAATAAAGAAGATGCCACTTCTTCTTCCACCTCAAAGGTTCGCCACACCTCAAGACCTTCTTCCCTCTCTCTCTCAGTCACAACAATCAACTCCAATACAGAATTGATGTTCACCTCTCCAACCAGTCAGTAACACGCTGCCAGTACACCAAGCACACAACCGTACTCCAAGTAGATCTCCTGCTCTCTGCTGCTACCTGCAAATCACTAGACCTTACTCACCATTGTAGATCTCCTATAGAAAGTCATGCACACTTTCTGACCAGGATCGTACACATACGAAGAACCCTGCTGATTCTCCAAACCAGTACCCACCTTGGTACTGTGGCACTAGGAGGAACACACCATTGCTCTCCTCTCTCAGAAGGAGCTTATTGCTCTCTTACTCTCTAGCTACAAGTTTACACTACAACCAATGAGTCTATTATATAGATCTCATGCATACAATAATTAGACTATCCTAATTACAATAATTAGACACGCAACTCAAGACCAAAAATAGCCTTTGCATGCAAACACTCGGTTTAACGAACTAATTGTCCGTGGAACAAGCAGTTCTGGAACTGCCACAGGCGACCGACGTCGGTCCCTGTCTGCCTGGAGGTGACCGACGTCGGCCGACCTCCTGTCGATGTCGGTTGCCTTCCTGTCCACCTTGTCGTCGTCGGTTGCCTTGTGCACTGCACTCTGCCGACGCCGGTCTCCCTGGAACTCAGCAACCTCCTCCATGTTTACACCAGTTGAAGCTTTTAGCTCCACATCCTAACAATAAGTTAGATTTAAATGAGAAGAAATGCACATTTGATCAACAATCACTTGTCTACTTGGGGCATGTGGTTGGAGATGATGAATTGAGGATTGATCTGATAGAGATAGAGGCCATAATGAATTGGCCATAGCATTCAAAAGTGACCAAAATAAGGAGTTTTATTGGTACAGTTTAGTATTTGAGAAATTTCATCAAAGATTTCTCTTCTATAGCTGTACTTTTGCATGCCTTTACAACAAGTGTAAGACTTTTAATTGAGGTAAACAGTAACATAATGCATTTGATATGTTCAAACATAAGATTAACCATGCTCCAATTTTAGTTTTTCCTAACTTGTAACTACCTTTTGAGGTGAAAATGAATGTTAGTGAATATGTTATGGGGGTTGTCATACTACAAGGAGGTAAGCTTGTATCTCTCTAATCATAGTTAGTTCATGGTGAAATTTTAACCTATTGTACATATGATAAATAATTGTATGCTCTTTTTCATTCAATAAAGAAATGGAAACATTATCTTATGGGCAAGGAAACTATTGTCCACATGAATCACCGACCTATCCAATATATGCAAACACAAAACAAATTTTATCAAGCTAGAAACTATATGTAGATGTGATTTTTCCAACAATTTAATTTGATTATCAAATATAAGAAAGTTGTGAATAAAAACGTAGTTAATAATTAATCTCAAAGCCCTTTGCTTTCAGCCATGGGCACCATAGCTATTATTGGGCCCTTTATGTGTCAGTCTTATATAAAAGGATATGAGCCTAATGCAAATTTTGGGGAGCCATTTATTCAAGCAAAGAGGCCCCAAGGTGCAAGATCTGATCTCAACGGTGATTATTACTTTCAATATGGGTTGCATTACAAGTTGGGTAGACTTTTTGAGCATAAAGAAGGAAGATTTCAAGTAATGAGGGAAGCACATATTTCAAAATTTATAGGACATTTTGGTGTTATAAAAACTCTTGCACATTTTTAGAGATATATTTATTGGCCTAATATACAGTTTGATGTTGTTAATTTCATAGTGGGATGGATGTTATATAGTATAGGAAAACTTAATAACATGAATTTGAGTTTGTATATGCCATTACTAGTTCCTTCTAGACCATGGGAAAGCATTTCCATGGATTTTGTAGGCTGTTTGCCTACATCAAGGAAAGGGCATGCATATTTTTTATGGTTGTGAGCTAGTTTAGTAAGGCAATATTCTTATTACTTGTAATAAGATCTTCAAATGTAGTGAAGTAGCTAAGTTATTCTTTAAGTTAATGTGTGGGTTCATTTTGGTTTGCTTAGTTCTATTTGTTTTACATTAGGAATCAAGATTTATTGGTAAGTTTTGGGCCACTTTGTAGGAGAAGATGAATACCAACTTGAAATGGTCTATCAATTTTCACCTACAAATTGATGGGCAGGCATAAATTATGAATAGATCATTGGTATAACTCTTGAAAGGGCACAATAAGAAACATCTTAAGACTTAGATGAAAATTTTATGTATATTTAACATTATTGTAGCATGGTAATACATTCTTCTACTAGTAAAACTCCTTTTCAAACTTGGTTTGGCTACTTACCTCCATATACATTTGATTTTGTTTTTAGACAACCATGTAAAGGAAATTGGAAAGTGGATCCAAAGGTCCACAAAGCTGAAATTTTCTTTGAGAAGATTTAGGAAATTCACCTCCAAGTGCAAGAGAGGTTGAAGGAGTCACAATCTAAGTACAAAGTAAGGTATGGTCATCATAGGACCGATCATAATTTCCTTATTGGAGACAAGGTATGGTTGTACTTGAGCAAAGAGAGACTCCAAGGTAAAACTAAGATACTTAAGCCTCTGAGGTATCATCCATTTTAAATTCTATAACAAGTGGGAAAAAATGCATTTAGACTTGATTTGCCTCCTTATATGAAGATTTATTTCATTGTCAATGTTGAGAAATTACATTTATTTTAGTCTTCTATGTTAGATGATGAAGATGAATGGCTATTGATACCTTCATTTGAAGACCTCGCTTCTAGTAGCACATTGAAATTGGAAGAGGATGTTGTGCTACATAAGGAGGAGAAGACACCAAGAATAGGAATGCAAGAGCATTGAATGGTTGGGTAAAAGGGTTAGCTACTCAATAAGGTCAAATGGCATTCAAAAAAATATGTGAGGAAGATGTTTCCTCACTTATAAAGTTCACGAAACTCTTAGGGACTTAGAAGCCTCAAATTGGGGAGGTATGATCCAAAATATGGATATAGTTTAATAGGCATGTTATCTAGTTGATTTCCACTATACTTAAATATGTAATTCATGTATGTAAAAAACTATGTAAGATATTTATTGAAGTCTTTTCATGTAAAATGAACTATTTAGTTAAGTTAGAGTGGCAAAATTAGTGTTGGAATGGTCCAAAAATTCTTGTATTGATGAGGTCAGGATCTTACAACCTTTGAGTATGAGGGTTTCATCAAAGATGACAAAGTTACAAGTAAACATTGTCAGTATTTACATAACCACATGTATTCATAGGTGATGTTTGTGAAATAACTAGTCTATTAAAAGTCGTAGTTTTAACACTAATCAAAAAAGGGTCAAGGGAGTAATTGCAAACACTTCTTCTTGGGAAGGGTTTGTTTGAAGTCTTTGGCAAGTTCCAAGGTAAAAGTGCATTAATACAACCTTTGTGAAAGACTTATGACTTCATAAAAGTCAGTGAGAAGTCTTGAAGTTGAATTTATATTATAGTTTGAAAGTTTGGGTCCTTGTTCATGTTGTCTTATTATTTCATAGTTGAGAGTAGTTTTTCTAGTTATGTTGGATCACTATTAAGTGCCTAGGAAGTGTAAATTAGTCATGTGTTGAAGCTTATGATAGTGTAACAATGAAATCTCTGCCCAAAAAAGTCATGTTTGGCAATAATTTTTAAAATTGTTGAATTACATAATGGAAGGGGAGGGTAATTCACCTCACCCACCAGAGATTTTCCTATACTGGGTTTCTCTATGTCATATATTGTGGTCATATTATGCTTCCTTCTTGATTTAACCTTTTAAGGTTTAACTATGTAAATCCTATATTTAGATTAAAGGGCCGAGATGCCTAAATTTGTTAAATAAATATGCAATAATTAAGTACCGATTTGTTATGACCTCTGAATTTGTTTGAATTTCTAATAATAGCAATAAATAAACATAAATAGAGACTTATCTAAAAATTAATTATCATAGATGAACTGGGTTTTGAAAGTTGAGATCTATGCAATTATCTATGTCATCAATAATATTTTGGTTTTCATCTACTCACTCGATAGTAGTCCCCAATATGGAAAGTAGTGCTATCTGTGTGTAGTGTCCTCAATGTGGCACTAATGTCCCCTTTGCAGGACTATTCTTATTTTCTGAGAGCACCTGCACCTATGTTTCTAGGTCTTGTTCTTGCACACATGAAACTTGGAGCTCTATATTATGCCTTGAAAACTTATTTTAATGTGCAAACCCTAATCCTCCTTATAAGTATGGCATGACCAATAATTTTATGTGTGTTATTAGGATAAACTGGACATCCTCAACAACTCGTTGTGAAAAGAGTTGCCTATATACTAATACTCTAAAGAGGGATCAAGCCTGATGTAGTTCTCCCACCCAGTGCTTGATGCAAGGACAAGTGATTGCTAGAATAAAAGTGGCCTTGGATGCCTTGAATGTGCTTGAGCTTTGAAATATTTAAAAACTGGGCTTAGAGTTACTATAGATGGTAGTATACATAAGTAAAGTAGAATATAGATCAAATACCTTAATTTTGCTCAACTTTGTCTTTGGTTTGAATAGCTTTTACATCTATTTTCCATCTAGTGAATAGAGGTGAGTTAGACTTATCTTTACAGGTTTTATTTCTTATGCGGATAATAAAATATGCTTAGGTAGACCTTAGGAGGGGCATATGTTTGAAAAAGTATCTTTTGGGAAGAGCTAAGGCTAATGACAATAGCACCTAGTTGGGGACACTAGTACCATGTGGCTGTAGTGTCCCAAATGTGACGCTAATGTCATCTTTATATAATGCTAGCAAGTTGGATTGGGATTTGAGATGACAGTTCTAGGACTGTGTATTGATTGGTTGTAGGTGACTGTGGTCTGCTGAATGTCTGAAAAAGTAAGTCTAATGCTCAAAGATAGGTCTATGGCTAGCCTAGGGATAGGTTAACTCAAACAATACTCTTAGCATCCAATTACCATTTTTAGATGATTATACTTCTTATGTTTATTATGTTGTATAGTTCATTTCTAACACTTGTTTATCTCTGTTTTAGTAACGGAAGTAGTCTAGAACATTCATATATAAATTGTATGTTTAGCTAGGAGTATATGATCAGTGTTGGTGAAGCTTAGTGTGGAATATCCACCTAGTTTATAGATCAACTGTAGTTCATAGATTTTTGTAGTACTAAGTTAATTAAAATTTACATTTTTGTATGGATATATTTTATTACACACCTTTAATGTTTAAATATCTCCAGGGGCCACACTCCGTAGCATTTAAGATCATAGCAATTATAGTTATAGCTTGTATATCATTTTTTTTGTTTTAGCGTATACATTATTTGTAGCCATATTATAAAATAAAGAACATTTGATATGGATTTCAACTTCATTAAAGCAAAATTAATGTTAATATGAATGGAGATATTTATTAAAATATGCTCGACTAAAATCTTTTTATTTTGTTTGGTTGATTTGGTACTAAAATTATTTATTATGTTATGTTAGATGTGTGATTTTACATAGTAAAATAGTATTTGTGCAAGGAGTTTTCCTATTTGATAGTAGAAGTTTGGAAGGATAATATATTTATAGTGGGATCAAAATTGGGAAGGACAAAATATTGATGGTGCTTATAGGTGAAGTAGTAATAGCCCTTGAAAGTCAAATTCAAGAGCATAATGTTATCTTCCAATTTTTAATATTTCAACCATTTAATTGTAATACCTAAAATATTTTATTGTTTTAATGGAAAGATATAATCCCAATAATAATTTGAACTTAATTTGGATGGTGAGAAACGTGCTTCTACATACATGTGACACATAATGTCTCATAAATAATGAAATAAAAAAATTATTTATTCAATAAAAATATATTTTTATAAGATTTTTTTTTTTTCCAAATATAGTTTGTTTGATCAAAATTTTCCATGTAGAGATTAAATTTGATGGTCAACCTTTCGTACATGATAAATTTTTTATATGGTTCTGCATTCAACATTGCCTTTCAAAAATCAAGAGAATCATCTTTAATGAAGTAAACATCAAAGAGTAAATATGTATTTCTATAATTATTCATAAATATTTATGTAATCTTTAAATTTTTTTGATAGTCCACTTAAACTTTTTTTTTCATTTCATATGATAAAAAGCAATATTTTATTTAACACAATTTTTAGCGATTTGTATAGTTAATTTACTCTCGTTCTTACAAATTTTCATCGTAAAAAAATTAGTTGAATAAATATCTTTCAATTTAAAATAAAATCAAACGCTTCAAATTTAATCACTATTTAGAAAGAATATAATATATTCTCAATCCTTGATATCTCCTTTTAAAAAATAAAATACGATTTTTCAATAATGTTTTGTTGATATATTTTAAAGGATATATTTTGTAAGATATGCTATATTTCATAACCTTATCAGAAATTTTAAAGGGTAGTGAATGGGCCACAAAGACGAATCAAAGGGCATGTGCCAAAAATGTGCGAGGAGAGGACAATTTTTATTTCCTTTAAGAGATTACAAACAAACAATAATACAATTGTACGAAACAATTGTGTTTAATCGATATTTTTTAAATCTAGAAGTAGGCTATTCGTATATTGTTTTTTTCTCCTTGTCTTTTTGTTTTTTATGTTGTTGGTTTGTATTGTAACTCGTCATTCTTATCTAAAACGTATGGTACCAAAAAAAAATTCTTTAATTTTTTTTAATGGTTATAGTATATGAAGTTCAAAGAAAATAAAGTGAGTTTTAAGGTCTAATTTTATAAATAATATAATTATTTTAATATTAATAAAAATTATTAAAAATATATATATATTAAATATAATAATTTATATAAACATAAATTATACTAGTAACATGTAAATCTTAGTCAAATTATTTTATAAAAAATATTAGTTTTAATAATAATAAATGTTTTGATGATTACTTGATCTTTAAATGTAGAATGCGAGTGTTCAATAGATTTTTTATGAATAATTCTCACAAATAATATTTAAATGAGTTATAATATTTATTTATTTATAAATGATATTTAAAATTAAAATTAAATAATATTAACAGTCATGCTTACTTTCAACAATAAAAGCCAAAAAAATTAAAAGAAACACAAATATCTAATTTAAAGTGGTTCTAAAACATAAAGTAATATAAGGCAGGGAAACTATCAATGACATGTGGGTGAGTTGGTAAAGTGGTTTGGTTGTTTCAAGTTCCACCAAGGTCAAATCTCACAAAGGTATCTAAGGTCGGATGTGACTGTTGTTGGTATTCTGGTGCCGATTGTAGCCATTGTTAGTATTTTTGGGATGGTTGTGATCATTTCTTAGTATTCTCGAATCGATTGTGACCGTTGTGAATATTCTCAAAGTAATTGTTAATATTCTCGAATAAGTTATAACTGTTATTAATTTATTTAAAACACTTGAAGATCCGAACTTTCAATTATATCTTAAACTGATTTGTAACTTCGAAAAAAAAACAAATACCAAAAAATAATATAAAATAAATAAACTCAAATTCATATAATATAACTATTCATGTCCACTTCCAACGTAAAAAAATCGAAAGAAGGGAACACAAATACCTTACTTAAAGTGATTCTAAAACATCATGTAAGATGAGGACTACGAAATTAATGGATTTGGAGTCGAGCGTTTAAATTCAATGCCTTTATGCGCTTTCATGATTCATCTTTGGATCTCAATTCGAATAATAAAAGTTTAACTTTAGGGTTGTACTATTCTCACAATTATTATAAAATTAATGTTATATTTATATTCTAACAACCAATAATATGATTACCCCCTCAATATTTTTTTCCCCTCCCCCATTCTATACATTTTAAGATTTTATTGTGGTTATATTGACCACATGAGTGTATGGAAAGCTCCACTTTATTAGAGAGCACGTGCTAGTTAAATTTTATATAGGATAGCTTATTATTATATAATAATATTTAGAGTAATTTTTTTTATTAATTAAATGAGTAAAGGTTCATTTATATACAAGAACACATCGATAAATTATTAATATTGGGTGGAGGTTTAAAAGAGTTGCAATTTATAGTTACAATAATTTTATATTTTATATTTATTTTTATTATTTTGTTATATTTAAAATAAAAAATATATCGAAAAGGTTGTATTTCAATTGATAAGGATGATGGTTATTTATATTCTTTTATTAAGATACAATTTTTTTTAAATATTCGACACAGGGAGTCAAGTGGTTAAGGTCAAGGTCATGTTTTGGGTGATTTCGATAGCGTGAATGTCTTTTACTCGTGGCTACTTAACCAAAAAACTCACTGATTTAGATGCATGTTTACTCAACATTATAATCCACTATATATTTACTCTAGAAATATGATCAGAAATGCTGACATTCTTTGTAATTTAGTGATTCTATGTGTTGCTTAAACATTCAATTAAAAAAGATAAAAAATCTTAAATGTACATGTTAATTGCTTTAGAATTTTTTAAAATCAATTATTTAAAAAAATATAGTCTCTATTTTATTTTTAATGTTTTTTGGTTAATTATGGAGTTGTTGTTGGCTAGTAATCTATTGTACTTGTTGCCATATTTTTTGATGATGAATAAATTATGTTAGTATTATAATATATTTAGTATGGTAATATCTTTTGTCTTCAAACCCCTTTCTTTGTCACTAATAACTTTGTTGTTTTAACATCACTGATTTGGTTTAGATTTTATAATCTCCCACACCTGTTATGTAAGGAAGATCGTATCAAAACGCTGACTAGTTTGGTGGGCTTCTTTATGAAAATGGATAGCTACAAGGACTTTAGAATTGTGAGAGTATGCACTCTCATTGATTTGTCCAACCCTCTTTTTCACTTTGTCAAGGTGGCTTCTTCGCAGGGTTCCCAGACTCACTTCTTCGACTATGAAGGCCTAGCTTTCATATGTTTTTAATGTGACTGTGTTGGGCATCATGCAACTTCTTGTTCTTTTCAAGATTCTTTTGGTCAATAACGTGTATGGAAGATGAAGGGCCCTCCTAATGAGGATTTTGTTTGAAGCAATCATGGGGTTTTCTTTGCACTATGACCCAATCCCCTTCCTCCTCTCCCTCCTGACCCCCCTGTTATGTCCCTTGAGGAGGCATTGGAGGTGGAGATTGTGGGTTCTGAGGAGGTGCCAACCCTCTTCTTTTAGGAACAATGGTTTTTATTTAGGGGTAAGAGATCAAACTGTAGGATAAGCTAATTTCTCCTTGTTTCTTTTCTCCCTCCAACTCCAAAGGGAAGAAATTTAAGGTTGATGTTGGCATCTCAGCCAAACGTAGAAGACGCATACATGTTGAGATTAGAATTGGAAGGCATGATTAGAGAAAGATCTCTAAGACCGATCAAGGAGATCTTTACTAGGAGAAGGATGATTCCACCATGCAAATGACTCGTCCCCTTCTTATTGCTCAATCAACGACCTTATCTGAGTGGGGTTGTCTTTTTCTTCTTTCAGGATTTTTTTCTAGTCTGACTATCTGTTTATCTATCTGTCTGGCTATTTGTCTATCTATCTATCTATCTATCTATCTATCTATCTATCTATCTATCTACAAAAAGAAAATAATCATAATATAAAATGAAAAGAACAAATAATATAAACTCTCAATGTCCCACCATACATTTATTTACTTATAAAATAAAATATTAGAAAATGAAATATGATTTACCTTTCCAATTACACAAAACAAACAATATATAATAAAATGCAATTTAATAAGAAAATTATCGAATGGTTTAGCAAGTTTGTAACTATTATTAATTACAACAACAAGAAAAGTTAGTTTGCTAAAACATCTACAACCACTACACTTAATAAAAGAATGGGAACCATATTTAACATGTCCTTCGACACAAATGCGTGAAAATCAAACACATGTTCTCCAATAGTTATGCACCTCAAGTCAAAGGGTGTCTAGAACTATGTAAGCTCCACATAACTATAAAAAATAATTATTATTTAATAGATTAATGTTTAAAAGAGGGGATTTTAAATACAAAGATAATTAAGGTCGACCATTACTTAAGGATTAAATCATGTATTTAGTGTCCGCCTATGTATCATCATTTGATTGGATAGTTATTTTACTTGACATTTTTATTCAAATTTTAGTTGTGAAAATGATATATAATAATTACTATTTAAATAATATAAAAAATATAATCATACCAAACACAAAATAAAATCGTCATTAAGACATATTTTAGTTGTGAGAGTGAATGGAAAACATATGAACAACAATTATGTCAGTCTATTAACATACCATTAAATGTTTAGTTCGATGTGAATACACTCAAACAAAGCCATGAACAAATAAAGCACACAAAAAAACATGAACAAAGAAGACATAATAACAATAAAAACATGCAAAAACACAACAAACACAACTATGGATTCAGTTACAAGCAACACATTAACACGCAACCTTTCATCCCTCTATTTTACCGACTAAAATTCTTTTGTGTAGTGCAACATGATTGAGAACTTTGTTAGTTTTTAATTTTTTGTCATTTATAGAGAGATTGTATGTCAACAACATAAACTAAATTTTGAATTTTGAATGGTCTATGAATTATGAGGTTTAGATTTTCATTCTTTTTTGTAGGTGAGGCGTATTAAAGGAGATACGTGGGATTAGATGTTGGAGCCAAATGTTTGAATTTTGAATAGGATAGGATATTATACAATGTAACTGAACCATTTAAAATATCATAAATCCCCAGATGTTTTATATTTCATCTTGTGTAACTTACAATGAGGAGTCTTAAAGTGAAGTTGTAGAACTCAATTTATTTTATGAAGTTGGTGTTTTAAAAATGTTTACACCTTTAAAGGCTTAGTAAATGATGTAATTTTTAAAAATTCTATTCGTATTAATGAAATAGATATTCATTTTTTTTAGTATGATATACATTTTATGTAATATGATGTACATTTTATTTTTAATTACAATGCACATCTATTTTATAAGGAGACCATTCATTTTATAGAAAGGTTCATATTTTTAATATTAATTATTCAAAAAATGAATGATCTAGTAGTAAAATATTTAAGTAACGTTTACAAAAAATATACAACCCATAGTACATAATCAAATAAATCTTAATAACATTATGACCAGGGAAAAAGGTCACAACTATTATCACAACCATTGAACTCCCAACTACTAGTCGCCTTCCCCTATTAAAAGTAATTTTTAAAAAGCGTTCAAGAGGTTCGACACTTATAAATACTAGGAATGAGTGCCCTAAGTGTGTAAAGCAGAACATTCATCTCCTACCACTACCACCACTCAGAAACCACATTCTAAGACTGCTTAGTTTTTAAAAAAAATAGTGGATCAAACCATGCTCACTTGCCAAGTCCATCACCAAGTAGAAATAAAAATATATTATTTGCCTTAATTAGAGCGTAAATAAGCCCATAAAATGGGTACTTATGGAATTGAAAATAAATTGTTAAAAAATGATGTGATTATTTTATTTTACAAATGTGTCAGAAAATTGATCTACATGCATCTATTTCACCCTCTAAGGCAGTGGACCCAATAGTTAAGTGAGGTCCAATAGTTGAGCGAGTATTTGAAGGTATGGGGCCCAACTCCAAAACATATTTTTTATTAAAATTAGATACATTTTTTTATTAATTGTAAATGTATTTGTATCCAATAATTGAACATTGGTATTTTGAACAAATTCATAAAAAATATTTAACATATACACATGATATTATACTATTATTAGTACATAATATTTTAATTACAAATATCTCAATTTAAAATTTGTATGGATAAATACAAATATTGAGTTTAACAATGTACACTTTATATTACTTGTTAAATAAAATATGTGATTTCATTTATTATCCTTAGTCACAATCCTATTAAGTATATAATAACATGTGCATACTTCTAAAACAACTTATCATTTTTCACAACATTTTATGTCCCAATATACATCCACTTTGTCTTCTATTTATTTTTTCTTGGATGTTCATTATGATCTAATCGAAGTTTTTGCATGATTGAATAAAACATGTAAGGCTCACCAAAATATTAAATTCATAGTCAAAACATTTGAACAATAACTTATAATATAAAGCTAATTTTTACACTCTTTTATTTTTATTTTAATTCAACCCTAATTGCTGACATATTTATACCTAATTTTTATATTATGAAAATGTGAATATAGCTTCCAATGTTTATTTATAAATAATAATTTTGTTAGTCTATGAATCATTCAATGAATTTTTAAATTGTAGTAAAAAAATAGAAAAATCACTTAATAAAATAAATAAATAAAAGGAGACGACTTTAAAAGAAAATCCAATACCCATGAAAAAAGAGGAATAAAAGAATGTATTATGCATGGAAAAGAGAAGAGAGGCATGACATAGGAGTGAAAAAGGAAGGTGGATCTAATCGGTCATAACGGCACATCCAAAAGCTTATACCAGGTGGGTGGCACCTTGGATTATGTGATTTACTCTAAAATAGTGTGTGTGTGTGTATAGAGAGTGAGAGACTGATAATAAATACGTGCATAAATTATGTAATGAAGTCATAGATTTTTGTGGTATGGTCTTAAAAGATTTGAGTGAACTAAATAATGACAACCTAAAACCTATTTG
Source organism: Torreya grandis (assembly GCA_037957365.1). NCBI lineage: Eukaryota > Viridiplantae > Streptophyta > Pinopsida > Cupressales > Taxaceae > Torreya > Torreya grandis. The sequence goes on from JARHVA010000786.1 coordinate 3,881,646, forward strand.
GTAAAGAAAAACCAGTGAAATAAGCAAGGAGTTGCATGTTTAAATATCCTTGTACATATATGAAAACCTTCAAAGTACAATTTTGGTTTATATGTAATAAATACAAACTGTATAAAATTAATACCTCCAGCCGTATGGATTTTATATGTAGGGCGATTATATATATGAATATGAAACAAAGTAAATAATGATAAATCCCTTAGTGTTCCAAAGGCATGGAAGCAATCTCCGAATTGATTTTGGGCTTTTGTGTCCTTCATGTTTTCTTATAAATATGTAGGAAGAGCTAGAAAGGAGATCCGAGGCGGTAACAAGGAACTGATATAATTATTGTGACTTGTATTTGCTGATTCTTTTCCTAAGAAGAAATAATTGGGATATAAGGATTTTGAAGTGAATGTGGTGATTTGTCTTATTAAGTAGATCTATTATAAAAAGGTATAAATGAACTAATTTGAATCAAATATACTGTTATAATCACATTATGACAATACATCTATATAGCATTATAGGCTATAGATTTTATATATATATTCCATATATTTTTGAATATATATTTAATGTTATTCATCTATATAATGCTATGATTATTGGAAGTAGCTACTGAGAGTGGGAGTGACACATTAGTCAAAAATGTATATTCAACTCCATTTACCATTTCATGAATCATACATTCACATAAGATCAAATTGTGCATAGAGAAACAACCATATAAGCACATCAAAAGATAACACAAGAGATTATGTGGGAAACCCTCTTGGAGGATAAAACCAATTTAACCATACACATAGAATAATTACCTATAATGAAAAGATTCAATATTTTATGAAGCACCCACTTCACAAGGAGCACCAACCCTTACCTAGTTGAACACCCACCCAACTAGTCTTCTGCAAGCTCCAATTTGCAAGAAGGCTCCAACCCCCTAGGCAACCAAGCACCAAATTAGGTGGGTGTAATTTATACCTTGAATATATAATCATATTTAACACATATTTTTTAATCTTAAACTGATGATAACCTCTTTTATTTTCACTCTTTCCCATTCTTTCTCACTCAAATAGCCTCTAGAGCTCTCTAGCTCAATATGCCTCTTCTAGGCTTATTAAGTCCATTGACCTGTGTATCCACCTGCATCAACTTGATAAGATATAAATGAATGATATTATTCAAAATTTTATGTTCCTAAATGACCTATCTCTTCTCCTTGATTGAGATATTTCCTTTGATTTAGTCCACACATACACAACTATTCCAAATAGGCCAATTAGGCTTTGCCTTTATATCACACATTTCATCTAACCCATCTTGGTCGGCCAATATCTTTAACACAATTGTTTTAAAATTGAAATATGTCCTCATATATGTTACATTAATGAGATAATATTTACATAGGTTGGTCATAGTCCATAGAGATTAAAATTCAGTATTAGGCCTAATGGAGACATAAAGGAATTAGGCCTTCACACCCACACGTTACACTCCAAACTTCTTTGACCACTGTTTACCTTCACCAATGGATTAAAAACATAAAACCTGAATAAAATAGACCCTATATAACTCCCATATGGGTCCATTCCACCTAAAAATTCATTTCACACCTTGAACCAAGCCATTTTAGCCTACTTGCCATTAGGCCTAAAAACACAGAAAAGTCTATCTTTCAAAATAGAAGCATACTATCAATTTTATCAAAAAAACCACTTTAAAAAACACATGAATAGATAATTCATGAATTATGAAACCTCACCATGTCCATTTTAAACCTTCACTCAGGCTCTAAGCATCCAAAACCACCTCTGCAACATGACCACTCAGACTAGTCAAACATAGTCAAAGTACAGTCAAGAGAATCTGATCATCAACACATGTATATTTTCATATAATGAATGAAAAAACATTAATATTAACCTAATAGAGTTTAAAACCATCTTGAAACTCATTTTATTTTTCAACTTAGGTCAAACAACTTCAAACTCACTCCTTCAAAATGACCACTCAGAACTGCCAATAGGCCTGTTAACACAGTCATATAAAAGTTCATATTTTGTACATGAAAAGATGATTTAAACACTCATAATACACATTAATATATTATATAATCCTTATATATCAGCCTAAAATATTTATTTTTATTATTCTATCATTATTCATTGGTCTTACAGACTAATCTCTCAGGTCTCAACACAGTTAGACAAACCTTTTTGTCTTACATGGTTTAATCACTTAACCTATATTTACAGATCCCACCAAGATTGTATTTTTAATTTAGTTTTAAAAAAAAACAAAATTTTCATTAGATGTATCAACACTTGTCATGAGAACTCAAACACTTCACTTCCCTTAGCATGCCTGTAGTAGTCATCTTGGCTTCAAAACATAGTCATGGTGAACATGACTCCTAACACTTGTGCAGACACTTTTTGAACTTCAAAGACATTAATGAGATCCATATAAACCTTAAGATAAGCTCCAATCACAAATATGTGGATTTATAATGGCACATAAGAAACATATAGATCACTCTGTGAAACATATACCTTCACTGTCTTGACTTATACAGACTAATCAATTTGAGAGCACTTTATTGCTTATGTATGAGAATCACCAAGACTTACCAACCAATTTAAAATGAGGAATAGATTCCCCAAATCATTTTATCCATCCCTAATCACTTGGAACTCTTCCCTAATCACTTTTTCACTCTACCTGGTTATTTGTCACTCTTTTCACTGTTTGCAGTCTAGTGATAGGACATTTTGATTAACCAAAATGATTGACACAGTGAACACAACTTTCCAAACTAACAACATGGGTATAAATAACAAGTCTTGGCCTTCAACCTCCATCAAATTATATGCAATTACTCAATCAACCTTGCCTATAGTAAAAAAAATTTGAAAACAAGATCTTTTTTATACCTTCTACTCACTGCCCTGACATACTATTTCCACCTGGAGGTGCCTAGAGGAGTCATATAAAACATACAATCATAAAAATTTACTTTCCAATCCATTTTGGGCATTAACCTTTCACATATTTCCAATCACTCTACTATGAGGGTTTATAAGCACAAAAACCTCCTTACCTTCTTAATGTTTGTTCATAAAGTTGAGGGCTTGGTTTCTCTATAAAATGATTTTATAAGCTTATTATGACACTTACCCAACTACTCCAAAAGGGTTAGGTCACCATGAAAACTATATACATGTCAATGAGCATCTCAACTTCCTTCTTAGGCTTGGAAGCCTTCACTTTGCATGCATAGGAAACCTTTCAACATTATTTCTTGCTTTTTATTCCTCCTCAAGACTTGAAACTTCATAAAAACCTTTGGCCCACCCTATTATACCTCAATCCATTCTCCCATGATCTTCAACACCTTGGAAACTCAATTTTACCCTTCATTTGGACCTCACTAGGTCTTTATGCACATTAGGTCTAGAACAATCAGTTAAACTTAGATATTGAATGGACTTGGAACCTTTTTGTACTGATCTCAAATCATCATAAAAATGTCATATGAATTCATTCCATTCTTTCAAGCTTCCCTCCATGTTTACATAAGTCACATGATTCTTACTTCAACAAACTACCAAGCTTATGCCTTCACACTAGGTCTCTCATGCTAGAACTAAACTTCTCAAAGCCTTCTTGTCACTTCATGATATCTTCATCAATGACATCACTAATTTTTCATTACCTTTATCATAAATGACACACATTTTCTAACAATCTCCCACTTTGTCATTGATGGCAACCTCTTTTTCTCCTTCTCCCCCTTTGCCATTAATGACAAAGTGGGCTAAAAAATAAATAAGCTCCCCCTAACATGATGCATGCATTAAAATACACTTTTAGGTGATTAGGGTACTCACTTACCTTTTTTTCACATGGATGAACAATTTCTCCCCCTTTGACATAAACATCTTGATCATTTGAAACTTGAAACTGGAACATCTCACATATGCCCTCCCTCACTCTAGGCATACCTCATTCTAAACTTCTCCACTTGGTATTATTTGATCCTTCAACCTATTTAATTAAAAATATCACAATCTCCCCCTATGTTTATGTACTTATCTTCATACTCATTTCATGATCTAAGATCATTATACTTTTCATAAAACATCTCATCTTCATGGAAAGATATAATAGGTAACTCTGCCAATGCAAACTCAGAACTTCTTGTCAATATCAAACCAAAAAAAATCTTTATGGATTTAAATATGTCAAAATATCCTCTCATGACCTTATAATGTCACCATGACATCAAAGGAACATTCAACCCAATGAAACAACTCCAATGGAGTAGTATAACAACCTCCTTTATAGAAGTTCACTTTTAAAAAAAAGATGCTATAGGAAAAATTGACCTTCAAAACACTATGAACTCCTTCATGGATTATTAAACATGGAAATAATACCTCTTATGCCCATATGAGGTCATAAATACATCACTTAAACCATTTATACATCATTGGCATACCCCTAAAAACACTCTACAACAACTTATTCATGTTCAACTAGAAGCATGTTATGCTACAGGAAAATGATCATATTCAGAACATATTGAACACTCTCAAATCAAAAATATCATGTAAATTTACTCTTGAATCAATAATTGGTCTTTTAACTCCATAGACAACAAATCTCTATCATAATGGCATTGGTCTTGAAGACCAATCTTCAACTCACAAACCTCTGTCCTGAGCTTGTCATTTTAGACACTACCTTGTACTCAAAAATGCATTAAAAGTATGATAAAAATTGAAGGAAACATTTCATACCATCCAAATAATTATCACAAACCTCCATATTCCATAATAGAGCCATTAGCATCAAGATCATTCGCATTGGGGTTTGTAGTCATAAGGAGCCTAAAAAACCTCATATTACTATTCTTAATAATTTGAGCTTGATATTCATATGTAGGACCAATATAATCTCACAAAAAACATATAAATGAGTAAAAATTCCTTATGAACATTTATAAACACTTAGGGCCATTGCCTTGAGTTCCCAAAGATACCAAACTACTCATCAAACACCTCTTGTCTGCCAACTTCAAAAACCTTAAGCACAATAAACCTTCTTAGCTCCCTTTGACACATTGAGGCTCCTCTTATGGATGGAAAACTTAAAAACATGATTTAATATACCTATTTTAATCTAAAAAAATCCAAATATCTCTTGGAGGGTCCACTTACCCCTTGAACACTCTATTAGGCTACTTATGCCTTATTACCCTAAAAAATCCAAAAACACTGTCTTCAAATAACGAAGCCAAAGATACATTGATCAGCTTAACCATGGATAAATAATCAATCATATGGATACTAAATGAACAAAAAAACATTATCTCATGCTTGAGATACTTACATACAATCCAAAAGACTCAAACCAATCTTTTCAATATGCTTACACATGACTGCTTATGCACTCATAAACTAGTCTTCAAAACCTACACTTCTAACACTCTCATCAGTACATCCAAACCTTATTAATGAATTTAAATGATCATGAAATATTTATATATCATAATAAAATTAATTATGCTTCTTCTCATAGGCCAAACATGCTTGAGCTCAACACTTCACTAAGGTCACTTAGGACTGCTAGTATACTCAGAAACTCAGTGATGCAATTTGAAACCAAAAACACACTTTTGTCAAATAACCATGAATTTTTATTTTATGGACACTTCATGACCTAAAGGTAATGATAAATATCACTAGATTATTCAAATAAACCTTTGAAACCACTAAACTTTGTTTGTAAGATGCTCACTTGGAGCTACCAAATTCTGTCAATACCTAATCAACAAACTTTGACTGTCCACATCAACATGGACACTTTCAAATGTTCTCAAAGTGTTCACATGAACCCTAAGAATATTAGTAAAAAATACATGTATTTTTATCCTCAAACCATTCAATTTTACCTTATAAATCTTTCATTATCTTTCATACCTTTATTAGGATTCATGGAGACCTAATACACATAGGACTATATTTTCAACATGTCTTCAAGGTCATTTTGTCTATCAAGTCAGGTTTAATCTTGGAATTAGATTCAACATAATAATTCTTAATAAACCTTTCTAACACCATCATTCATTCCTCTGTGTAGACCTTAACCATGATCTTCACAAACTTATCCATTACTGCAAACAAGATGAATATTGTCCTTATCACCCTTTAAACTACTTAGGATCACCTATAGGCTATTGAGCCTCCTCCAAAAGGTCTGGATATGATACCAATTATTATAATTAGATAATAAAAATGTGGATTAATTATTATTAAACAATGAATATTCAGTTCCATTTACCGTTCCATGAAGCATACATTCACATAAGATCAAACAATGCATAGAGAAACAACCATATAATAACACATGAGATTATGTGGGAAAACCTATTGGGAGATTAAAAAAACTGAACCATTCACATGAAATAATTTAATATAATTAAAATATTCAACATTTAGTGAATCACCCACTTCACAAGGAGCAATTACCCCTACCTAGTTGAGCACCCACCCAACTAGTCTTCTACAAGATCTAAATTGCAAGGAGGCTCTAACCACCTAGGCAACATCCACTACCTTGAATATATTATCATGTTTAACACATTTTTATGACTCTTCAACTAATGATGACCTCCTTTGTTTTCATTCTTTCCCCTTCTCTCTCACTCAAACAGCCTCTAGGGCTCACTCGCTTAATATGCCTCTTCTAGGCTTATTAGGTCCATTGACCCATGTATCCACCTAAATCAACTTGATAATATATCAATTTATTATATTATTCACTCTTTGATGGTCCTTAATGACCTACCTCTACTCCTTGATTGAAATCATTCCTTCGCTTTAGTCCACACATACACAGCCAGTCCAAATAGGCTAATTAGGCCTTGCTTTTATATCATGCACTTCATCTAACCCATATTGGTCAAACAAGATATTTACCACAATTTTTTTACCCTTTATGTAGGTCCTAATATAAATTACATGAATGATAAAAACTTTCCATATGTCAGTCATAGTACATAGAGATCAATTTCACTATTAGGCCTAATGGAGACCTAAAGGAATTAGGCCTTCACACCCACACGTTACACTTCAGACTTATTTGACCACCTCTTACCTTTATAAATGGATGAAAAAAATAAAAAATAAATCTAATATACCTTTTATCACTCCCACATAGGTCCATTTCACCTGTAACTTCTTTTCACACCTTGAATCAAGCCATTTAGCCTACTCGCCATTAGGCTTAAAACCACAAAAATGTCCATCTTAAAAATAAGAAGAATAATATCACTTTTATCAAATAACACACTTGGAAAAAAACATTAATAAATAATTAATTAATTATAAAATCTCACAATTTCCATTTGACACATTCACTTAGGCTCCAAGCATCCAAAACAACCTCTGCAACAGGACCATTAGGACTTGTCAAACACAATCAAAGTATAGTCAAGAGAATTTGATCATCAAATACTATATATGTTAATTTAATGAATTAAAAAACATTAATATTAACCTAATATAATTACACACCATATTAAAACTCATTTAATTCTTAAAATTAGGTCAAACAACTTCAAACTCTCTCCTTCAAAATGACCACTCAAAAATGCCAATAGGCCTGTTAACACAGTCCTATAGAAGTTCATATTTTATACATGAAAGGATGATTTAAACATTCATAATACACATGTATATATTATATAAGTATTATATACCAAACTCCAATAGTTATTTCTCTTGTTATAACATCATTCATTGTTCTTACAGACCAATCTCTCAGGTCTCTATCTCATAGTCTCAACACAACTAGACAAACCCTTTTATCTTCCATGGTTCAATCACTTAAATTGAATTTATAGATACCAAAAATATTTTATATTTAATTTATGTATTAAAAAAACAAAATTTTCATTATATGCATCACCACTTGTTATGAGAACTCAAACACTTCACTTCCCTCAGTATGCCTGTAGCAGTCATCTTGGCTTCAAAACACAATCATGGTGAACATAAATCCTAACACCTGTGAATTATTTTTTGAAATTCAAAGGAATTCATGAGATAATTATACAAATTAATATAAACTCCAATCACAAATATGTGGAGGTCTAATATCACATAAGAAACATATAGATCATTCTATGAAACATACACCTTCATTGTCTAGACTTATACATACTGATTAACTTGGGATCACTTTATTTATTATGTATGAACATCACCAAGACTAATAAATAAAGGAATCATGAGGCATAGGTATTAAAAAAATACTTATAATCATTTTATACATCCCTAATCACTTATAACTCTTCCCTAATCACTTTTTCACTCTACCTAGTTATTTGTCACTGTTTTCACTATTTATAGCCTAACAATAGGACATTTTGATTGACTAAAATGATAAAAATAGTAAAAATAAATTTATAAACTAACTCAATGGGTATTAATAACAAGTCTTTGGCTTCAAACTCCATCAACTTATATGTGTTGACTCAATCAACCTTGCCCGTAGTAACAAAATATTTAGAAACAAGCTCTTTTCTATAACTTTTGCTCAATGCCTTGGCATACTATTGCCACTTGGAGGTGGCATAATATACAACATCCAATCATCATAATTTACTTTTAAATCCATTTTTAGCACTAACCTTTCACATCTTTTCGATCGCTTTACTATGAGGGTTTACAAGCACAAAAACCTCCTTACCTTCTTAACATTTGTTGATAAAGTTGAGGGATTGGTTTCTCTAAAACATTCTCTTATAATATTCTTAGGACCCTTACCCAAATAATCCAAAAGTCTCAGGTCACCATCTAAACTATATACGTGCCAATGAGCATCTCAACTTCCTTCTCGGGTTTAAAAACCTTCACTTTGCATGCATAGTGAACCTTCCAACATTGTTTCTTGCTTTTTCTTCATTCTCAAAACCTAAAACTTGGTAAACACCTTTGAACCACCCTTTTATACCTAAATCCATTCTCACATGAGCTTCAACACCTTGGAAACTCAATTTGATCCTTTATTTGGACCTCACTAGGTCTCTTTGCACATTGGGTCTAGAACCATCAGTCAAAATTGGATATTGAATGCACTTGAAATATTTTTGTAGTGATCTCAAATCATCATAAACATGTCATATGCATTAATTCCATTCTTTCAATATTCCCTCCATGTTCACATAGGTGACATGCTTCTTACCTCAACAAACTACCAGGCTTATGCCTTCACACTAGGTCTCTCGTGCCAAAACTAGACTTCTCAAAGCCTTTTTGTCACTTCATGATATCTTTTTTAATGACATCACCTCATTGTCATTATCTTTGTCATCAATGACACACTTTTGCTAATAATGATATACAAATGCAATATTATAAAGATATATATATATATGTCTATCATTTAGAATATTTATTCAGTTATCAAAAAGATATATTAGAATGACATATGTTATAGTATAGTATATTTAATACTTATGACAATGTTATTAAAAAAACTATTATGAATAATGTCAGTATACTCAATAATATGACCAATTATTCAGACATGTATTTACTCAATTGATATATATCAAAAACTTATAAACAACAAAGATATAATATAATTGGGTATAGATAACCAAATATAATTGGGTAGATCTTATTGGGTATTATATTCTTTTTTTTATTACTTAATTGGGTATAATTCCTAGTGAAGATATATATACTCGATTGATTTGAGTCTAACATATATCAGTATAATAAGCTTGAAACATAATATATAATATGGTTCACAATATATAATATGGTTAAGAGCTTATTTGCTCTAGAAACAGTCGAGTCCTATATATATAATGGAATATTATATATATAATAGTGATATAAATTATAATATCAACTTACATATCATTAGAAGACAAGGTTTGTTATTACACAATGATATATTCATAGATGACATTCGATAGATGATGTTATTCTTAGATATAATTATCAACTATTTATTACACAAAAGATATCATGTAACATATTATGTAGTTATAGGGTCGATATAATTTTTGATATTTTAAAATACAACAATCCTAGGTAAATACACAATGATCAACTCTGAGTATATACAATGACCTACAATGTTTTGGATCAAGAAAATCGATGTGGCTGACCGCTCATAACAGTGAATTAGTTAGTTTCAATGATCTATTCATGTATATGATAATGGTTATTGACTATGATACAATGATTATATAGATAATCTATTCAATGATATTAGTAGATTATCTCAAACTAGTCTTAAAGGATAGTCAGATTATAATATAAATTCTGAGTGGTATCTATGAAATAACAATGAGTTACATGTGGATCGACTTAGTATTATTATAATAGAAAAAATTAAGTCCAATGATAGTATGTTGTTACATCAATCCACTTAGTATTATTTTTTATTCCATGACAATATGATCTGCAATGAACAATGACTTGTATAATATATGGCACTTTGTATCAATCAGGAAAAAAATAAACAAGTCGATGGAATTAAACTTGTAACAAAATAAATAGGATAATATGCATAAACACCTATAAGAACTATGTGAGTGTTTGAATGTAATAGTCAGATGGCGATTGGATAGGGGTATAAATAATCTTTTGCCTATGATACCCTATTTATTAATATTATAGGAATATTAATATCTATAATAGATCGTTAATGTATTTTATAGATAGGGAAGTTATAATGATTAAATCATTGATTAGAGTTCCAATGACTGTTGAAATTTATAAACCATATTTGTATATTGGTAAGTAATTTTATGTGAAACATAGAATGAATACAGCTAATAAGTACAAGGGTGTGTATACACACACACACACACACACACGTGTGTGTGTGTGTGTGGACTTAAGTATTCATATAAAATTATAATATATATAGGTGTATTGGGTCATATGTCTATCTATAGTTTAATGGATTGTTAAAACAAATCATAGGGTTCTGAAGGATGGGAAATTGTAGCTATAAGAATAACATCCTCTTAAAAATATAACAAGAGATTTAAATGAAAGAATGTGTCTTCCAAGAGATTTATGATTTTTTCTATCATGACTGGTTGTTGAAATTGAGTAGTACGTACATAAATGATGGATTATGATGTTATTACTTGTTATAAGATGTATTTTACTCACTTTCTTATTATTTAGGATTATGAGACTTTTGATTCTTGAAATTATAGAATTGGTTGTTCATAATTGAGTAATTATGCTTATGAACAATGAACTATAATATTAAAGGACGTCATAGAGTGTATGATGTTTGAAAACTACTTATAAGAATTAGAGAATTTTAGTCTAAATGTATGTTATACCCATGTGGTACAAATTATAATTGTATGGCTATTATTAATGATATTGTGAAGAATTTATTCATATGTTTAACAGACTAAATGTATGCATTTTGGTTATTTTTATGTTTAGGATGTTCTACGACTGCTAAGTATTGTATTAGATCTACTTATAGAAAATAGAATATGTAACTTAATATATATACTTGGTTGGTATAATATGTACTTGTTTGATGTTTGTGTGATAATTAATATTGTGGAGATTTATTCATATGTTTGATAGAATAAATGTATGCATTTTAATTATTTCTATGTTTAACATGTTTTCTGATTTCTAGTAGGAAATAATTTGTATGAATCTATTCATTATATATATGTTAACCAAATTTAGCATTATTGGTATAGAGTAAGTAGTGAGATTGATCCAGGTGGATCTCTCCATTTTTCAAAAAAATAAAAGTTTCATATTCTGATAAAAATGATTCCACAGCGTAGAGCTCATCGAGAGCATTCCGACGCTTTTTGCGGTTTGCAAAACGGACACAGTATGCAAAAGTTATAGGCTGCTGAAGTTTTGGTTCGATAGGAAAAAATTTGGTGTCGTAAAATGACGTGGCACAGTTGTAGAATGCCAAGTGGACCAATCTCCATTTGACATGTGAAAAATAATTAGGGGCAAAATTTTGGTTAGGTGTTATTTATCACATGTTATTTGAAAATTTCAAGCATGCCACACCACCTTGCCATGTCTATCACGCCACCCAAGGAAAATTTCAAAGTCCAAGGCGCCTAAAATGGAGGGAAGACATGTTCAAAATTAGTCAAGGTGCCTAGAAATGTGGGCAGCCAGTTTTGAACCCCTAACCTTGTGGAAAAAAGATAGGAGACTTAGCCACTACGCCACATGCTTGCAACTAATTATAAAAGCACAAATCTGTATTTGTTTTAAACAGGCTCTGGATTGTGTTTTTATTTTTAACGGCCGAGACTTTGTAAAAGCTTTGAGAAAGCTTAGATAATGGATTTTTATCTATTTTCCGGCCATGATACTCAGTCTTAATATTCTTTTTATCCAAATTGTATATTGGAAGAGTATTTTTAAGCCCACAGAGGAGATTTTAGGACTTTTGAAGTAGCTTTGTAGGTGTGAAGACTCACAAAATTCGAATGTGCCTGGGTTGATTATCAGTCATGGTGAAGGTGAATTTTTTTATTGAGAGATCAACTTGCAGGAAAGTTGTTTATTGTTTCCAGGTTTTTGAAATGCCTTTAATGGAAACGGTCCACTCCTTTGGAGAACCCAGAGATGTAGGCATCATTTGTTGAGCCAAACTCCATTATCACATCTCATGTTTCTTGGTAATTTGTCATTTTGATGCATGATTTTGTTTCAGTTTGCTAATTTGGTTTAATTAGTAAATAAACTCATGCACATAATTTTCATTATGACAATTATAATGCAACATTTAAAAAAAACTGGTTCAATAACCGAGAACGTTTTATGCCAAAACATTTTGCAAGTTTTTTTGAGATTTTTGAGAATTTGTATCAATTTTGAGAAATCAGTATTCATATTTTGAACTTCACTTTGAGTTGAATCAGTGGAGTTTACGGATCAAGTTGGTATCAGAGTAGTTGATCAACGAGATTTAACAATTGGTTATTGTTTTTGCTTTTATTTTGGCATTTGTTTCGATTTTTGTGATTCGATAGGTGCAATGGGCAAGTTATCAAATAGAGCCAAGCTTGATGAGCTTGAAACATATAACCAACAAATCCAAGAAGAGAATGCTTTCCTGAGAGCAAGATTGTACTCCTTGGATGAGGAGATTGCCCAATTGAAAATGGAGTTACGAGCCAAGGATGAGCTTGTGGAAAAACTACAGAATGGTGGACAAGTGAAGGATTTGCCTTCCACTATAGATGCAAGCACTATGACAGATGAAAACATTGAAAGTGCATGTAAGTCATCAATTGATTTTCCTTCCCATGAAAAATCTAGTAACAATGATTTTGGTAAGTTTGAACAGTATACAAAAGGAATAGGTTCAAAATTACTTGTTAAAATGGGATTTAATGGAAAAGACCTAGGAAAATATGGCCAAGGTGATACTAACCCCATTCAAGTAGAGAATAAGCCTAATTGTGCAAGGTTAGGATACAAATCTGGTATTTAGAATGAAACAAGTGAATGCTCTGAGAAAGCATAAGCAAGATGTGTTATGGAGAATTGTAAATCCTCTTGGATGGAAGGTAAAACACATTCTTTTCGCCACACTTGCAATCATGTTGATTCTAATTCTACCAGACAACATAAATATTCCAATGTTCCTTTTGATTATGGTACACAAAATTTGTGGCACGTTTATCCATGTAGTTTTTGTGAATTATCTAATCATTGTGTAGCCAAATGTTGGAAACATAAATCTTTATTAGGAAATATTTTGAAAGACTATTCTCCTAAACAGTGTTCTAAGAGTAGCAATAAGAATATGTTTTCCAATAGAGTGGACAAAAGGTTTTGTACTCATTGTAACAGAAGTGGACATCGGCTTGAAAAGTGTTGGAGACTTCAACCATCACACCATCCTAGAAATGGTAAGATTAAGATGCTCTATAAACCTATCAATAACGTAATTAATGAAGTTAAATCAACCCATACAAATGTTACTAAATCCACTAAAGAAATCTCACCAACTAATCAAGAAAATTTGATTAAGAGGGTTGGTAAAAAAATTTTGACATTCATGTTGTCATGATTAGTGGATGCATTCATGTTGCAAAGCAATTTTGGAATCTATGTTGTATGCATAAAGGACATTCACCATGCTTTGAATGTTGATATGGTTTATTGGAGTGGCCTGCAGAGAACAACCAAGGGACAGGTTAAACATACTTGGAATATTTTCTCATGTTTGGGATTTTGAAACTTCATTTTAAAACCTTGACAACAGTATATGCAGTTTATAGGGACATGAGCAGTATGTCTGTTTTAAGAAATTTGCATAGCAGTTTATATGTTGTCTTTTATATTGTGCAAATAGAGGCTTATAAGACCCTTTATGGGCACCATTTGTAATTGTACTAATTATACAAACTATTTTTAGCCATGCATGATATTTGCACATTCTCTAAGACCCTTATTCATTTTTGGGCATTTTATTGTAATTGTCAATTGTGGTTACAAATATCGTGTAAAATTATTACACTAAAAAATTGGTTTGCAGTTGCACTTAGTGAACAATTTGCAGTGATTGGTAGATGCACCGTTTTTGAGATGCGATATTTGAGCAAGCAGTGTGTTTCTATCCACAATGTGGCAATGGGTAGATATTGTTTTTCACTGACATTTCAAGGATTTAGTTTGAAATTTGAATCGTTACTATGATATGTTGCAGTGATGTTTTTGCAGAAGTATTTTAATGGAGACCACGCTTTTGGGGTGTAAAAGCGCTTAGTGGGGAGGTTTGATCTAGGTGGATCTCTCCAATTTTCAAAAAAATAAAAGTTCCATATTTTGATAAAAATAATTGCACAACGTAGAGCTCGTTGAGAGATTTTTGACGCTTTTTGCGTTTTGCAAAATAGACATCGTATGCAAAAGTTATAGGCCGCTGAAGTTTTGGTTCGACAGGGAAAAATTTGGTGTCGTAAAATGACGTGGCATAGTTGCGGAATGCCAAGTGGACCAATCTCCATTTGACATGTGGAAAATAATTAGGGGGCAAAAATTTGGTTAGGTGTTATTTATCACATGTTATTTGAAAATTTCAAGCATGCCACACCACCTTGCCATGTCTATCATGCCACCCAAGGAAAATTTCAAAGTCCAAGGTGCCTAAAATGGAGGGAAGACAAGTTCAAAATCAGTCAAGGCACCTAGAAAAGTGGGCGGCCAGTTTTGAACCCCTAACCTTGTGGCAAAAAGATAGGAGACTTAGCCACTATGCCACAGGCTTGCAACTGATTATAAAGGCACGAATCTGTATTTGTTTTAAACAGGTTTTGGACTGTGTTTTTATTTTTAAAGGCTGAGACTTTGTAAAAGCTTTGAGAAAGCTTAGATAATGGATTTTTATCCATTTTTCGGTCATGATACTCAGTCTTAATATTCTTTTTATCCAAATTGTATATTGGAAGAGTATTTTTAAGCCCATAGAGGAGATTTTAGGACTTTTGAAGCAGCTTTGTAGGTGTGAAGACTTACAAAATTCGAAGGTGCCAAGATTGATTATCAGTCACGGTGAAGGTGAATTTTCGCATTGAGAGATCAACTTGCAGGAAAGTTGTTTATTGTTTCTAAGTTTTTGAAATGCCCTTAATGGAAACGGTCCACTCCTTTGGAGAACTCAGAGATGTAGGCATCATTTGTTGAGCCAAACTCTGTTATCACGTCTCATGTTTCTTGGTAATTTGTCATTTTGATGCATGATTTTGTTTCAGTTTGCTGATTTGGTTTAATTAGTAAATAAACTCATGCACGTAATTTTCATTATGACAATTATAACACAATGTTATTAAAAAACTGGTTCAATAATCAAGAACGTTTTATGCCAAAACATTTTGCAAGTTCTTTTGAGATTTTTGAGAATTTGTGTCAGTTTTGAGAAATTAGTAGTCGTATTTTGAACTTCACTTTGAGTTGAATCAATGGAGTTTACGGATCAGAGATGGACTTTACTAGCTTGCTAGCGTCACCATGCCAGATGAAGATAATCCAATCAAGTGGTGTGTATGAAATTGATTGATCATAGAGATCAATAACTATTGAAAAACTTGGGCCAAGTGATGTTAGTGAAACATTATCATTTTATGTGTATGATTTACATGTTTGTGAGATATCTTTATAGAATGGGTTTCTTTATGATACACCACATATATTTTTTATAAATCATATAACACACAAGTACTTGCTTGTCTCTCTAGATTCTCACACCATCACTATCTCCTCATCCATGAAGGGAAGGTCATTCTCTAATGGAGAATTGTGTAGGGGATCAATAGTCCATGATTAGTGTAGAAAAATACTCAGATGATGCTCTCCCTCCCCACTATAGTACTTACTTGGAGATGATACTTGAGATTAATAGAGATACTAGAATTTAGGAACTCATGCTCTATGGAGCTTTGTATCTTATAGTTTTTACATTGTATTATGTTTATTATTATTGATATATTATCCTTGATGATAATTAATTATTACTTTTCTGTATTTGGTAGTAGTGGTTATATCACTATACCATCCTTGGTTGAACATTTGTAATTACTTTTGAAATTTGGTTATGATGTATTTCATATGTTGATAGTGATCAATGACTGTTAGATGTCACACACTTATTTATAGTTAACATACTTAGAGTGTTATATTTGGATCAATAATTATATGCTGGTGATGAATTATATTATTTAGGAATATGCTGATTAAAAAAATCATATTTTTCTAAGTCAAACTAAATAGGGTTGTTACATATGGTATTAGAGTTGTGGATCAAAATTTAGGACCTAATGAATCTAATAGCATTTGTATATCCTTCTATTTATCAAAAAGTATAATGGTTGAAGCTAGAGTAATCAGTGAGGGTCCCTTCAATGTTAAATATAGTAACCCTCCATTTGATCCTAACTAATTTGTCATTAAGCAAGTAATAAAATTAGACCAGATTATCACAACCATGAGTATCTCGATGGTGATGGTTGTATATGAGGTATGGGTAGGTGAGTAAATAGTAAATTTCAAGATTCACCAACAAGAGATTCCTTAAATACTTTCAATCACTTAGATAAAACCCCTTGAGAATTATTAAATCCTTGCTTGGTAATCAAGTCACCTCCACCCTTTGTGTTTTGTAGCGTGAGTGGTCATAAAGTATACGATGTTTCTCACTTAAGAATATGTGCAATTTAGATAGTTTTTTGTGTCTTAATCTTAGGAGTGGGAATCCTAAAAGATCACTTGTGAATTGGCACCACCTAGTGCAGTGGAAATTCTCCTTGTAATGGAGTATAATTATCTTTTTTGAGGATTTGTACATGTTAGGAGTTTGCTTATGGATTCGTACCCCATATGTTAATATGGATTGATAAGTGGTGTCATCTCTCTTATATATCATATAGGTGAGATGTTACTATCTCACCCTCCTTCGATATCATTATAATCCCTCTAAGTGGATTCATATTTTCATGATGTTGATTTAGTGTTCCCTTTATTGATAACTTGTTTTTGAAATGTTGTTAAGACAATATCCCCTAGAGTTCATGGGATAGTGTCTTATACTTCTTGTTGATAGAATTTTTTTTTGAATAGAATGGATTGATGCATCTATTTGGTTAATATTTTCCTTTCGGTTGTGGAAACAAGTTGTGATACTAATCTTACAAGTTGGGTAAGTATGTAGTGATTTTGGCAACTTGAGTTGCAGAATTTTCTTCATACCATGTGAGGGTATTTAAGCGTTTTATGTCAAGATGTTAGTTCACTACTTTTCCACTTGTGTCTTTTTCGAGTCACACTTTCCATTGCTACTTTATCTAAACTTGTGAAATCTTACCACGTGGAGTGGTGAACCTTGAATTTATATTAGTTCTAGATTAAGATTTATAAGTTTATTATAATTGTTATGTTATTATTTACCCTTGATTAGATTCGTATTATTCTCATTTTGCTTAAAGCATTCTATTTTTATGAATCATTTATATAACTTTCACCTTGAGCGAGCAGGGAATAGGATGTGCAAAACATCTTATTAGTCTAAGGGTTAAGATAATATCAGAACTTGTTAGGTAACTAGTAGAGTAAGTAAATATATATATTGCCTTGCTTGTTCCTTTTATAAGGTTGTAAGGATAATGTGATCCTTGGTATTTGTTTGATATGTTAAATTTAACATTATTTCCTCTTAACTATGAATATAATAGAATAGTTAAGCTGTGAGATATAGTACTAGTTATGTTTGAGTAATGGTGACTTAATACAATTACAGAATGATTGTATGATTTTTATTATGATGTATGTTGATACATCTTGAATTATTTATCTTATATCATTGCTTTCTAGGATTTGTTAGTATGGTTTTGTGATTTATTGAACCTTGTGCACATTTTGGAGATATTTTGGTCATAGAGACCCAAGGGACGAGTAGTGAGGTAGGAACGTGAGTACTAAGTGATGGGAGTGGATCCTAATTAGTCTCATATTGACTCAGTAGTTAATATGTATGGATATGACTAGGGGAGCTTATCAAATCTAGGATTTGGAAAGTATGTCTTATCAAATTTAGTTGTATGGTTATATGCACATATACTGAAGAATGTTTATTACTTAATTCAATATACATTCAGAATGTATTATTTCTAGTTCCTATTCATCATCATAATTATAAGGATATATTCAAAGTAGAGATTGTATTGATTCATACACATTGTTGTTGCCAAGCTCTCCAAGCACTTTTCTCTAGAATGATAAAAACACACTCTAAGTTAAAGAGATGTACAGAGGGACTGGGAAGCTTTGTGGAACTTTCATTGACCATTTTTTGTGGATTTTATGATGATTGCATATGATTTTGGTAGAAGATTAAATTTGGGAAGTTAGTGAAAATATTATTGAGATATGTGGGACGCTTCAAGGTGTTAGAAACAGTTAATCCTGTAGCATTTAAGCTTGTATTATTGCCAGCACTGGCTCTTTTTGATAAATGTCTTCCATATTGCTTGTATTAAATGTGTATAGTTGATCCTCCATGTGCATTAGATTGGAATGATTTGCCAGTTCAGGACCTTAGAGTGGTCCTGATAAGGCCAATTAGAGTAAGTGACACTCATAAACTTTGTTTGCATAATAAGGAGATATCATAATGCAGGGTCTTGTGGGACTCATACTTTGGGGATAGTGCTAATTAAGAGGACTATGATGAGCTTTACAGGTGATTTACACATTTATTTGGTTGATTTGATGCTTTATACTATGATTATCATTATGATGAATAATATTTTTAATTCAAAACTTATGTTTGAATAAGTGTCATTAGGATGATAGCCATCTTTAGGGGAGAAGATGTTACATCCTGATTATTCACTAAGCAAATTTATTAGATTATATGTGGATTTTCTAAAGTTAATAACTTGATTTGATTATTACTATCTAAGATGTAAGTCTTATGTTGTTATGGGGTAGTTGTGTGTTGCTTAGATTTCATCATTTCATTGCTATGAGTTAGCTATAATGTATATTACTTACATTGAGATCATGTTGACTTGTTATTTTAGCATTATTTTATGATATACATGTTGTGATGTTATGGACTAACTACTTGCTTATTGTGAGTTGGACACAAAAGAGATTCATCCCTCAGAGTATGATGGAGGGAAAGAATCATTGGAGATGGAGATATTGGGGGATGACAGAGGAACGACTAGAACCCTGCACACACCACATTAAATAATATATGTTATATGCATTGTTTGAATGGTTAGCGTAGTGCATTTTTAGATGTTGTTTGCATTTAGATTATTGTTTACACATAGTTATTTGTGTGTTAACTTAATCTATTGCTTAATTTATTACTTGGTTAGAATGTTAATGACTTATATTAGTAGCATTATTACTAAGTCATTATAATTAATTATTTGTACTTAATAATTATTTATTAATTAGAAAATTAAAATATGTTAAGCCTCATAAGTAAATAAAGCAAATAAAGTAATTATATTTTATACTTGAAAAATACACTTATACCAAAAGAGATTATGGAGAATATATAATTAGGAAAAAGGGAAAAAAAAAGAAAATAAAAAACATTAAAAATATATAAAAATTATTGAATAAATAAATAAAAGGGGAGGGATTTAAAAGAAAAGTCAATACCCATACAAAAAGGGGAATAAAATAATATATTATGCATGGAAAGGAGAAAAAAGGTGCAACATAGGAGTGAAAAAGGAAGGAGGATCTAACCGATCATACCACCCCATCAAGAAGCATATACCAAGTAGGTGGCACATTAAATTATGCGATTTACTCTGAAATGGTTATATGTGTGTGTGTGTGTGTGTGTGTGTGTGCGTGCGCATAAATTTTATAATGAAGTAGCATATTTTTGTGGTATGGGCTTAAAGGATTGATTGAACAGAATAATGACAACCTAAAACCTATTTGGTAAAGAAAAACTAGTTAAATAAGATAGGAATTGCATTTTTAAATATCCTTGTACATATATGAAAACCTTAAAAGTGTAGTCCCAGTTTATGTGTAATAAATACAAACCATATAAAATTAATATCTCTAGCCATATGGATTATATATGTAGGGTGATTATATATATGTATATATGAATATGAAACAAAGTAAACAATAATAATTCCCTTAGCATCCTTATGGCATGGAAAAAATCTCAGAATTGATTTTTGTATTTTGTGTCTTTCATGTTTTCTTCTAAAGCCGTAGGAAGAGATGCAAAGTAGAGCTGAGGCAGTAACTGAGAATTGATATAATTATTGTGACTTGTAATTGCTGATTCTTTTCCTGAGAAGAAATAATTAGGATATAAGGATTTTGAAGTGAATGCAGTGATTTGTCTTATTGAGTCGATCTATATTAAAAAGGTATAAGTGAACTACTTCAAATAAAATATAGTGTTATAATCACGTTACGGCTATACATCTATATAGAATTATAGGATATATATATATATATATATATATATATATATATATATATATATCTTTTCGAATAAATCTTTAATGTTATTCATCTATATAATGGTATGATATACAAATACAATATTATAATTAAATCTTTATATATCCATCATTTAAAATATATATTTGGTTATTGAAAAGATATATTAGGATGACATATGTTATAGTTTATTATATTTAATCCTTATGACAGTCTTATTAACAAAAACTAATATGAATAATATTAGTATACTTAATAATATGACTAACGATTCAGACATGTATTTACTCTATTGCTATATATCTCTCACAAACAATGAAGATATAATATAATTGGGTATAGATAACCAAATATAATTGGGTAGAGCTTATTGAATATTATATTATTTTTTTATTGCTTAATTGGGTATAGATCCCACTGAAGATATATATACTCAATTGATTCGAGTTTGAAATGTAATATATAATATGGTCCAAAAATAGTCGAGTCCTATATATATAATGTAAGATATTATATATAATAGTGATATAAATTATAATATCAACTTATATATCATTGGAAGACAAGGTTTGTTATTAATCAGTGATATATTTGTAGATGACATTCGACAGATGATGTTATTCTTAGATGTAATTATTAACGATTTCGTATAGTACCATGATATATGCAGATGATATTATGCAGCGTATTATGTATTTATAGGGCTGATATAATTTTTGGTATTCTAAAATACAACGATCTTAGGTAGTTACACAGTGATCCATTCTGAGTATATATACAATGACCTCCAATGTTTTGGATTGAGAAATTGGATGTGGCTAACCGCCCATAACGACTTAGTTAATTTTAGAGATCTATTCATGTATATCATAATGGTTATTAACTATGGTACAATTATTATATACATAATCTATTCAACAATATTAATAGATTATCTCAAACCAATCTTAAAGGATAGTTAGATTATAATATAAATTTTGAGTGGTATCTATGAAATAACAATGAGCTACATGTGGATCAACTTAGTATTATTACAATAGAAAAAATTAAGTCTGATGACTCTATGTTGTTACATCAGTCCACTTAGTATTATTTTTTATTCCATGACAATATGATATGTAATGAACAATAACTTTATAATATATGGCGCTTTGTATTAATTAGGAAAAAAATAAACAAGTCGACAAAATTGAACTTGTTACAAAATACATAGGATAATATGCATAGGTGACTATAAGAACTATGTGAGTGTTTGAATGTAATAGTTAGATAGCAATTGGATATGGGTATAAATAGTCTTTTACCTATGATAACCTGTTCATTAATAATCTAGGAATATTAATATCTATAATAGATTGTCAGTGTATTTTTTAGATAGGGAAGTTATAATGATTAAGTCATTGATCAAGGTTCTAATGACTATTGAAGTTTATAAACCATATTTATATATCAGTAAGTACTTTTATGTGAAACATGGTATGAATACAGTTAATGTGTACAAGGGTGTGTGTGTGTGTATAAAATACATCCATATGTGGACTTAAGTATTCATATAAAATTATAAAATATATAGGTGTATTAAGTCATATGCATATCTATAATTTAATGGATTGTAAAAAAAAATCATAAGGTTCCGTAGGATGGGAAACTGTAGCTATAAGAATAATAACCTCCTAAAAATATAACAAGAGATTTAAGTGAAAGAATGTGTCTTCCAAGAGATTTATGATTTTATCTATCATGATTGGTTGTTGAAATTGATTAGTACATACATAAATGGTGGACTATGATGTTATTGCTTATCATAGGATGTATTGTACTTGATTTATTATTATTTAGGATTATGAGACTTTTTATTCTTGAAATTATAAGACTAGTTGTTAGTAATTGATTAGTTGTGCTTGTAAACAATGAACTATGATATTATGGGATGTCATAGAGTGTATGATACAGTTTAAATGTATGTTATACTTGGGTGGTACAAACTATAATTGTATACCTATTATTAATAATATTTTGAAGAATTAATCCATATGTTTGATCAACAAAATGTATGCATTTTGGTTATTTCTATGTTTAGCAGGTTATATGACTGCTAATTAAAAGTATTGTATTGGATTTGCTTATAGAAAAAAGAATATGCAGCTTAATTTATATACCCAGTTGGTATAATCTATACTTATTTATTTGTTGTTTGTGTGATAATTAGTATTGTGGAGAATCATTCATACACTTGATAGACTAAATGTATGCACTTTGATTATTCCTGTGCTTAGCATATTTTATGATTGCTAGTAGAAAATAATCTATATGAATCTATTGGTTATATATATGTTAACCAACTCTCACATTGTTGGTACTGAGTAAGTTGTGAGATATAATTCATTAGCTTGCTAGCATCATAATGCTAGATGAAGATAATTCGATCAAGTGGTGTGTATAAAATTGACTGATTTTAGAAATCAATAACTATTGAAAAATTTGGGTCAAATAATGTTAGTGAGACATTGGTATTTCATATGTATGATTTACATTTTTGTGTGATTCTTATTAGAACAGGTTTCTTTATGATACATCGCATGTTTTTAAAAAATAATACAACACATAGGTACTATCTTATCTCTCTGGATTCTTGTACTATGACTATCAAATCATCTATAAAAAGATGGCCATTCCTTGATGGGAAATTATGAATGGGAACGATGATCCATGGTCGGTTTGTAAAAGTGCTTGAATAATTCTCTCTCTCCCCGTGATAATACTTACTTGAAGATGACACTTGAGATTGCTAGAGATACTGGAGTTTAGGAACTCATGCTTCATGGAGATTTGTATTTTGTATTTTTAACATTGTATTGTGTTTATTATTATTGATATATTATCTTTAATGAAATATAATTATTACTTATCTTAACTTGAGAGCAGTGGCTATATCATTGTACCAGCCGTAGTTAGTCATTTATAATTACTTTCCATATTTGGTTATGATGTGTTTCATATGTTGATAGTGATCAGTGACTGTTATATGTCACATGCTTATTTATATTTAACATACTTAGAGTGTTATATCTGGATCACTAATTATATTCTGGTGATGAATTCTATTATTAAACAATGTGTTGATAAAAAAATTCATGTTTTTATAAGTTAAACCCAGTAGGGTTGTTACATGTGGTATCAGAGTTGTCGATCAAACTCTAAGACCTAATGAGTCTACTAGAGTTTAAAAGGAGAATGGTGAAAGCTAGAGTAATAGGTGAGGGTCCCTTGAATGTTAATGATAGTAACCCTCCATTTGATCCTAATTAATTTGCCGTTAAGCAAAAAACAAAGTTAGATCAAATTTTCACAGCCATGAATGAAACCAGGGATCAAAGTTCAGCCCTGTAGTAGAAAGTTCATGGCCATTAAGAGGAAGAATATTAGGATGAACTTGAAGATCATTTTGTTGAGCTGAAAAACCCTTAGGATGCAAGAGTACATGTATTATTATACTTGTTAAGTGAAGTGTATTATGGACTTGTAGTGCCTCCGTGCAGAATCATGTTACACCATGATTAGAGTTGTGAGATTTAGTAAATCCTCATGCATGGTTTGATAACTAATGTAGGTAATATACATCCATTATTCTTGGAAATGTATTCACTTATGTACAAAATGTGTGTGGTATATTAAGTGTATACCTTAGGAGCACTCGTACTCTCTTGATTTGTTTAAAGGTTGGCTTATCGAGTGTCTCGATGGTGATGGTTGTATATGAGGTATGGGTAGGTGATTAAATAGTAAAGTTCATGAGTCATAAACAAGAGATCCCTTAAATAATTTTGATCACTTAGTTTGAACCCCTCGAGAATGATTACATCCTTGCTTGGTAATCAAGTCACCTCCACGCCTTGTGTTTTGTAGTGTTAGTGTTCATAAAGCATGAGATGTTTCTCACTTAAGAATATGTGAATTTTAGATATAATTTTGTGTCTTAATATTAGGATTGGGAATCCAAAAAGATCACTTTTGGATTGGCACCAACTAGTGCAATGGGAATTCTCCTTGTAGTGGAGTATAATTATTTTTGCTGAGGATTCCTATGTTTAAGATTTTTCTCATGGATTGGTACCCCATATGTTTATATGGATAGAGAATATGTGTCATCTCTCTTAGCATAGAGGTGAGATGTTGCTCTCTCACCCTCCTTTGATATCATTATAATCCCACTAAGTGGATTCATATTTTCATGATGTTGATTTAGTGTTCCCTTTATCAATTTTTTTTTTCTGAAATATTGTTTTGACAATGTCCCTTGGAGTTCATGGGATAGTGTCTTATACTTATTATTGATAGAAAATTTGTAGGAATGGAATGTATTGATGCATTTATGTGGTTAATAGTTTCCTTCTAATTGTGGAAACAAGTTGTGATACTACTCTTACAAATTGGGTAAGTATGTAGTGATTTTGGCAACTTAAGTTTTGGAATTTTATTCATACCATATGAGGTTAGTTAAGAGTTTTGTGATGAGATGTTAGTTTTATAATTTTGTACTTGTGGATTTTTAGAGTCACGCTTTTCATTGCTACTTTAGCTGAACTTGTGAACTTTTACCACGTGGAGTGGTGAACCTTGAATTTATATTAGTTATGGATAATATTTATAAGTTGATTATAATTGTTATGTTATTATGTGCCCTTGATTATATTGGTATTATTATCATTATGCTTAAAACATGTTATTTTGATGAGTCATTTATATACCTTTCACCTTGAGTGAGTAGGGAAAGGATGTGCGGAACATCTTATTAGTCTAAGGGTTAAGATAAGTTTATAACTTGTTATGTAACTAGCCAAGCAAGTGGAGAGGCATTGCCTTGCTTCTTCCTTTTATAAGGTTTTAAGGATGGTGTGATCCTTAGTCTTTTTTTTATATGTTAACTTTAACATTATTTCCTCTTAACTATGAATATAACAGAATAGGTTAACCTATGAAATATAATACTAGTTATGTTTGACTAATGGTAACTTAATACAATTATAGAATGATTGTATCATTTTTCTTGTGATGTATGTTGATACATCTTGAATTATTTAACTTATATCATTGCTTTATAAGATCGGTTAGTATGGATTTGTGATCCATTGAACCTTATGCACATTTTGGAGATCATTAGGTTGTGGAGACTTAAAGGATGAGTGGTGAGGTGGGAATGTGAGTACTAAGAGATGGGAGTGGATCTTAATTAGTCTCACATTGACTTGATAGTTAATAATTTTAGATCTGACTAGAGGAGCTTGTCGAATCTAAGATTTAGCAAAGGAGACTTGTCATATTTAGTTGTATGGTTATATGCACATATAGTAAGGAATGACTATCCCTTAATTTAGTATACATTCAAAATGTATCATTTTCAGTAACTATTTATTGTCATACTTATCAGGAGTTACACAAAGTTATGATGGTATTGAATTATACACATTATTCTTGCCATGCTCTCTAAGAACTTTTGTCCAGAATTAAGATACACACTCTAGGTTAGAGAGATGTGCATAGGGAGTGGGAAGCTTTGTGGAACTTTACCTAGCTATTTGTTTATAGATTTTAAGATGATTTTATGTGCTTTTGGTAGAATATTATATTTGATAAGTTACTAAAATTATAACCATGATATGTTATGATGGTATTGAATTATACACATTGTTCTTACCATGCTCTCTAAGAACTTTTGTCCAGACTTAAAAAACACACTCTAGGTTAGAGAGATGTGCAGAGGGACTGGGAAGCTTTGTGGAACTTTACCTAGCTTTTTGTTTATGGATTTTAAGATGATTGCATGTGATTTTGGATGCTTCAAGGTGCCATAAGTGGTCAATCCTATAGCATTTAGGCTTGTATTACCACCAACTCTAGCTCTATTTCATAAATGTCTTCCATGTCAATTATCTTAAAAGTGTATAGCTGATTCTCCACATGTGTTGGATTGGAATGCTTTGCCAATTTGAGAGCCCATTGTGGTCATGAGAGAACCAATCAGAGTGACACTCATAAACTTTATTTGCATAATAGGGAAATGCCATAATGCAAGGTCTTGTGAGATTAATACTCTGAGGATAGTGCTACTTGGGAGGACTATGATGAGTTTTATAGGAAATTTCCATATTTACTTGCTTGATTTGATGCTTTATACTATGATTATCATTATGATGAATAATGTTTTTAATTTAAAACTTATGTTTGAATACTTGTCATCGAGACGATGACCAACTTTAGGTGGGGAAGGATGTTACATCCCAATTTCCTGCTAAGCATATTTATTAGATTATCCATGGATTTTCTAAATTTGATAACTTGATTTGATTATTACTAGCTAAGTTGTTAGTCATATGATGTTATGGGGTAGTTGTGTGTTGCCTAGATTTCATGATTTCATTGCTATGAGTTAACTGTGATATATATTCCTTACATTGAGATCATGTTGACTTTTTATTTTAGCATTATTTTATGATATATATGTCATGATGTTATGAAATAACTACCTAATTTTTGTGATTTGGATGCAGAAGAGATACATCCCTTAGAGCATGACAGAGGAAAAGCATCATCAGAGAGGGTGATGTAAATAGAGATATTGGGAGATGACAAAGGAATGACTAGAACCCTACACACACCACATTAAACAATATATGTTCTATGCATTATTTGAATGGTTAGTGTATTTTGTCTTTGGATGTTATTTGCATTTAAATTATTGTTTACACATAGTTAGTTGTGTGTTAGCTTAATCTATTGCTTAATTTATTACTTGGTTAAAAAAAACATTCAAAAAATAGAAAAATCATTGAATAAAATAAATAAATAAAAGGGGATGAATGTAAAAGAAAATCCATTACTCATACAAAAAGGGGAATAAAAGAATATTATGCATGGAAAAGAGAAGAGAGGCACCGCATAAGAGTGCAAAAGTAAGGTGGATCTAATTGGTCATACCACCCCATACATAAGTGTATACCAGGTAGGTGGTGCTTTGGATTATGTGATTTACTCTTATATATATACCATTTTAGAGTAAATCACATAATCCAAAGCACCACACACACACACACACACACACACACACACACACACACACACACACACACACACACACACACATATATATATATATATATATATATATATATATATATATATATATATATATATATATAGACTGGCAATAAATAAGTGTATAAATTCTGTAATGAAGTCACAAATTTTTGTGGTATGAGCTTAAAGGATTGAGTGAGCTAAATAATGACAACCTAGAACTTGTTTGGTAAAGAAAAACTAGTGAAATAAGTAAGGTGTTGCATGTTTAAATATCCTTGTACACATATGAAAACCTTTAAAGTGCAATTTTAGTTTATGTGTAATAAATACAAATCATATAAAATTAATATCTCCCTCAGTATGGATTAAATATGCAAGGTGATTATATATATGAATATGAAACAAAGTAAATAATAACAATTCCCTTAGCGTTCTTGTATCATGGAAGCAATCTCAGAATTGATTTTGGTATTTTTTGTCTTTCATGTTTTCTTTTGAAGTCATAGAAGAGCCGTGAAGTAGAGCCGAGGTGGTAACAGAGAACTGATATAATTATTATGACTTGTATTTGTTGATTCTTTTCATGAGAAGAAATAATTGGGATATAAGGATTTTGAAGTGAATGTGGTAATTTGTCTTATTAAGTCAATCTGAATTAAAAAGGTATAATGGAACTACTTTGAATCAAATACAATTTTATAATCACATTACGGCTATACATCTATATAGCATTATAGGCTATAGATTTTTTAATATATATTATGTATCTTTTCAAATAGATCTATAATGTTATTCATCTATAT
The DNA here is from genome assembly GCA_037957365.1 of Torreya grandis. NCBI lineage: Eukaryota > Viridiplantae > Streptophyta > Pinopsida > Cupressales > Taxaceae > Torreya > Torreya grandis. Next base: position 3,910,552 of record JARHVA010000786.1, read on the forward strand.
AATGTTGTGATATACGTATACAATATTATAATGTAATCTATATATATCCATCATTTAGAATGCATTTTTGGTTATCAAAATTATATATTAGGATGACATATGTTATAGTATAGTATATTTAATCCTTATGATAGTCTTGTTAAAAAAATATATTATGAATAATATCAATATACTCAATAATATGACCAACGATTCAGATAGGTATTTACTCATTTGATATATATCAGAATCTTACAAACAACAAAGATATAATATAATTGGGTATAGATAACCAAATATAATTGGGTAAAACTTATTAGGTATTATATTATTTTTTTATCACTTAATTAGGTATAGATCCTAGTCAATATATATATATATATATATATATATATATGTATATGTATATGTATATGTTAGACTCAAATTAATCGAGTATATATATATACTGATATATGTTAGACTCAAATCAATCAAGTATATATATATATACTCGATTGATTTGAGTCTAACATATATCAGTATAATAAGCTTGAAACACAATATATAATATGGTCCAGAGCCTATTTAGTCCATAAACAGTCGAGTCTTATATATATAATGGAAGATATTATATATAATAGCGATATAATATAATATCAGCTTACATATCATTGGAAGACAAGGTTTGTTATTACTTAGTGATATATTCACAGATGACATTTGATAGATGATGTTATTCTTAGATTTAATTATTAAATATTTATTATAGCACCATGATATACGCAGATGATATTATGCAATGTATTATGTATTTATAGGGCTGATATACTTTTTGGTATTGTAAAATAGAGTGATCCTACGTAATTACATAGCAATCCACTCTGAGTATATATGAACTGTAATGTTTTTTATCGAGAAACTAGATGTGGCTGACCACCCACACAATGACTTAGTTAATTTCAATCATCTATTCATGTATATCATAATGGTTACTGACTATGGTATAATGGATATATACATAATCTATTCAGTAATATTAGTAGATTATCTCAAACTAGTCTTAGAGGATAGTCAGATTATAATATAAATTCTGAGTGGTACATATGAAATAACAATGAGTTACATGTGGATCGACTTAGTATTATTATGGTAGAAAAACTTAAGTCTAATGACTGTATGTTGTTACATCAATCCATTTAGTATTAATTTTACTTCATATTATTTTTATTCCATGAAAATATGATCTACAATGAACAATGACTTGTATAATATATAGTGCTTTGTATCAATCGGGAAAAAAACAAGTCAACAGAGTTGAACTTATAATAAAATACATAGGATAATATGCATAGACGGCTATACGAACTCTGTGAGTATTTGAATGTAATAGTCATATGGTGATTGGATAGGGGTATAAATAGTATTTTGTCTATGATAACATGTTCATTAATATTTTAGGAATATTAATATCTATAATAGATCATCATTGCATTTTCTAGATTGGAAAGTTATAATCATTAAATCATTGATCATATTTCTCATGATCGTTGAACTTTATAAATCATATTTCTATATTGGTAAGTAATTTTATGTGAAACATAGTATGAATATAATTAATATGTACAAGGTTGTATATATATAGAAAATACACCCATATGTGGACTTAAGTATTCATATACATTTATAATATATATAGGTGTATTGGGTCATATGCTTATCTATAGTTTAATGGATTGTTAAAACAAATAATAGGGTTCCAAAGGATGGGAAACTGTAGATATAAGAATAATAGCCTTCTAAAAATATAATAAGAGATTTAAACGAAAGCATATGTCTTCCATGAGATTTATGATTTTCTCTATCATGATTAGTTGTTGAAATTGAGTAGTATGTACATAAATGATAGACTATGATGTTATTGTTTGTTATAGGATGTATTGTACTTGATTATTATTTAAGATTATGAGACTTTTGATTCTTAAAATTATAGGATTGGTTGTTCGTAATTGAGTAGTTGTGCTATTGAACAATGAACTATGATATTATGGGACGTCATAGAATGTATGATGTTTGAAAACTACTTATAAGAATTAGAGAATTATAGTTTAAATGTATGGTATACCCAGTGGTGCAAACTGCAATTGTATGTCTAATATTAATGATATTTTAAAGAATTCATTCATAGGTTTTATGGATTAAATATATGTATTTTGGCTATTTTTATGTTTATCATGTTCTATGACTACTAGTAGAAAGTATTGTATTGGTTCTGCTTACAAAAAATAGAATATGCAACTTAATATATATACCCAATTGGTATAATCTATATTTTTTTGTTTGATGTTTGTGTGATAATTAATATTGTGAAGATTCATTCATACATTTGATAGACTAAATGTATATATTTTGATGATTTTTATGTTTAGCATAATTTGTGATTGCTAATAGGAAATAATATGTATGAATCTATTGGTTAGATATATGTTAACCAAATCTCATATTGCTGGTACTGAGTAAGTAGTGAGACAGACTTCACTAGCTTAATAGCACCACAATGCTAGGTGAAGGTAATCTGATAAGTGGTGTGTATGAAATTGAATGATCTTAGAGGTCAATAACTATTAAAAAACTTGGACTAAGTAATGTTAGTGAGACATTGTAATTTTATTTGTATGATTTACATGTTTCTGTGATATCTTGTTAGAATGGGTTTCTTTATGATCCATCGCATTTTTTTATAGAAATCATACAACACATAAGTACTAGCTTGTCTCTTTGGATTTCCAAACTATCACTATCTACTCATATGTGAAGGGAGGGCCATTCCTTGATGGGAAATTATGTGGGGATCGATGGTCTATGGTTAGTGTGTAAAAGTGCTCGGATGATGCTCTCCCTCTCCATAATAGTACTTACTTGGAAACGACACTTGAGATTACCAGAGATACTAGAGTTTAGGAAATCATGCTCCATAGAGCTTTGTATCTTGTAGTTTATATATTATATTGTGTTTATTATTATTGAGATATTATCCTTGATTAGATGCAATTATTACTTATTTGTACTTGAGAGCAGTGGCTATATCATTGTACCCGTTATGGCTAGATATTTGTAATTACTTTTCATATTTGGTTATGATGTGTTTTATATGTTGATAGTAATTAGTGACTGTTAGATGCCACATGCTTATTTATAATTAACATACTTATAGTGTTATATCTAGATCACTAATTAGATTTTGGTGGTGAATTTTATTATTTAGGAATACATTGATAAAAAAATCATGTTTTTCTAAGTCAAACCCAATAAGTTTGTTACATTAATTTAATGTAGTCAATCTATAAATCATTTGAAATGAGTACTTGTGGCTTACAAAAATTACCAAAATTTTTAACAAAATAAATCGAAGGATTAATCGTGCTTGAAAACCAATGCAAATTTGGATATTAAAGCCATGATCAAAACAAAATAACATATTTCTTTCACACTTCAAACAGGTTGTATGCATAACATGGAATGAACACTATGAATTGAAGTTTAAATGTGCCACACTTGGCACCTACTAATATTTTTAAGATTCACATTGTTATAACATTGTTTGTATTGAATTTGTAGATGATTAACGAAAATAAACAATGCATACAAATGAATGAAAATAATTTTTTTGTAAGAATTGCCTTCATGCAAATGATTCATCTTATAACATTACTCACACTTAGCTATATTAAAAAATTAACTACAAAATTGAAATAATTAATTACAAACATTAAGACACTTTGTCTCATGGGCTTATTGAGGTTGAAAAACCTTACTTGTAAATCCATAATTAGTATCAATGGAAAAATGACCAATGAAGATCCATATACCTATTAAACCACATATAATTAAAACTTAGAAACTCATAGTAATGACAAATTTACAGAAATATGTAATTCATAATAATTGTCACCTAAATTTGCATTGTGTTGAGGGGAAGAGCAAATGCAGTTTGTTGATGGAAGCCCTGATGGTTTTCATTCAATATTAAGAGCATTGAAAGTCACCCCATAGTAGTGATTTTTTTTACAAACTGCTTTATTATAGGGTGACTTTCACTTCTTATTGTCAATAATAAAATGTTCTCACCAGTGCATTCACTTTATTATAGGGTGACTTTCATTGCTTCTTATTGTCAACAATAAATTATTCTCATAGTGCATTCCAAAATCCCAAAAAATAATTGCATAAATTTAAATGAAAATAAAAAATGTATCTTCAAAACTTTAGCTAATAGCGCTCATCTCACACATGCATGCATTCCTAACATAAAGGTTTGTATGACAACATGATATTAGTATAAATGTAATTCATACAAATAAATAGGCTGCTTATTTATATGAATTACATTCATTCAATTGATTGTTATTACAATATTATTCATCGTAAACCTATTTAATATTAATAAAGGATTGTAATTACATAACCCAAATCATAATAGCTACTTCTTATAGAAGTTAACTTCAAATGACAATTCACTTTTTTCAGACTAGTTTATCATAAGGTCAAAAGAAATAAACCTAGAATACTAAAAAAAACCTTTGCTTTTAGTACACGTGGGGTAGATTTAAAACAAAACCCACTCATTATGTATGATTCATAGATAGACTACACTTAATTAAACTACAATTACTATATAATGAGAATTCAAAGAAAAATTCAAACAAATAGACAAAATTACTTCTTTTTTAAGAAACATTCCAAGCCATATTAATATTATTGTAACCATTTGGATCATAGCCTTAATAATGTATAAAAAACCTCACCTAAAAATAACAAAGAGAGTAGGCTTGAATAGAGTAGATAAATAGCAATTATAAATGATAGAAGCAAAGAGAGTAGGCAAATAACACTTACCATTAAAGAGAACATGCAAATAGAGTAGGTAAATAACACTTAGAAATGGCTTAAGCGAAGAGAGCAGGCAAATAACACTTAGAGATGGTGGAAGAAAATACCACTTTTAAAGAAAGAAAATCTCATTGTTCGCACAAAGCCTCCATCTACTCTTTCCTTGAATAGGAACACATATGCAAAGCAATGGTGACGAAGATGCAAATTGGTTGGTGTGAAATAGTGTGGGGATGGGCTCCTTCATTTTTAGACTCTAGGTCATAAATGTAAGGTGTGAAGGTGTAAATGATTTATCACCTCAACCTGGGATGAGCACTATTAGCTATAGATTTAGTGGAGGTCTACATCAAAATAAAACCTTAGACTGTCATTAAAACTTGTAAGCCAAAATTACTCATTTTGAATGATATACAAATAGACTACACTGAAGGTAACTACATTTTAATAATGTGAGGAATGATGACAAGTGAACAATCATAATTATTTATTTTTCAACAAACATTAGAAGCCATATTAACATTTTTAAAATGATTTATCTCACATCCTTAGTGAAGTATAAAATAACTCACATGTAAGCAACGATGACAACCAATGGAAAACACTCATGTAGTTATTGCTACTCTTCCCATCATCTCCATGTCCCAAACACTCCATCTCCTCTCCAAAACCCTCCATCTCCTCATCCCTTAAATAACAATGTGAATGCAATGTGATGGACTGATGGATATGTAGTTATGAGAAGGTCAACATCAAATAGCATGATGATGGGTCAATTAAATGTGAGGTGGTGGGTATTAACTATAGAGTGGTGAGGCATCAATGTCTTGTCACCTCAAATCGAGTATATTCATTATGTGGGCTACATGCTATTTGCTAAATATTTAGTGGGGTATGAACACTATTAGCTAAATATTAAGTGGGGGCCTAGTACACAATAAAATATTACACTACCATTAAAACTTGTAAGTCAAAATAACTCATTCTAAATGATTCATAGATCAACTATAATGAATTTAACTACACTTTAAGAATGCGAGGAATAATGCAAGTGAACCAAAAAAAAAATTAACAAACATTTGAAGCCAAATTAACATTTTTAAAATGATTTGACTCACAATGTTAGCAAGGTATAAAACCTCACCTATATGCAGTGATGGCAACCAATGGCAAACGCTCATGTAGTTGTTGTTATTTTTCCCATCATCTAGTCTCCCAAACCATCCATATTCTCTTCCCTTTAACAACAATGCGCATGTAATGTGATGGCCCAATGGGGATGAAGCTGTTATAGTGATGGGAGAATTGAATGCGAGGTGGTGGGTATTAACTCCAGGGTGGTGAGATGTTAATGCCTTATCACCTCGAACCAGGTGTTTTCATTCCATGGGTTGTGCACTATTAATTAGAGTTTAAATGCTCAATTTTTGGTACCCACTTATACATTTATTGGTGGTGTTACCATCTCCTATCAGTTGGACCTCCAAAATGATACTATAACAACCCCTTGCATGGTAATCAAAACCATGGGTTCGTACTACCATGTTAGATGTTAGAAATATAGAATCAAAAAGTAAACACATTAAGTTATCCATCAATGTCAATTTTACATGTTGATGTGGCATAGTTTATACACATGTGTGCGAAGTAGGGTGCACGACTATTGGGTCAACTCCCTTATTGATACCACATTTTGAACTAAAAATGACACACTTCACTATGATTTATGTATTGGCTGTTTGTTTTTTGGAATTGATGAAGGCATATTTGTATTAGGATATGCCCTAAATAAGGCTTCACTATACAATAGGAGAAAGAAAACAATTGAAACTTTGTAATAAAGTTAAAATTTGGAGAATAATTACTAAACTAGAATATTGAAAGAGCTTATATTAGCAGTTGCCTCAAAAGTGAAAGTTACGTGGGAAGGGATGTAAGTTTTTGTTTTGGTGGAGTGGTTTTTTCTAAAGTAAAAGAGTTAATATCAATAATGTTAAAGGTAATGGTGGAAAATGAAGTTGTGTGTTTATTCATATGCATGACAATGAGTTTAAATAATATGTTTTCATCTAACACTTACTAATCCATGTCAAACATAGAAACACTCACTAAATACTAATACCATATTAAATACATTTAATAATATAATATATTACTAATAATTAAAAATATATTATAATATATAATATAATAATATTATAATTATTATATAATATGTCATTCTATTATAATTATAAATATATATTTAAATAATAATATATACATTAATAGTCAATGAGATGTGGATGAATTGATTAAGTGGCTTGATTGTTTCAAACCCCACCTAGGGTCAAATCTCTTCAAAGATATATGAGGCTGGTTTTGGCTGTGGTTTATATTCTTAGGGTTGTTAATAGCCATTGTTGGTATTCTAGGACTGATTGTGACCATTATTGACGTATATGTGATAGATGATCACTTAGGAGTTTGGGCTCCTAATTGTGTTCCAGACTGATCAAAAGCGAATATCTATCAAAAGTAATAATTTATATGTTAATATTATTACAATAAAAACATACAATATTTTATAAATATTATGATAATATTTAATGATACTTAAGTTTGATATCTTCAATGCTCACTATTAATATACAATTGATCCCACCAAACTAAATAATAAGGATGTTTGACAAATTTTATTATTTTAATTAAGATAAATTTGTACAAATAATAATAATTTGAAAACCATTTTTTGAAAATAAAAATTGACAACATTTTATTACGTTTAGTGTGAATAAAGACTATATGTTAATATCGTTTATTATTAATATTTCTTTAATTTTTTTCTTTCATATAACGAATACATGAAGATGCGATACTATGATTTTATTGTTAAAAGGGGAAGGGAATGATAATTTTTAAAATTTCACAATGTTTATACACCATTAATTTGAAATTTTTGGCCACATTTACAAATTTGATTACCATCATACCTTTTAGTATGTAATTGAAGTTCGATTCAAGAAAGAAGGCATTTTTTAATTTGTCGTTTTAAAAAAAATTCTAAATTTTATACTTTAAATTTGTAATATTAAAATATTAATAATTTAAATTTAAATATTAAAAATTTAAATAATGTTAAACATATATGGAATTAAAAAAATTATAATAAAATTTATATATTGTAAAATTTATATGCATTAAAAAAATTAAAAAAAAAATTATTCACTATTCAAATTTGTTGTGTACAACTTGAATAATTGACAAACACCAAACCACGTCATCACTTAATAAGTGTATTAGTTAATAGTAATCATTGCCTTTAAATTATTTTTAACATTAATTAAAGTTTAAATGAAAAAAGGCTCGAGTTTCACCATTAAATGCCTCTGGGATAAATTAAAAATTATATCAACAAAATAGATTGGCTCGCTGATAGTAGATTACTTAATTTGACTCTAGAACAAGAGCCATGAAATGATTAGTACATCCCAGGATTAAGGACCATGGTTAAGCAAAACAATTTTTAAGGTCAAATACATACATAGCACATTATGGATTTTAGGGAATTGTTAGGGTGTTTGCATGTTTCGGGCAATTAACGAAAACTAAAAAGCAAATAATGGGATTAGAATAATGTTGAAGAATGCAAGTGTTAAATTTGAAGAGGCACTTTTGTATAAAAAATATAAGGTTATGGATTTGAATGCTTTTATGGTGTTAGATACGTTCAATATTGCAAAGCTATAAAGTGATTAAAATTTCAAAAGTTTTAAGAATGTAATACTAAAAATATAAGTAGAATTAGAAAGTGAGATCGATGTCATTTTAGTATAAGCTAAGCGGCTAATAACCAATGTAGATGACTTGGTTGCAGAAAATAATTAAACATATGCAAAGGCAACTAATCATATGTAGCAAAAAGTAAGTGTTTTACACTTGTATGTGTATATCTTAATACTAGGAACATCAAAACTAAGTTTTGTGTAAAGTGTTACCTTTTATTATTTATAATTGTATACCAAAAAACAAGGGAAAGAAAAGACTTTACGTTGTCACAAATATTGCATTCTTTAACAATGTGTAATTATATTGGAAAAGACATTCATTACCTCGTAATAAGTTGATGAGTGTTCATACAATTTACATTAGTATTTCAATTACAAAGAAGATGATTTAATGCACAATTTTTGTTATAAATGTTCCATCACAAAGGGATTTGCTCCAAATGATGCAATACTTGTGTATTTATGCATTAAGTTGATTGTTAGAAATATCATTGTGCACATGTAATGTTTCTAATATTATTCTTGTACGGGCAATCATGAGTTGAGTTGTCATAACCAACTCCACAATATTAGGGATTACATGAATTGTATTGGTAAGGGTTGATTCCTTGAATAAAGGAGACCATTATCCTGTATAAATATCCAAAATTCTTATTATTCAATAGATCTTCATTGTTTTTGTCATAAGCAACGCTGTGTAGACCATAGCAAACTCCATTGACATTTTGTAGCAATTATATATATATATATATAAAGTGTTGGATAAACAAATTGTATCTCAAGATTTGTAATCTAAGTTCTTGAGATATTTTTTTGGTTTGTTAGTTTTGACACTGCAAAAATTCTATCCAAATTTTAGAAAAACCCACATCACAGTTAGGGAGTAAAGATAAAAACACTATTTGCCTATCTTCTCAAAATGTGAATATTAAACAATATGGATGTGAATCAAGCAAGCATTTCTGATTTTTAGTGTTTGTAGATCCATGATTATAGTTGTTCTAGCTTTAATTGGATATTCATGTTGCATTGATTCATATTAGATTGAATTTGGCACCTTTTGAGATATACTTTGCATTGCTCTCCTCGACACATTAAGCTAAAATTCAATGAGATAACTTTTAGCACATTTCCCTCGGGTTTCACTTAGCCTTTGCCCTATCTCTATCCAAGTCTATTGAATGAGTCAAATCCTAATTTTTTCTCCAAGGTCACTATGAACATGAAGAACTAGGGTTTTACAATTTCATGAGGAATGACAGTCCGTGATCTAGATCTGAATGCACCAAAGTAAAGGCGAAGACAAAATCAGAAGCATCCAGGTGGTCACATCCTTTTTCAACAAGTATTATATACATGAAACCTACATCAGGGTTAGATATTAGTGTTGACACAACCATCCAAGGCCTATGTTGGTGTTTGCAGCTCCAGAGGTACTTAATCTAGAATTTGGTGACTATTCTAGAATCATCTTCTAGTCTGATTCCTCCATGTTCCAGATCTAGAATTGTATTAGCATAAGAATGAGCTAAATACGTTATTTTTCTATCATTTCCATATCTAGAATATTTGTACTTACTATTTTAAGTCTATCTCAGTTTAATGAATACAACATATGTTATATCTAAGTTTAGAATCTAATTGGCCTGCTACAAAGATAGTTTATCAAACTTGTACCTTAGGCTATCTATATCCTCTTCGACCTTAAATAACCCCAATCTAGATCATTTTAGGGTTAAATAGAATATAATAATTTTATATAAAATGGAAATATTATCCACAACATTGAAAATATAATGGACAAATTGTGAACAACATATCTAAACCAGACATGAATAACACTTAAGGCAAATAACATTTGTAATTTTGAACATGTTAATGTATAACATAACAACAATAATTCACAATAACATATAATTAACTTTCATGGTTTCCATCCATATAGGAGTAAATTTTCAATAATTTAATAACAACATATTGAATGCATAACAAAATCATTTTACAAAAGGATTTTATTTGATACATTTGAGTCTACATGTACTGGTATGTTAATGAAATTCTTAATTTTTATAGAAAGACAATAATATTTATTGGTAAATGAATGGAAACATTCATGGCTTAATAGAAAGACAATAATATCAATAATTATTCACTCTTGTGGACACACCTATCTTTCGACATAGTTTTTCATTTTATATTAATGACCCATATTTATTTTGATCCCTGCCTTACTGGTCAAAATTATAAGTCAATGATATAATAATGTGTTTGTTTAAAAAATATTATTGGTCAAAATATTAAAGCAGGGGGTTTAATTTTGCATTCGCAGGTGTGCCCACTATATTGTTTGAAGGAGGGAGCAAAAAACCTTGGCCTTACTTCTCAAATCATTATGTGTGACTCATAAAAATCACACAATGACATGAAATCAAAATTTTATTAGGTTTGATACAAAAACAATTATATCCCCTTACATGTAAATGATAACCTTAATTTTGATACAAAGATAATATTTTTTATTACTATATGAATAAAAGCCTTTAGGGCTTTCGTCCACATATAAGTAAATGTTAAGTCATCCAACCACATACCTAATTGGTTGAATACAAAGAGAGTAATATTTAGTGGTATGTGAATGAAAAACTCAAGTGCTTCCATTAGAATAACAAAAAATGGTGCATGTTAGAGTAAAATTAAGCTTGTTTAGGGCTTAATTGTGTGTAAATGGTGTGCACATGGGATGTGTACATTATGTCAACATTCTCATTTTGGGATGTCTACCCCACCTTGGGTGTGCACATTATGTTGACATAATGTTGTCATTCCCATTTTGGGATGCCACCTCACACACACACTCTCCCATATATTATGAGCACTCTTGGATTACATTTGGTGTGGACATATGGAGAACAATAAGGAGAGTGTGGAGATATATTATTCATTGTAATGCTATCATTTATGTAATAGATAGTTTGTTATTGTGTGAACTGCATTAACATTATGGCTATGGTAATGTACTCTCAAAGAGACCCTAGAAGAGTGCATTGAGAAATTCAACATGGTATCAGAGATCCTCCAAGCAACCTTTACTTAGTCTGCTCAACTGCATTATTTAGGACTACTTATTCTTGGAATTATTTAAGATTTAGAGGTTCACTTATCCACTCCATATAGTTGTTGGTGTTTTTAAACTTGCATTCACTCTTATAATGACTCTCCTCATCAATCCACACAGTAGAAGTGGTCAGATATAATTACATAATTTGTACGTGTGTTGTGTCTCTCGTAAAATATTGTTTCCTTAAGGCCATTTTTTTTACAGAGATCTAGTCAACGGGCAAACAACAAAACATGAAGAGAAAGATTTAACTACATCATTGTTTACTGAGAGGAGGAAATTTGAAGTTTCATAGCTTCCTCTCCAAAATATACATGCTACAACTCGCCCAAATACATCCTCCTCCACATAGCTTTGCTTTATTTCCCTGTTGTTGTGCTTGTTCAACTATTCATTTTGAGTCTTGCTAGTGCTACCAAGACTAGGATTTGGAGGCATTAGAATGTTGACCTCTTAAAAGACTACATGTTCTTTGTTGCCCCCAATGGAAATTCCTCCTTCAACAGTCTTGAGGATTTCCTATCACGAACCTATTTAATGGTTTCAAGTGGAAGATAATGTTATTCAATATACTTCTTTAAAATCATGAGCTTGTTGACATGCTCCTTGAGATTAGTAGCAATTTGGTCATTGGTAACAATCTCATCCTATTAAGTGAAGATGATAACAATGTGCACATGTTCAACAACCATGGCATGAGATCATGGGTCCTTGGGCCTTCTCCCACTGCCCTCCATTTTATCCCTAGATTCCTCCTATCATTGTCAGCCATAAGCCAGTCAAACCTCCACACTATATTACCAAGTCACCATCCACTACACCATTAAATTATCCTTTGCCATGATCTGCATACTTGTAAGTCTTCCACTCTCACCAAATACTCTCTCTCTCCAAACCGCCTTAGCCTTTGATGACTTGTAAGAATCAAAATTGCCTTTTTCCAAATTCATGGTTTTTCCAAACCACCAACTCTAGAAAATCATAGTTTAAAAAAAAGGTTTGAAATATTTAGGTAAAGCTTATTTTATAGTATGTAATGTCAATTAGTCATTGATGTTACTATATTAAATTGTAAATTATTTGGTACTTTGGGTGGGGATGTTTATTAAGTGGGGGATAATATCAAAGGCAGTGAATTTTATTTGGGTGGGGTTGATATTATCAAAGGTAGAGTTTATTATTATTATTTTAAATAGAAACAATATCATTAAAGGGAGATTTTAAATCATTTTTTATAAAAATAATATTATAGAGAGATATTTTAGTAAGGAGATTTTTATTGTTTTTTCACATTTGGTTCATATCATAGTTGAAGATAGAGGGCGAGGTCTAGTTTGGCAGGTGACCAAACCTCCTCATAAGTAAACAACCTTTCTCTTTTTCTTTATTACTTTTGTTCATATTTTTGGTTGTAATTGACATCCATTTTGGGAGGTATTTTTAAATGTAAAATTGGGTGTATTTTGCCCATTTAAAAGGCCACACAAGCTAACCCTTGAACCACTGGGGATTTTCACCCCCACACCCCGACCCTTTATTCAGTTCTTAGTGTTAAAGACCACAAGGTGAGGACCGATCTAATAGGTGGTCAAATCCCCTTACAAAAACACTTTATTACACTTATACTCATTTATTTGTACACTTATAGATGCATTTTTGTTAGACCCTGACATCTTACATTGTTTGAGTATAATTTTTGTGCCACTTATGTTTTTGGCCACACATTGCTCCTATTATTACAGTTGATACTTCTAGGCCTACTATTGTTGCACACTCTAAATATCCCACTTCAATTCCACCTGCTTACATATTTGCCTATTTTGAGAAGCATACCACTATTTTTGGCTCTTGAATGATTCATTCCATAGGTCATACTAATAGACTTGTGGGCATCGAGAAGCATTTATAAGGCATTGCAACCCCTATCTAGCCTATTATGTGGATTATTTAACATGGCATTATTTATTTAGCAGGTGTTTCATCTTTGATGGGATCCTTTGATGACAAAGATCCTATTTTGGTACACTCAACTCTTCATGAGGATGTTTTGCTACACATGAACTTTGTTGCACCTACACTCTGGCTTGAGCAACATGAGATTACAATTATCAGGCATGATCAACTTGACACACATATATATGCCTTTTTATTTGAGAGTTGTCAATGATGTCATGGTGATGTCATGGAGGTGTCCTGGTGAGTGGATGAGGTGCCTTGATAGTCTAAGTGACGATGACAAAGTGTGTAATGTGCTTGTCTTAGTATGCTTAAAGGAAGCTTGGTTGATATTTAGTTTTGGCATAGTTATAGATGTTCAAGGATGAGTATGAAGTATTGAGCATGTGTAAGAGGAACCTAATATGATTTTAAATATTTGAGTGCTTATGTGCATGAGTGGATTTCATCGGGTTGATCATTATTTTCATCTAGACATTTTATGTCTAGTGGTAGAAAATATGAGTAGGCAGTTTGTTGACGTCACCATTACCACATGTCGATGAGTCAGGGGGAGTTGGTCATATGGTTGTGATCAAATTAGTCCCTAGTTTCTATGAACTAAATCTCAAGTCATGCACCTAAGTGCAATCAAAGATATATGGGTACAAATTTTGGCTCTCAAGCATTTTGATAGTATTTTCTATGTTCAAATAAAGCCAAGTAAGCATGTTGATGATGTAAGGATTCACACACATAGAGGTTTCATGAGGAAATGGTCACATGGGTTTGTTTAGTATTGTGCCTAGTTCTTATGTGCTAAATCTTTGGTCATGCACCTAAGCACGACAAAAGATATGTAAGTGCAAATTTGGACTCCCAAGCAGTTTGACATTATTTTCTAATAGCCAAATTTGCCAGAGGTAAGAAAGATTTGAGTAAGCAGTTTGGTGATGGAATATCTTACACATGTAGATGTTTTAGAATAAGATGATCATATGGGTTTGTTTAATTTTGTGCCTAGTTGATTTGCACTAAATTTTAGATCATGCACTAAAGCACTTCAAAAGATATGCATGTGTAAATTGGCCTTCTAGGAAATTCTTGACATTATTGGTTCTATGATAGAAAAATTTGAGTGAGCATATTAATGGTTTTGGATCTCACACATGCAATTTTTTAGGAGCATTTTGACACATGGTTGGATTCTCCTATGTGAGGAGATCATATGGTCTAAATTTTAGAACATGCACTTGAGCGAAGTAAAAGATATGGAGGTGAAAATTTAACCTTATAGACATATTACAAAGGTTCCCATACTTAGTAATTTTTTCACAAGTTAAATTTTGAGCAACATCGATGAAGCACATTACCCCAAGAAATTAGGAAGTAGCAAGATGTGCCAACTGTTCAATATTTAATGCTATGTAGAGATAAAGATCAAGACTCTTCCAAGAAAAAATGGTGAGTAGGTGATCATATAAATAGAGATAAATGGTGAAAAATAAAGTCAAGAGGTCAAAGTGATAGTTGTTTAGCATTGTTAAAGACCAAGCTATGTACAAAAGATCGATAGAGGGCATTGAGTCAAAGTTTCCAAATTGCATGAGATGAGGTCAACTGTTCGAGGATTAACATTTGGGAATTGGTGCACTATGAAGTAAAGTTTAAAGAAGATAGATCATGCATGTTTAATTTGAGAAATGAGCACATGAGATGCATGCATAGTGTTTGAGTTTGACTGTGACCATTTGCTTTTGAATATTTGAATTTGTAAAGGAAAAACTAGTGCTCTGTATTTTGGCTATATCTTTTGATCTATGTAGAATTTTCTCATGGTGTAAAAATAAAAGTTGTATAGGACTCTAAGGTGAATATATAAATATAAATGTTAAGATATAAAATTTTGTACATTCAAATTTATGAAGATTCAAAGTTGACTATGCATTCGTGTATGCTCTATAAGTAACCCGAGAAGGGTAATTGAGTTTGTATTGATGTTTCATGATGCATTTGATATTGGAGAGTGTTGTAGAATCCATAAAGATGATTTGTGTGGATTTTTTAGGTGTTATAAATTGTATGTAGCATGAATAAAGGTTTACAAGTCAACAGTGTATTCATTCATGGTGACTATGTGCATAGAATGCTATTTGTGTGAATTATGCTTAAGCAAAAGGGTACTATGATGATTGTTAGAACTTAAGGAGGACCTATAGATCATGTGGAATGGGTTCATGAATTTGGAAAGTGTTATTATTGTTTGGATTTTATTTCTTTATGTTGGCACTAAAACCTCTTCCTAACAAGCTAGCACGTTGGTACTATCATGCGAAGGGTGAGTCTCGCGTGTTCACTTGAAGTGTGCAACAAAAGACCAATTCCCAAATACTTTGAAGCACAATGTGTGTTTGATCTTCTTGTGTAAACACCATAAATATACTACTATTATTCTTAATATTATAGATTTAATTACCACAATAACCAAGATTACCATTATTAACTAGTTATAAAAGAGAGAAACTCGTGACTTGAAAATAAAACACATTTCAACATACAACACTTAGAATATTTCATTGTTTGGAACATAATATCATAAACATTAAATTCTCATTAGAATGATTATTGAATACAAGACTATCTATCTTTCCCCAAAAGTGACCTCTTTCCCTTTTTGAATGCTTACAACAAGGTTTTTTTACTTGTTTTGCCCTAACCAAGTGTCATACACCTAGCTAACAATGAAAAATGGCAGATAGGCTCTCAACAGACTAAGAATTGTGGCTCTTAAAACTAATTTTTCCTATAGACACAGACCTTTGTGCCCCTAGATCCTCACTCTATTCTATGTATATGTGTCCAATTTTTCCATTCCTCATGGGCTAGTACAAAACCTCTAATCAATGGGGTCAAAGTGTCCTACTTGATTTACTCTTCTAACTTCTCCCACATGCCTTGCACTCTATTTCCCATACACTCTCCTAGTCTTCCAATTTTGTTCTAAGTCCTCTAGTCTTAGGTCCCTCGTGTCACATTTTCTCTTGACTGGGTCCTCTCGTGCCTTTGACCTTTTATACCCTTCAACTCTCACACCTGTCAGTCCCGAACCATGGTCCTCCCTTGCCATGGTTTTCCCATGCCATACCATTACTTGCATACAAAATGGACAATGGCCCCTCTATGTTGTGTACCAAAATTGGAAAAAATACTTGGTCAAAATTAAGGGGCCAACATCACCCCACACTAAGCTCTTAGTCTATCCCAAACTAAGCAATATTGGCATCTTCTAGAAACTCAGTCCCTTTCTATTTGAATTCTTTCTTCAACCCATCTGAATGGGATAAAGCATTGAAAACTTTAGCAGTTAATCCTTTAATGACTTCCTTTGCTAATTTTATCTCGTTGGGTTGAGTTGGAATCTCAATCTTCTTCATTTGTTCATCCAGGAATACATTGGCTTCCCTCTGGATGTCTTTGAACTCATAGACTTCCTTGTCAACCTACCCTTAGAGAATTACAAAACTGGTATTTATTTATTGATAATGATTATTTATTGATTCTTCCATCATTTCTACATCTTTGAATGCCTTTGCACGCTCAACACGGTCTTTGATTACTAATGTAGCGTCAACTGCTTGTTGTCTCAGGACCTCCTCATCATGGAGCCAAACTTTGATTATTTTATTTGGGGACACCAAGCATGCAAAAATGCCATCCAAAATAGGGATAACTTAGCCAAATATCTCCAAATTACTTTTATAGATATCTACCACCATGGTGAATTGTTTGAGTATTTCTTTGTCCTCATCTCTAGGCACAGGGTGCTCTTTATTTCTTTTGAGCAATAACTCAACTAATGTTTCCAAATTTTTAATGTCATCTCCATTAGAGGTACACCATCCATTACTATTGGATCCTCTTTCAAAATAGTTTTACATGGGTTTAAAACCCTTATTTTAGTCGCAGTGGCCTCTTAGATCTATTGCTTTAAGGAGCTCACTTCTTTGACTAGCGCCTGCTTCTTTGCCACCACTTTATTGTACATCTCTACTACTTGGCCATGTTTTCTTTTTGTTGTGCACACATCTGAATCTGATAAAATGTTTTGATACATCATCTCCATGGCCATTTTTAAAAATGTGGCACTTGTCATTATTGGAGAAATCCATTGTGGATCAATCTTCATGAGGTCTAGTAGACATAGAGCATCTAGGCCAAAAAAATTGTAGTCTAAAGGAATATCGAAATGTGGTTCTTCATTATACATTTCCAAAAATAAAGACAACTACTTCCTTGTGTCTGGGATTACATCCTTGGGGTGCAAGTGCTTCCAAAGATAGATTTTATTTTCTTCTGTGTTGAACTAGTATCATTCACATAGAGTGGACAACCCTCTTTGTTCCTGTTCCCCCTTAGCTAGCCATTTTCCCCTTCTTAGGTCTCACTCAAGTTCAACCTCTTGATGACCCACTCCCATTGCATTAATATAAATTTGACCACCAAATGGACCCTCTTACATTGGGGATGAAGTCTTCTTTGAGTCTGATCCTAAATTATGAATCTGTTCTTGAGAGGGGTCCCTTTGGGGAGCTTGACTTAGAGGGTGTTATGGCACTAATCTGATGGTAGTCCTTGGAGAAGGTAGAGGTGAAGGTGGTTGTGGAGGAGAAGGTGGGCAAGTTGGATGAGGAGGTAAAGGGTACGGGGTCAGTAAATGGGAAGAAGTAGAATGCGAAGGTGAAGATGAAGAAGATGGTGATGAGATGTGAGATGGATATGGTCGAGGTGGTGAAGGTGAGGGATGAGGTGGAGATGGTGAAGGGTGAGGTGGAGGTGGGTGTGGCATGGATGATCAAGAATTAGTGGGTTAGGATGGTTGTGCCTCCACCATATTTTATCATTTTTGAGGGGCTTGTTTCCCACATATGCTAACACTTGACTTGGGTTACATCCTCTATTTCTATGGTGCCTTGGGGATCCTCTCCTTAGGGTCTCTAGCATAAGGGTGCTAGTTGGGGCATAACATATATAATAGTTTGTGTACCTATACCCCAACTAGGATATTCTTAACCTTAATATTAGTTAAGTCTATTTCTCCACTCTCCATGAAGGCCATTTTATTGGGATATACAAATATTTTGTGAAGGGTGTGGCATTCCATGTTGATCCATTCAGCCTACAGACTAATTGGCTACACATCATAAATATTATTAATGAAATTAATGAGGTAACACGTATAAAATGCATATAGAAGCTTGAGTCATGTTGATAGTTCTCCTGAAGGGTTTACTCAAATGCACACCAAGGAGTAGTGTTGCTTCACCATGAATTCTACTTAATCTATGGTCAGGGTGGGAAAATCCTTGGGAATGCACCATTCATTCCCAAAAGCCATCTTCATCCTACCAAACTAGTACTTCATCTTCAACTTGTATGTTAGAGTGATGTGTTGGGGATAGGTGAAGGATTTGAAGCACTTAGCTAGAGACTTTTGAGTTGGGGGGTATGCCCACTTCAATGTACCTGAGTATAGTTAGGGATCCTGATCTCGTTAAACACTAGCAATAACAAAATTTATCCCTATGTAAACCTAGACTTGGGAATTTTATACACCTTCACGTCCCCCATTATTTTTTAGGAAAAATACAGTGCCTAGTATTGTGTGCCCTGAACCACTTGGTGAGTGATGTACAGGTGGGCCAGATCCACCTCCTTCCATCAGTCGATCCCTCTAACCTTGGTGGAAATTATCCTTGCTATAAGTCTAAGAGTATGATTTTTTAGTTTTCTTATATGTATCACATGCCCCTATTTTTGGTACATCAACAAAGTGGTGGTCTACTAGATCTCCAATATATCCACTAAGTTATCCAACACATTGACCCCTGAGCATTGAAGCCCCATGACTTTATTTACCCTCTATGTGTTGATCTTCATGTTGTACCCCATGAAGTGGATGTAGTCCTCATGGATGCGTGAGAGGAGGAACTGAACCACCTCAGTAGGCTTGCCAAAGTATGGCAGCTCAAGCAGTTAGAATAGGCAGACTCTATCTAGCTAGTTTTTTATTGAAATGTCATAGACCACTTGATTTTCTAGTGTTTGTGGTCTAGACTTGATAGTCATTTTGTAGTTCCACCTCATTCCCAAATTGGCATTGGTTATAATCAAATATAGTTGGAGTTGACACCTTGGAGACCCAATTCTCCATGTGTAAGACTGACTCTAGGTATTGCATCTCTTCTATGTAAAAGGACTATGGGGGAGATGGTGGAGTGGTCTATGATGAAGAGGCCTGCACCTGCTTTCTCTTTTTCACCATCTTGGCTTCTTTCATGCTCTCTCTTGCAACTCCCATGCACTACACTTATTATAGTGTCTCTTCTTGGTTTTCCAGAGGCTCCTCTCTTATAAGAAACCATGCTCTTCTACTCACCTCTTCCTCCTCTAGTATGGTTTGCAATTTTTCAAGTCTTTTGGCCTTTTTCTTCATCTGCATTACCCTTTGTGACACTTGAAGGTTAACCCGCGGTCGTCCCACATTCCTAAATGAATATGTGGTGGAAACACTTCCTTCGACTCTTCGAGCTTCACGCTTCAACAATTTTAGAACTTACAACTTCAATAATCTCCACTTCTACACATAAATCTAAACTTAACAACCTTTCTTCTTAACTTTGAAACCACCATTGTATCTTTATCAACTTTGTAAACACTTTTGCTTTGCAAAGGATTCAATTTCATCACTCTAGTTCTTTAGTTCTCTAAGCACTCAAAATTTATAGCAAGGTAAAGTGTAAAATGAATTTGACTCATTTATTTTAGGTCCTCAGGGGAGTTTACCTCATTAATTTCCTTCCATTCCTTATCATCTCTAGCCATAAATGCGTATATTCAATCTTTGTACTTTGAATCTTACATTGAGCATTTAGTGTTTTAAAAAGCTTGTCCCATCATTCCACTCACATGCTTGTTGTTATAAATAACATTGTCATATTAATGGTCCATTCCTTCCTGCACCTTTTTTGAAAGCCAATGACAACTATGTTCCATCTTTTCAAACTAGTAGAATCTAGTCACCACCCAAATGGTGGGAACCTTTCAAAATACTCTCAAAGTGCATTCAATAACTCATGTGACCTTAATGACTTACATGCTATATATGACTCTTGTGCTTTTGGAACTTACGTGACTTTATCTCATGTCTTGTATTCATATGCATGATGCCTTACCCCACACTAAAAGGGTTCGTGGTCCTCCACGAAAGCACAAACACAAACTTAAATTACATTAAAGAGTCACATGCCTCAAGGGTAATGTTTTTTATTGAAATTAGTAAATCCTAAACTAATGGATTTAAGCCTTATTGATTACAATAGTTGAACTAAATAGAATCATAATACGACCAAAGCTGACTCTCATTATAGTGTCCTAGAAGAAATTGTCCAACCATTCGCTTTAGGTGACATGCTCTAGTAGGTCAAATGCTATGAACTATAAATGGTCCATTCCAATGGATGTAGAGTTTTCCAAGGTGGCATTCAAACTTAGAATCATAGAGTAGGAATTTTATGCCTAGAGAGAAGAATTTATTCTTAATACGGTGATCATGCCAAGCTTTTTGTTTGCATTTTTTAACGTCTTGACTTGAGTGGGTGAGGAAACGAGCTTCATCTAGTTTCATCAATTCATCGATCTGAGATTTCAAAGAGCTTTCATCATCAAGTTTTCCTATACGCACTATCCAAAGAGATGGGACTAAGAACTCCAAATGGATGACCGCTTCTTTTCTATATATTAGGTTGAACAGTGTACTCATGTTGAAGCATTTATATGTGTTCTGGTAGGCCCAAAGTACTGTAGATACTCTATCATCCCAATCAATTCTACCAACATTAAATTTTTTTTCAAAGTAGTTTAGAGGATATTATAAAGGCTTTAGCTATTCCATTGGCTTATGTATGAAATGGTGTTGTTTTGTGGTGCGTGATCATGAATTCAACTAATAAGATATAGATCATTTCATTCAAGAAGTGGGTTCCCTGATCAATGGTGAAGCTTAGCAGGCATCTAAATTATGTTATAATGTTTTCCCAGATGAATTTTGTGGTAGTTTTTGTAGTAAAGTCTTTTTTTGGTGTTGATTCAACCTAGCACGTTAGGTAGTTGGTTGCCGTAATTATGTACCAGGAGCTCATTCATCATCCTGCTAGAGTAATGGGCCCTACAAAGTCAAAATCCCATTTTTTGAATGGTTCTTGAGAAGGGATAGGGTGTAATATCATGGCATCTCTTTTCTTAGGTTTTTCAACATGCTAGAAAACATCACGTTGCCTTACATACACTTAAATAAAGTTGGCCACTAGAGTCCAGTAAGCAACACATTGTGCACGGTAGCCTCTCCAGCATAATATCCTCTAGCAATACCTTCATGGACTTCTTGTAATACCTCAGGGCACTCATGTTGCATCACATAATAACACAATACCTCATCATGGTCCATTTTGCATAGATTTCTTGCTATCATTTGATAAGGTATGACACAAACTGTAAGTTGCTTTTTTTCTTATGAAATAAGAGAATCAAGATGGAACTAGTATTGAGGAATGCTACAATATTTTATAGTTATTTAGGTACCTGAGCAATTCAAAAGAGTTGTACATCAGGAAGGTCATATTTTATGGAATGTGTGGGTTATCCATTTTCAATTTGGGATAAATGATCAGGTCCATAGTTGGTTTTCTCTGGCTTTACTAAAAAACTAGAATTCTTTGAAGAGAACAATCTAGTGGAAAATTCTTCCATGAAGAACTAGCTTGTTGATGAGATACTTTAAAGCCTCATGGTCAATATAGAATATAATTGGAGTGGCCAGAAGGTAAAGTCTTATTTTTTGTAAAACATAAACCATAGACAAGGCTTCACACTCGGTGGTGGTATAGTTCTTCTCGAGCGATGTAAGCTTCCTACTAGCAAAATAGATTGGATGGTCTATGTTTCCCTCATTTGGTTGTGTGAGTATTACATCAAGTGTTTTCCTAGATGTATCAACATGGCCATTAAAGGGTTTCATCCAATTGTGAAATTACAAGATAGAAGCAGTAACTAGTCTTTCCTTTAGTAGTTCAAAAGCTACTTTACAGGAATTAATTTAGATAAATTATTCATTGTGATTTAATAGCTATTCTAGGGGTGTTATAATCTTGGCATAACCTCAAATGAACTTTCTATAGTATCTTGTGTGTCCTAAGAAATCATGCACTTTATGTTGAGTCTTGGGCATTAGCAGAAGGAGAATAATGGAGACCTTGGCTGGGTCTACTAGGAGCCCTTATTTATAGATGATATGGACAAGAAGTACACCAAATGGTGTTGAGAACAAACATTTATTTAAATTCAAAGAGATTTACAACACTTGATAGTGCTGAAGCATGAGTCACAGATTAGCGTAGTGGTCCTTGACTAACCCATACATAGTCTAGACATCTAGGTAGACTTGGAGGAACTTGTGAATCAAATCTTTGAAAGCCTCCATAGCTATTCAAGAGAAGACTACTAAAGCATTTTAAATTCTAAATGTCATGTATGTGTAGGAAAAATATCCCCATTCAGTAGTGAACATAGTCTTTGATTGGTCTTCTTCTACTATCTGTACTTGTTGATACCCCAAGAACCCATCAATAAAAGAGTATATTTCATAATTGACAACACCTTCTAGTATTTACTCTATGAAAGGCATTGTGAGAGGGCATGTGACACAAGATGCATTTAAGACCCGATAATCCACACAAATTCATATCTACCCATCCTTTTTGATGTTGATTATCATGGTACTAACCCACTAAGATTCAATGATGGGAGTAATCACTTCAACGTGGAGCATGCTATCAATTTCCTCTTTTACTCGTGTCTGAAGATTGGGGTTTATATTATAACTTTGCTTCTTCATGGGGTGAGTGTCATTGATCAACTTTATGTGCATTTTTCCTTGCGAAGGGTGGAATTCTTTAATTTCACTATAATTTCTTAGAAATACATTTTGATATTCTTTTAATAATTTATAAATATATGAGATTTCCATCTTGGTCCAATAATTTCCAACTGTAGCCATCTTAGGCTCCTGCTCCATGCTAATACTATATTGAATAGTTTGAATGAGCCCATGACAGGGGTTATTTGCTGGAGAACTTATGTCTCAAAAAATTTGTGAACCCGTACTTGTAGGGACATCTAAGTGGTTAGTGAAGGGGTTAAGCGAGGTAGATCCTTCATCTTTGTCTACTTGAAAGATGAGTTTTTACTTTTCCAAGTGGATCTCTTTATGCCATTATTCATTTGTAACTATCAAGGGTGTATCAATTGATGGTGTGAGAGGCTCCATGAATAAATAAAAGGGTTCTTTAGGTTCTTGATGAATATGGTACAATCAATCTTTGACAAGACTTAGATCTCCAATGATTGCTTTATGCATGGCTTGAGGCACAAGTCCATCCTTGGTGAAAAGTAAGAAAGTGTTGATGTCATGTTTTCCTCTAATAACTGATATAACCTTGTACCCATGTGCCTTTCTTCATGAATGTGCCAAGCCCGTGCCCAAGTGTGCAAGGTCCCATAAAATGCATGGACCCAGGGGTACTTTGGTAATAATATTTCCTCAACTCACCATAATTTCTCACAATCTTGAATGTGAGGTTCAGGTGCTTTCACGCCACTATAACTAAGCATGCCTTTGATCTAGTTATCATGGTGAAATATATGATGTAGAGAAGCTCGCACTTGATCCCAATATAAAAGGCATTATTTGTGCATATGCCACCATCAAGTGGTGGTTCTATAAAAAATGTTATCTAATTCCCTCATCCAGTTAGTTTCATTAGCATAAAACTCTTCTAGGCACTAGACAAAGTCACATACTTCCATTTGTCCTTGGAACTATTAAGCTTCCTCTAGTCTCTTTAGTAGTGGTCCCTCTAGCGAGGCTATTATTGCTAAACCCATGAGGCACACAAACTTATGGCATTTAGGGAGCTGGTGTAGGATGCTTTCTCCTTTATTTACAATGTTGCACAATTTTCTAGTAAGATCATAGTCTCCATGGGACCAATAGTTACAAGCATTACTTGTAGTATCTGAGATAGACTGGTTGCCTATCCACTAGAGAATACCATCAGGTGATGGATCATGTTATTCCTCATGTCGAGCAATAACATTATATAGGTTTTTAATGTCTTTATCTATGCTCACAACCTCAACATAGGGAGGTCCCTATGCTTGGTCTAAAGGTATTACGATGTAGTGCTCGATATTGTCAAAAATGATGTACCAGTGTTTAAAGTTCAAATCCACATGGTTCTCATAGCACTAGGGCCTTCCCAATAGGGTTGGATAGTCATCAGATTCTAACAACTCCAAGACCTCAAAGTCAGCTTTAAATGGAACCCCAAGTATATCAATGATGGTGTTCTTGAGAAATCCTATAAGATGCACTTAGGTCTTGTTTGCCATAAATAAAACATGTGGAGAGGGTTGTAGGGCTGAATTAGCCATTTTTTACCAAGCATCTTTGGTGAGAACATTAACTTCTACACCAGTATCCACTAGACTATCTCGTATCATGCATCCATTAATAGTAACATTTACCAATATCTCTCCATCATCTGGAGGAATGGAAGAACTAAAATTTTCCTATCATCAGGCATTATTTAAAGAATGATCTTCACTTTGTTGACTTAGGTGAGGATGGAATTAATTTGGTAAGAAAGCTTGAGTTTTAAGCCAGGTACTAAGTTGGGGAATAATGTCCTCATCCAACATTTTGTTCTACAACTCTTGGAAATTATCCCACACCACTAGTTAAGGTTCAACTTCTCTTTATACTGCAACATGCTGTGTGACATCCTTGTCCTTGAGGTATTGAATCTCACATTGGAGCTCTCACATAAGGTCCATTGAATCTTGAAGGATATCCTTTTGCTATTGTGCACTAGGGTATTTCCTTGCCCATGATTCTTCCCAATGTACTTTTTTGATCAGGTTGGGTATAGATTACATCTAAGCCCCACTACAAGTAATGATATTTACTTGTTGTAATATGAGGATGGTTGGTCAAGTGCACCACTATGGTTTGTATATGCAGATCATGTTAGTGCCCTTTTCATTTCGGTCCTTTGTGATGGCTGTGTATAAATCTAGACACTCTTCTAATCGATGGTCCTTTTTACAATAAGCATAGGTTGGGTATTTTGGGCAATCCCTCTGATAGTGGTCTAGAGACCCACACTTGTAGCATGTCCTTGGTGGAAATTGAACACCACCTCATCTTGATCCTCTCCCTCACCCATGATAGCCACCACTTTCTTAAGAATTGGTGACTGAGGCTTGGTACGTGTCGCACGCTCGAGCTTCATGAATATCACTGATCAAATGACAATCATTGGTGTCATGGGTGTAAACATCACAAATATTACAATACAAAAATAAATACCTTTGTGTTTATAGCCTATTATAAAATTGGACAAGAATAGACATCATGTTCTTCATGAAAAATCTCATAGGTTTGTTTTAATACTACACAGATGTTCTTACAAGGGTAGTTATTCCTCATATGCCCTTCAGTTTCAAAATTAGTACACCAGTCACCATTTCATGTCTCATGTGCATTATTCACAATTAACCTTTCCAGATGTGAAGCCATGTACATTATTTGTGCCTCCATGAAGGGACTAATCCCAATATCCATACTTCCAACCGCTTCAGTGTGTAGGGTAGGTTTTAGAGCCTCACACACAGTGGTGAAGGTTCTTTGTGATAGTGTCCATCTAAAAGGTAACAATAAGCCTCCTACAAACCATTGTGCATGTTGAGCAGAATTTATTTCAAATGATAATTTTGAAATTAGGGTTTTGAATCATGCACCATACTCCTGCATGCTTTCATTAAATTCCTACTTTATGTCTTTTAATGCCACTATACTTTACTACTCAAACTCAAGAATATCAAATTATTGTAAGAAGGCTACTTTGATTTGGTCATAGTTTACCATGGATTGTTGGGGGTCAAACTTATGATACTATTTATGGGCATGGTCCAAAACTATGGTTGCAAACTGTTTAGCTTTTTATTCAGATGATGTGATGCCACACACTCATCACATCAATTCACACTTATGGACATGCTCAACTGCATTTTCTACCCCTTGATACTTAGGTAAATGAAACATCATTTCATAGTATACTATCATAGGTTATCGCAGTTGAGTAAGTGGTTTTTGGGATGATCCAGCTCCTATTCCATGAGGGGGTCCACTTCTTCCAATACCTCCTTCTAATCCTTCTCTAGAGCCTCCAATAGAAGTACTTGTAGAAAGGGGCATATTAGAATGTTGATTTCCCAAGTTTGGTCTTGTATTCTATCTTTGAGGACCAGATACTCTAGGCATTCCAAGCTATGCCATATAATTCCCAGGTAGAGGGAAAGATGTAGATTCTAGATTATCACCTAATGGCCTAGTTTCAATCTCCTTTACCCATTCAGTTTTAGAGTCTATACTATTTGTATCCCAATTTTGTATATTTATTCTATCTTAATCAAAGGTATGAGCATGCACTATGGTGGGGAAGCTTTATTGATTCTTACTTGGTTATTCATCTTTGGTAGTCCAGCTTATTTCTCCTTCATAGGATGAAAGCAAAAAAGGACATGGATCAAAATTGATGGGTTCTTCATACACATTAGACTTCCTATGGATCTTCATAGTGCTCCTCAAGTTTTCTCAATCTCTTCCCATGCCACTAACTCCCATGATCCTCTATCGAGCTTCATCATACTTTCATTTATGTAGTGCTTGCTGAATTGCTACCATGTTGAACCCACAATCTTTAATCAACTGTTAGTCTCCCCTCTAAATGTGTAGCTCATGCATAGGATATTTTAGCCTTCCATGGGTAGTGTTTCGAACCCAAGATCAATAATTATCTTCTTAATCTTGAAAGAAAACAATGAAAGATAATGTCTCCTTGGTTCTCATAGAAAATAGAGCTTTACTTCCTCAAGACATGAATAGGTGTTTATCACGTATTCCAAAATGTAACTATTTTGAATGCCTTTCCACCAAAAATCCATTGCTTGAATCTAGGGAAATCCAAGTCATGCTAATATCCTTTGTCTTTCTAATCTAAGACTACCTTCTTCCAAGGTTTTTGAAACATCCTTGAGTGAATGCTAGGATCCAAGAATGCAAGAAAACTGGGACCTTAGAAAAGAATGTCTAGTATAATGAGCTGTAAAGATTATTTTCTACCCACTGTCGTGTAGAAACCCTTAGTTCAAGATAAAGGACCACAAAATTGTCTTCTACACTAGTAACCCATTCTCAAATATCCTCTAATGTGATATGCTCAAATATTTTCCCATGATTATGCTCCAATTACTTCAAGTCCTAATAATGGAACCAAAATGTTGGGATTTTCTTTCTCTATGTTAGTGTTGAATGCTCTTCTCAATAAGCTAGCGCACTGGCCCTATCATGTGAGGGATGAGTCTCACACACTCACCTGAAGCACACAGTGAAAGAATAATTCTCAAAGACTTTGAAGCACAATGTGTGTTTGCTCATCTTGTGTCAACACCATAAATATACTACTATTATTCTTAATATTATATATTTAATTACCATGATAACCAAGATTACCATTACTAACTAGTTATAAAAGAGAGGAACTCGTGACTTGAAAATAAAACACATTTCAACATACAACACTTAGAATATTTCATTGTTTGAAACACAATATGATAAACATTGAATACATGACTATTTATCTTTCCCCAAAAGTGACCTCTCTCCCTTTTTGAATGCTTACAACAGGGGTTTTTATACTTGTTTTTCCCTAACCAGGTGTCATACTCCTAGCTACCAATGACAAATGGCACATAAGATCTCAACCAACTGAGAGACGTGGCTCTTATAACTAATTATTCCTATAGACATGGCTCTTTGTACCCCTAAATCCTCTCTCTATGCTAGGTATATGTGTCTAAGTGTTCTACTCCTCGTGGGTTGGTACAAAACCTTTGATCGATGGGGTTAAAGTGTCCTACTTGATTTACTCTTACAATTACTCCCATGTCCCTCACATTCCACTTTTCATACACTCCCCTAGTATTTTAATTCTATTAAGAGTTCTCTGATCTCATGTCCCTTGTGCCACATTTTCTCTTGATTGGGTCCTCCCACGCTAGGTCTCTCAAACCTTTGTCCTTTTGTGCCCTTCAACTCTCATGCCTGCTAGTCTTGTGCCATGGTCCTCATGCACCATGGTTTTCCCATGCCGTATCGGTACTTTCATAGAAAATGGACAATGGTCCCTCCATGTTGCACACAAAAATTAGAACAAATACTTGGTCAAAATTGAGGGGCCAACACCTATGTTCTTAATTTTCTCAGAGAAGTGTCAAAAAGCTGAATGGGTCACCATAGGACCTAAAAGTGACTTAGGCCTATTTGAAAGTGGATTGTGATTAAGTTTGACCCATGTGAGATGCCTTAAGGATGAAAGCATTTATTATGGCCGATAATGAAAGATTGTGGTCTTGTTAATTCATGATTTCTCTATAAATGGTGAAACCAAATACATTTGATTCTAGACTTGTGGAAGACTTGAGACAGAGACAAGTACAAGGTATATGTGAGAGTTATGGAACGGAGAGGTAGAGTGCCCAATTGATGAATTGATGAGTAGAGTAGATTGATGACTATGTGTATGACATATAGGTCATATTTTTGATGTCATAAAAGTGCTCTTGTAGTTTAATGATATTTGAAGAGGTCTGAGTGTGCATATGAGGACATTTTGAGTTAATAAGGAGAGAGATTGTGGCATGCCTATGTGAGAGGCCTGTATGAGATAGAGAGAGAGAGTTTGTGTAGGGGTTAGATAAAAAAAATATCCATCATCAAGTGTTAAATACATCAATTATAAGGTGGAGGTGTTCACTTCAAGGATGGTCTAAAGGATTTGATCTTCTTTAGGGGAAGTTGCTCCTTGTGAAATAGGTGTTTCACTAAATGCCTTTGGTCAGAAGGATATGATCAAAGTTTGATGGTCTAAAGGAGTTGACTTGTCTCTTGTTTGTAATTTGTTATAGGTTAAAAGTCCATGTGTTACATGCTTGAGAGTGTTTTTTATTCCCCATGAGGGTTTCCCATAGGAACTATGTGTTATGTGTTTGATCTTATGTATGCATTGAATGAATGAGCTCTCTTGTTAATGTTGTTTGATCAAGTTAATATATGCTAATTATTTTGGAATTGAAATTGAAATATCTAAGCTCACTAGTTCACCCCATTAGTGATTCTACCTATACCAATTGGTATGAGAGTAGGTTCTTTGGTAAAGGCTTAACAACTTGAAGGTGATCTAATGTACAATATGGGTAGTCATCAAAGAGGTTTCTCTACTAAGCAAGCACTGATGTTCAATGGATCTAATTATGATTTTTAGAGTGCAAGGATGAGGACATAAATTATGTCCCTAGGTTTTGATGTACGGTAATCTATTTTGGATGGTTATGTTGCTCCTACTACTCCTCCATCTAGTGTTGTAGAGAAGAAGTTGTTTGAGAACAATTTTAAGGCAATGAATTCTATCACTTATGGTATTTCAGAGACTGAATCCACCAAGGTAATCCATTATAAATTTACTAAAGAGATATGGGAAAAAATGCAAATCATTTGTGAAGGAGATTCAAAGGTCAATCTTTCTAAGTTACGGACTCACAAAAGGAAATTTTAAAGTCTCAAGATGAACGAAGAAGATTTTGTGGCATCCTTTTTGCAGAGAGTTGATGAGATTATGAACATTATCATAGGTCTTGAAGAGAACCTTGAAGAGGCTACTATAATTCAAAAGGTATTAAGGTCTCTATCCTTTAATTTTGATCAAAAAGTATTTGTTATAGAAGATATTAATGCTCTTACTCAGTTGAATATGGATCAATTGCATGGCACTCTTACTACCTATGAGATGAGGAAAAATGATGATATATCACCAAAGAAGTAAGCATAATTAAATATAGAGATGAATCCAAAGAATAAGTTCCAAGGTAAGAAACCCAAAGAGGATGAAATTTTTGATATCGATGAGAATGAACTAATTACTTTGATTTTAATAAAATTGAGAACATGTTCAGGTAAGTATAAAGATAAACTACCCCTCAAATGCTTCAATTGTGGTGAGATAAGATATTTTGATAATAAGTGCCCTCATAAGTATAAGAAGGATGATGATGAAGAGCATGATCAAGGCCATAATGATGGAAAGAGATCATTCACATCTGATATAAATAAAAAGGGATTCAAATGGTTTGACAACAAGAATAAGTACTTCAAGGACAAGAAAAGTTTATACACCAAACAAGATTGTAACTCATTAGATGAGAATGAAGTCAGCAACTCAAAGTATGATCATGAAGATGATGGTCCTATTGAAGATGAATATCTGTTCATGGCTGAGGAAGGTATTTTTTCACATCAAAAGGAGTCTACTTAGAATGATTCAGATGATGATGAAGATGAGGTGGACTATGAGACTACGTTAACAAATGATCATGAAGAACTAAATATTAACAAGAAGATTAACAAGAAGATAAAGTCTCAACTTAAAGAATATGAGGAGAAATTTAGTGTGTATTAAGAAATAATAAATTAAGACACAAAGGAACATGAAGATATAGTCAAGCATCTTGGTTGTCAACTAAAAATTTTGTCTACAAGCCTGGAAGCTAAAGAATATGAATGTGCAAGGTATGTAATTGAAAATGAGTCATTGAAATATAAATTAGAGAATACATCTAGTAAGGTGAAGTCATTTGTAAGATTTGAAAAGAGCTCAAGTGATCTAGATAATATTCTAAATAATCAAAAGCATGTAAGTGATATAACTAGTCTTGGATACAAAGAAGAACCAAAGAATGCAACTCAAGATAATATGAACACCATTATGAACAAGGAATATCATACTTTGAAGACAAATTAGATTAGACAACCAAATGCCATGAGGTATGTAAATTTTAATGGTTACTTCTATACTTGTAATCAATTTGGGCATAGAGATAGAGAATGTAGAAGACCTATTAGAAATGAGTTTGCCTGGAACTATGATGAAAATCATCAATCAAGAGGTATGATCAAGGTTGAGTGTTTCAACTATCATGATGTGGTAAATTTTTCAAAACATTATCCATATAATGTAAGGAAAATTGGGTTCATATTAAGAAGAATGGTTTTATACAACTACAAATAGAGAAGTTAAATTGCTAGATTCTGCAATCAAAGGTCCACAAGTCAGAATAGGTTCAATCAGGCTCCAAGAGTGTAAGGAATAAGGCAAGCTAGCTCAAGGAAACCAAATGTGGTAAGTATGAGTCATAATGAGACTACAAGTCCAAGTAATTTGTTTACTATGGTAGAGAATGCTACAAAAGGTGAAGAGTGCCAAGGGCTCTCATTATCTGCTCATGTTGTAAACAAAGAGACTAAGCTCAAAGAGAAGACCAAGGTACTAGTTGAGGCTAGTTCTGAGATGTGTATGAATCCAAGTGAACATCCTGCCATTGATGAGCATGTATCATACAAAGAACATCAATTGTCAGTGTCTAGTGATGAGGTTCCTAACTGCAAGGTGGATTCTTCAAATGAAAAGGGATGTCAAGATTCTACAGTTACTCCATGTGTTGTCAATTCTATCTTACAAGAAAAGGAGAGTGATATATAAAAGGAACTAGTTCTCAAAGTTCAAACTGAGAAGAAGAACAAAAACAAGAAGTCTTATAGCTATACGAGGATTTATGTGGTTATTAAGGAAATGTGGGCCATTCCTAGCTTTACTTTATTTTAGGGCATTCTGGTGCAAAGGATGTCTTTGTCTATGCTTCTTAAGAGACTCCTTTTAATGGAGAATCAAGTGTTGTTGTGATGCTCTTCAGATGGTCCTCAAAGGCTAGAGATGAGTGTCCAGGTGGAAGATATGCTTTGGTGATGTCAGAGTGATGTCATAACTATATATGGTTAGTCTTCAAGGTCAGATTGAAGGTTTTCAAGTTGAAAAAGAGGATTTTTGATTTGTCAACATGATATTTTTATAGAGAGGTTTATTAACCTCATTCTAGCATGTTTCATGTGGTTTGAAGTTATGTTGAAGTCAAATTGGAGATTTTTGTTTGCTCTCAGGTTTCTTAGTTTATGCTTAAGACTATGCAGGTCCGAAAATGGGTTATAGGATGTATGGGTTCCCAAATATGTGGAAGTTCAAATCTTGGTACAAAAATGTGTAATGGTTGTCTCCTAGTGTATAATAAGTTTCAAAAATGGACGTTGATTAGAAGGAAGTTTGTTGACTTTATTTGCGTTGAGATTCTAGGGTTTTGAGCTCTACTAGAAAAAAGGTTTGCCTTATGAGTTGAGGTATAAAACTTATTAATAAGTTTAATTGGCCAAATGGGTTTTCAAATCAAACTTCACATAGATTTGAAGGTTTGTGGTTCTCAAGTTATTCAAGTTTTTGTCAAGTTGGAGGCCTAATTAACAAACTAGTTTGTGAAGGAAGTATGTTACAGATGTTGATCTAGGTTTTGAAAATTGGTTTGGTTTAGGGGGCATATGAGAGTGATATAGATATGAAGTTTTAGGTCTTGAAGGTGTGTACACTAAATTTTGTGGGATATGTAAGTTCCAGGTAGGGCTACAAGGAGTCTAGACATACCTAGTATGAAGATTTGATGTTTTTGATCAATGTTTCCAAAAGAGAAAGGTATGTATATTTCTAAGAGAATTATTAGGTTGGTTTAGAACATGTTTTATAATTGATGAGTGGCATGAATTTTTTTTGGTGGTCTCTGAGGTGGCTTGAGGAAAGTGGCTAGTAAGTCTGTATGGTGGTTTTTCATGGTGTGTGAAGATCTGAAGATGATCAATAGGTGTAATGGCTCATAAATATTAGGGGGAGTCCCTCTCATATGTTTCCTTGTGAGTTCCATCAAATTTTATTTGTTTTGTATGTTCTTTATTCATTTGTTGCAGTGCTTGGTTGAAGAGAGTGTTGGCATGGAGCAAGAGGAAGGTGTCAAGATAAGAAGGGGTAGGCTCAAGGTAAGGGGGAGTTTGTATAATCTTTATAAGGTGGTCCTATCTCGTTGGTAGTATTTTTAGGTCCTTAGGATCATTTGGTTCCCACTTTTTCATTGTGTCAAAGGGGGAGAAAGTTCATATTATGAGAGTGCTTAAAGAGAGAGAAGGTGAGTTGAATGATGTTTGTTGACATCAATGACAAAGGGGGATTTTTTTGAGAGTTTTCAATGATGTCATGGTGATGTCATAAAGGTGTCCTGGTGAGTGGATGAAGTGCCTTGATAGTCTAAGTGACAATGACAGAGTGTGCAATGTGCTTGTCCTAGTATGCTTAAAGGAGGCTTGGTTGATCTTCAATTTTGGCATAGTTAGAGATGTTCAAGGATGAGTATGGAGCATTGACCATGTGAGAGGTCCCTAAGATGTTTTATAAGCTTTGAGTGCTTATGTGCATGAGTGGATTTCATCTAGTTGATCATTATTTTCATCTAGACATTTTTGGTTTAGTGGCAAAAAATTTGAGTAGGCAGTTTGTTGACGTCACCATTACCATGTGTGGATGAGTCAAAGGGAGTAAATCATATGGTTGTGATCACATAGTCCATATTTTCTATGTTCTAAATATTAGGTCATGTACCTAACTTCAATCAAATGTATGTGGGTTCAAAGTTGGGCTCTCAAGTATTTTGATAGTATTTTTATGTTCAAATACAACTGAGTAAGTATGTTGATGATGTCAGCATTTGCATGCATGGAGGTTTTAGGATGAAATGGTCACATGAGTTTATTTAATATTGTGCCTAATTCTTATGCATTAAATCTTAGGTCATGCTCCTAATCATTATAAAAGATATGCAAGTGCAAATTTGGGCTCCTAGGTAGTTTGACATTGTTTTCCCATACTTAGCCAAATTTGCATGAGGCAAGAAAGATTTGAGTAAGAAGTTTGGTGATGGCATATATCACATGTCTGGATGTTTCAGAATAATATGATCATATGGGTTTTTTCAATTTTGTGCCTAGTTGATTTGTGCTAAATTTTAGATTATGCACCAAAGCACGTAAAAAGATATGCATATGCAAAGTTGGCCTTCTAGGCAATTCTTGACATTGTTGGTTCTATGGTAAAAAATTATGAGTTAGCAGATTAATGGTTTTATTCCTCACACATGAAAAGGTTTCAGGAGTATTTTGACAAATGGTTAGATTCTCTTATGTGAGGATATCATATGGTCTAAATTTTAGAACATGCACTTGAGCGAATAAAAAGATATAGAGGTGCAAAGTTGACCTTACAGATAGATTGTAAATGTTCCCATACTTAGTCTTTTTTTCATAAGTTAATGTTTGATTAACATCAATAGAGTGAGTTGTTCCAAAATGTAAGGAAGTAGTAAGATGGTGCCAAGCGTTCAATGTTTAATGTTATGTAGAGATAAAGATCGAGCTTCTTCCAAGGATAAACAGTGAGAAGGTGATCATACAGATAGAGATAAATAGTGCACATTAGAATCAAGAGGTCAAATTGATAGTTTTTTAGCATTGTTAAAGACCGAGCTACATACAAAAGATTGATAGAACGTGTTGAGTCAAAGTTTCTAGATTATACGAGATGAGGTCAATTATTCAAGGATTAAAATTTGGGCATTGATGCACTATGAATTAAAGTTTGGAGAAGATCTATGATGCATGTTTAATCTGAGTAGTGAAGACACAAGATGTGAGCACAATGTTCAAGGTTTAACTGTAACTGTTTGTTTTTGAATATTTGAATTTGCAAAGGAAAAAATAGCTTTTTGTATTTTGGCTATATCTTTTGATCTATGATGAATTTGCTCATGGTGTAAAATGTGAATTTGTAGAGGACTCCAAGATGAATCTAAAAATATAAATTTGAAGACTGAAAGTGTGTACAGTCAAAGTTATGAATGTTCAAATTTGACTATGCATTCATGTATGCTCTACAAGTAACTCAAGAAGGGTCATTGAGCTTGCATTGATGTTATTTCGATGTTTCATGATGTCTTAACTATTAGAGAGTGTTTTATACTCCATAAGGATGCTCTATGTGGATTTTTGAGGTGTAATCAATCGTATGCAATATGAATAAAAGTTTACATGTTAACTATGTATTCATTCATGGTGACTATGTGCACAAAATGTTGTTTGTGTGAATTGTGCTTAAGCAGAAGGGTACTATGATGATTATTGGCACTTAAGGAGGACCTATAGATCATGTGGAATGGTTCCATGCATTTTTAAAGTGTTTATATGTTCTTAATTTGATCAGAGAAGTGTCAAAGAGATGAATGGGATTCTATAGGACTTAAAAGTGACTTAGAACTATTTGAAAATGGATTGTGCTTAAGTGTGACCCATGTGAGATGCCTTAAGTATGAAGGCATGTATTATGGATGACAAGAAAATATTATGATATTGTTAATTTATGATTTATCTAAAATGGTGAAACCAAATGCATTTGTTTCTAGACTTGTGGAAGACTTGAGAGAGAGATAAGTACAAGGTGTTTGTGAGAGTTATGGAGCAAAGCAGAGGTAGAGTGACCAGTTGATGAATTGATGAGCAGAGAAGATTTATTATTATGTGTATGACCTATAGGTCATATTTATGATGTAATAAAAGTGATATTATAGTTTAATGATCTACAAATAGGTTTGAGTGTGTATATAAGGATAGTTTGAGTGAAGGAGAGAGATTATGGCATGCATATATGAGATCCCTATATGAGATAGAAAGAGAGTTTGTGCAGGGCTTAGATAAATAGAGATCCATCATCAGGTGTTGAATAAATTAGTTCTAAGGTGGAGGTGTCCACTTCAAGGAGGCTTTAAATAACTTGATCTTCCTTAGGGGCAATTGCTCCTTGTGAAACAAGTGTTTCACTAAATGCCTTTGGTCAGGAGGATATGATCAAGGTTTTTGGGTCTAAAGGAGTTGACCAATATCTTATTTGTAATTTATTATAGGACATTATTCCATGTGTTGTAGGCTTGAGAGTGGGTTTTATTCCCCATGAGGGTTTCCCATAGGGACTATGTGTTATGTGTTTGATCTTGTGTAAGTATTGAATGAATGAGATCTCTTGTTCATGTTGCTTGATCAAGTTGATATATGCTGATTATTTTGGAATTGAAATTGAAATGTCTGAGCTCACTAATTCACCCCCCAATGATTGTACCTATAACACTTTTCACATGCTCATATTATGCACTTCACACCTAATCATATTCAGGTATCATCATCCACCATCCATATTCATTTGGGATGGATTTCAGATGACTTATGGAAGTGTTAACATTATTTGCAAGGATTTTACCAACATGGCTTCCTTATTTTCTCACTGATTACTTATTTTAGGATCAACTCTCTTGATTTTTGATGGCATCTTCTATAGATTGACAACATTCTAGAGTTTCTTATGTTATCTTGTGTTTGTTATTTTTGGAATTATTTTGTACTCGTATAGAGTTATAAATTACCATGGGGGTTCAATAATTTATCCTTGTCTACCTTCATGAATTTGTGTGCTCTATTAGAGGCACCTTTTTCTTCTTTCAGTTGCTTGACTTTACCATCACCACCATGGTCATCTTCTTAAGAGATATTTTATTTGTATTTTAGACACTTTTTTTCAATAGTTGATAGTCTCCTATAACTTGAAGTGTAGTTATTTTGGTGATTCCTAGTGTTATTTTGTCTTCTTTGATAGTTTGGTAGTCTCTTTCAGCTTGATATGGAATTATTCTAGTGCACACAATGTTATCTTGTTAGTGTTCGAATAGTGGATTCATTCCACTCACACACAATTTTTTGCATCACTCCACCTAATCAGCAATATGGGTGGTATGGTGTAGATCCTAATTATTCAATTGTTGTGTTCCTTACTAACCCTTGGAATAATGCATATTTTAGTATTAAATAAAATTTAGTTTGGTGAAATTTTTTGTACTTTCAACACATCTGACAGTTTCTTCTCATAAGAGTTATTTTGGCAAATACAATGTTAGTTACTTTTTGTGATCAAGTAGAGGATCTTGACCACTCATGCATATTTGAGTTCCTTTGAGAATTTCGAGTCCACCAATATATTTTTATTTTATGGCCTTCTTTCCATCCAATGCATCTACTTTAACATTTTGTTGAGTCTTTGAGTCATGCTTCTTGGGATGCCTTGCAACATAAGTTATCTCTCCACTTATGCTGTTTCCACTTCAATGTTTTTTTATTGAGGGAGCCTCATACAAAGTTCCAGTTCCTATTTGAT
Source organism: Torreya grandis (assembly GCA_037957365.1). Taxonomy (NCBI): domain Eukaryota; kingdom Viridiplantae; phylum Streptophyta; class Pinopsida; order Cupressales; family Taxaceae; genus Torreya; species Torreya grandis. The sequence continues at coordinate 3,948,627 of JARHVA010000786.1, forward strand.
TTGGTGGTTACAATGAATCAACATCCATGTATTATAGTAAGATAGATTGGATACCATAAGGAAACTTAGTATTTCACTATGCTTTTGTATATGGGTACACTATCAGGTCTAGTATCTGAGACCCATTTGTGTTGTGTGATTTATCTCCCTAACCTTTGCTTAAGGGAGGGTGTTGGATTAAATTAATCTTGTTTAGGGATTAATTGTGTGTACATGGTGTGCACATGGGATGTGCACATTATATCAACATTTACACTTTGGGATGTCTACCCCACCTTGGGTGTGCACATTATGTTGATATAATGTTGTCATTCCCACTTTGGGATGCCACCTCACATTCCCTCTCTCCCCTATATATTATGAGCACTCTTGGAATGTATTTGGTGTGGAGATATGGAGAACAACAAGGAGAGTGTGGAGATATATTCTTCATTATAATGTTATCATTTATGTAGTAGAGAGTTGTTGTGTACAATGCATTAACATCATGGTTGTGGTAATGTGCTCTTAAAGAGACCTTGGATGAGTGCATTTATAACTTTGATATTGATTCACATGTGAATGGAAATAGTATTCAAGTGTGTGCAACATCAAATGATATGATCAACATAATATAAAACAATATTGTAATTTATGGTATGGACTATTGTGATAAGATTCAAGATTCAAGTAAGAAAGGGGATATACATTCATAATCCAATTGTGGATCATTACAAGGAAGATCATATATGAATGAATCAGATGTTAATGCCAATAATTTTAGAAATAATCTCCACCCAAATAGGCATCAAGATGAGTTGGTTGATTTATTAATGAATGAACTACCCAACTCATCTTACTTCCTATTTAGGTGGAGTTCATTTCCGCCACTATTGTCATTAGAATATGATTCATTCATAGATGATCTACCTTTCAATTATACATAATTATATTGTGAATGTATATTCCCTTTCTTGCTTGAATCTTATCACGATAATACACAACAGATATTGCAAGACTGATTTATGTTTTGTTGATCATGTGAATGAAACTAATGTATATATGCATCCCAAATGACCTACCTAGACTTTAAAAAAAAATTAAACCATATAAATACAAGTTTTTAGATCATGAGGTGGTATAATATGAAATATGTGGTAGCTTGAAGTTAGGGGTCCCAACTACTAGTCGCCTTCCCCTACCTGTGATTGTTTTGTGAATGAAAACTTTGATTTTAATAAAAAGACAATAATAAATACTAGCATGAGAATGTAAATATTTATGGATTCCATACATATACCTATTAGGTTTCCTTTTTATCCTTAGTTATGCATTATTAAGTACTAATCGTGCACCTAGAAGAAGAAAGAATCCAATGTGCTAGCATGTTAGCATATCATGTGAGTGACCTCACATGCTCGTCCAAGGCACGTAGCCTAGACCAATTCTCATTAGTTATATCATACGATGGTAGATAGACAAATTTTATGTAGGTGCTTGAGTTAACATGTTTAATCATTGTTACTAAAAACATCATTCTAGAGTTAGCCATTTGATGCATTCACGTAGTGTATGTAATTATATAGTATCATGAAAGAAAAATTAACACCAAATAGAATTAACACATCAAGATTCATAGACAAATTAATATTTCCATTGATCTCATTTGATAAGTTTAAAAAGGTATTTCATTCAGTACCCAATCTCTCCAGATCTCTATCTTGATAGTAACAACACATCTACATCCAACAACCCTTTCTAATCAAAAATAAGGGGTATTTATACACCAGCTAACCCCTTCTTGGGTTGCATCATTAATACATTATAGATGATAAGCCAATGAATATTTTAGAAAAAGAATTCATGGTGAGCTGATACAATTAAGTTCCTTTTGATTTAGGCCTAATAAACCCTATAGAATCTCTTTATGCTAGATATTCATGTTTGTGATCCTCCTCCTTCATGAATCAGTGCTAGATTCATGGTTCTATTAATCTTCAAAACTTCCATGAACTAATTTATAATTGCCTCCACTTCATGTGCCCTTATCCTAGTCTTACACTTTTATGAGTCCTATGTATTATGTTCCTCATTCTTTGTTTCTTCGTATTTGGTAACTCAATCTTTTGTGCCAAGGTCTTTCATGTTATTCTTCCATGTTTCTCTTGCATCATCCTCTCATGTGCCAAGTTCCTCCCTAGTCTTCCCATGCCATTGCATCTCTGTGTCATGGATCTAAACTACTTAAAATATATTACTATAAAATTTAGTGTCCAACATCACCCCAGACTAAACCGATAGTCCATATTGGACTATGTTGGAGTCTCCTTAGATAACAAAAATTTAGGATCCACCTGTTGCACTTGATGCTTGACTTCCTCCCATTAGTTGAGGGTTGTTTGAATATTATAAGTAATAAATTCCACTTCACCTCTTAATATTTTCATCTCTTTAGAGTGATTGAGGAAATTGTCTACTTGAGTTTTCAAAATATAAAGCTAAGTTTTTACAACTTTGTGAGCATCCTTGAGTGCCCCAAACTCTACCAAAGCTTGTTCATGAAGCGTTGATAAACTATCATTTAGCTATTATCTATGGGTGTCTATTTAGTTTTCTAGATATTTAATGTCTTGGAATACCTTCACATGATGGGTCTTGTCCTTGATACTTAATGAGTTCTAAGCAAATTGATGCCATTGTTTTTCCCTAGGTAGTAGTCATGCTTCCAAAATTTTACTTGACTACACTATGTTTATAAAAACCCTATTTGTGATGGGAATAATAGTGCTCAATTTATTTAAAAAGGCATGATAGACATCCATGGCCTATGTAAACTACTATGTTTCCCATAGCTTCTCCTGTGTAGGATCCATTTGTTTTTTACATTTATTAAGTAATATGTCCAAAGGCATCTCCAATTAAAAAATGGCCTCACCAGTATCAAGAATTCCATCTATGAGCATTGGTTCAGTTCTCAAAATTGTTTGACATAGGACCAAAGTCCTAAGTCAAAATGCTTCGATTGTATGCAATTGGTGCTTGAGTTCTTTAATTTATTCTTCAAGATTGTACCTCATTTCATGTTTTTCCTTATACAACCAGACAACCTTCCAATTTTTATAGTAAATTTGGCCAACATCATGGCTATTGAGACTATTTTACCTAGAAACCTCTAGGGTAAACTTTATAAGGGTTGTACCAGTTTATGCAGGAGAGTCTTTTAGGAGATTTAACCAAAGTGTGTCTAGAAAATCCACCACCTATAGGATTATATTGATGCTAGAATTTGGAAGCTCAAAATGGCCTTCATCACGATATACTTCCATCACAAAAGACATTTCACGTCAAGTTAGTTCAGTGGACTCATGTTTGGGGAAATAATCCCAAAAATGTAGTTGCTTATCTAGTGTATCATGTTGGCACAGGGAATGAATGGGAGGGTCCTAGTTTGTCTACTACTACTATGTTACCTCATGCATAGGTTCCTTTCTATTTTGAGGGTCACACTCTAGATCAATAAATTTGGGACTCTTTTCCTGTTGTCCATTGGTACCAGCACCAAGGTCCTTTATGATGTGGCCTTCCCCTCTTTTTGATTTTTTAGGTTTTAGACTTTCAATATCCATTTGATACTCAGTAATAGGTTATTCTTCATTGAGATTAGGAGTGGGATCCCTTATAGGTTACACTTTTGGAGATACTTCACCTATTTTAAGAATTACCACTCATGGTACTTTAAGCTCAATATTTGGTTGGGCAGTTGGTTTTGAAGTAGTGATGTCATCTTTCTAGTCTATAAACAACCCTTAGGCTCTGGTTGGAGATAAAGCATACCTTTATCATTTAGGTTTGGCCCTGGGTTGTTCCTCCTATGCCCTATTTTAGTTGGTGGCGTCATATCTTGGCCTTTTCTCCTTCATTGTGGCCTTTCTTCTACGTGTGTTCACGATTGAGGGGCGAATAATTATTTTTTTGCATCTCAACCTCCCTATGTTCTCTTCCATGGCTTGAGCATATAGAAGATCACCCAGATATTTCCTTTCATGACTATCTTGTAAGGGTTGATATTAGTCTTATCTGAATCATGTTACTCTACATATGCTTGCATCTCTACATAGATGTAAATATTATGAAGAGTGTGAATCTCAATTTCAATCTTGTATTCATCAATAGTTATAGGGCATGCATCTCAATATGATTCATAGAGTCGATAAAATATCTATTAGTGAATACGTAAGGCAATTTAAGCCATCCTAACAAGGTTCTAATGCTTTCCATCTAGATTCATAGGAGAGAATAATGCTACTTTACAACAAACTCAACATAAGTTCCCATCTATGTGGGAAATTCATTTGGTATACACCATTCATTCTCGAATGCCTCCCTCATGCCATTAAACCAACCCTTCATCTTTACTTTGTATGAGGGTGTGATGGTGCTAGGGCATGTGAACTGTTTAAACCTCTTAGTGGGGGAATTATGCTTTAGTGGGTAAACCCACTTTAGTTCCTTACCAAAATACTCTAGGATGTCAATTTCACCAAAAATAAGTAAGAGCAAAATAACACCCAAAGGAAACTTTTAGTTGTGCAAATGTTGTGTTTTCTCTACATCTTGTTTAATGTTATCAACAAAGTATAGGGAGGAATTATACTTTGTCCCCTTGACCATTAGGCTAGTGACATATAAGTGGGCCATATATACTTCCTTCGACCTATCTACACCCCATATCTTGGTCATGGTCAAGCGCATATCTACTCAAATTATGGGATTAGAAATACTCATGATATACATGGTGTGGCCTTCCTTTTTATATTTAAGCATCTCTAATGTTCTATCAATTGCTTCTTGATCCTTAAGATCTGCACAAACATCAAGTCCAAAACATAGTAACCCAGTTAATTTACTAATCCATTCAAGATAAATCCTCATTCTACACCCACCAAAGTAGAGATAGTCTTCATGAATGCATGAAATTATAAAATGAACCACCTCCTATAGTTTCCAAAAATATGGTTGTTGGAAGAGTTGGAATACCCTAACATCCTCTAGTAAGTTTTAAACTATGAGATCATAAGTGATCTCATTCTTGGTGTTTTTGCACTCCAATCGATAGTCTAATTACAAATTACCTTCATTTACACTCTGGCAATGAAATTAATCAAGGTCATTATGGGTGGAAACCTTACATTCCCCATCATTCATGCACAAAACTATATCTAGGTATTGCCTTTCCTCAATCAAAATAAGAGAGGGTGGTGGTGGTATATCAACCTTCTTTCCCACATGCATCGTTTCTGGTGCCTCTCCACTAGATGTCTCTTTTGACAATTTTTTGGGGTCCTTACTCTTTGCACCATGTTCATTATATCCTTACTTTTTGCACCAAATACTTGAGTGCTTTATGATATGTATAGAAGATAAATGGGGTTGCCAAACAATATTTGTGAAATTTCTAAAGTGCAGAAACCATAGACAAGGCCTCACAGTTTATCATAGAGTAATTTTGTTCTATGGGTGTGAGATTTTGGATATTAAAATAAATAAGATGATCAAGTTTTCCCTCACCAAGTTGTGTCAGGATAGTGGTAAATGCCATGCTTGAAGTGTCAACATGAACATGAAATGGATGGTTCCAATTTAGGAACTAGAGAATGGGTGCAATCACTAGTTTCTCTTTCAAAGCCTTAAACACTTGATGGTATTGAGATGCCCATAAAAATAGGCCATTGTACTTGATTAGTTCTTCTATCAGTAAAATTATGATAGCATAACCCTGAATGAAATTCAAAGAGTACCTTGTGTGGCTTAAGAAGGCACAAACCTTGTGTTGTCCCCAAAAATATCACTCATTTTTGGAACAACCTATGAACTATTTTGGTTCAACAGACCAAAATTCTCTCTCCCCTTTTCAAAAATTGTTCTGAGCATTCAAGTTCTTCATTTTTTAGAGCTTTTCTTGAAATCTACGGACTCTACAGATATGTTTCTACAGACTCAACATGCTTGAAATTAGCAGGTTCAAAGGCTTCTGCAGGCGAGTTCAACCAAAAAAATTTAATCGACAAGCTTCAAAGAGCAAGGAATGAACCATTGAACCGTTGAACCTTGAACCATTTTGGTTCAATGAGTTTAATTAGTTCAAAGGTTCAACATCATCAACAAGAGTTAAATGCATTTGTCAAGGTTCAAAGTTTAACCGTTCCACGGCTTCAAACATTTGGTGAAAAAATAAAGGCTTGAACCGTTGAACCGTTGAACCATTTTGGTTCAACGATTCAATGGGTTCAATGACTAATTGGTTCAACGCGCTTGGTTCAAAAGATCAAAAAGACTTGGATAAATAATGAAGAATGAACCGATTGAACCAATGAACCGTTGAACCAAAGTTGGTTCAATTGACATGTTCAAGGGGCTGCCACAAAGCCAAAGGAACAAATGCCCTTGCAGATGGCAGTGAACTTAAGGCAAGTGACCTTGTGGATTGTAGGCAACATTGGTTCAAGGGTCAAAGAGAAGATAAAAAAGATAGAATTCCTTTATATTTGTTCAAAGGCTGACAGGGAACATTTCCTTCAGACTTTTTGTCCAAAGGAAATTATTAAGTGAAAGAGCCATTAGAATTCTTTCAAAATTATATTCTGCAGGAAAATGACTAAGGCAAAGCCTGAAGGAATTCCTTCAGAATTTTGTCCAAAGGAAATAAGCTAGACCAAAAGAATGCCCGAAAGGAAAAAGCCCGAGAGTAGAGCGCTCCAAGTGTCATCATCCGTGTGATTGCTAGATTATGCAAAACATGCCACGTGTCCCTTGAAAATCTCAACAGAAGCCACCAAGTGTCAACATCTGTGATCTCTCCCTTTCATTTTGTAAAGACTGTGGTGGGTCCTGGGTGAGTTGATAAAGTAAGCAGATGCTGCCACGTGTCATCTTCTACAGGACTCTCAAAAGTAAAAAATGCCATGTGTCACTTGCTGAGACAAATAGAAAGTGGCCAAAGCAAGCGAGAAAGACACAAAGGATTGCTAAGGAGGATGATGGGGTCGAATGCATTCAAAGGCCAAAATGCCAAAGGGAAGAACCATTGCTAGAATAACATAAAGAGCCAGTAAAGTTGAGGATATAGCCTTGAGAGCTCAAATGTTAGGAAAAGACAAAACCAGAAAGGGAAAAGATAGCCCGAGGGCTCAAATCGTAGCACAAAGAGGGAAAGGCCAAAATATCTTCAAGGGAGTTATTTCCAATAGGTGAAATAGTGAACCAACTAGATTTCTAAAGCACACCAAATCAAGGACATGGCCTATTTTTCTTCCAGGAAGTAATGGCAAATTGGACAGTTGTGCAGACATCAGGAAAAGGAACAGACAGTCCATACTAAGGAAGAGACATATTAGCGGAATGGACACGCCATAGTTATGGCAATGCACTGTTCCCAGCATGGTCCCTTCAGATAGAACTAAAGGTGCATTGAAGGCATTCAATTCAACATGGGCCTTTTTCATGAAAACAAGTGCCCAAGTCTTTCTTAGAGCGCTATATATTGTAAACTCTTTTATTGTTACAAAGGAGATCTTTTTGATCACAGAAGTAAAACTCTGCCCAAATTGAAAGGCAAATACTGAGACTTTGAGCTTAGATTGTTGTTCATATTATTTTATCTAAATAAAAAAGCAAGTTACTTGCAGACTTTGTGTTGTTATAGCTTGTGCCATTTTAGGAGATTGTTCTTATGTCTGTCTTCTAGACGCATTCTTGTTTATTTAATCTAACAAGCATAATTAGTGGAAGTGATAAGGAAGATGTCTTGAAGTTAGTTACTTTTAGACTTTGTGCTGTTATAGTTGTCTTCAGTGTGTGTTTATTTTATATTTCTATGTTGAGGATTATGGGATGACTTTGTGCCCCCATTATCCTTTGTATCTCACTCTTTGGGTAGTTGAGGTGGAGACTTTGTGTTCCATTTCATCATGCTGGTTCCTATCCTTGGTTACCAGTTACTTTCTTACCTGAAAGAACTCCTACTGTCCCCTGCAAGAACACTTTTGAAAGAAGAGAAGTGCCTTCAGTGTTTTCACCAGGATTTTCTCCTTTGTTTGTGAATATCATCTTTGAAAGAAGAGAGATGGATGGTGTATCCTTCCCTTAAATGTTATTTTCAGCTTATATATATAGTATATAGCTCCTTTATACCTATAGGGAACCTCCCCTTGATGAGAGGAGAGATTTGTCCCCTTTGGATGTGGTAAACCTACAAATTTAGATGATCAATCTTCCTATGTTGTGGTTGAAGATACCTATTTTGCTCATTAGTTAGCTGGTTGACAAAATATTCACCCAACAATTTTTGGCGACTCCACTGGGGATGAATGTGCAGTTTGAAGCCTCAAGTTTTAGATTGAAGCAGTCTCTACCCTTATCCATTATAGACTCTGGCGACTCCATTCTATGTCTTACCCATTATCATTATAGCCTTACCATCTTCCTCCAACTCCATGCCAACTAAGAAAGAACAATAGTTTGAAGCCTCAAGCTTCAAGCTAAAGCAGGGCCAGTTCTTTCCCATTTTTATTCTACAATCTGGCCACTCCACCTAGATTTGTTATCCCCCTTTTCAATAATCAAATCATGGCAGTTCAAGGCCCTTGGGGTAACTCATTCAGCCCACTCAATTTGACTCCACCTCTGCATGAGATACCACACAATTCAAGAAAGAACTTCCCCAAATTCTTTAGGAATGGGAGAGTTCATCCTGATGAACACATTGCAGCTTTCATCATAGCTTGTGGTGTGATAGGCATGGAATTTGAGGATGTGGCAATCTGGCTTTTCATAGAAACACTACAAGGTGATGTTGTAGACTAGTTCTACCATCTGCAAGCTAGATCAGTGACTGACTAGGACACACTCAAAGCTAAATTTGATGCCAAGTTCAAGCCTATAGAGGATGCACATGCTTTGCTGGCCCAACTCACATAGATGAAGAAGGAACCTCATGAACCTATGAGGGATTTCATTGCTAAGTTTGACAAGCTGAGGAATAGGATTCCCATGATCACCCAGCCGACACCTGAGAATCTCAAGTGTTTCTTCATCAACTCACAACTACTTGAAGTAAATTTTTTGCTAAGATGGGATAGACACATAGACCTTGATGCTGCTCAAGACTTGGCGACTGAATTAGAAGATGACCTTACCTTGGCAGGGAAGATAAGGAGAGACCCAAATAGAGTTAAATACTCTTCATCTTCTAAGTATCTATCTATAGGCACCATGGATCAAATGGTGTAAAAGCTGGCAAATGAATTGCTAGCCTTGAAGAGACAAATGGCCCAAGGTATGTCTGCTCCTCTTAATTGGGATATGCCAAGGAGGACATTTTAGAATCAACCATATCAAGGCAATGCTGCTAGGAATCAAGGGTAGCCAAATCATCTTCCTCCCCCATAGAGGAAATTTGCCCTAGAAGCACCTCCAACCAACTCAGCAGTTGGATATCTAGAAATAGAACATGATTTCTCTTTCCAACCTGAGTTTGAGCAAGAAAATGACGTTGATCTCTTCACGGAGGATCAAGAAGAATCAGCTGGCGACTCCCACATTGATTTCCTGAATTACCAAGATGAACCTAAAAGTAAAAGTGAAGCAGTCGAGGGATCATATGCTGTGTTCACCCAGTCCAAAAACTAGTCAGTCCAATAGGCTGGCAAAGAGAAGACAGATGAGCAACCTCAACTAGCAATTACAATTGCTAAGCGTGGAACCACTCTGCCTTTCTAGCCAAAGGATTCAGTGATTGCCAGAAAGGTAAGTGCCTCAAATGTCTCTACGCCTTCTACTTCAAATTCACAAGCCAGTCCTCCCCCTCCCAAAAACCAAAAAGATGAACTCCCATCCTCTCTTCCTAGTCCATTTTAGTCATTTGACATAGTCGACCATGTCAAGAAAACTAAAATCCAAATGACTAAATTTGAATTCCTACAAGCCAATCTTGAGCAGTTGGATAGGTTGGTAGAATGTGTGAAGAATAAAGCTGTCCCTGCAGGACAAGAGATTAGAAAGGTAACTCATGATCCCCCAAGGAACATGCCCATCCCAAACAACCTTGTCATTACTCCTCCTACTACCCCTGAGAAAATAGAGCCTTTTTATGTTTCCTTGTTGATAAATGGTCACAAGCTAAGCAATTGCATCATTGATTCTAGAGCTTTAGATAATGTTATGCCTACCAAAGTGGCTGAATCCTTTGGCCTTACACTGACCAAAACCTTTGGTAGATACTTCTCCATGGAAAATAAGCAAGTACCAATGCTGGAGCAAATCAAGGATGCCCAATTTGCATTTGCAACCTTTCCAGACAAAAGAATCAAGATGATTGTCTTGGTGGCTGACGTCCTAGCATCTTATGGCATTCTACTTGGATGAAATTTATGTAAGGATGTGGGAGGAGAAATAAGCATGGACCTGTTTGAGGTAAGGATCCCTGTCAAAGGTGTAATGAAGAGATTGCTCCCTAAAAAAGAGGCAAAATATGTGGTCACCCAAACATCAGCCCTGTAGCTCAAATTCTATTTGAGTTTTTAGGTAGGGGTAATTACTTCTTGACCACAGAGGGTGTTCATATTTTTGTAGATGAAATTCCTATAGGTGGCAATCTAAAAATTGATTCAAACAAGACATCAAAAGAATTGGTAGGGCACAGTATAGATGAAAACGCATCTTCCACTTCCAATAAAGAGAAATCTGATAGAAGATCAGTTTCTAATGATGTTTGGATCCTAAAATCTGATGGCAACAATTCTTCTACCAATGCTAGAGTCAGGACTGTGTTGATATCTCCTCAAGGAGATATTTTTCCTTGATGCAAGTTGTAGTTCAGCAACACCAACAATGCAACTGAATGTGAATATCTATTGCTCGGATTGAAGGCTACTCAAGACCAAGATGTCAAACTCTTTCACACCAAAGGAGATGCCGAGCTGATGATTTATCAAGAGTTTGATGCTAACAATCAAAACATGTGCTAGATTGAACCAACATAACAACAAGCTATGGTAGTGGACCATACTGTTATACTCCAAAGTCAGTAAAAAGAACTCTTCACCAAGAGAGTAAGAAGTTATGGTTTTTAGATTGAAGACCACGTCTTGTCATGGAGCAAGAAGAGAGAGCCAAAAGGAGTGTACAAAAAATGTCATTTCTGGTGGAGAGTTCCATTCACCCATCACTGATTCTGGGGGCAAAATGCTTTCCTACTGGTTTATCAGGATGGAATGCCATCTTCATTGTTTCACAATCGGTAGCATATGAATCACTTCAATTTTTGAAGTATTAGATAAGTTCACCTGTACATATGTATAGTCTTGGTTTCTACTTTGTGTTGTTCATTTTTTGGAGCCTTTTTCTTGGGTAGCATGACTCCATAGCCCAATGGCATACTTCAAGGCACTAGAGATTCTGATTTCTACTCCCCTCAGTTGTTCCAAGTTTTCAACTGAAGAAAGTTCCCTAACTGGAGCCAGTTGTTGTCCCCAAAAATATCACTCATTTTTGGGACAACCTATGAACTATTTTGGTTCAATAGACCAAAATCCTCTCTCCCCTTTTCAAAAATTGTTCTGAGCATTCAAGTTCATTTTTTAGAGCTTTTCCAAAAATCTACAGACTCTACAAATATGTTTCTACAGACTCAACGTGCTTGAAATTAGCCGGTTCAAAGGCTTCTACAGGCGAGTTCAACCAAAAGAATTCAATTGACAAGCTTCAAAGAGAAAGGAATGAACCATTGAACCATTGAACCTTGAACTATTTTGGTTCAACAGGTTCAATGGGTTCAAAGGTTCAATGTCATCGGCAAGAGTTAAGCGCATTTGTCAAGGTTCAAAGTTCAACCATTCCACGGCTTCAAACACTTAGAGAAAAAACAAAGGCTTGAACCGTTGAACCTTGAACCATTTTGCTTCAACGGTTCAACGACCAATTGGTTCAATGCACTTGGTTCAAAAGATCAAAAAGACTTGGCCAAATAACAAAGAATGAACCGATTGAACCAAAGTTGGTTCAATCAGTTGGTTCAATCGGTAGGTTTACAAGGCTACCCCAAGGCCAAAGGAACAAATGCCCTTGCGGAGGATAGTGAACTAGAGGCAAGTGCCCTTGCAGAGGGCATGCAACATTGGTTCAAGGGTCAAAGAGAAGACATAAAAGATAGAATTCCTTCGGATTTGTTTAAAGGCTGACAGGGAACATTTATTTTAGACTTTTTGTCCAAAGGAAATTATTAAGTGAAAGAGCCATTATAATTCTTTCAAAAGTATTTTCCATGGGAAAATGACTAAGGCAAAGCCTGAAGGTATTCCTTCAGAATTTTGTTCAAAGGAAATAAGTCCAACCAATGGAATGCCCAAAAGGAAAAAGCCTGAGAGCAGAGCGCTCTAAGTGTCATCATTCGTGTGATTGCTAGATTACGCAGAACATGCCACGTGTCCCTTGAAAAGCTCAATGGAAGCTGCTAAGTGTCAACATCTGCAGTCTCTCCCTTTCATTTCATAAAGACTGTGGTGGGTCTTGGGTGAGTTGATAAAGTAAGCGGATGCTTCCACGTGTCATCTTCCATAGGACTCTCAAAATTAGAAAATGCCACGTGTCACTTGCTGAGATCAATGAAAAGTAGCCAAAGCAAGTGGGAAAGACATGAAGGAATTGTTAAGGAGGATGACGAGCTCAAATGCATTCTAATGCCAAAATGCCAAAGGGAAGAACCGCTATTGGAAGAGTGTAAAGAGCCAACAAAGTCGAGGATATAGCCCTGAGAGCTCAAATGCTAGGAAAAGACAAAACTAGAAAGGGAAAAGATAGCTCGAGGGCTCAAATCATAGCAAAAAGAGGAAAAGACCAAAATATCTTCAAGGGATTTATTTCTAGTAGGTGAAACAGTGGATCAACTGGATTTTTGAAGCACACCAAATCAAGGATGTGGCCTATTTTTCGTCCAAGAATTAATGGCTAATTGGACAGCTGCGCATACATCAGGAAAAGGACCAGACAGTCCATATTAAGGAAGAGACATACTAGAGGAATGGACATGCCATAGTTATGGCAATGCACTATTCCTAGCATGGTCCCTCTAGACAAAACTGAAGGCGCATTGAAGGCATTCAATTTAGCATGGGCCTTTTTCATGAAAACAAGTGCCCAAGTCTTTCTTGGAGTGCTGTATATTGTAAACTCTTTTATTATTACAAAGGAGATCTTTTTGATCATAGAACCAAAACTCTACCCAAATTGAAAGGTGAATACTGAGACTTTGAGCTCAGATTGTTGTTCATATTATTTTTTTGAATAAGAAAGCAAGTTACTTGTAGATTTTGTGCTATTATAGCTTGTGCCATTTTAGGAGATTGTTCTTATGTCTATCTTCTAGATGCATTCTTGTTTATTTAATCTAACAAGTAGAATTAGTGGAAGTGATAAGGAATATGTCTTGAAGTCAGTTACTTTTAGACTTTGTTCTATTATAGTTGTCTTCAGTGTGTGTTTATTTTCTATTTCTGTGTTGAGGATTTTGGGATGAATTTGTGCCCCCATTATCCTTTGTATCTCACTCTTTGGGCAGTTGAGGTGGAGACTTTGTGTTCCATTTCATCCTGCTAGTTCCTATCCTTGGTTACCAGTTACTTTCCTACTTGAAAGAACTCCTGCTATCCCCTGCAAAAACACTTCTAAAAGAAGAGAAGTGCCTTCAATGTTTTCACCAGGATTTTTTCCTTTGCTTGTGAACATCATCTCTGAAAGAAGAGAGATGGATGGTGTATCTTACCCTTGAGTGTTATTTTTAGCTTATATATATAGTATATAGCTCCTTTATACCTATAGGAAACCTCCCCTTGATGAGAGGAGAGATTTGTCCCCTTTGGATGTGGTAAACCTGCAACTTTGGATGACCAATCTCCCTATGCTGTGGTTGAAGAGACCTATTTTGCTCACCAGTTAGCTGGTTGACAAAATATTCACACAACACCTTGCATTGAGTGGTTAGCACTGAGAATTAGATAATGACCACAATTTTAGTTGGATCCACTAACAATCCATCTTGGCAAATAATATGTCCCAACAAAATCCCAAATAGGGTGGCAAAAATGCACTTCTTCATATTTAAGGAAATTTGAAGCTAGAGATAATGTTCAATCATGAGGGATATATTTTCATAGTGCTCATGTACTAAACCATACATGGTCAAGTCATCCAAGTACACTTGAAAAAACTTGTGGATGAACTCCTTGGAAGCTTCCACCATAATGCATTAGAATATTGTCAGTGCATTATTTAGGCCAAAAGGCATAACATTGTATGTGAAATAACCCTATTCAGTTGTAAAGGTGGTTTTGCCTTATGTTCCTTAGTAATTTGTGCTTGGTGATAGATAGAAAATCTATTAGTGAATGTGTATATCTCACAACTAGCAACACTTTCCAAAATTTCCTCTATGAACGGTGTCAAAAAATGATTAATGACACATACTGCATTAATTAGCCTATAATCCACATAAATGTGAATTTTACCATTCTTATTGATTTTGATCACCATTGGAATAACCCACTCAGATTCATCAATGGGAGTGATAACAGCAACACATAACATGCTATCAATTTCCTCTTTAACTTGAGTGTGTAGATTAAGATTCATTAGATACGATCATTTCCTCATCGGTTGAGTGCCTTAAATTAACTTGATGTGTATCTTACCCGATGATGGATGCACTTATTTTATCTCCATGTAGTTTTGTGGGAAAATGTCTTGATACTCCTTTAAGAGTTTATTTTTTTTGGTTAACTCAACGTTATACCAGTAATTTCCCATAGTGGCCATTTTGGGTGCATCCTCCATCCTAATATTTTACTGGACAATTTGAAGTGGTACAAAATATGGTTTTTGCTCTATCTATATTGTATCTCTGACATTGTGCACCCTATACTCCATATGTATATTTAAGTGGTCAAATTATCATTATGGTAGATCAAATTTGGTACCCTCATCAACCTGATATATGAAATTTTGGTTGCCATTTCACATATGTTTTGGATGGTCATATTTTGATTTTGAGTCTAGTTCCAATTGAGCCATGGTAGGAGTATCGGGTTATTGGAAGATGGCCAAATTATCCTTAATTTCACCATGCATGTGTCGTATTCGATCTTAAACTAGTGCCTGATCTCCTAAAACTACCTAATGAATATCTTATAGAGACAAATTCAATTTCATTTGTGGTGAATTAAATGCAAATGTGGTAAGTAGATCATGTTTGATGTGTTGTTAGGTATATGTGTCTCTACATATATTTTTATGAATGTACCATGCTCTAGCCTAAACATGTAGAGTACCATAGAATATATGAACCCATAAATTTTTTGATAAAAATGTTTCATCAATGCTCTAAAGGATTTCATATTGTGTTAGATGTTCTTATAGAGAAACAACACCATTATAACTCAGGGTGGTATGGACACAATTGTCATGGTGGAAGAGATTATGCATGGTTGCATGTATTTGTTCTCATGTATCTAATTTTTACCAATGAGTAAACCACCATCAAGTAATGGTACCTTGAAATAGAAAGTTGATCATGATGAACCATTCATACTCATTAACATAGTGAGCCTCTAACTATTGTAATTATTCTTGAATCTCCATCTGACCATGAAAGCTAGGTGCCTAGTTGAGATATAAGGGTAGTCTAGCCATTAGGCATCCACCAATGAGTGAATAGTTTTGTTGTACTGAGTGAGTTTTAGAGGGGAGCTTAGGCTACTATCCAGGACACCACATACATGATTTAGTAGATCATATGTTTCATGATCCCATTGGTCACACACAATAATGGTAGTGTTAGAAATACACTGCACATCTTCTCATTGCAATATGTCATCAGGAAAGGGATCCACATTTTCTTTTCCTTGGGAAGTGATGTTATAAATTGTATTGACATCCTCATTAACATCAATAAGTTCCACAAAGTGGGGGTCCTTGGTCATTATTTATAGGAATGACTATGCACTAAATGTCATTCTTAAATTTAATATAATACTTATTAAAACATAAGTCAACATTGTTTGTGTAGCACCAAAGTCGACCCAAAAGATTAGGGAAATCATCATCTTTATAAATCTTGATCATGTCAAAATCACTCTTAAACATGACTCCTAAGATGTTGACAATGGCATCTTTAAGAATAACTATGGGTAGTGTGTGAGTCTTGTTAGCCACAAATAAAACATGTGGGGTGGGTTGTAAAGTAGGGATACCCATATTTTTCTAAACATATTTGGTTAGAACATTAAAATTTGTGCCATTGTCCACCAAGATATCATAGATCATCTAGCCATAAATGGATGTAAGGACCTTTTTGTCACATTCTAGATTTGGTTGAATATGGGTCTCTTGTCATCTCACATGGTTCAAATGATGATACTCTAGAGGCTTTGGCATTTGTTGTCATAACCAATTCTTGAGGAGAGGAATGATGTCCACATTAAGGAGGAGTTTTCATATCTCTTAGAACTCATCATGCCCTGAGTTCATGGGTACCATATTTTTTTGCATCTCAGCCTACATATTAGCATCCTTATCTTTTAAGAACTCAATTTTGCCTTGCAATTCCTAGATTAAGGCCATTATGTTGTGCAACAATTTTTTATGGTGTTGAGGATTGAGATATCATTGTGAATGAGGTTCTTCATGCTAAACCTTTTCAATAGGTGGATTTGAAACTGGTTTGGAATGAACACCACTCTGTGTAGTAATATTGAACTTGGGTGCAACTATTGGAGTGGTAAGGTACTATCTCCACTACGTGTTTGTATTTTTTACATGTATCATCCTAATTCCCTTCTCATTCCATTATTTAGTAATAACATCATACAAGTCATGATATTCTTCTAGGCGATGCTCATTTTACAAAAGGTACAGGTTGGATAGATCGTGCAGTCACATTAATAGTGATATAAAAATCCACACTTATAACATATCCTAGGTGGAAAATGACCACCTCCATTCCCATTTCCATGCCCTCAACCTATGAAAGATTGACTTACACTATCCTCCTATTTTTTACTATGTAAGTTTGACATATACCTCAAATGCGTGCTTTATGAATCTCATTGATGACCTAAAAGTCATTAATATTGTGTGTATATGCATCACATATTTTATAGTATAGCAACACTTTATCCTAAGTGGCACAATGAAGCAAGGGAAAATTATTTACATCATGATCTTTTTTGCATATCTCATTAGACTAATTTAATAAAACATGAACACTCTTCCATGGACAATTATTCTTATTATCTCCTTCCACTTCATAGTCAACACACCACAAGCTGATGTAGGTATCATGGGAATTATTTACTGTAAGATTTTATAGAAAGAAGACATAGAAACAATATGAGCCTCCATAAAGGGGCTAATCTCCATATTTATACTTCTCACAACTTCGATGTAGAGGGTGACTTATAGGGCCTCACGTAGTTCAATAAAAGTCTTGTGAGATAAGGCTCATTATATAGAAGTAATAAACCTCCCATAAACCATTAAGAATGTTGTGTTGGGTTAATCTCAAATGATAGCTTCAAAAGAAGCATATTTAAATACACATCATACATGGACACACTCTCAGTGAGCTCTTAATTTGTATCTTTTAAGGCAACAATACTTTGCTACTCAAACTCAGGGATATCAAATTTTTTGATAAAAATACTTTTCAACAATTCATAACCAGTTGTTGAGGACCAAATTTTTGATACCATTTATGCATGTGATCTAATAGAGTAGGAGTAAACTTAGTTTCCTTTCATTTAGTATAATTTATACCCCATTCTCACCAAATGAGTTCACACACTTAAACATGTTCTGCTATATTTTACACACCTCGATATTTAAGCAAGTGAAGTGTCATCTCGTAGTAGACTGTAAGTAAAATGTGTGGTTTTAGTGGACCTTATTGTGGCACTCCTCCAATTCCCATTGAACCCTATGGTGGAGGTCTACCAAATCCTCCTGAGTTGCCTCTTGATTCTTCTATATCTCTAGTAGCACCATTGCTAGTGTTACCTCCCATGGCTCCTATATCAATAGGTGCACTAGAAATATTGGGCACTAAGGGAGGTTAATTAGTTATTATTGGGCCTATATTTTGTATATTATTTACATTCAGTATACCTAGAATTCCAACGTGAGCCATAGATCTTTATTTAAATAGAAAAGTAAAGGTTAATGGTAAATTATTATTTTAAACCTACACTCCCAAATATTCCTCTATGGTCTCGACTTCAGATTCAACTTTAGATTTTGCACTATCAGTATCTAAATTTATAACAAGAATTACATCAAACTCAAACACATGAGTGTGCACTCTAGTGGGGGAATTAGGTCTATTTAGATTATGTTCCACTATAATCAATGTTTGTCTTACTTCTTTCATGCATACTTATCCCATCAAAGGGCATGAACCTATGGTTAGGGAGTATTCACCATGCTTTTATGCCCTCTTAAAAAATCTCATGGAATTTTTAGTATCCTCCCATTTACCACTAGTATCACTGCCACTCATAGGCTTATGCCTAGACTCATCATACTTATGCTTTTGTAATTCTCGTTGATGAACTTCTATGCTGAACTATCAATCCCATACTAATGCATACCCCTCTATTTACCTAGCAGTTTTACCTCTTATGCATGAGAGGATTTAACCATCCATGGGGAAGTTATCAAGTCCAGAACCAACCATAAGCTTTTTAATTTATAAAAGAAATTGTTTGAGATACCTTCCATGCAGTTCCCTCAATAAGTTGAACTGTGCTTCCCCCAGACAAGAATATGTAGAGTCCATGTATTCAAAATGTAACTATTAAGATTTCCCTTTCACCAGACATCTATCACATGTGTCCAAGTAGCTTCCAACTTTGATAAGGCCATTTGATGCTTTACTGATCAGGGAGCCTTCCACCCATAATTTCTTGAATGGTCTTGAGTATATCACACAAGCCAAACAAGCAAGTGAATGGGTAATTCTACAAATAATGTTTCATATAGAGAATAATTTAGGTGTTTCTCTATGCATGTGCATGTATAAAATCTAGGTTCAAGATACTAAAACATAAAGTTCTCTTATACAGTAAGAACATAGTGCTCAATTTTTTTCAAAGATAGTCGTTCAAGCATCTTTCTACCATCATGCTAACAAGTACAATAGGTCCAAACAATAAAATCAAAATGTTGGGTTTCCTTTTTATTCTTAGTTCTACATGACTAAGCACTAGTTATGTGCCTGGAAGAAAGAAGAAGCTAATGTCTAGCATTCCAAAATATCACATGAATGACCTCGCACACTCACTTGAGGCATGTAGACTAGACTAGTTCCTGTCAGTTCTGACACATGATGGTGGATAAATAAATGTTAATTAGGTGTTCGAGTTAACACATTTAATCATTGTTACTACAAACATCATTCTAGAGTTAGCCATTTTATGCATTCACATAGTGCATGTACTTATCTAGTATCATGAAATCATAATCAACACCAAAGAGATTTAACACATCAAGATTCACATATAAATTATTAGTTCCATTGATCTTATTTGATAAGTTTACAAAGGTACTTCATTTAGTACCCAATCTCTCCAGATCTCTATCTTGACATCAACAACACATCTACATCTAACAACCCTTTCTAATCAAAATTAGGGGATATTTATACACAAGCTAACCCCTTCTCAGGTTGTATCATTAATACATTATAGATGACAAGCCAATGACTATTTTAAAAAAAAGTCATGGTGAGCTGTTACAATTATGTTCTTTTGAATTAGGGTATAATAACCCTTGTTTACTCTCTCTATGCTAGATATTTGTGTTCAATTTCCTCCTCCTTCATGATTCGATGCTAGATTCATGCTTCTATTAGTCTTTGATATTTATGTGAATTACTTTGTAACTACCTCCACTTTCTGTACCTTTGTCCTAGTATTATGTTTTCTAAGTCCTACATCTTATGTTCCTCATTTTTTGTTTTGGTATATTTCACAACTCGATCTTCCACACCAAGGCCTTTTGCACTATTCTTTCATGTGTCTCATGCACCATCCTCTCTCATGCTAAGGTCCTCCATGCTCTTCTCACACCTTTGCATATCCATACCATGGCTCAAAAACACTTAGAATATATTATCACAAAATTTGGGGTCCAACAATACTAATAAATTGAATGTCTTCTAAGCCATGTGTAGGGAAACATAAAATAATATAAAGCACAAATCGACTTGCTTTTTATTAAATGCATAAAGATATGAGGCACACTGTGACATGAATTTATAAATTGTCTAGGCCCTCCACTAAAATAATAAAAAAATTAGAGTTAGATGGGAATGAAAAGAGGCCAACGATGTGGGTTCACTTGTGTGTAATGTTTGATCCATTCAACATAGAACTTACTTTCATATTAATGAGACAAGCATCTTTCAACATGGCCATATAATTCAAAAAATTATAGTGATTGATACAACAATAATAACATTTACTATTATGTCATTCTCATAGCTTTATTCCCACCTAAATCAAAATTAGCTACCAATTTGGGAAGGATGCTTAAAAAAATGTAGGGAGAGACATTAACTTATAGCATTCAGGGCACCAGTAATTCACCACATTAACAGAGGAAAGCCCAACAATCCATGCATAAAAATGACAAAGGGATGGGAAAAAATGGACCAATGAAGGCACAATAATAATAATAATAATAACCATGCAAAAATGAAATAAAACTCTGTTGTGGGGTCAATTACATAACACATCTATATGAACATTTTCTTCCCTCCATTCTATCGACTAAAATTCCTCTATTTAATGCACTATTGTTAAGAAATTTAGAGAAGGTTCCATCTATTTTGGGGGATGTGTTAGGTGTGGAGCCTGATTGTCTTCCAAGATTAGAGGTTAAAATTATGATGTTATTTCAGTCATGTTTGGACCCCATTCTTTAAATCCCTCATGGTATAGGGGCTTACAAGAGGTTTGGGGGCAACACCCCCAAAATAATTTTTTTAATTAAAATTGCCTTGTCAAAATTGTAATTTTATAGTCAATCTAGGCCATTGATGAAAGGTTTCTAGATCTAACAGTAGAGGTTATATTTAGGTGTTTTTCACCCTAAAATGTATTGATAAATGGCTGAGATGTATGATTGTGAAAGAGGTTTAAAACTAAAATCTCTTAGATCAAATAATGGAGGTGAGTATTGTAGTAACACTTTTAACAATTACTATTTAGTAAGTGGAATCCGTATACATAAAATAGTTGTAAAAACACCACAGCATAATGGTGTGTCAAAAATAATGAACAAGACTATTATGGAGTGTGCTAGATGCATGAGATTGCATGCAGGTTTGCCTTTATAGTTTTGGGTAGATGTTGTAACTACAATAGTTTATCTGATAAATAGAGGACCTTTGAGTGCTTTGGATGGTGGAATACCAGAGGAAGCATGGATTGGAAAGAATGCAGATTATTCTTTTCTAAGAGGTTTTGGTTGTGATTCATTTTATTATATTGACAAAGATCATAGGAATAAGTTAGAAGCTAAGTCTCAGAAATGCACATTTATTGGTTATGAAATTGATGACTTTAGATTTCGATTATAGAATATGGAAGATAAGAAAATAATCAGGAGTAGAGATGTGTTCCATGAAAAATTCATGTACAAGGGCCAGTTGTAGGAAAAGAAGCAAGAAGAATCTAAAAATGAATATACAATATTAGAACACATTACATAAAAAAATGTCCTAAAGGTTTCTGATCAAAATGTGTAACAAAAACAGGTACTTCAAACCCCTATTAGAAGATCTACAAGAGTAAGTAGACCATCTGATCATTTTTCTCCTTTATATTATTTATTACTTACTGATGGTGGTGAGCCATAAAGCTATGAAAAAATAATGTAGATTGATACCAAGGATAAGTGGGAGCAAGCTGTGAATGAGAAGTATGATGCTCTAATAGAAAACCAAACATGGGATTTAGTGGAGCTTCCCAAAGAAAAGAAGGCATTACATAATAAGTGGGTATACAGGATAAAAGAGAAGAATGTAGGTAAAAAAAATTCAAGGCCCGAATAGTAGTTAAAGGTTTTGCACAAGAGAAAGGTATAGATTTTGATGAAATATTTTCTCTAGTTGTTAAAATGACTTCAATTAAAACTATTTTTGAGCTTAGTAGCTATTGAAAATTTATACTTAAAATAGTTAGATGTAAAGACTTCTTTCCTTCATGGGGATTTGAAGGAGTAAATGCACATGGAGGAGCCACAAGGTTATGAAATTAATGGTAAGGAGAATTTGGTGTGCAAATTAAATAACAGCTTGTATGGTCTAAAACAAGCTCCAAGATAATTGTATATTAAGTTTGATGGTTTTATGATGGAACGGAGTTATTCTGGATGTCATTTAGACCATTGTGTATATTTTAAAATATTTAAAAATGACAACTATATTATTTTACTTTTATATGTAGATGATATGTTTGTAACTGGTTCCAACATGCATACTATTAATGTACTCAAGAAACAGTTAAGTGATTGCTTTTTTATGAAGGATCTAGGTGCAACTAAATAGATCCTTGGTATGAGGATAACTAGAGATAGAAAGAATGGGATGCTAAAATTATCACAGGGAGAGTACATAAAAAAAGTGTTGAAAATATTTAATATGCAGGATGCAAAATCAGTTGGGACACCTTTGGCTGCATGCTTTAAATTAACAAAAGAACAATGTCTTTAAACACAAGAAGAAAAGAACCTGATGTCTAAAATTTTATACTCATCAACAGTTGGCAGTTTAATGTATACAATGATGTGTAGGAGGCTAGACATTATACATGCAGTGGGAGTGGTGAGTAGGTTTATGACTGATCTAGGAAAGGAACATTAGAAGGTAGTAAAATGGATCCTTCATTACTTAAGAGGGACCATAGATACAATGTTAAGTTATGGTAGATCAGATGTGACATTACAAAGATATGTTAACTCAGATATGGCAGGTGACTTGGATGGTAGAAGAAGCACTACAGGTTATGTGTTTATAATAGGTGGTACAATAGTTAGTTGGATATTATGGTTATAGAAGGTTGTGGCACTTTCAACCACAGAAGCTGAGTATATTGCTGCTACAAAAGTAAGCAAGAAAATAATTTGATTGTAAAGATTGATGGAAGAATTATGACATAGTCAAGAAAGATGTATACTATATAGTTATAGTAAGAGTGTAATCCATCTAGGAAAAAACTCAGTTTTCACTCCAAGATAAAACACTTTCAGTTGTGGTATCATTTCATTCGTTTAGTGATAGAGGAAGAGTAACTGAAATTGGAGAAGATACATACCAGTGAAAATCCTATGGCTATGATGACCAAGTTAGTTACAAGAGAGAAGTTTAAGATTTGTTTAGCTTCAGTTCATCTTCATGGATAATAATTAAATTAAGGAACTTGTTGAGGTCCAGATAGTATAGTGGATGTAGTAGTGGTGGAGTTGTTGTAATCAGTCTTCAAGTGGGAGATTGTTAGGTGTGGAACCTGATTGTTTTTTCAGATCAAAGGTCAAAATTTTGATATTATTTTAGTCACGTATGACCCCATTCTTTGAATCCCTCATGACATGGGGGGTTGCAAGGCGTTTAGGGGTAGCACCCCCAAAGTGAATTTTTTAATTAAAATTGTCTTGTTAAATTGTAATTTTGTAGTCAATCTGAGCCATTGATTAAAAGTTTCCAGATCTAATGGTAGAGGTTATATTTAGGTGTTTTTCACCCTAAAATATATTGATATATGGCTGAGATGTATGATTATGAAAGAGGATGAAATATTATACACATAGAGGAGGCGAAAAAGATAGAGAGGTGTAACAAGGTTTATAACAAGATTTTGTTTCTACCTTGTATTATTGTAAATAATATACTAGACAAGTTTGGTGGATGTAGCTCATCTTGAGTGAACCAAGTTAAATCTGGCATCTCCTATTATGTGCATGTTTATGTTTATTTTTAGAATGTTTGATTAATTCATTTCATAGTTTCTTTTGTATGCGATTTAGGAATAGATATAAGTTTTAATTTATCGTAACAGGAGAAACACAAAAAGGTAGGGAGAGATGTTTTTTGGTACAACATTTCATCACTCTATTAACATACCAATAAATATTTACTCAGATGTGAATGTACACAAAAAAAAAAAAACATGAACAAAGAAAGCATGAAAAAAACCAAAAATGTCTAAGGAATGCAACAAAAATTATGAACATAAAAGACACAATAACCATAACATCCATGAAAAAATATTAAAACCAAGAATGTTTTTGGCATGTAGGGTGGGATTAACTTTTCATATTAATGGAGAAAAGCCCATCTAGTCATGTGGGAAATAGTGGTAGCTTCCATGATAATGAGCCACACATTTTCCATCTTGAGTTGAAATTGAATAAATAACATAACAGATTGGATGGAAAACATATGAACAACAACTACATCCTTCCATTAACACACCAGTAAATATTTACTCAGATGCAAAGATATGCCAAAAAAATTGAACACAGAAGGCATGGCAAAAAATTAGGAATGTATAAGGCACACATAAAAAAATAGGAACATACAAGGCATAATAACCATAACAACGATGTAAAAATATAAATAACCATGAACGTTTATTGGTGACATGCAGGGTAGAATTAACTTGCCATAGTAATAGATAAAAACTTGTCTAGCCATGTGAAAAATGGTGGTGGCTTCCACATTAATGAGCCACACATTTACATTGCGAGTTCAAATTGAATAATTAACACAACAAAGTAAATGGAAAACATATGAATAACATCTATGTTATTACATTAACATACTTGTAAATGTTTACTCAGATGTGAATGCATGTAATAACAAACATGAACATAAAAGGCACAATAAAAATAGCAACCAAATGAAAATAAATAAAACACTGATATGGGTTAAGTTATAGGAAATACACCTGCACGTATGTTTTCATCCCTCCATTCTACCAATGAAAATTCCTCTACATAATGTGGCATGGTCAAGAACTTTCAAACTGGGTCCATCCATTTTAGGGGAGGAGATATGCGAAAATGTAGGGAGAGATCACAGTTGGTGGCACACATGGTGGCATTCAATTTCCATATTAATGGAGAAAATACTACTGAGTGATCTGGAAAATGGTTCTCCCTCCTACATTAATGAGTCACACGTCTTCCAACATGACACTTCATTTCACATTAATGACCCATATGTATTTTGGTTTGTGGCTTACGTGTCAAAATTATAAGCCAACAATAAAATAATGTGTTCATTTGAAAAATAATGGGTTTATTTGAAAATTATTGTTGATCCCTTAGATCCCAATGATGATTCAAAATAAATATATGCCTTAAAATTAACATGTTACTAGAAACTATGTCGAATGACTTCGTGGAGTATTGATTTTCCTCTCGAATGATATTTTCAATCTTAAAAAATGTTAAACTATCTAAATTCAAATATTTAAAATGTGAAATAACATAATATAAAAAATGTTAAATCCTAAAATTAAAAATCTCAAATACTAGTCCCCTTCTCCTAATAACTTTATATTTACCAAGTTTTAAAAAAATGATAGAATTCATCCCAAATAAAAAATAAAAATAAAATAAAACAAATGATAGAATTAATTATTATAAAACCCTTCAACAAATTAAATTATACAACAAATCCAAAAGAAATTGGGTATAAAATATTATTTTGTGGGAGTTTATCCAAAAGATTAATATTATCTTCGCTATACCTTAGGGAATATTATTTGTGATGCACTTTCAGCTAAATGACAACGCAAAGAATATGAATATCTGAGAATAAATAGCGACATGTTAACTCTAGGAATATATTTCTGTTATCCGATAAAGATGGCGGTTATTAACATACTTGGTATTTAAGTATACATTTAATAGTCCTAAGTATACATTTAATAGTCCTATTTGTGTTGGTAAAGCATATCTATATGTTTATATATTCCAAAAAGTGGAGTGGTGTATTTTAATCATCTATCTTATAATGCCTACAAAGACTCAAACATTACCATCACACCATGAGACTTTTTATTATATATTCTCAGAGGATGTTAAATTAGTAAATGATGGTTTTTAATAGATAATGGAAGACATTCTTTCTTGTTGGGGAAGAAGAGATTTGATCATTGGTTAATTGTTTATTTAATTTTTTTAATTTGATGGTTGGCTTTTAGTAATTTTGGCATTTGTGGTATTGAACTGAGCGTTTGTGTTGATCTTTCTTTTTGGTTATTTCTTTGCCTTTTGTTATCTAACTTCTAGCAGATTTATGGTAAAAGATGGATTGGTTTGCTAATTGTTACATCAGATTTTTGACTGTCGGTTGTATCTATTTTATTTTTCGATGGCCTCACTGATACTGTGATTCATTTAATATTTTGTATTGTTTTATTTGGATCAAGGGATATTTTGCATACTTTTTGTATCAGTTTGCAGGATCCCATCAAAACCTTCTTTTTAACTTTTATCTTTAAAAAAAAAAAAAACTATTATATGATAGGTAAATATATATATTCTAATTACATTTAACATTGTTAAGATCCGTTCTGTGTGCCTTATAACTAATTTTAACTTTCTTAAAATTATATAGATGTATAATATTTATTCAAGTGACATATGAGTCGTAGCAATTAGTTAAGTGAGCACGATTTTCTTAAGTCTATATAAGTTCAAAATCTCATGCAAATCTTGTGATATGTCACATTATGAATGTGTATATTTTAATATTTTAAAAATAAATAGTAAGCATTAGCTTAATATAACTATGCATCAAGTATCATAGAGGGAAACTAATCTAAAACATAGTAAACATGTGGATGCACAAAGATGGGAGATAAAAAAGAGACCATTCTTGAAAAATTCATCCATGACTTAAAAAGGGTGAACCCCATTTTAAAAAGAGAGCACACTCTTTGAAAAATGCTCCCAAGCCTAAAGGGCAGATGCCCTTTGATGAAAACTGAATATTACACTGCTCTGTAACCATCACCTTGTGAGCTAACTTCTTCTTCTAGAGGTGTTACATACATTAACCATACTTATACAGTTCTATTTAGATCAATCATTCCTTTATGCCTTCTACCTGTTACACCCAATCTTACAAAACCACATATCCCCATTTGAAGCAACAAAAATGTTCTAACAATATAAGAATCAAACCAGCTGAAAGACAACAGAAGGCTACGCTTGGCCTGGATACTTGAAAGATCAACTAATAATTATAACTTTTCTAATCACACTCCTGTATTCAGGATATGCTAGACATTGTAGATTTAATTTATCAATCCAACAAGCCCAGTAAACATATCCATCCAAGAAATTGCTTCACCAACAGGATGGTAATTTTGTAAATCACGAGGCATCCTAGATATAGACAACACATTCATCCTACAAAATGTTAAACCATTTTTCTCTCTTCCGAATCACCTCAAATCACCTCAGATCAGATGTATAACAAAGTATTGACGCCTCCCCTAATAGGAACGATGCTCGACTTTAAACACAAATCACAAACTGGGATCTGCGTCCCTGTTCCTTCCTACGCCAACGGTCTCTATTTGGGGACTCTCCTGACTCAATAATCAATTAAAATATACGTAGACCAGTACAGGGAACTGTGTATTTTGTTTAGGACTTTTAACATTTTATTTCATTCTCTAGTAGGGACACTCTGTCTTCACAAACATTGCATTCCATTCTGAATGTACTGTTTTTGTTATGCTCTTGTATGCAAATGCTAAGGTGCGCCATCCTGCCTCTTCCGTAGTCATTATCAAAGAAAAAATAGAATTGAATAATCTATGCCAGGTGGCAATAGTTTCTTGCTTTTATCATGCTCATATTGTATTCATGCATTTAAAAATACATTATTGTGTTCTGCCCACATCTACCATTGTTTCCTCATCAATCGTTAGTTTAAGACTTGTGCGAACTGATTCGAACCTGGAATCTTTTACTGGCAAGTTACAGACTTATCTATTTAGAAACATTATTTTGATATAGCACTTATAACCAAGACATAAAGAAGGATTCAAAATCTGTGATGTGTTCTCTTCGCTGAGATAGTGATATATGCCTCAGTGATTGTAGATCAGTATATGAGCTATATTATTTGAAGAACATTCCCACATCGATTACCAGCAAACTAAGCAATGGATTTATATTACTATTTAAAACCTATGTTTCCCATTTATAAGGCTATTAAGGAATCATTGAACTCACAAAATGCATAAGAACACTTATTCACAGGATATAGGATGGCGAATCAATCCACAGTCTTAATTAAATTCATCAAATCAAAATATACATACTTATAACTGTTTCTTGGCCTTTGAAGGCCTTATTTCAGACTTCCACACCACCTTCGCTCCTTGCTATCTTCTCTCCATCCTTCTGTCCTTCCTCCTTCTCTTCTCCCTTTCTACATACTCCTCTTTCTTCTCTATTTCCCCTCTCTGCATATCTTATTCTCTCTTTTTTTTTTTAAAAGTCTTCTCCCTAACCTCTACGCCAAACTTGGCTTAAGTAAAAACAAAATACAGTTTTTAATCTTTAAAAATATGCTAAGGTTGAAAATATTTTCAACCATTTCTCCTCTATTTTCTCAACAGCCCAACAATTTTCTTTTTACCTTTATTTACTTTTTTACAATTACCCCTCATTAAGAGCATATTGGAGGGAAAATATAATAAATTGAATTTGAATGCAGATGCTCCTGCATCATACTCTCCCTCTAGAAAAGATTTGAACCTTAGTTCAAATGAAATGCTGCCTCCATACATTAGTCTTCACTTGTATACCTGGATCCCAAGGTCTTGTTGTCAATGCCAATACCGTTGTTTGTCTTTGATATTCTTTGTCCTTCAACTTCTTGCTTTTCTTCCTCTTTAGATATGTCATTCTCATTTCTTTTTCAGTTGCGAGCTCCTGGTTCCATGCTTCTTCATCTTCATATGTGTCTCCAAAGTTTTCATCTTCGATACCTGCATTCAAAACATCAAAAGCCACCTTAGTAGAAAAACATTGAGGCCATGAAGCCCCTTGATTGTCTTCATGCTATTCTTTGTCCAAATCTGCCCTCACCATCTTTCTTTGTTCTTGCCTCAATTCATTTTCCATTTGATCAATGGTGTCACCATGTTGATAGGTGTCTCTACACAACTCTCTTGGAGGGTTCAACAACTCTTCTATCCTCTTCAACTCTTCACTCAACACATGCTCATCCAAATCTTCATGTCCTATATCAAACTTAGGACCAGATTGTCTTTCATCCTCTATATATACATTCATCCACTCTATGGTTTCTTCATACAAGTCAACTTCTTCATCAACATCAATATAATTATAAAAAACAATAGGAACACCATTACCTTGTGTCTCCTTGTTCTTTTCAAACATGTGAACTGATTTCACATCTTCACTTTCATCATCCATCTTCTTAGAACTCTCTCCTTGCTGTACATTCATTTTCGTAGACATTTTACATTCCTCCTTTTCCATAAAAAGATCATTAAATGATTCAAAAATATCATTGTCCCATTCATTGCAAACAATTGACTTACCTTTCATCTCTGTATCCTCATGTTCTTTCTCACCTTTAGCTATCCATACCTTCTTCATAGCTTTAGGACGACACTTGTTCAATTCACCAGCCAATTTCTGCTCTTTGACATCTTCATGTTGCCTTGTTTGATAGCTGGCCTTGCTTGCTTTACATTCTACCTCTTCCTTCATGCTTTGTATTTGCTTCTTGCTTGAGTCATCATCTTGATTGAGCTTTGTGTCTTTCGTTACATTTGTTGATCCCTTGAGCCATTTTGGTACCACATAGCCATGGTCTATTACTGGATTTGAAGGCTTGTTATTGATCTTCTTCATCTCCATCTGTACATCAGTAGTCTTACTTTTATATGCATGTGCAAAATCAGAATTTGAACTTATTTTTACCTTTCCAATGGCTTGATGTTTAGCCATACTTTTGATGCTTGCTTTCTTCTTGGTATTCTCATGTACTTTTCTGCTCTGTAGTGCCTTCAACAACACTTCCATCTCTGAGATCTTCACCCAAGTCTTTTCCACCTTGGTCTCTTGATCCCTTGTCTCACCCAAGCCTTTTCTCCTTGACTGGTCTTTTGACAATCTCCTTGATCTCACCTAGGCCTTTTGCATCCTAGTCTTTTGATCCCCTTTTCTCAATCTTACAGCAACTCTTTGTACAACATTTCAACAAACATAAATCACAAATCCAAGCTTACCTTGCTTTGGATCTTCCTCTTGAGCATTCACTTGCTCCCTTACTTTTGAGCTTCTCTAAGCTTCTCCTCTTAAGCCTCAATGGCTTGGCTGCCTTGAACCTGAAACTTCTTCACTTGATTGCTTCTCAACACAATAAACTTAACTCAAATAGCAACGATTACTCATACCTTTT
Source organism: Torreya grandis (assembly GCA_037957365.1). Classification (NCBI taxonomy): domain Eukaryota; kingdom Viridiplantae; phylum Streptophyta; class Pinopsida; order Cupressales; family Taxaceae; genus Torreya; species Torreya grandis. The sequence goes on from JARHVA010000786.1 coordinate 3,979,174, forward strand.
CTCCCCAGCCCAACAATTTTCTTTTTACCTTTATTTTATTTTTTACAATTACCCCTCATTAAGAGCATATTGGAGGGAAAATATAATAAATTGAATTTGAATGCAGATGCTCCTGCATCATACTCTCCCTCTAGAAAAGATTTGAACCTTAGTTCAAATGAAATGCTACCTCCATACATTAGTCTTCACTTGTATACCTGGATCCCAAGGTCTTGTTGTCAATGCCAATACCACTGTTTGTCTTTATATTCTTTGTCCTTCAGCTTCTTGCTTTTCTTCCTCTTTAGATATGTCCTTCTTCTCATTTCACCCTTTGTGATACTATTTTGGAGGAAAATCATAGGTTTTTAGTTCTTCCAAATTGATTTATGATGTTTGTAAGAGTTCTGCGTGTGCCAAAACTTAATTTTACAAACCTTGCATCTCTTAGAGATGGTGAAATCTAGGATGTTATTGACACACATGGTTGCATATATACTAAATCTTTTAGAATAATTAAAGTCACTTTAAATTCGTATAGGCTTTTATTTGTTGAAATTAGAACCCTTAAATTAGATTTAAAGTTGCATGAGGGACGTTTTTTTATAGGTTGATATTAAGGTGTCTTTAAAACACAAAAATTTAATAGGTACCATTGCAATGACTTTATGTGTGACTTTAGGCTAACTTATAATGAGCCATTGGGTGTCCTTAGCATATGATGTTTGCATGTCTTAAGTTGTGACATTAGGATGTCTTTAGAGGCAACATTGAGGTTTTTTGAAAGTTGACATTGGTGCTTTGTGTTTATCCATGCAACTACATACACTTATCCTTTGTGAACCTACGAGGCTTACACATAACTTATCTTAGAGTCCTTCACACTATATTCCTTACACATGCACATAATTTTGATGAAATTTATGCAAAGAACCTCTTGCACCTAGAAAAACACTTGAGCACCACCACATTTCCATCCAACACTTCCCTTTTGTGTAGAATAACTTATGCCTAGTAAAATCCATGCCACATCTTGTGCATCTCGCATGGAACTTGTCACACCACATCTATGTGGCTTACTATATGGCATTTATCAATTCTATGACATGCTAAGGAATTCCTCAAAGTAACTAACTGATTAGGTCAACTTTCACAGACTTAGAAGAAGTTTAACCGTTGCATGGGACAAATATGAAATAAATTATAACCATTCTTTTTGTAAACATCGATAGTTATAACTACCTTCTTGTATTTTGTGTATAAATATATAATATATATGAATTTGGCCTGAGGTCAATTATACATGCATTCATAGTGATAGATAATATGTCATGATATCTAAACTTTCTCATAGACATTAGATTTACACCTTCTATCTTAGCAAATCAGAGGAAGTGTTTCTCCTTCTAATGAACCTGCATTCCTAACCTTATTGTAGCATTATTCATCTCTATATTTTCCCTTATTCATTCCCATTGAATAAAAGTTACATTTCTTGCAAGTATCATAAATTCACTCACTTGAATGTGTATCTACATAATATTTTCAAACTTTATCAATTACTGATGCTTTCTCTCTTGCAGGAACCCATCAAGTCTCAATCTCTTTGAGTACATGCCTTAAAGGCTGCATCGAGAAAGGGGTGGGTAGACCATTGGTACTTCACAAGATTGTTGTCTCATGCACCACCACTTGCTATCTACACAACCATCTCTTATACACTTCTCTAAGGTTTAACACCTCTCTTACACACTCCTCCAAGCAATTCACTGCCTTACTTAGCCCCTACCTAAGCTTAAAACCCTTTTTGACATTTACTGAACAATGTCAGCCTAGGTTAATCCTATATTCTAATTGATATTTTCACATTACAGGTCTAGGTTAGCCTTGGTCAACCTAGATTAAGACCTAACTTTCTTTTATCAAATAATAATACAAGGTCAAATTGAGCCAACCCTATTGACTAAACTTTCAGAAAGGTTTAGGGTTAGATTCAACTATATATACACATTCATTTCATCATTTCTTAGGGAGAGACACGAGTTAATTATTCATTTGTGCTTCTTTACAATATGATATTCTACCATTCTACTTGAGGAGTTATTGCTTAGAGTTTATACTTGGAGAAGAATCTTATCTTGTGAAAAAGTCTTGGATGATTTGGCCTATCTTAGTGATCCTTACAAACCAAAACAACCTCTTAAAAAACACCTTTAGCCAAGGGAGATATTGAGTCTCGACAGGTTCATCTTCAAGGTAAGTATATCTAACTTTATTCCTCTATTTTAGTATATAGAAGTAGCATAAGTAATGACTTTTGAATATCTTTCTCTCTGTGTGCATTAGGATTTCCTATACATTGGCTTAAGTATAGATCTTCTATGCATGTTTACTTTTTATGTTTATTACCCTTATTTTGTGCCACAAGCTTTGGTGAGCACTAGATTAGATTTTACTTTACTTTATATATACTTAGTGAATATGAAAACATAGGACTTACTTAGGGTTATTGAATGGTGTTGCTTGAATAGAGGATTTGAAACCCTCTCTAGTGATATTATTGTGATAAGGGACCTCTTGGTTAGCTCTTGTGGATCCATCTTGGTCATGATCCTGAATGTTAAAATGTATAGACAAATGGAAGTATAAGTAGGATTTATCTTCTCTGAACTAGTATTGATTAATAGGTCGGCTACATTTTTCTTTGTATAAAAAATGTGCATTGGTTTACTTTATGAAAGATAACACACCATGTATTTTTCATTACCTCATAGCTTATCTCTAAGTGTCAGGTTGTTACCCACACAAAAGGTCTGAATCCCATGGTTCAAATCATTAATATAAGAGCATATTTATTTTATAGGTTTGTAAACATGGGAGTGTAATGAGAGAAAGAAGGATTACTAGTCAGCTTTGTTTCATCCTACTTAAAATAACATTATAGTAAAAGCTAGATCACTGACACCTAGAAATATGAAGTAGCCTTAAACATCTAAAAGCTCATTACATTTTCCCTTGTTGCACATCATACCTATTTTTTTGGTGAATTATATGTGTTGATGATGGAACTCAACCTGGCACATTAAAATCTCTATCATCACGTTCAATATTATTTTTAGCAACAAACCCCTCTTTAATGTGCAAGTCAATCTTGGAATTCCCATGTTTGAAGGCAAAATCAACACTACAAAATTGGATGTCTGAATTCGATAGATCATTCGACATAATTCTTATTCAATCAATTCAAAGATGCTGAGAAGACCACTTTCAATGTGTTGAATATGTCAATTCTAATAGCACATTAATTTGAGACTTTCTGTGCACAATGCACGTAAGACTATATTCCAATCGAGGCTTGGAAGAATTTTATTAATGCAATGAAAGAGGAATACTATCCTCTCTACTAATCTGCATATGAATATGTATAGTTGTACCAATTATGCTAGTGAAAGGAGCATTTAATGGAAGACTACACCAACAAGTTCCATGACTACACCACATGCCTATGTGAGAACTTGATTGAACAACATAAGGTGCTAAAGTATATCAATAGACTTTCACCTTATATCCCTATGAGGACTATGTTTTTGACTTTTGAAACTCTGGGAAAAGTTTATCACAATGCTTAGTAGACTTAAACCAAGGAAAAGATAAAGCAACATCTCACATTTTCATCCAATGCCATGCACAAGAGCCAACCTCAAAAAGTTATTTAAGAATCATAATGGAGTCTTTGTAAATTCTAAAGATTTTCCAACACACTATACTTTAAAACACCATGTAGATTTGGTTCCCTAGATCCCCTCTTCATAATAGCCTTTATATTGTAGAGTAGTTTGGAATAATGATGATGTCTAGTGCCAATTATAAGAAGTCCTTGATTAGGAGATAAGGCCTACTTATTCTTTATATGGGAGTTAAATATTTCTCATACACAAGTAGGATACATCTTGGCATCTCTGCATAGATTATCATGCACTCAAAAAATAATGATGAAGAATTGGTACCCACTATTATGTATTGACAACCTCTTGGACCAAATTTGAGGCATGCAATACTTCACCAATATTTCCATAAATTCAAGTTACCATCAATTTCTAGTCCATCCTAAAGATGTCTAGAGGATAAATTTCAAGAGAAAAGGACTATAGTTTCTTAGACACCTTGCACTAACATAAGTTGTTAGCCAATTTAGTAAAATTCACTTTAGGCATTATTATTCCCCAATTTTAAACTTTAGGATGCCACCCCTAATTGTGCTTCTAATAGGTGTTTGGAGGTAAATCGAGGACAAGAATGATAGAAAAAATGTAAGATAAGGATGCTAACTCTATCTTCGAATGGACAAGTCTTGGTAAACTCATTTAAAGTCTCACGCCTATAAAACTCCAAGGGGGAATTTATACATGGATAAAAGTTAAGAGCTAGCATCCATGGGAAATAATCAAGTTTGAATGATTTTTTGATAATAAATCTTTTTAATTCTCTTGGAATTAATCAATTTTCATTCAAGGTTATGGCAAGTGGGTAGTTCAAAATTTAAAAAATAATCACAGTAAAATTTATTAATGCTATCAAATAAAAATTCTAATGAATGTAACAAAAATAAATCCAACACCAACATTAAACATTTGGTGCTTATATTATTTGGTGTTTATAGTAATTGGCACTTATTGGAAATTGTGCTAGTTTGGTTCTACGATAGTTCAATTTGATGCTTGTTTGATTGAGTGGCTATTTTCATTTGGCACTTAATGTCTTATTTAATTTGGAATTATTTAAATCCAATGCTTATTTTATATGGCATGTATTTGACCTGACACATTTTTGATCTAATCTAGAGCTTGTTTCATCTGATCCAACATTTGTTTAATTTGTTACTAAAATTACTTAATCATCATGATGAAGTTTAGCATAAGTTTAATTCACCTTTAAAGCAGAACCAAAGTCAAAATCAAAGCATCCAAAAAATAATTTTCATGAGTCTACACTAAAGTCAAAAGGCAAAAACCATAAAATTAAATGTCAATGTTAAGTAGTAAGTTCCAAGTTAGTTTGACATCAACATCAATTTGATTTAATGACAAAATTTAGTTATATATATTTTGATGTCGTAAATGAAATTTTTGGATATATCACAAGATGGATTAGGCTTAGTGTGTCTCATTCAACACATTAGGTTTTGTAGGAATGTTACTTTTCAGAATTTGGTTTGTTGTTCTCATAAATACCTTATAATGTACTGTTCATGAAAGGTCATAATGATATATGAAATATGTCATAGGATTAAAAAATTATTGATCAAATTGAACACCAAATTACTTCTTGGTATTTATAATCATCATGACAATCTAATATATGTTCTACATCATTGATTGTGTAGGAATTCATGTAAATATAGAGAAGATCAAAGTGATTCAGGATTAGCTAATTCCATACATTCTCATATAATTGAAGATTATTATTAGACTCAAAAACTTATACTATAGGTTAGTCCTTGTTTTCTCTCATATTTCATGGATTCTTAGCTAGATAATGTGCACTAAGTCAAATTTTGATTGGAATCGTGAAATAGGGTGATTTTAGAGGCTCTCAAACAATGCCTCTACATGATGATTGTACTTACGATGCTTGACATTTCACACTCCTTCAATCTTCACATTGATGCATTTGATTATGCACTCAACATAATACTTATATAACATGGACATCTAGTCACATACCCTGCAAAGACGTTTAGTGACATAGTTTAAAGATATTTCACCTATGAGAAAGAGGTGTATGTTATTGTGTAAGGAAATAAATAATGTCCTCACTACATCTTTGGAAAGAAGAAATTTATTTATTATTATCATAAGTCACTTCAATTTCTATAAACACAAATCAATTGGAGAATGTGTGCCACATGAAGTGGATAACTTACTTTCATCATTTCCATCTACTGATCAAGCACAAGAAGGGAAAGGATAACAAGGTTGTATATTACCTTAGCATGTTGTTAGTTCATTTTCTCATCACAGTGTTGAATACACACATCCACAACATCACAAACTTGGTAACCCATACTTACAATAGTTCCATCTAGTGATCAAGCACAAGAAGTGAAAGGATAATAAAGTCATAGATTACCTTAGCGGGTCATTATTTCATGTTCTCACCACAATATTGACATATGTATCCACTACTTTACAAACTTGGTATCCCTCCACTTTATTTACTAGGACATTGAAGATGCCTATACTAGTATTGCACAAGTTAAATTGGTTTGGGAGTTATAAATGCCTGATCGTCTTCTCTATAACCTTGGGAATATTTATGTTTCTAGTGGAGCACCTTACCAAAGACTCACATGGGAGGTGAACTACTCCAATATATTGGGGTAATTTGGTGTGAAGAGGACTCTAGCTACATTGTAGTCATATTTGTTTCTGGCTACATAAGTGCATAGACATGGAGTGCCACATTAAGTCTTGCATTCCTTGTTATATCCCAAAATCCAAGATTAGGAGGCTAGGAATTTATGTACTTCCACTAGTTCCATCCAAGTAGTGTTAATATATCAACATGGATTTCATGATTGGGTTTCCCATGAAAAATTGCTAGCATGACAAAGTGTTCTTTTTAGTGTAGAGGTTTTTGAATATGGCTATCATGGTTGCTTGCAAGAAATAAATTCATGTAGATGACATTGTGAAAGATTAATTCAACCATGTATGGGTTCATTTTGGACATCCAACATCATTCATTTATGACCAATATTCACACTTTATAAGCTAATTTTAGAAAACATTGTGGGACTTGATGGGTATGTAGTTGGATCAAAAAATGACATTTCATCCATAGATAGATCCAAAAATAAAAGTTATCAAATACACACTATTTGTTTTTTTTTAAATGTACATGTATGCCCTTGGGATGATAATTTATTTTACATCCAACATGCCTATAATAGAGTGTTTCACAACTCTACGGGGCATAGTCCATTCCAGACACATTAGGGAAATTAAAACCCCAAATCAGATTAAGTTATCACAATTAAGGTTAGGGGTATTGATATGCCCTAATTATATATCCTATTCAACTCATTAATTAATTTGTTGTATGGGCCAGTTAATTATGGTATATCAATCTTTGAATACATTAGGTTATCAATGTTAGATTTATTGGGCTTGAGTATACTTCAATTACATACCCATGTAACCAATTAAGTGATTGGTTGTACGATACACTCATTTAGGGTATATTAAGTCCCAAGAAAAATTAGGTTGTTGCAATCATTCATGTTAAATATGGAAACAAATTTGGATTTAGAAATACCCCAATAACAACCCCTAAACATGGAAATAAAGTCACAAATAAAGTTGTCCAAAGGTCTTAAATTATGTCACCATAATGTTAAATTTAAAAAACCATCGATGTTACCTCTAAATACATCCAAACATCACCCTTTAAGACATGTAAATTTCATATACTAAATACATCCTAATGTCACTTTGTAAGTTAACCTAGAGTCACCCTAATGTCACTTGTTAAAGTGTTGTGTTCTAAAAACACTTTAACATTACCCTCTAGAGATGCATCTCTTGTGTGTCTTTAAAATTTACTCAATGGATCTAATTTTGAAACATAAAAGTGTAGGCAACTTTAAAGTGTCTTAATGATGAGTTTAGAGGGCAAATTTAGATGGTATAAATGTTGTAGTGTATACCCAAATCCATGTGTTAATATCCTCTCAAATCTCAATATCTATGAGAGATGTGAGGTTTGTAATATTAGATTTTAGCACATTTAAAAATATTAAAAATGTAATAAATCAATCCGTAAGGAATAAAATCCTAAAAAATGATCATTCATTTTCTAAAAACAAATGCTAGGTGTAAAATTTACACCCAAAGATTCTTATGTTCAATATTTTTTTTTTAAAACAACTAAGAACTAACCGTATTGAATTTTGAAAAACTATCTTCTAAATGACAACTCCTACAACTCTGAAATCACTCTCAAAAGATTTGTAATACCCATAATTTATAATATCTAATAAAATAAATTTAAAATATAAAAATATAAATGTAAACATGATTTCCTCAACACCACTTTAAAGAGACTGGAAGGATTATCTATGCAAAGACATACAATGTTCTCAATAATATATAAGTTTTCATAATAGTTTTTTACCTAATCTCAAGACATCTAAATAGTTTCTTTTTTTGTATTTCCTTTAAAAATAAAGTCATGAAGGCCAATCAGGTAAAAAATAATGGATTAATAGGTTCATATTATCTTAGTTTGGGTGTGATTCCTTTTGAGTTGCTTCAAACGTATTCATGTGTTGGAGGACATCAATTAAAACTAGGCTTTCTTTATTTTTGCCCAAATTTCTTAATTTTTTCAAGACACGTGAAATTATTTTTCACAACCTACCAACTCTACCTTTTTTAATTTTTCCTCAAATTGGGCCCTGAATAACATGTGGACTAGTAACAATTTACATCCTCATATCTCTAGAGATTATTTGTTACTCATATTTTATGAAATGTGAAGTAATTCCTACTACAATATTAATTAAACATTTACAATCATTTAAGGTTAAATATGGAAGAAAATTTGGCTTTAGGGACACCACAATAGCAACCCCTAAACACAAAAGGAAAGTCATAAATAATGTTAGACAATGGTCTTAAATTTTGTCACCACAATGTTAAATTTAAAAAACCATTGATGCTACTTCTAAATACATCCAAAAAAACAACCCTAAAGACATGCAAATGTCATCTGCTAAAGATATTCTAATGTCATGTCACAAGTTAGCCTAAAGTCACCCTAATGTCACTTATTAAAGTGATGTGTTCTAAAGATACCCTAATGCCATCCTCTAGAGATGCATCTCTTACGTGTCTTCAAATTTTACTCAATGGATATAATTTTGAAAAATAAAAGCATAGGTGACTTTAAAGTGACTTAAATATGTGTTTAGAGGGTGATTATAAATGGTATAAATATTTTAGTGTATGCCTGAATGCATGTGTTAATATCTTCTCAGATCTCAATGTTTATGAGAGATGTGAGGTTTGTAATATTAGATTTTAGCACACTTATAAATATTAAAAATATCATAAATCAATCTATAAGGCATAAAATCCTATAAAAAAACCATTGGTTTTATAAAAATAAATTCCACTCAAGTTAATTTTAGTAGGTGGGTTTAAAATTAATTGGGAATGAGCACCACTTCATATAGTAATATTGACCTTTGGTTAGTTGTTGGAGTCATAGGGGCACAATATCGACTAAGAACTTGGAGTTTTTACAATGCATATCATCTCAACACCCTTCTCATTCCTTTATATATTAATAGAAGCATACAAGTCAGGTCATTCTTCTAGGTGATTCTCATTTTTACAAAAGTCATAGGTTGGATATATCGTTCAGTCATGCTAGTAGTGATACGAGGATACACACTTGTAACATGTCCTAGGTGGAAAAATACCACCTCCACACCTATTTCCATTCCCTCAACCTCTAAAATATTGAGTTACACCAGCCTCTTGGTTTTTAGTAATGTAATTTTTGTGTGTACCTCATGTGCATGCTTCATGAATCTCATTGATGACCCAACAGTCATTAGCATCATGTGTATACGCATCACATATTTTACAGTATAGTGACACTTTAGCTTGAGTGGTATGATAAAGAAAGGGATAACTCCTTACATCATGATATTATTTTTAGATCTCATAGGACTATTTTAAAACAACATAAACATTCTTCCACGAATAGTTATTCTTGTTATGGCCTTCCACTTCGCAGTCAACACACCACAAGCCATTGTGGGTGTTGTGAGAATTATTGGATATAAGATTCTCCAAATGAGAAGCCATAACAATAATTTAAGCCTCTATAAAGGGTATTATCCCTGTATCTATACTTCCCATAACTTCAACATGAAGGTCGTATTCCAAGGCCTCATGCGATTCAATGAAAGTCTTATGAGATAAGACTTATCAGGATGGAAGTAATAAACCACAAACCACTAAGAATGTTATGTTGGGTTAATATCAAATGATACCTTCAAAATATTCATTTTTAAATGTGCATCATATGTGCACACACTCTTATTGAGCTCTTTCTTGATATCTTTGAAGGCATCAATACTTTGTTTCTCAAACTCAGGGGTATCAAATTCTTGGAGAAAAATAGTCTTTAACAATTCTTAATTCACAACCACTTGTTGAGGATCAAATTTTTGATACCATTTGTGTTTGCCATCTAATAAATTAGTGGAAAACTAAGTTAAATTTTTCTCATTGGAAGTGATACCACATGCTTTCTGAATGAGTTCACACGTGTGAACATATTCCACTATATTTTAGACACCTTAATGTTTAGGCAAGTGAAAATTCATCTCATATTAGATTGTAAGTACATTGGGTGGTTGCATTGGACCTTGATGTGGTACACATCTAATTCCTCTTAAACCCTATAGTGAAGGTCCACCATATCCTCCTTATCTACCTCTTTATCCTCCTACATCTCTAGTAGTACCACTGCCAGTGTTGCCTCCCACACCTCTTATAATAATAGGTGTACCATAAATTTTGGGCACTGAGGGAGGTTGATTAGTTATTATTGGGCCTATATTTTTCCCAAGACTTACATTTTATCCACCTGGAATTCCAAAGTGAGCCATAGACATTTATTAAAATAGAAAAGTAAAGGTTAATGGCAAATTATTATTTTGAACTTGCACTCCCAAAGATTTCTCTATGATCTCAACTTCATATTAAACTTTAGATTTTGCATTGTTAGTATCTGAATTTATAATAAGAATTTCATGAAACTCAAATGCAAACTCATGCAATTTTATGGGGGAATTGGATCTATTTGGATTCATCAATGTTTGTCTTTCCTCTTCTGCATGTACTTGTGCTAGTGAAGGGCACAATCCCATGGTAAGGGAGTACTCACCATGCCTTTTTTCCCTCCTGTAGATTCCTGTGTCACTTCCAGTATCCTCCTATTTACCCTTGGGATCACTACCTCTCATATCCTTACACCTAGACTCATCATACTTATGCTTCTACAATTATTGTTGATTGACTTCCATGCTAAACTATCAATCCCATACTAATACATAACCCTCCATTTCTCCACCAGTCATGGCACTCATGTGCAAGAGGATTTATCCATCGATGTGGAAGTTCTCAAGTCTAAAATCAACCATAAGATTTTTAATTTCTAAAGGAAAATATTTTAGATAGCTTTTGCACAATTCCCTTAGGAATTTAAATTATTCTTCCTTTGGACAAAAATACATAGAGACTGCGTATTTCAAAACATAGCTATTAATCATTCCCTTCCACCAGACATCCATTGCATATGCCCAAGCAACTTCAAATTTTTCTAAGGCCATCTGAAACTCTACTAACCAAGTACATTTTTATTTGTAATTTATTAAACATTCTTATGCATATGCCAAAAATCCAATCATGCAAGTGAATGGGTAATTCTACAAAGAATATTTCATATATAAAATCATATAGGTGCTATTATACTCATGTGTGCATAGAAACTCCTAGTTCAAGATACTAAAGTGCAAATTTATCTTCTATGATAACATCCCAGTGAAGTCTTAGTTGAGAACTTGGAATTTTTATAACACATATCATCTAGACACCCTTCTCATTCCTTTCTTTAGTAATGGTAGCATACAAGTCAGGACATTCTTCTAGGTGATGCTCATTTTTTAAAAAGTCACATGCTAGATATATCATGCAGTCATGCTAGTAGTGATACAAAGATCCAAACCTGTAACATGTCCTAGGTGAAAAAATACCACCTCTGCACTCATTTCCATTCCCTTGACCTCTAAAATATTGAGTTCCACCAAACTCTTGGTTGTTAGTAATATAATTTTGGTGTGTACCTCACGTGCATTCCTCATGAATCTCATCGATGACCCAACAATCATTAGTATCATGTGTATATACATCACATATTTTACAGTATAGTGAAAATTTAGCTTGAGTGGCATGTTGAAGTAAGGGATAACTCCTTACATCATGATATAATTTGTAGATCTCATAGGAATATTTTAATACAACATGAAAATTCCTTCGTGGATAGTTATTCTTGTTATGACCTTCCACTTCGTAGTCAACACACCACAAACCACTGTGGGTTTCATGAGAATTATTGGATATAAGCTTCTCCAGATGAGAATACATAAAAACAATTTAAGCTTCTATAAAGGGACTGATCCTTGTATCTATACTTCCCACAACTTTGACATGAAGGGAATTTTTCAGGGCCTCATACAGTTCAATGAAAGTCTTATGAGATAAGACTCATTGAAACAAAAGTAATAAACCATAAACCACGAAGCATGTTGTGTTGGGTTAATCTCAAATTATAGCTTCAAAATAAGCATTTTGAAATGTGCATCATATGTGTACACACTCTTATTGAGCTCTTGTTTGATATATTTTAAGGCATCAATACTTTGTTGCTCAAACTCAGGGATATCAAATTATTGGATAAAAATAGTCTTCAACAATTCATAATTCACAACCACTTGGTTAGGATCAAATTTTCAATACCATTTGTATGTGCCATTAAATAAAATAGTGGAAAACTAAGTTTCCTTTTTCTTAGTGGAAATTATACCACACACTTTTAGAATTAGTTCACACTTGTGAACATGTTCCACTGTATTTTAGACACCTCAGTATTTAGGCAAGTGAAAAGTCATCTCATAGTAGACTATAGGTACATTGGGTGGTTGCATTGGACCTTGACGTGTTGCTCATCCAATTCCTCTTGAACCCTATGGTGAAGGTCCACCAACTCCTCCTTATCTACTTCTTGATCTTCTTGTATCTTTAGTAACACCATCGCTAGTGTTGTCTCCTATACCTCTTGTAACAATAGGTGCACCAAAAATTTTGGGCACTACGGGAGGTTGATTAGTTATTGTTGGGACTATATTTTTCCCAAGACATAGATTTTGTCCACTTGGCATTCCAAGGTGATCCATAGGCCTTTATTAAAATAAAAAAATAAATGTTAATGGGAAATTATTATTTTGAACTTGCACTTCCAAAGATTCCTCTATGGTCAGAGCTTTAGATTTAACTTCAAATTCTACAATGTTAGTATCTAAATTTCTAAAAATAATTTCATCAAAATCAAATTCATAAGCATGCATTTTGGTGGGGGAATTGGATCTACTTGGATTGGGTTCTAATATCATCAATGTTTGTCTTGTTTCTTCTACATGTACTTGTGCCAACAAAGGGCATAGTCCCATGGTTAGGGAGTACTCACCATGCCTTTCTACCCTCCTATATATTCTCATTATACTTCTAATATCCTCCTATTTACCCTTGATATCACTACCTCTCATAGCCTTACACCTGGCCTTATCATACTTACGCTTCTATAATTTTTGTTTATAAACTTTCATGCTCACTATCAATCCCATACTAATGCATAACCCTCCATTTATCCACCAATCATGTCTCTCATATGTAAGAGAGTTTATACATCCATGTGGAAGTTCTCAAGTCTAGAATCAACCATAAGATTTTTAATTTATATAGGAGATTATTTGAGATACCTTTCACATAGTTCCCTTAGGAAGTTAAATTATGCTTCCTATAGACAAGAATACATAGAGACCATATATTCCAAAACATAACTATTAACCATTCCCTTCAACCAGACATCCAATACACATGTCCAAGTAAATTCAAACTTTACTAAGGCCATATGACACTCTACTGACCAGGGAACCTTCCATCCATAATTTCTTGAATGGTCTTGCGCATATGCCAAAAGCCAAGCATGCAAGTGAATGGGTAATTCTACAAAAAATATTTCATATAGAGAATCATATAGGTGCTACTCTTCCCATGTGTGTGTATAAACTCCTAGTTTAAGATACTAAGGCACAAATTTATCTTCTACGATAACATACTAGCGATCAACATTTTCTAAAGATAGTCGTTGAGTATTTTTCTACCATTATGCTAACAAGTGTAAAGGGTCCTGATAATGGAACCAAAATGTTAGGTTTCATTTTTATCCTTAGTTATGCATGACTAAGTACAAGTCATGTGCTGAGAATAATGAAGAATCTAATGTTCTAGTGCATTGACATCACATGAGAGACCACAAATGCTCACTTGAGGCATGTAGCTTAGATCACTCCCCATCGATTCTATCACACAATGGTGGATAGACAAATGTTACTTAGGAACTAGAGTTAACACATTTATAGAATTATATATTTGATGAATTCACACATTACATGTACTTAAATAGTATCATGAAAGAAAAATTAACACCAAAGAGATTTAACAAATCAATATTCATAGACAAAGTATTAGTTCCATTAATCTCATTTGATAAGTTTACAAAGGTACTTAATTTAGTACCCAATCTCTCCAGATCTCTATCTTGATATCATCAACACATCTACATCCACCAACCCTTTATAATCAAAGCTAAGGGTATTTATATAGAAGCTAACCCCTTCTTGTATTGCATTATTAATTCATTATAGATGACAAGCCAACAACTTTTTCAAAAAAAGAAGTCATGATGAGCCATTACAATTAAGTTATTTTTTATTTGGGCCTAATAGGTCCCTTATATACTCTCTCTGTGCCTAGATATTCATGTTCATGCTCCTCTTATTTCATTATTAGATGCTATATTCATGCTTCCATTAATCTTTGATACTTCTATGAACTTCTTTATAAGTGCCTTTGCTTCTTGTGCCCTTGTCCTAGTATTGTGCTTATCTAAGTCCTACATCTTAAGTTCCTCATTCTCCATTTCCTTATCTTTTACAACTTGATCTTCTGCATGAAGTTCTTCCATGTCTCTTCTATGTCATCATCTCCTGCATGAAGGTCCTTCGTACTTTTCATGTGCCCTTGCATCTCTGCACCATGGCTCCAAAAATATTCAGAATATATTATTATAAAATTTGGGGTCCAACAATAACAATAAATGAAATGTCTTCTAAGCCATTTGTAGGGAAACATAAAATATTATAAAGCACACATTGACTTGATTTGTATTAAATGCACAAAGATATGAGACACATTACGACATGAATTTAGAAAATGTCTAGGCCTTCCACTGAAATAACAACAAATTTGGAGTCAGATGGGAATAAAAAGAGGCCAATGATGTGGGTTCATCTATGTGTAATGTTTCATCCTTCTAACATGGAATTTCCTTGCTTATTAATGAGACAAGAATCTTTCAACATGGTTATATAATTCAAAAAACTATATTGGTTGATATAAAAATAATAACATTTATTGCTATGTAATTTTTCATAACTTTCAGTCCCATCTGACTCACAATTGATTGCCAATTTGGGGAAGTAGGTGTAGAGATGGATTAAAAGATGGTTAGATCAAGCATTAGTTAAGAAAACCAAGAAAAATGCATAAGAACACAACTATCTAAACCAACTCACTCAAACGGGGTTTGGAAAATGACAATAAAGAGAAAATGAAAGGAAACATATAAAATACCTTCCCAAGAGCATCTCATCACCCAAATTTGACTCAAAGCATGATTTTCCCCTTAATTTGGTGCTCAATTCTTAAATAATGATGTAAAGCAAAGATCTTCCATCATATCTTACTCACCAATGAAACTAGGCTCATGATATGAAATCAATGTTATGCATATCAATGAAGTTATCCTATTGTAAATTAATCATAATAAACACCACTCACAAATGCCTATTGAGATAATTCTACATGACAAATTTACACAAATGAAGCTTTAAAATGGTGGTCTATATTTTCCAAAGTGATCAGCATCAACCATGACCATCCATATTGAGATCAAGATGTGTAGCCATGAATTAATCCAATATTGCATAATTAATCCATAAATACCCTCATACATATTTGGAAGGAAGGGGCATTAAAGGGGCATGGGAGGCCTATGGATGCCACCCCACATATGATGTCATTTGATGATGCATATAATAGGAATCAATTTCTAATTAAAATACATTCAATAACTTCCATGGATTTCCCACTTAAACTCTTAATTTGAATTGATTTGCATAAGTGAGCTTAATCAATTTTTTTGTAATTCCTTGGAAAATGGTTGCACACTATTAATCAAACTAGTCAGAATGTCATATTACTAGGTCATAATTTTATTGAAGAGGAATTAAAATACAATGTTAGTTGCATATGGACTAATATTTCATTTTAGATGTTGTCGACACAAAATAACACATGCACATGTTGTGTGCTTCCAAATTAGAAGAAAAGAGTGATCTAGAGCACCAAAATATGTTTTCATTATTTTGACTCAAAATGATTTAAGAAAAGTTAATAATCACATAAAATGCATTTCCCTATTTAGGGATACATTAGCTTAAATCAAAACTTATATACAATAATATCAAACCATTTAGCGTGCTTAAGTGATTTTGGCCCAATTTGTGCATTTTTACAAATTTTGAGTAAGATTAACAATTTCAACACAATGGTATTAGGAATTGGATGTCTACATTTTACCCTTGTTTGAGAATATGTAGCGAGATATTCAAGCAAAGCAACATCATTTTAATTAAAAGAGTTGTTTAGAATAATTTAGAAGAAAATGACCCATGATGCCCCCTCGAGAGGACATACAAGGATGAAAGAGAAGGATGGACTTTCAAAAAAAGTGAGAAAGCGAGATTAACCCATGGGATAGATTAAATATAGATGAGATAATGTTTTCACGTATTGATTCCCAAAGATCAAAATATAACTATAAGTTAATGGGCCCCAAGGACAAGGGGAATGGGAAAGATACAATCCAAAAATATAAGTGACACACTTTTAACACACCAAAATTTAAGGTGCAAGTTGCGTGCTTAGGAACTAATCAATCTTAAGACAAGTTGCACACTAAAATATTTCCAAAATGAGAAAAAAAGTTTACAAATCTTGGAATTAGAATAAAAGGAGAATGTTTCTCCATAGAAAGGAAATAATAATGGGGTCTAGTATAGTAGATTTGATCAATGGATAGTTTTTTGTGCCCTAGTACGTTGATTTTGATCACTGATAAATAATGGTTTGCCCCTGTAGGGATGATTTAGGTTTGTGATTAGTTCAAATTTTGTTCCCCATTAGGGCAAATTGAAAAGCAATAGCTCAAGGATATAACTTGATTCTTAGATTAAAGATGAGCGGGTGCAAACGTAGACGTGATGGTCTAATGACTAAAATATAGCCACATAAAACTAGGCATATAAGGATGCACAAAGTGATGAAAGATATGAAAAGATGAATGAGGATGGTGAAGCTAACCTAATATACATCATGTATTCAAGCATTGCCTATATAGTCCAAATGGACCTCAATCTAATGTACTTCACCTAGAAAGTGGGAGAGAATGGAATGAGGAATGAAGAAAAAAGACCACTGTTCAATTAGGCTCATAATGTATGTCAAGAGATACGTGTCTTGCATAGATTCAGGTGTGAGATAAGCCATTAGTGCCTAGTTTCATAGGTGCACTTGAGAGCTGATCATCAGAGTTGCATCTATATTGAGACTTTGATCCAAAGCACATGGTGCTTTCTATAGCAAAATGAAATTATGCATCATAAGTATGAGGAACTTATAATAACATTGTATTTTAATTGTGATGAGTCGGTTCAAGTGTTAATATTTATAACTAAGGATAATGATAAGAACTACCAATACTAGAGTTACAACTATTTACATTTAAAAAAAATAAAGAAAAATAATACATAAATTTAACCTACCTTAGAATCAAGATATGAAAAATCAAGACTTAAGCAAGAATAAGATTATACAAAAACAAAGAAAAAACAACTTAATAAACAACATGAATACAAGATATGATTAATCAATATCCATGTGTTTTATCAATATGTACTTGAAAAATAAAATAAAGAACAAAACATAACAACAACACAAAAGCCCAATAAAAAATAAGAAGAAAAAACAAAGAAAGAAACAGAAATAAAGAGATAAGAAAGCACAATAAAACACCAAAAAAAATCAAGCAAACACACATAAACAAGAGTTAGTCTTAATGTTAGTGCGGTTTAAAAATAATTATTCAAGCATGTGTAGTAGAGGCATTACTTTATACAACATCATAACAAGAACAAGGACACAAATTTGCCCCCAAATGATAGGGAAACAACACAAAATAAAAATGGGGGAAAAAGGAAAAATAGAAGGGGCTGGTTGAGTTGACTTTAGATGCACAAGACAAGTGGATGTTGCCTACATAGTTTCATGGATGCATGGCCCAATGTGAACTTTAAGCCAAATGTAGTTCTCCCAAGAAATGAGATAAAAGAAAAGTGATGATAAAAGAACATGATTAATTTTGTAGAGGAAAAATGAAATGGTCTTGAAAAATGGCAAGCGTATGGGATGATTACTTGTAAAATGATAAGAGCGTGGAGATCAAAATATAGAAAAGCACAAGACAATGTTTTAATTCTTTTTTCAATCATTTTTAATGTTTTTTTATGTTTTTGGGGATAAGCAATAAAAATGAAATATTTACAAAATGTTTAGGAAACTATCTAGCTGAGGAGATACATGTCCACAAGTAAGAGTTTAAACAACAACTAAAGTTGGCTGCAATGGCACATGCTCATAAATTGGTGAGAGTGAGGTCATACTAAGGCAACAATGCCTACCAAATAGTAGCAAAATAATAAAACAATATGTAGCATGAGATAAATCTAAAGAACCATCCAGTAGGCAAAGATCCTGTGCTGAAGATGTATTTGTGTTTACCTATCTATAGAAGAAGCTTCAAAAAACTATTCTTGCTAAACTAATTTGTAGACCTAGCATTGAATGTGTTCATAATGCATATGAGGATTAATCAAAATCATAATTGGTCAAGGGATGAAAAGTGTTCAGGTTACAATGGCCTAGGATAAGAAAAGAATGTGGTTCTAAACCAGACAGTCCAAATGAATATGGTCTAAAAGAGGATCATTCAGGGTGGGATAAAATGAGTCCAGAGTGCCAATGATCCAAATATTTCAATGTATAGAGTCATGAAAAGAATATAGTTCTTGAAAGAACAATCCATGGTAGGTCAAAAATGAATATGGTCCAACATGGGACTATCCAGTGTAGGTCAAAATAAAATGAGCATAGTCCATAGTGGAAGGTCCAAGATATAATGGTAGGATAAAATAGCTTCAACACAAGTTACCCCAAGTAAAGGGTCTTGTATACAATGGTTTGAATGACTATCAAGCATATAACCTATTAAGATGCATAATATTCATGGGCTCTGGAAGTTCTTCACCATTTGGAGTAGTCAGTGGTAAGCCCCTAATCCATAGTTTGTCGTGATAACATATGGTCCTAGCCAATTAGGTTAGAACTTACCTTTTTTCTTATGTTCAACATTTATGTTCTTTTGGTTCTCTTTCAAGACCAAATCACCAATCTCAAACTCCTGAGGAAGAATGCACCTATTGTAGCTTCTCCACAATCTATTCTGATAGGCTTTTAAGTTTTCTAGGGAAGCCAAACACTTGCCATCAAGGAGTTCTAGATCTTTCAACCTTGAGATTCTATATTCCTCATCATCTTCAATATGCTCCAAATATACTCATAATAAAGGTAGATTGATATCAATCAAGATAGTAAATTTTGTGCCATAAAAAAGGGAGTATGGAGTGGCTCATATGTGGGTTCGATGATTGGTACGATAGGCCCAAAGGGTAGGAAAATTTTGTAAGTGCTAATGATGACCAATGTAATTACAAATATTCTTTAAGATGGCTATACTGGTTTTGTTTGATGCCTTGGTTTGTCCATTGCCTTGTGGGTTATATGTTGTGTATTTATTGTGCTTGATTTTGAATTTTGTACAAAGGTCTTTAACATTTCTATTTACAAAGGATCCACCATTATTGGATATAATACGAGCTGGGATGCCATATCAACACATGATATGGTAATGAATAAATTTGGCAATCTTCCTACTGATGATGTAAGAGGAATGGCCTCAATCCACTTAGTGAAATATTTAGTGGAAGTTAAAATATGTTTGTGGCCATTTGAAGATGTGGGGTTTATTTTCTCAGTAAGATCGAGACCCCATGTAGAAAATGGCCATGGTGTAGTGATCGATTGTAGTGGTAAGGAAGGTGCGTGTATCAAATTTTGATGTTGTTGATAAGGAACCCACTTCCTTATATAATTCCAAGCATCTATTTCCATTTTTAGCTAATAATAACCTATTCTAAGGATATTTTTAGTTAAGACTACACCGTTGGTGTGGGCCCCACACATTCCTTCATGAAGCTCCTCAAGCGCTAGCTTGTATTTTCCCAAAGATAAATAATGAAGTAGCATTCCATCATAGCCTTTATGATAAAATGTGTTTCCATAGAGGGTATAACAGGCTATATGGTGAAGGAAAAGTTTCTAATGATTATTGGATAGGTCAGGTGGAAAAATGTGATCATGGAAGTAATTATAAAAGTATTGGAACCAAGGTAGTTTAAGTGGGGGATTGGTACTAGCAATGGTGCATACCTTTTCTGAATCTATAAAATCATACACATGTTTTATAAGATTTTCAATTAGAAGCTAATTCTCTGTAGCACTACTTTCAATCTATATCATAGACCCAATTATAGCCATTGCATCGGCAAATCTATCGTTGGCCTTTGGTACTTATTCAAAATGCAGAAATTTAAAATGAGTCTTGAGATTATCAACAATCTACTTATAAGGAACAAGCTTATATCTCTAGTTTGATACTTATCAACGGTTTGATTGATAATCAATTCGGAGTCACTATAGACCATTAAATGTTGGATATCCCAATGTATCGCAAGATGAAGTCTTATAATAAATGCCTCATACTTGGCCATATTGTTGGTATAATTGAAATTGATATGAAATGCTTTGGGAATTAGATCCCCTTGTGGTGTAATCAATAAAATTTTGACTCTAGATCCATGGGATGTAAAAGATCCATAAAAATATAACTTTTATTGTTCAAGTTCCTATTGTACTTCTTTTACTACCATAATAGACTCATTTACAAAATCAAATATGAGTGGTTGAGTATCAATAATAGGGGCTTCTGCAAGTTGATCAACAATAATGTACTCCTTAATAGCTTTCTGATTTTGATACCCAACATCAAAATCACTTAGGATCATGACCCACTTAGCTATGCATCTTATGAGATTTTCTTTGGATAATAAAAATTTGAGAGGATCCACTTTAGCTATAAAAATGGCTTTGTTGTTTAGCATATAATATGCAAATTTTAGGAAGCAAACACCATAGCTAAACATGCCTTCTTAATAGGCATTTAATTATGTTCATAAGCCACCAATGTGTGGCTTAAATAATAAAATGCATGTTCCTTACCCTGATCACCATGTTAGGCCAAAAGTGCCCCCAATGCAAGCTTAGTTGTTGAAATGTAAAGTAGTCACTGTCTAGGTGTTGGTGGTATCAAAACTGGTAGGTTGGCCAAATATTTTATGAGCTTAAAAAATGCTAATTAACACTCATGATCTGATTAAAATGTGACCCCTTTCTTCAAGAGATTGGTAAATGGGTGGCACTAATCTACCAATTGAGAAATGAACCTATGAATAGACTGAATCTTTCCTTGTAGGCTTTAGAGTTGTCAAAGATTTAAAGGTGGAGGCATTTCAACAATGGTCTTGACCTTAGTAGGGTCGACTTTGATCCTTATTTTCTATACAATGAATCCTATCATTTTTTTTGAAGTGATGCCAAAGACACACTTCTTAAGCTTCAGGGAGACTTTATAATCACAAAGTCTCTCAAAGATTCTCTATAAAATGTAAGGATGTCCAATATGTGTTCTTGATTTATCTAGGATGTCATCAACATAGTCCTCAACAATATCATTCATCATGTCATGGAAGATGACAATCATGGCACACTGACAAGAGGCTCTAGTGTTATTCAAACCAAATGGCATGACCTAATAAAAGAATGTTCCCCATGGGGTGGTGAACATAATTTTGTGTTGATCTTCTTGGGTTATCTTGATTTGATTATATCTATAAAATCTATCCCAAGGGATAACATCTCATATCCAATAATAGAATCGATGATCATGTTGATGTTGGGTAGAGGAAAATCATGTTTGGGGCATGCTTTGTTGATATCTTTGAAATTAGTATAAAAATGTATGCCCTATGGATTTTTGCTGACAGGAACTATGTTTGATATCCATTTAGAATAGTCTAGTGGTTTAATGAATCATGTTCATAATAACTTCTCCAATTTGGTTTTTACCAATAGAGCAATGTGTGGATGCATCTTCTTCAATTTTTGTTTGACTGGCTTGGCATCTGGATGGATAATAAGGTGATGCATAACCAAGTGAGGGTCTGAGCTTAGCATGTCTGAATATGTCCATGAAAAAATATTAAGGAAATCCATCAAAAGGGATATAATGTGTTCATGTTTAGCTTCAGTAAGGGAAGCTCCAAAATAAACAATTTTATGATCATCATATGTTACTAGGTTTACTTCAACAATGTTTTCTATAAGAAGTGTAGAATCATATTCAAGAATAATAGGTAATTTGTGATCATGATCATCTTGTTATACTACAATTTCTTGTTGTTCCTCCCAAAGCTCAAGATATTGTGATGAATTTGAATATGCCAAATCATGTAATGGCCAACTAACAAAAATATTAGGAAAGTCAAGAGTGAGACGCTCAAAGACTTGTTGTTCTGGCATGATGCTAGTACTAGCTATGGAGCTAGGACTTGATGGACCTTGTGCTTCCTTTAGGGATGAGTAAACTTTCCAATCTAAGAGCACCTGAAACAAGTTTTCACTCAAGGGCTTATCTTTTTCTTTACTTTTTCCTTGATCAACGAGTGCTTCAAAGATGTTTTCACCCAAAGATCTTGATGTTTTATGTTCTTCATGACCAAAAAACTTTTCCTGCTCTCCAAAGTAGGCATAGGCATCCAAATAAAAATCAAATCCTTGCTTATGATCACCAATGGGCAATCCATCTCTAAAGCCCATGTATTTTTCAGTTGATTCTTTATTTTGGAATTCATTAAGGCATATAACCACATTTTGCTGGTCCCAATCAATGAGTTTATGATGACAAAGGCATAGGGAACAATGAGGTTTTAAGGTCACAATGGTTTTTGAATCAAATAAATCTGAGTTAGCAAGCTCATAGAAAAGGCTATAATGGGATGTTATCTCACTGTTAAGAGTCTCGTCATTAGCCAATTCAGAATAATCACTATAGAAAGTCATGAGGTCACCCCTAGGTGGTATAAATCTGAGACCATGATTCAAATTAGGTACACCAACTGATAAAGGTTCTAAGATTCTTTGCACTTGTGGGCCAAGGCCTCTTCTTGTATAATCTAAATTATCCATGATCAGATTAGGGATAGGATATTTTGGATTTTCAAAACAATCAATAATGTCATCAAAATATAACCAATCTCCTTCAGTGAAAGCCTCACAATCATGTTTTGGTGAAGTAGCAGGTACAAATACCATTAGTGGTTTCTTTATTTCTTTCTTTTGTTACCAAATCAAGTTGGGTCTGTTAGGGATTATGGAAGGTTTGGGTTTACCAAATGTTTTAGGAGACTTCAATAACTTAACAACATGGAAGGCATCCTTAAGATGATATATGAAAATTCCCACATCTTCTATAAAAACCTATTTTTCAAGAGTTACAGGGAATGGATTAGTTGAAATGGATGCAAGGTCACTAGGGTTGATATAATTAGATTTTAGTGGATGTTAAATTATCTCCTTGTTCTTCTATGTAATGAATTCAAAACCAAGATAATAGTTATAATTATGATATTTAATCTCTAGGTGTTTACAATACTGATAACACTATAGACCGATAAGAATAGTAACCTTGATGCCATTGTGGGAAAACTTAGGGCACTGATGCAAGGTGGATGGAATGGCCTATACTTCATAGATCTAAGGATGACCAAGAAGTATGTTATAAAGAAATTCAATATCCATAATATGTAACAATGTGTGATGGAAATTAAACCCAATAATGATCGATAAATAAACAGTACCAGAAGACTCCCTCTCAGTGTTGTCATAAGCCTTTATGGTGATCATCTATGGCTAAATGTCCTTCATAATGTAGCCCAATCTCTGTACTAGTTTGAGGGACACTATGTTCAACCCTGAACCATTGTCTATAAGAACCCAGTTGATCTTATGGCTTTTAATGATGACCTCAATATAAAATCGGTTATTATGGCTTAGACTAAGAGTGGACATGTCTTTTTGATCAAACATGAGCTATCAAAATGAAGATAAATGTCCTAATGTTTGGAACTATTCAAGTTTAATATTGTTGTGAACAGTTGATTGTTGTAAAAGGTTGTTCAAAATAGTTCTATGAACTTCAGACATAAGCAATAAATCCAAAATAGAAATTTACATAGGGGATTTAATCAATTGGTCTGATAGACTATAAGGCTTTTCAATAGTAGGATGAGACAATTTAGCCTTAGCTATCATAGTATTCAGCTTTGGATATGAAGGCATAATGTTCATGTTGGGTTTAGCAAAAGAAGAGGGCAAAGGGCTCTGAAGGGTAACTCATGAGCGTCTAGTTACAATTGTGCAATCTAGAGGTTGCAAAATGTTATTATAATTAGAAGATGAAGGAAAGGGCCTTGGAGGGTGACTCACGAGTGTCTAATTATATTATTTAAGTTTTGAGTCGATGAAAATCCATTATAATTAGAGGAAGGATGAGGTTTATAAATAGTAACCCATGCAAATAGAGGTACAACAGAATTGCATGGACTCAATGTGGAATTAATAAAGGGAGAGGTGTTGACCATATAACAATGGGTCTAGTACTACAAGAAGTACAAGATGGTTCATGGGTTTTAACAATGATAGTGGTAATGTGGTTAGCATAAATGCATCCCATAATATTATTATAGTTGTAAGGCATGTTGTTGTAACTTAGGTTGTTAGCATGTGTATTATGATCATGCTTATGATCATGTTGATTATGATTTTGACCTTGAGTTTGATTTTTTTGTAGATTATATCCTTTGTTTTGATTGTTCCTTGACAGTTGTTGATTATGTCAAGGAAATATATCTTTATAGATTCCCATATCTTGATTAGTGTCCTTTGGATCAAGATTGATTTTAACTTCACCACTCTCAATCAAATCTTTAATAAGGTGTCACAATTGGATGCAATGATAAGACCATGCCTAACAACATGATGGAAGTTATAAAATTCATTTTCTTGATACCAATTTGGCTTGGGTTGATCTATAAAATATGTCCTTGGTATATGCCATATAATCAAATTAGCTGCTAGGAGCTTTTAGAACACTGCCTCATCACGCTCTCCCAATTTGCTAAAGACTTTGAATTAATTATATAATTTCCTTCATGGAAGAACTCTTTGAAATGTTTTTGGTGTATTATGTGGATTTAATTGCACATTTGGAGTTGGTTGAGCCTGCACCATTTGTACGTGTCTTGATTCAATTACTTTTTCCAACTATATTCTTGTTCTTATTGAAACCCTTAGGTTTCTCTGTTGCAATTGTTTGACCAAGAGATTGGGTCTAATTTGACATTTGAACTTATGAATAAATCTTGATAAGGTCTTTGGTAATAAACACCTTCTCAATATATATACCCTTGTCTATGATTTCTTCAATTGTGTTGTGCAAGCAAGTCATAGATTATGCACCACCTCAAGGTGTAAATTTTATGCAAAAATGTTTGCCAAGTGTTTATCTAGAAAATTATATTGAAAGTGACCAACTAATGCTCCCCATCACTGTAGATATGTTGCGAAGCTTTTTCCATATCATTGTTTGGCTTTGCACAAGTCAACAATAGTCAATTAATGTTCAACATTGTATGAGAAATGGTTAAATTTTTTTCTAGATAGGTTGTTTATATCCACAACTAATCCCTTGGGTAACTTAAGTAGCCAATCTAAAGATTATCCTGCTAAACTTTATGGAAACAAATGAAGCAAATAAATGTTACTGTAAACAACCTCTTAGCATAACACAAAGAATACCTGAATGTGTTCACAAGGGTCACCCTTTCCTTTATATTTGTCAAACTTGGGTGCCTCAAATTGAGGTGGTAAGGGGACTTGGATAATACTCAAATCAACTGGATATGGACATATCTCATCAAATTTGTACTTCTTGATTTTGTTTCCTATCTCCAATCGTGAGACAATTTATTTCATCGAATTCCACTCTTGCATGTTGGTGCATTCATGGGTGGAATATAATTATGTTAGGGTGGCATGTGCCCATGTTGCATGGATTTATTAGGTATATAAACCCTATTAGGTTTTGATTTGATTCTTGAGCTGAGTAAGTAAGTCATTGATTTTAGGGTTGATTAACATTCCCTAAAGTCAACTATTTTGCATTATAAATATTCTATTGATTTTGGGGAGTCCGTGGTCTATTCACCAAAGTATGTTTTGGTTAAGAGAAACTAGCCAATTTTTTTTGAACAATATCCTCAATACACACTAAATGTTTTGGTCCTTGGTTTTGTAAAAGAACAAGAGGTTATTGATGATTGAAAAAACTATGCTTGATGTCCAGTGAAGCATATTACAAAACCTCTTGGGACTTGGGTTTTTTAATTGAGACATCTTGTTCCATCATAGCTATGTTCTCAACTAAAGTTTGTTACATTGGTTCAACCACATTTCCTTATTCCTTGGAATCACCGTTGTGTATAGAAGTAGCAACTAAAGATCTAGTTAAGTCCATGACAAGTTGATTCACATATCGTTGATTTATATTTTTGATCTTGTTGACAAGATCTTGATCATTATGTTTTGACTCCATGAGTATTTCCTTTCCTTTACTAGAAGATGCAAAGTTTGTTTTTACAATGTGTGCAAGGGATTATTCTCTTTGTTTTTCTTCTATCCTAACCAAGGTATGTAATTAGTCCATAGGAAAGTCTGAGGGAAATCTAACACCAGATTAAATCAACCTTAGGAGTGCTTAATCTTTTTCCTCTTGGGATTGATATCCGAAATAGTCTTCCTTGGATCCTATAGTCGTAAGAATGTCCTCAAAGACCACAAAATTGTCTTGTCAATCATAAAAGTGCTCCTCCTCATAGCTAGGGTCATAAGAGACCCCACTATGGGTGTAACTTTGAGTCATGTTTAAAAGGTTATACCTTATGTTTGGCAAGATTTGTAAAATGTTTTGCAAATGTTTAACAAACTGTGATTTGATTGTCTTCAAACAAATGATAAGGTAATAAAGAATATATAATAAAAAAGGTGGCATAGTATCACATAATTAGAAGAAATGTTCATGAATTTACTCAACCTTGGTAGGGTTGAAATCGTATAAATCAGAAGAGGGTATGATAACTCAAAAACCTAAGTGTAAACTAGTACACCAAATGTAGGTTAAGAGATACATCAATATCATAAAATCTAGTTCAACTTCGACGAGTTGCTACTAGAATATTAAAGCAAAGCCCTTCAGATTAGGAAGGTGACAATACAAATTAAGAAATTCAAAATGTGAAAACATGAAAGAATTCCTAAATATAAAATTAAACCAAACAAGAAACACACCACTACCACATTGGAATAGGAGGTAGAATAAAATGTGTCCTAAAATTTAGAACATAAGTGGCATGCTATATGACCTAAGTTAACAATGATCAAATGATGTTGAGTCTATAAATGACCTTCAACACAAATGGGGAATCGTACCCAAGTTAACTCAATTCAAGTGCAAATGGTAAACCAATTAACACCTTGACTCTTAACTTAAAAAGGTGAGATTTTAAATTTGAATTAAATTGTGAAGGACTTCAAGATATTTGGAAAATGGTTTATTCTCAAATAGGTAGCATAACTATGTTGTTCAGACAATAGGAACATAATGTTTAAGATGAAGGTTTGAAGGTTTGAACAAGGTAAAAGATGATTTGGATTTGACCAACGTAATTCCCCCTTGTTCAGGAAATGGTGGATACCAAATGTGTTTGGTTATGATGTGTTTTGTTCACAAACAAGTTTTAGACTCAAATCAAGACCAAGCAAGTAAACGAAAAGATGAAAAACAACTAAGTAAATCACCCTAAGCCCTAAACTGATAAGGTTGCACCATATTGTTGAAATCTATCTATATGTGTGCTCTTGGCAAGATTTTAAGTGTTAATCCAAAAATAAAAGTGCATGAATGTTGACCCTTAAATTTTTTACAAGTATTGTTCCATTTTTGGTGCGTGACGTGGAGGAACCATTATCCATTTTGATGCAAGTACCAACACAACACAGGAAGACCATGACACATAAGAGTATTATGTCATAGAATTTGCCAGGCATGAAAGGACAATGGCATAGGAGATCCAACATGAGAGGACCCAGTCAAGGTAGAATGTGTCACAAAGGACCTTAGAATAGAGGACTCAAAACAAAAAGTGAAAGACCAGGGGAGCACGAGGAACGAAGGAGTATTTAGAAGAGAAACTCAAGTAGGATACTTCGACCCCACTGATCTAAGGTTATGTACCAACCTGTAAGGAATAGAATACTTGGCCGCCAGACCATAACATAGAGCAAACTAGGGGTGTAGAGGCCTGATTCTGTAGGAGCAACTAGTTGTAAAAGCCATAACTCTTAAGCTATTAGGAGTCTATGTATCATTTGTCTATGATAGTTAAAATTTTGACACTTGATCAGGGCAAAACAAGTATAAAAACCCTTGTTGTAATCATTTGTGAGGATGGTCCTTTGGAGAATAGATACAGAATTGCCTTATAATTTATTAAGCAATTAATAAAAGTTAGTGTTTTCCACATCGTGTGATGAGTCATGAACATCCTAAGTATTAAATAATGAACATGTTTTATTTCTAAATAATGGGTAACATTTTCTTTTATTACTACTATTGACTAATAATGGTGATCCTAGTTATCATAGTAGTTAAATCTGGAACCATAAGGATAATAGTGGTATATTTATGGTATTAAATAGCTTAAAATTTGTGTTATGAGAGATGAAAAAACATATAACATTGTGCTTCAAAGCCTTCAAAAAATGGTCTTTCACTACGTGCTTCAGATGAGCATGTGAGACTTACCTCTCACTTGATAGGTCCAATGCACTAAAAGAACCCAACAATGAAGTAGCAAGGTTTTTACACCCCTACTCCCAAGAGATTGTATGATGACATGAACCTTTGAGCTACTCACCCTGCATCAATAATATATCCATGGTAAGTGGGGTTGTTCTAAAACTTTAATTTTTGATCGTCTAGATGGTCCCAAGCATGGATAATGCTAGAGATGCATCACATCAATTGAGTTCATACTGATTAAATAATTATGCAAGGGTTTATTCTTTTGCATAGCAATTTCATCCATGTACTGTTTAATAGAATCCTCTAGTTAACCAGACCTGACTTGAGTTTTTATTAGGAAAGGAGAGATTAGTTGTTTAACCCCTTGGCTCTTGTAGTATGTGTACCTTGATTTATATACCTTGTCGTGGAGTGGGGTTGAAACAATGTTAAGAGATGAAACCCTGGGTTAAAGCATCCCTAAAGAACTTGTGAAGAGGCTATGAACTCCCCTCCACAAGCCAAATTTTATAAAATAAATGATCTAAGTGAAAAGATTTTAGAGGTTGCTTTTAGATCACCCAAACCATACAGGTTTTGGGGAGAGCTTAGACAACTTTATTTTCACACCTTGGACAAAGGCGCAATCATAATGAAAAGACACATTTGGTCACCCAAGTTCCCTAAAGGGGTCGGGGGAGAGCATATACACACTTTTCATTTTGCACAAAAGACAAACAAGTAATAGATGATATAGCATAAAACAACACACTTTTGAAAATATTGAAATTTAAGTGAATGTTAGTTTTAAGCACCCAATTAAAATATTTAATGAAGTTCTTCGCCCCTTGGCCTTAGTTTACAAAAAATTTGATAAACTTCACAAAATAATTAAACAAACCATCTAAGTTCCTTTTAAACACCAAAGGGAAGGTTCAAGATTTAAATCATGCTCAAATTTAGTCACTTTTTCATGCGGGTCCTACAAAGGTTAGAGAGTTTCCCCCTACTTTGAAGCATAATTTTCAATCAAACAAGCAAGTTTGGAAATCTTGTTCTCAATTTCTCTATTTTTAAAATATAGAGATCGACGTCGATCATTGATGATCGATGTCGATTGTAGAAAGACCGATGTCGATCATAAAAGAAATGATGTTAGTTGATAAAGATTGATATCGATCATTTGTGAACCCTTAAGCATAAAAGTTCTTTTACAAAAAACACTTGTTATCCCAAGTTAGGATAAAATCTCTAGAAAAGATCTAGATCATGCAAATAAAGTTCAAATAGAGACTTAAAAATTCAAAATGACAACCTACAATTTTGAATAAAGGTCTAAAATGTGATTTCTAATCATGTTTTTTATGTAACATAACTAATTTTGGTTAGCCAAGACTGAGGACAGTTACACAGAACTGATGTCGATCACTGTGTGACCTGTGTATCAACAAAAAATGTCAAAAACATGAGAAAAAGGATGCTAAAAAGTGAGTTTTAAGGATTTTTAAACACTTTTTAGATTTTCTAAGAATGCTAAAGTGTCTTCCTTTCTTGAATGGGTTATATGATCCTATCGGGCTTGCCAAGATGTAGAGATGGATTACAAAGATAGTTAGATCAAGCATTAATCAAGAAAACCAAGAGAAATGTATAAGAACACAACTATCTAAGCCAACTCACTCAAATAGGGTTTGACAAATGATAACAAAGAGTAAATGAAATAAAGCATACACAATATCTTCTCAAGAACATCCCATCACCCAAATGAGTCTCAAAGCATGATTTCCCCCTTGATTTGGTGCTTAAGTCTTTAATAATGATGCAAGACAAAGCTCTTCCATCATCTCTTGCTCACCAATGAAACTAGGCTCATGATATGAAATCAATGTTATGTCTATCAATGAAGTTATCCTATTGCAAATTAAGCATAATAAAAACCACTCACAAACGGTTTGTGGAGAGAATTCTACATGATAAATTTACACAAATGAAACTTAAAAATGGCAGTCTTGGCCTTCCTATTTATAGATTTTTCAAAGTGATCAGGATTAACCATGACCTTCCATCTTGAGATCAAGATGTGTGGCCATGAATTAATCTAATATTGCATAATTAATCCATATATACCCTCATAAATATTTAGAAGGAAGGGGTATTAAAGAAGCATGGGAGGTCTTATGCTTGATATTTGTTGCATTTATGGCTTATGGATGCCACCCCATAAATGATATCAATTGATGATGCAAATAATAGAAATCAATTTTAAACTAAAATATATTCAATAACTTACATGTATTCTCCACTTAAGCTCTTAATTTGAATTAATTTGCCTAAGTGATATTAATCAAGTTTTATGTAATTCTTTAGAAATTAGTTGCACACTATTAATCAAATTGGTCATAATGTCATATTATTAAATCGTAATTTGACTGAAGAGGAATTAGAAGGTGATGTTAGTTACGTACGAACCAATATCCCATTTAGGATGTTGTCGACACAAAATAACACATGCACATGTCGTGTGCTTCTGAATTAGAAGAAAAGAGTGATCTAGAGCACCAAAATGTATTTTTATTATTTTGACTCAAAATGATTTGAGAAAAAATAATAATCACAAAATGCATTGCCCTGTTTAGGGATACATTAGCCGAAATTGGCAATTGTATATGACAAGCTTGAACCATTTAGTCTGCTTAAGTGATTTTGATCCAATTTGTGTGTTTTCACAAATTTCGATTAAGATTGACAATTTCAACACAATGGTTTTAGGAATTGAATGTCTATAGGAGGTACGATAAAATGTAGGGAGAAATATTTATTGATGGAACTCAAAAGACGTTTACTGATGGTACTCAGGGCACCAATAACTTACCACATTAATAGAAGAAAGCCCAAAAATCCATGCAAAAAATGGGTAGAGGGATAGGGAAAAAATGACAAATGAAGCACAATAATAATAACCATGTGAAAACAAAATAAAACACTATTGATGGGTTCAATTAGACAACATATTTGCACAAACACTTTCTTCCCTCTATTCTATCAATTGAAATTCCTCTGTGTAAAACAACATGGTTGATAAATTTAGGGTAGCTTCCATCTATTTTGGAGGAGGATCACAAAAAGGTAAGGAGAGATTTTTGTTGGTGCAACATTTCATCACTCCATTAACATGGTGAGGGGGTGGATATCTATCTAGTAGCAACCCAGGTCCATCTCTTCTATGTCAAGCAGAAGGGAAGGAGGTCCTCATATGGACAGATACAATGGAACTAGTAAACATTTACTCAGATGTAAAGGCACTAAAAAAACATGAACAAATAAAGCACACACAAAAAACTAGAACGTCTACGGATCACAATAGAAAACATGAACATAACAGACATAATAACTATAACAGCCATGCAAAAATATTAATAATCAGGAATATTTGTGATGTGTAAGGCAACATAAAATTTACACAATAATGGAGAAAAACCCATCTAGCCATGTGTAAAATGGCAGTAGCTTCCATGGTAATGAGCCACACATTTTCCATCCCGATTTGAAATTGAATAAATAACACAATAGAGTGAATGGAAAACATATCAACAACAAATATGTCCTTCCATTAACATACCAGTAAGCATTTACTCAAACATGAATACATGCCAAAAAACCCTGAACATAGAAAGTATGATAAAAAAGGAACGTCTAAGGCACACATCCAAAAATAGAAACATACAAGGCATAATAACTATAACAACCATGTAAAAATATAAATAACTAGGAATGTTGTTGGTGGAGCGTAGGGCAAAATTAACTCACCACAGTAACGGAGAAAAACATATCTAACAACATGAACAAATAAGATAAAATAACAATAACTAAGATAAATGTTTACCTTTTTTTTTTAATAATATAATTATTAATTATTATAAAACCCTTCAACAAATTAAACTATATATCAAATCCAAAAGAAATTGGGTATAAAATATTATTTTATCGTAAAGCCCACGACTTGAATTTGAATATCGCTATATTTTATCTGTCAAGAATAACATTATCTTGGCTCCACCTTTGGAATATTATTTGTGTTGCATTTTCAACTAAATGACAACGTAAAGAATAAGGATTAATTTTATGAATATTAAATGAGTTTTGTAAGGTACTTAATATCTGAGAATGAGAATAAATAGCGACATGTTAACTCTAGGAATATATTTCTGTTATCCGATAAAGATGGCGGTTATTAACATACTTGGTAGTTAAGTATACATTTAATAGTCCTAATTGTGTTGGTAAAGCATATCTGTACCTCTATATATTCCAAAATGCACTGCTCTATTTAATCATTTGTCTTATATAATCTAATTACATTCAACATTATTAATATCCATTGTGTATATTATAGTTATTTTTTACATTCTTAAAATTATATATAGGCGTATGATATTTATCCAAGTGACATATGAGTCATAACAATTCTATAAGTGTAAAGGGTTTTTAACTAATTTATATAACCTTGGTAATTATCAAGTGAAGAGGGTTTTCTAAAATATATGTAAATTGATTGGTCATGTATCAAGGAATCTTACTTCAAGTAGGTTAAAGATTATATTTCCATATGTTGTATTTTTTTGATTCAAATAAGAACGGTACTAAGTGTTGGATAGATGTGACAAAGGATTGTATGAAACTCAATAGATGTTCTAATCCATCAAAACTAATTCTGGAGGTAGTATGTTAATTGATGAAGCAATGGATTTAGACACTGGTGTACTAGTGGCAGATAATAATCTCACACAACATACTTCTAGGGAATGTCTGGGGTCTCCTCTGTTCCCAATTAAGGAGCAAAAATAGACTTGGAAAACTTTTCACAAGAACTTTCAAGAACTGACAAACAAATTTGAAAAAATGGTTGATACAGCCGGTATACAAGAGATAATTGAAGTAATAAAATTTATCAAAGACAACAATTTTAGCCCTCTTTTAGAAAAAAGTTGACAAATATTTCCTACCCAAGGATGTCGCTGAAGAAAGTATGCAGAAGGGACTTGAGGTAACACAACAATTGGGACTGGATTTGGAGAATCTGAATTGCGTTGTTGGAAACACTGAAACTTTGGATGGTTAACTTTCTTTGCAAGTGACAATGTCATCCTGTGTTTATATATTAGTTGTTTTTTTTTCGTTAGTTTTTGTTGATACCCTGATGTGAGGGTTTTTATATTGGCATATCATTAACTTTAGTAAAACTTTGATATATGAATGGATGTTGATATTTGACTGCCTATATGGTAGAACCACTATTATTCACCCTTGGGTGATTTAGTTTTTTGTTCAATATGTGTGTGTGTGTGTGTGTGTGTGTGTTCAAATCTTGTAGACATCTTGTGATATATCATATTATGAATGTATATATTCTAGATCTTAAAAATAAATACTAAAAATAATTATGAATTTGTATATATTCTAATATTTTAGAAGTAAATAGTAAGCATTAGCTTTTAATATAATTATGCATCAAGTATCGTAGATTGAAACTAAACTAAAACATAGTAAACAAGTGGATGCATAAAGATGGGAGGTAAAAAAGAGACCATTCTTGAAAAAATCGTCCATGACTTAAAAGGGTGAACGCCCTTTTAAATAGAGAGCATGCCCTTTGAAAATTACTCCAAAGCCTAAATTTGAATACTATTTGGAGGAAAATCATTGTTTTTTAGTCCTTCCACATTGGTTTATGACTTTTTTAAGAGTTCCAAGTGTGCCAAAACTTAATTTTACAAACCTCACACCTCTCAAAGATGGTGAAATCTAAGAGGATATTGACACACAAATTTGAATACATACTACAATATTTAGAACACTTAAAGTCACTTTTATGTCACCTTAAAGTTACATAGGCTTTTCTTTGTTGAAATTAGAACGCTTAGGGTGTATTTAAAACACATATATTTAATAGGTAACATTGCAGTGACTTTCTATGCCACTTCAAGCTTACTTTTGATGAGTCATTAAGTGTCCTTAGCATATGATGTTTGCATGTCTTAAGTAGCGATGCCAGGATTTTAAAGGTAGTGTTGAGGTATTTTGAAAGTTGACATTGGTGCTTTGTGTGAAATGACACAACTGCATACACTTTTCTTTTATGCACCTTGAGGCTTGCACACAACTTATCTTAGATTCCTTCGCACCTTATTCCTTACACATGAACACAAGTCTCATGAAATTTTTGCAAGGAGCATCTTGCACCTAGAAAAACACTTGAACACCACCACATTTCCATGCAACACTTCACTTTTGCACAAAATAACTTGTGCCCAGTAAAACCCATGCCACATCTTATGTGCCCCGCATAGAACTTATCACACTACATCCATGTAGCTTGCCAGCTGGAATTTCTCAAATCTATGACATGCCAATGACTCACTCAAAGTAACTGTCTAATTACTATGGTATGGTGGGTAAGTATACATACAATCTAATTGCATTCAACATTGTTAAGATCCATTGTGTCTATTATAATTATTTTTTACATTCTTAAAATTATATATAGGCATATAATATTTATCCAAGTGACATATGAGTCATAACAACTTTATTAGCGTAAAGGGTTTTTTACTAATTTATATAATCTTGATAATTATCAAGTGAAGAGGGTTTTCTTTAATATATATAAGTTGATTGGTCATGTATTAAGGAATCCTATTTCAAGTAGGTTAAAAATTCTATTTCCATCTGATGTATTTTTTTGATTCAGATAAGAACGGTATTAAGTGTTGGATAGATGTGACAAAGGATTGTATGGAACTTAATAGATGTTCTAATCCATCAAAACCAAATCTAGAGGTAGTATGTTAATTGAGGAAGCAATGGATTTACATACTCGTATACTAGTGGTGGATAATACTCTCACACAACACACTTTTAGGGAATGTCTGGGGTCTCCTATGTTCCCAATTAAGGAGCAAAAATAGACTTGGAAAACTTTTCACAAGAACTTTCATGAACTGACATGCAAATTGGAAAAAACGGTTGATACAGGCGGTATAAAGGAGATAATTGAAGTAATGAAATTTATCAAAGACAACAATTTTAGCCCTCTTTTGGAAAAAGTTGACAGATATTTCTTTCCTGAGGATGTCGCTGAAGAAAGTACGCAGAAGGGCCTTGAGGTAACACAACAACATGGACTTGATTTGGAGAATCTGAATTGCATTATTGGAAACACTGAAACTTTGGATGGTTAACTTTCTTTATGGGTGACAATGTCACCCTGTGTTTATATACTAGTTGTTTGTTTTTCGTTAGTTTTTGTTGATACCCTTATGTGAGGATTTTTATATTGGAATATCATTAACTTTAGTAAAACTTTGATATATGAATAGATGTTGATATTTGATTGCCTATATGGTAGAACCACTATTATTCACCCTTGGGTGATTTAGTTTTTTGTTCATTATATGTGTGTGTGTGTGTGTGTTCAAATCTTGTAGACATCTTGTGATATATCATATTATGAATGTATATATTCTAAATCTGAAAAATAAATACTAAAAATAATTATGAATTTGTATATATTCTAATATTTTAGAAGTAAATAGTAAGCATTAGCTTTATATATGTGTGTGTGTTCAAATCTTGTAGACATCTTGTGATATATCATATTATGAATGTATATATTCTAAATCTTAAAAATAAATACTAAAAATAATTATGAATTTGTATATATTCTAATATTTTAGAAGTAAATAGTAAGCATTAGCTTTTAATATAATTATGCATCAAGTATCGTAGATTGAAACTAAACTAAAACATAGTAAACAAGTGGATGTATAAAGATGGGAGGTAAAAAAGAGACCATTCTTGAAAAAATCGTGCATGACTTAAAAGGGTGAACGCCCTTTTAAATAGAGAGCACGCCCTTTGAAAATTACTCCCAAGCCTAAATTTGAATACTATTTGGAGGAAAATCATTATTTTTTAGTCCTTCCACATTGGTTTATGACGTTTTTAAGAGTTCCAAGTGTGCCAAAACTTAATTTTACAAACCTCACACCTCTCAAAGATGGTGAAATCTGAGAGGATATTGACACACAAATTTGAATACATACTACAATATTTAGAACACTTAAAGTCACCTTTATGTCACCTTAAAGTTGCATAGGCTTTTCTTTGTTGAAATTAGAACGCTTAGGGTGTATTTAAAACACATAAATTTAATAGGTAACATTGCAGTGACTTTCTATACCACTTCAAGCTTACTTGTGATGAGTCATTAAGTGTCCTTAGCATATCATGTTTGCATGTCTTAAGTAGCGATGCTAGGATTTTAGAGGTAGTGTTGAGGTATTTGAAAGTTGACATTGGTGCTTTGTGTGCAATGACACAACTGCATACACTTTTCCTTTATGCACCTTAAGGCTTGCACACAACTTATATTAAATTCCTTCGCACCTTATTCCTTACACATGAACACAAGTCTCATGAAATTTTTGCAAGGAGCCTCTCACACCTAGAAAAACACTTGAATACCACCACATTTCCATGCAACACTTCACTTTTGCACAAAATAACTTGTGCCCAGTAAAACCCATGCCACATCTTATGTGCCCTGCATAGAACTTATCACACTACATCCATGTAGCTTTCCAGATGGAATTTCTCAAATCTATGACATGTCAACGACTCACTCAAAGTAATTGTCTGACTAATCTGGTCAACTTCTAAGCACTTGGAAGAAGATTAACCATTGCATGAGAATAAAATGAAATGAATCATAACCATTATCTTTGTAAGCATCCATATATATAGTTTCATTCTTGTATTTTGTGAATATTATATATATATATATATATATATATATATATATATGGCCTAAGTTCAATGCTAATTGCAATCATAGTGATAGATAATATGCTATGATATCTAAAATGTATCATACACATTAGATCTACACCTTCTATCTAGGCAACTTAGAGGAAGTGTTTCTCCTTCTGATCACATGATCTTGCATTCCTAACCATATTGTACCAGTTCTCATATCTATATTTTCCCCTATTCATTCCCATTGAATAAAAGTTGCATTTATTGCAAGTATCATACTTTCACTCACTTAATTATGTTGGCTTATTTTATTTAAGATAACACACAATGCACTCTTCATTACCTCACAACTTATCTCTAAGTGTAAGGTTATTCCCCACACACAAGGTCAAAGGCCTTGTGGTTCAAATCTTTTGTATAAGAGCATAACTCTTTTATATGTTTGTAAAAATGGGAGTGTACTGAGAGAATGAAGGATTAATAGTGAGTTTTGTTTCATCCTACCTAGAAGAACATCATAGTAAAATTAAGATTACTGACACCCATAAGCAACCTAAGGTAACCACAACCATCTGAAAGCTCATTGTAGTTTTCCTTGGTACACATCACACCAAAAAAAATTGGTGAACTTTATGAGTTATGATGTAACTCAACCTGATGCCTTAAACTTTATCTCATCACACTCAATAGTAGTTTTAGCAATAATCCCCCTTCAATATACAAATCAATCTTGACATTCCCATGTTTGAAGGCAAAATCAACACTGCAACATTAGATGTTTGGATTTGATAGATTATTTGACATACTTCTTAGTAAATCAATTCAATGATGTTTATAAGACCACTTTCTATGTGTTAAATATTTCAATTACAATGGTTCACTGTTGGGAGATTTTTTATGCATAATGCACATAAGATTGTATTCCAATCGAGTATTGGAAGAACTTTATCAATGTGATGAAGGAGTACTATCCTCTCTACTAATTTAAGGATGAGTACATAAATTTACACTAATTATGATAGTGTAAGGAGCAATCAATAGAAGACTACACCAACAAGTTCCATGACTACACTACATGTTTGTGTGAGAACTTGAATGAACAACATAAGGTGTTGAAGTACATCAATAGACTTTCACCTTATATCCCTATGTGGAATAAGTTTTTAAATTTTGAAACTTTGGGAATATCTTATTGTAACACTTCTAAGATCACAACCAAGGCAATGATGAAGTAAAGTCTCACCTCTTCATCTAATGTCATGCACAAGAGCCAACCTCAACAAGTTACTAAATTAGCATAATGGAGTCATAGTGTCCAAAGGTCTTCTAACATACTATGATGTAAAACACCACATATTTCTGGTTCTAGGATCCCCTATTCCAAATAATCCTTTATATTATAGAGCACTTTATAAGAATGATGAAGTTCAATGCCAAATATAATTAGTCCTTGATTAGGATATTAGGCCTCCCTCTTATCCCTATTACTTTTACCTAAGAAGGATGCGTCTTGGTGTCTCTACATAGAATATCATGCACTCAATAAAATAAAAATGAATAATCAGTACCCACTATTATGCATTGACGACCTTTTAGACTAGATTTGAGGCATGCAATACTTCACCAAGATTCCCACAAAGTAAAGATACCATCAAGTTTTGGTCTATCCTAAAGATGTCTAGAAGATAAATTTCAAGACCCAAGAAGGACTATATGAATGGTCGGTTATGTTTTTCTAGTTGAGTAATGTGCCAAAAACATTCTAGAGAAGAATAATGTGATCTGGGATTGGCCAAGTCCACAAATTCTCATATAATTGAAGAGTTTTATTAGACTAACAAAATTTTATCGTATGTTTGCCCTTAGTTTCTCACACATTTTGTGGCCTCTTAGTTAGATAATGTGCACTAAATAAATTTTTGATTGGGTTTATGTGTAATAGGGTGATTTTTAGGCACTCAAACAACACCTCTGCATGAAACTTGTACTCACAATGCTTGAAATTTCACACTCCTTCATTATTCACACTAATGCATTTGACTATGAACTTAGTGCAATACTTATGCAACATGGACATCTAGTCACATACAATGCATTGATGTTTAGTGACAAAGTTCAAAGATACTTCACATATGAGAAAGAGTTTTATGTTATTGTGCAAGGAAATAAATAATGGTGCCACTACATCTTGAGAAAGGAGAAATTTATTCATTCTAGTCATAAGCCACTTTAGTTTCTATAAACACAAAGGAAACTAGAGAATGTGTGCCACACAAAGTGGATAACTTACTTGCAAAAGTTTCACCTAGCTATCAGCACAAGAAGGGAAAGGATAACAAGGTCATATATTACCTTAGTAAAACACCAATCCATTCTCTCATCACAATGTTGGACATGCATAGCCACACATTCATAATATTGATACCCCTTACTTATAGCAGTTCCATCTAGTGACCAAACACAAGAAGGGAGAGGATAACAAGGCTATAGATTACCTTAGTAGGCCTCCAATTCATGTGATCATCAAAGTTTTGGACACACGTAGCCTCAACTTCATAAACTTGGTATCCTT
The DNA here is from genome assembly GCA_037957365.1 of Torreya grandis. NCBI lineage: Eukaryota > Viridiplantae > Streptophyta > Pinopsida > Cupressales > Taxaceae > Torreya > Torreya grandis. The sequence continues at coordinate 4,019,711 of JARHVA010000786.1, forward strand.
CTACTTTGTCTACCAGGATTTTATAGATTCCTATACCAATATTGCATAAGTTAAATAGGTTTGAAAGTTATAAATGGTCGACTAACTTGCTATAATATCAACCATGTTTGTGTTCTTAGTGGCACACCTTACCAAATACTCACTTGAGAAGTGAACTACCACAAGACATCAAAACACTTTGACATGAAAAAGACTCTAGTTACATTGTAATCACATTTTTTATGGCTACACATGCACATGACATGGAGTACCACATTAAGTCTTACATTCATTGTTGTATCCAAAAATCCAAGATTAGGAGGCTAGGAATTTACACACCTATACTAATTCCATTCAAGTGATGGTAATTTATCAACATGGATTTCATCATTGGGTTGCCCATGAAAAAGCACTAGCATGACACTATGTTTAATTTAGTGGAGAGGTTTTTAAAGATGGTTATCATGGTTTCTTACAAGAAATAAATTAATGTAGATGGCATTGTACAAGATTTATTTAGTCATGTATGGGTTCATTTTGGACTTTGAACATCAATCATTTCTGACCAAGATCCGCACTTTGTAAGCCACTTTTGGAAAGCATTGTGGGACTTGATGGGTATGTAGTTGGATTGATCAATGGCATTTCATCCATAGACATATGGGCAAAAAATTTTGTCAACTACATATCATTTCATCTATTCCAAATGTACAACTATGGGCATGCATGCACTTGGATGACAACACATTTTACATCCAACATGCATTTTATAGAGTGTTTCACAACTCTACAGGGCATAATCCATTCCAGACACATTAGGGAAAATTAAGCCCCAAATGATATTAGGTTATTGTAATTAAGCTTAGGGGGATTGATATGCCCTAGTTACGTATTATATTCAATTAATTGAGTGATTTGTTGTATAGGCCACTCAATTATGGTATATCAAGCCACAAATGACATTAGGTTATTGATGTTAGGTTTATGGGGTTTGATATGTCCTAATTGCATACCCATGTAACCAATCAAGTGACTAGTATTATGGGACACTCAATTAGGGCATATTAAGTCCCAAATAAAATTAGGTTATTTTAATCATTTTAGGTTAAATATCAATTTAGTGATACCCAAATAACAACTCCTAAAGACAAACATAAAGTCACAAATAAAGTTATCCAAAGGTCTTAAATTATGTAACTGGAATGTAAAATTTAAAAAACCATCGATGTTGCCTCTAAATACATCCAAGCATCACCCCTTGAGACATGAAAACATCATCTACTAACACATATACATTATGTAACAAGGAATGTAAGATAGAGAAGATACATGGGATATCTATCTTCTTATCTCTAAACATCATCTGCTAATATATATACATTATGCATCACCCTTTGAGGTAGCTAGAGGGTCTGCACGATCAGCTATACATTATTGATCATATTTTAGGGTCTATTGACTTGTGAAATTAATTGAAAAAAAATTCATTAATTAATTTAAAAAATATATAGGTTGAAAACTAGATGATCTTATCTAACTTTCCATCAAAGGTTTTAAAACAAAACTAAATGTTAGATATCAAGAGAAGCCATAATTTTTTTGAAACAACCTAATAATATAAATAGAGATGAAAGGTTAGATATTAGCCATGCTTGGAAACCAATAGTTTATAAATAATTAAAATAATTTGTTAGTTGTTTACTCTCTTTTGTCGTTAGAGAGTAGTCATGTTTTTAAAATTTTAGGCTTGTTTATTCTTAGTCTTCCTTAGTTAGTTCTCTTATTTTATTGGATTAGTCTTTACTCTTTAATATATATATTATAGTAAATACGTTGAAAGCAACATTAATTATCTAACTAGGCTTTTAATTAAAATTAAAAAAAAATTATAATATTAAAAACTTTCTTTGCTTATAATTATGGTATTAATTAGTGGATTTTTCTCTGTTGTTTTTAGTAACTTGTTGTAACAGCTAGTTTGTTTCATTTTTGGAATTTTTTTTCAATGCTCATTTTCCCTTTAGCTTTTAAGAAGCATGGTACTATTGTTCTCACATAACAATTTTTCATGATGAAGGATCACAGAGGTGGATCCAAAATGTGTTGATCTTCAAAATTAGACACACTTTCTACCTAAAAATATCATTTGTTAAAACTAAACGATGCTAAAAAAATGACGAGATGCATACAAAATTATATACTCACTTTTTTCCAAAAAATAGTACTACCTCTTCGAATTTTTGATGTTTGACCTACTTATACTTGACAATTTCATAAAATTTTTAGTAGTTTAGAAACTAGATTTGAAATATTATAATTCATGTTCATATTACATCTTCAAATTTTGAATGTAGGTGTCTTAAATAATCTGTACAAGTTGAGGTTTTTTGTTTTTCAAGAAAAACATGTCCACTTAAGACCCCCTTTTGGCCCATCATTTCCATACACTTACCCAAATTTATCATTTCCAAAGATGTAGTGGTGCCATTATTTAAATCCATATACAATGGAATACAACTCTTTCTTATAGGTGAAGTATCTTTGAATTATATCACTAAACATCTATGCATGGTATGAGACTATATGTCCATGTTGCATAAGTATTGCACTGAGTGCATAGTCAAATGCATCAGTGTGAATTTTGGAGTGTGAAATGTCAATAATTATCAGTACAAGTGTTGTGTAGAGGAATTATTTGAGATCCTCAAAATCACCCTATTACACATGAGTCTAATCAGAATTTTATTTCATGCATATTATCTAATAGTGAGTCCATGAAATGTGTGAGAAACCAAGGACAAACCTATGGTAAAATTTTGTGAGTCTAAGAAAACTCCTCAATTATATGAGAACACGTAGAGGTGGCCAATCTTGGATCACTTTGATCTTCTTTGGTTCTACATGAATTCATACATAGTCAATGATGTAACCTAGATATTTGATCTACATGGTGCCTATCAATAACAAGAAGTCATTTGGAATTTAATTTGACCAATAAATTTTTGATTTTGTGACTTATTTTAGATGCCAAAGTGACCTTTCATGAACATTGCATTATGAGGTGTTTGTGAGAATAACAAACCAATTTGTGATAAGTAACATTCCCAGGGCAACATAATGTGTTGAATGAGACCCACAAAGCCTGATCCATCTATTGATATACCCAACAATGTCACTTTATGACCTCAAAAAATATATAACTAAATTTTGATGTTAAATCAAATTGACGTCAATGTCAAACTAACTTTTCACTTACTACCTAATATTGACATTAAATTTTATGATTTTCACCTTTTTACTTTAGCTCAGACTCATAAAAATTAGCTCTTTGATGGTTTTATTTTGACTGTAATTCCATGTCAAATCTTAATTAAACTCATGCCAAACTTCATTCTAATGCTTAAAATCACTTTTCCATTAACAAATTTTAGTACCAAATTAAACAAATGCTAGATCAAATGGAACAAGTGTTAGATGAATAAGATCCATATCAGATCAAGTAAGTGCCATATAAAATAAACATTGGATTGAATTAATTCAAAATTGAATAAGACCTTGAGTGCCAAATGCAATAATCACCAAACGATAACAAATTCTAAATGCAAACAAGTACTAGATTAAAAAAGTCAAATTGTTATAATGCCAAATTATAATACCATAGTATTAAACTATCACCAAATATAATAAGTGCCAATTACTATAAGCACTAAATGGTATAAGTGCCAATTGCTATAAGCACCAAATGCTATAAGCACTAAATGTTGACATTAGTGTTGATTTCATTTTTGTCATTTTCATGAGCATGTGTACCTAATAACATTAATAAGAAAATTATTATTATTATTGAAATTTTAAATTACTCACTTGTCATAACCTTGAATAAAAATCAATTAATTCCAAGACAATCAAAATGATTTAATATTAAAAAATCGCTCAAATTTGGTTCTAGCCCATGAATGCTAGTTCTTAATTTTTCTCCATGCAAAATTTTCCACTGTGTATTTTTCTAGGTAAGAGACTCTAAATAAGTTTGTCAAGCCTTATCTATTGAAATATAGAATAATCATCCTTATCCTACAATTTATTGATTGTCCTTGTCCTCGATTTAGATCCAATCGCCTATTAGAAGCACAATTAGGGGTGTCATTTGGAAGTTCAAAAATAAGGATAACAAAACCAAAATTACATTTTTCTAAATTAGATAGTAACTTATGTTAGTGTAAAGTGTCTAAGATGCATGGGATGTGCTCTAAATGCTCCTACAAAGTCTTGTTGAATAAGAGGATGCCATCTAAGTAGACGATGACTAAAGAGTTGAGGAAGGCCCTGAGTAGATCATACATGAAACACATGAATGTTTTTGGCACAATGGTCAAGAAGGAAAGGCATAACTAATCATTTGTATAGTCTTTATGTCTTGAAAGATATCTTCGAGACATCTTTATGATGGATGAAAACTTGATGATAACCTGACTTTATGTAAATCTTGGTGAAGTATTGCATGCCTCAAATATGGTCCAAGAGGTCATCAATGCATAATAATGGGTGCCTATTCTTGACGATGATTTTGTTGATTAAATGATAGTCTATGTAGAAATGAAAAGACAAATCCTTATTGGGTATGAGGATCATCGAACTCCTTCATGGAGTAGATCTAGGCATGATATCTTAATCGAGGACTTCTTGTATTTGGCACCCGACTTCATCGTTATTACAAACTACTATGTGATACAAAGGAACATTTGAAAGAGGGGATTTTGGAACCAAGTATATGTGGTCTTTTACAACACAGTGTGTTAGAAGACCTTAGGTCTCTACAAAGACTCCATTCTACCACTTTAGTAACTTGTCAAGGTTGTCTCTTGTACATGGAGTTGGATGAAGATGTGAGATGTTGCTTCATATTTGCCTTGGGTTTGACCTTGGAAGCATTGTGATAATATTTTACCAAAGTGTTAGAAGTCAATAAATTAGTCCTAATAGGGATATAAGGTAAAATTTTGTTGATGTACTTTAACACCTTATATTGTTCAGTCATGTTCTCACACAAGCATTTTTGTGATCATTTAATTATTTGGTGTAGTCTTACATTGAATGCTCCTTGCACTAGCGTAATTTGTGGAATATAATGCATTTATCCTCAAATTGGTACAAAGGATAGCAATCCTCCTTCAATGTGCTAACAAAAATATTCTAAGACTCTAATGGAATGTAGTTTTATGCACGTTGTAAGACTGGTCTTCTTAGCATTAGTGAATCGATTCAATAAGAAGTATTTCAAGCAAGCTACCGAATCTAGATGTCCAATGTTTCGATGTTGATTTTTCTTTTGAACATGAGAATGCCAAGATTGAATTGTAATTTGAAAGGGGTTTATTGCTAAAACTACTATTGAGCGTGATGAGAGAAAAAGTTCAAAGGTGTCAGGTTTAGTTGCATCATCAACTCATAGAATTGGCCAAATATTTTTTTGCATGATGTGTATCTAAGGAAACTGTAGTGAAATTTTAGACATTTAGGGTTACTTCATGTTCCTTATGGATGTCAGTTATCTTAATTTTGTTATGACATTCTTCTAGGTAGGATGAAACAAAGTTGACTTATAATCTTTTCGTCTCTCATTACACTCCCTTGTTCACAAACATAGAAAATAGATATGTTATAATACAAATGATTCATGCCATGGGGCCTAAGACCTTGTGCATGGGGGGAAACCTTGCACTTAGAGATAAGTTATGAGGTAATGAAGAGTGCATGTTGTGTTATCTTGTTGAAAGTAAACCAACACACATTTAAGTGAGCGAAATTATGATACTTTCAAGATTCATCTTTTATTCAATGGGAATGAATATGAGAAAAGTATATAGATGAACAATCCTACAATAAGGCTAGGAATTCAAGTTCTTGTGATAATAAAGAGAGACTTCCTCTTATTTTCCCAGATAGAAGGTGTAAATATAATGTGTTTGAGAAAGTTTAGATATCATGGCATATTATTTATCACTATGATTTTGCATTTCATCAATCTCAATCCAAATTCATTTATTATATATCTATACACAAAATACAAGAAAGTAGTAACAACTATTGATGGTTACAAAGAGAACGGTTACAATTTGTTTCATATTCTTCTCATGCGATGGTTAAACTTCTTCCAAGTGTATGGAAGTTGACCTGCTCATTCGAATAGTTACTCTGAGGTATTTCTTGACATGTCATATAACCAAGAAGTGTCGTTTGGCAAGCCATTACTCAATATAATTATGAATGTGTATATTCTAATATTTTATAAATAAACAGTAAGCAATAGATTAATATAATTGTGCATCAAATATCTTAGAGGGAAACTAAACTAAAACATTAGTAAATGGGTGGATGCATAAAGATGGAAGCCAAAAAAGGGATAGTTCCTGAAAAAATTCTCTGTGACTTAAAAATGGGAGGCATCCTTTTAGAAAGGGAGCACCTCCCAAGCCTAAATTTGAAGAGATTTATCTTACCAAGCCTAAAGGGCATGTGCCAGACTATGTAATACAAAGGGTGCATGCTCTTCATGATACTATTTTGGAGGAAAATAATAGGTTTTAAGTCCTATAAGATTGATTTTGGATGTTTATAGAGTTTTAGGTGTGCCAAAACTTAATTTAAAAAACCTCTCATCTCTCAAAGATGGTGAAATATGGGAGGATATTAACACACATATTTGCATACACAATACAACATTTAGAACATTTAGATTCGCCATCTAAATTCACTTATAAGTCACCTTACAGTCGCATAGGTTTTTCTTTGTCAAAATTAGAACCCTTAAGTTAAATTGAAAGTCGCATGAGGGAGGCATCTTTAGAGGTTGATATTAGAGTGTCTTTAGAACACACGAATTTAGTAGGTAATGTTGTAATGAATTTGTATGTGACTTTAGGCTGACTTACGATGCACCATTGGGTGTCCTTAACATATGATATTTGCATGTCTTAAAGGGTGACATTAGGATGTATTTAGAGGCAACATTGAGGATTTTTTAAAGTTGACATTGGTGCTTTGAGTGCAGCCACATAAATGCATACACTTATCTTTTGTGTAGTTACACGATTTGCACACAACTCATCTTGGAGTCCTTTACACTGCATTCATTACACGTGCACACAAGTCTCACCATTTTTTTGTGAATAGCCTCTTGCACCCAGGAGAATAGTTGAGCACCACCACATTTCTTTGCAACACTTCACTTTCTATGTGGAGCATTTTCAGAAGATGTCTATGAGATTTAAATTTATATAGACTTAATGATGCCTTGTTCACTTAACTAATTGTTACGACTCATGGGTAACTTAGATAAACGTTATATACCTCTATAATTTTAAGTATATTAAAAGTATTATAGAGAGTGTTTCTACATTCTATAAAATAAAATAAAAATTTATAATTAAACTGTCTGAAAAATCGACGTTTCAGATCACACTCCTTAACGTATCATCAAAATAAAAAAATCTTAAAATAATTATAACATATATACATAATAAATATTAAAGATAATTATACTAAATATATAATTCTCTCCGAAATAATAATATATATAACATATAATAAACCATGGAATGGTATGATGGTAATATTTGAGTCTTCATAGACACTATAAGATAAGTGATTAAAAGAGACCCTTCCACATTTTGGAATATATAGAAGCATAAATATACTTTAGCAACAAAATTAAAACTATTAATTGTGTACCTAGCTTTAACTTGTCGCAATTTATATTAGCGTGTGAAAAGATTCCTCTCGATGAGTCCAAGTTATAAATATAAATACCCTTACGCAACTCACTAATATTCATAAAGAATCCCTTATGTTGTCATATTAATACAACTCCACTTAGATCTAACGCACTCACAAAATAATATTTTATATTCAATTTATTGAATGTTTTCATAATAATTAATAATTAGATTTTTAAAAAAAATGATAAGTATAAATTTATTAGGGAAAGAGGATCAATGGTAGTTAGGATTTTTAGTTTTCAGGGTACACATTTTCTATATTACATTATTTCATATTCTAAAAATTTAGATTTAGATAGTTTAACATTTTTTAAGTTTGAAAATATCATTTGGAAGGAAAATCAACATTTCAGAAAGTCATTTGACAAAATTTCTAATGATATATTAATTTTAAGATATATTTTTAATTTGATCGATCGTTAGGACCGAAGGGATCAATAGTTGGGACTCAAGGGACCAACAATAATTTTTAAATAAACACATTATTTTATTGTTACCTTATAATTTTGAGATGCAAATCATACACTAAAATACATACAGGTCATTGATATGAAACAGAGTGTCATGTTGGAAGACACGTAGCTCATTAATGTGGAAGAGAGCACCATTTCTCAGATTGCTCGACATGATTTTATCCATTAATGTGGCAAGTTAATGCCACATGGGTGCCACTATTTATCGCCTCTCCCTGCATTTTCACATGCCTCCTCCCTCAAAATGAATGGACTCTGTTCGAAAGTTATCAAACATGTCATGTTATGAAAAAAAAAGATTGCATTTCATGATTAAACATATAAATACAATTAAATGACAATTAAAGTTATTCCCAACATCCATACTTAAAAATAATAAATACGTGAAAAATTGTGTGAAAAATAATATTCAATATGTACACAATTTCTATAATATAGACTAGTTATTGCTGGCCAAAAAAAGTTGACATATACTCGGTGGAAAATATTTGTATGAAAAAATATTTTAAAGAACACAATGAATATAGAAACTATTATGGCCCAATCCATGATGTATATTCAAACACTAGTTATTGGTGGTCAAGTGATTTGACATTTACCACATGTAAAAAGATTTGTTTAAAAGAATGTGTAAGAGAACATTAAATATTAATGAGTGTTTGTAGACTATATTGTAGCCCAATCTTTTATGATCAATAATGTTGAAATAGTGTATATTCAAGTGAACAATTAGTTTTATAATTGGTGTATATACATTGATTTGTCACAACGAACTTTCAAATAGTCACTTCGTTTTGAAATATTTCTTCCTTAAGTGTCACAAGTTGGATGTTATATGTGTAATGTTTTGGTCAAATTAATTGTCAATTTTATAGTGATACATGATTTATTAATTATAATATAGTAGTAATTAATAAGATATTTAAATTAGTTTATATTTATTTAATTTTTATATTTTTTATTATTTTTGTTATAGTGAGTATTATAAGAATCATTTTTTTTATCACATCAATTAAATGTATTTTTATAATATTTAATTTTGAATTTTATAAAATTTTATATCGATTATTTTAAGAGTATTTTTCAACTTTTTACTGAGGAACATTTTACATGTTTTGATTTTGATTTAAAGTTTTTTCTTACAAAAATTATCCTTTTAATTCACATATTTGTTTGGATATTTATTGTACCATCATTTTTTACTACCTATTATATAATCAATAACAATGTCATAAAAATTAATAGAGAGTACGTTGAGTGGTTGTGTTAATTCATAGACATATTTATTGTAGGGTCCATTGCATGTTAATTTATGTATGAACTATGTTGAGTTGTACATTGCATTCACGATGATTTGATTTTACATGAAGGTATTTTTAATAGAGTAGAGAAAAGCTAGAAAATTTTGTAATTTTTTTTTTAAAGTTTGATTTTTGCTTTTATATAATTTTTGCATATATTTTCATTTTTTCTTATTGTTTGTTGTAATTTTTTTATGCTTTGATTAATATATGTTGCTTAAATATTTATTGTACTATAACTAGTCATTACTACTCATCAATGGACACTCTTCATGCACATGTCATATTTTAGTACACTTATTAAAGATCTATTATGTCACATTGATTTCAATAGTGTTAAAAAAATAATTAAAAGATGCATTGGCTATGGTTATAGTAAATTTATTTCATTATTTTAATTTAGTAAAAAAATTGTCACATACAAAGAAATCGTAAGCAAACCTTGTTTGTGATTTGGCATGCAAAGATTGAGCCAACAAAGACACCTAGAAAGTTCAACTTCTAGGGTTGCAACTACATTCTATTTTTGCATGGTTTAGGACTTGAATTGATGCACTCTATTACATCTGTTCAATTGATATGTTTTTAAAGTTTAAACAAATGTAAAATTTTATGGTTGTTTGACAGTTGTAGTGTAGGATCCATTGCATGTTATTTATGTATGAACTATGATGCACCCATTTTCTTGTCTATTATGATTTTATATTTTTAGTCCCATTCACGTGAATATTGATATGATTTTTTTATCTTTTGGAATGCAAATACGATACAATAGAGGCCTTACGATCCGGTAAAATTATAAGAAAAGATTCCAATCATGAATGGAAGCAAACAGAATAGGTGCTCTTCTGTAATTAGGATTATTTCCACCAACATTTAAAATTCAACTAGATTTATCCTTAATAAAACTATTTCGAATAAAATGTGTGGTTTTTTTATTATAGCTTTCAACATTTCTCTTAAGCATTCAATATATTTTTTCTTCTATTTTTTCAATATTTTAAAATTAAGTTTGGTAAAGATGAAAATAAGATTATTTTCCTTTCAAAAGTTTCCATTTTATAATTTTAAAGCTATCTATGATTATACATGGTTATCTAATGCATTTTGTATAGCTACATAGAAGTATTGTGTCATTGCACAATCTATTTTTTTTTTTTTAATATTTATAAATTTCAAATTATTAAAGTTATAAATAAATTGAATATATTTTTAGTGTATTATATAATAACATGATATTATTTTGTTTGTCATATTTTTAAACAGATTAATTTGTGTAATGATTTCTTTTTTTCCTTTCCTTTTTGGTTACATGTTAAGGTTTGAAAATAGTTTTGAGTGATTTTGAAAAAAAAAAAAAAAATTAGATGTAGAACTATATTAATAGTTTAATTTTTGAAAATTGTATGTGAATATGTTATTGTTTAATTGAACCATGAATATATATATATATATATTCTCGAATCTCAAACATTTTATGCTTTGTAGGATTTATTTTCAATGTTGGTGATAAGAAAGCTTTAGTCAGCTTCATGTTGAACACTTTGGGATTGTGTACTAGGCAATAATTAATGCATTTTTCGTTTTGTTGTTTATTTATTTTTGGTTTTAAAGAAAAAAAAAAATGGTGTCAATGCAATGATAAGAGCCAAATTCATTTGTTTATAGGTTCTAATACTTTAAACAGTTTTGGTGATAAGTTAGTTTTAGTTGGCTTGGTTTTGAATATTTTGGGATTGCATTAAGTTATAGTGATTATATATTATTATTATTTTAAATTTTATTTATTTTTTGGAGATTTGAAAGAAATATAGTTTCAATATAATGATTAAGATCAAAATTATTTATTTATTGGTTTTAATATGTTAAATAAGTATTAAACAAATTAAATATTTAAATGTAATTAATATATGTTTTGATAATTGACATTTTTTTCATGATTATAATAAACTATTTGACGATTTTGTTACTTTTTCTAAAGAATAAACATGAATGTTTTAAGTTTGATGTTGTTTAAAGTTTAAACTTGATATATATATATATAAATAACATAGGTTTTGATGTTTAATTGGTATATTCTTACTTTTGATTCAAATTAGGACAACATCATAAACTTGTTTTTATTTCCTACTTAAAGAACATGAAATTTTCATATCTAAAATATACATGCAAATTATAGTAGAAACAAGCCATACAACTATTATTCAAAGGTGAATTTATTAAAAAACATGGCAATCATAATATTTAGATAAAAACAATTAATTGGTAAAATATCTCAACATCAAAAGTCTTCTCATTTATTTTATTTAACATAACTTTTTTTTGAAAATATCAACCAAATAACCTGACATCAACCAACGATATTTTATCAACAAATAATAATGACATTCATAATATTCCACAGTAATTGCAAGTGCAATAAATTTTCACAAGTAATTTCATGTAAAAAACACTATGCAGATTATTTTTTTCATATATAGATCATTGCTCATATTTGCATCATATGCCTTTCTAATCTTGTGCCTAAGCTTTTTGCCATACAAACAATGCAAAATTAAAATTTGATTTTCTATTATTTCTTTCATGTTTTTAACATTCATTTTCTTAAAACATCTTTCATTTAATTTGTTAAAAAAAAGGCTAGGCTCAACATTTTATAAAAAAATAGATTCTAATTTTCCTCCTCCTTAACATTTACAAACCTTTTCAAGTTTGCTTGGCTAATGATTTCAAGTAGAACAATTTAGCTTACTATTGCTAGATGCATTGATCTCAAATTATTAGAATATTTTTATTACAACATGTGATATTTTCAAGAAGTTAATGGCATCAGATTCAGAATCAAACATTTCTTGCATTGATACTCAGTTTTATTGTATGTTTCTTACTTGCATTTTCAATGCCTTCCCGTAAGTATTGCTTCTTAAAAGATGTGCATTACCTCTTCAGTAATTTTTTGTTAAGTTATTTAAAACATTGTTTGAATTTTCTATCACCAAATTTATCAAAACTCTGCATACGTTTTATGCCTTTCTGATCTTATGCTTAAAATTTTACCCATCCAAACAATGCAAAGATTTATTGCATGCTTTCAACCCTCACTCTCTGACAACATCTTGCATTTTTTGTACCAAAAAAATATGGGCTCAACATATTATATAAATAGCTCTTAAATTGTCCTCTTCCTTAGCATTTACGAACCTTTTCAACTCTACTCATCTAATCATTTCAAGTAAAACTATTCAACTTACCATTTTTAGATACATTGGTCACAATTTGTAATCTCTTTTTATTTTTCCTACAAGCTTATCAAATATTATTATTATTTTTTAAAGATTATGCATTCTTCTTGTCTTGAATGTTTTCAAGAATACAATGGAACCACAATCATAATCACACTGTATTGATATTCAGTTTATTGTATGCTTCGTGTCCATTTTCATTACCTTTATGAGACTATTGTTCATATAATGTTTTCACATGGAAAAATTTAGATTAGTATTACTACATGCTTTTGTGGATCTATCGGTATTTGTTCCCTTACATGTTTGACACTTATAGCTTCTTTATATAGCATGTATTGTATACACATACTTTTCTTTTTCTGCATTTCCTATATTTAAATAAATGTTTTATTTGTAGTAACTCACTAAAACAACATGAAGAAGTACAAAATCTGAACTTACACAACTTTTTTAACATGAGCAAAATCTTTATTTCATGATTTGAAGTCTGATAACTCTGCATACATATTTTTCTCAATTTATTCAATACTTTTAGCTAGTGTATTTGTATAAACATTACAATTAGTTTTTATTTCTACATTATGAAGTCCATATACAAACATTCCCAGATCTCTTCCATAATTTTAGAGCTCACCTACCATTCACACTCACAATTAACGGATGTACTTTTGTCCTTTGTTAAATTCACACAACAATACATAAGTATTGCATCATTTGGTGTGAATCTCTCTTTATAGTAAAAATTATACACTAAAATGTAAATTATATGATCCCTTATCAACTTATTATTAGGTAGTGAATGTTTTTGCCAATATAGTTACATGTTACATTTACAATTCTAAATCATACAATGAAACACTTTACACAAAAATTAGTTTTGATGTACATGATATTAAGATATACTCATACAATTGAAAAATATTTTCTTTTCATCATACATAATCAGTTGCCTTTACATATGTTTAGTTATTTTTTACAACCAAATCATCTACATTCATTATTATCTTCTTAACTTAAACTACAATGATAAAAAACTTACTTTCTAATTTTACTTTTGTTTTTACTATTATATCCTTAAAACTTATAAAATTTTAATGACTTTGTGGCTCCACAATCTTGATCATATCTAGCACCATAAAAACATTTAAATCCCTCAATTTTTTATAAATCTTAAAAAAGATTTTTTTATACAAAAGTGCCTCTTCAAATTTAATGTTTACATTCTTAAACATTACTCTAATCAAGTTTTCTAATTTTTAGTCTCCATCAATTACATGAAAAATGTAAGCACACTAGAAATTCCTTGAAATCCATCATGTGCCATATATCTGACCTTAAAAATTATTTTTATTAACTATGGATCATATACTCTTGCATACATGTCAACTATCAAAACATGACAGGTACTAGTCATTTCATGGCTATTATAATAAAGTCAAACCAAGTAATCTAGTATTCTAGCACTCATAGGCCAATTCTAAATATATTTTATTGTAGGTTAAGGATACTCATTTTCAAGTAATTAAATCAATCTATCTAGTTGCATTAATATATAAAAGAAAAAATTACACAGTTAATTAAGAGGGAGAACTATATTAACATGAGACACTTTTGGGCTATGTAGGCAACACTCAGACTGCACTGGATTTTTTAAAGATACTGTGGCTATTCTCCTAACCTTATTCCCTTCTTTTGGAATTTGCTATCTATTATTTTTATCATTCAAGAGCTAAGGTTTATATTTAGGTATTTCACACATTAGATTAGTACATATAGGAAATCAGTAAACCCTCACAGAAAAAACACACAAATCCAAGTTAAAAAATCAGATGCATAGTCAACCAAGACATGGTCGCAGTGCTTCCAGTCCTCCTAGAATGACCTTGTCCCAATAAAGTTTAAATTCATATTTTAGGGTGAAACACATTACACAATTATTTTTATATAGTTTCATATCACAATCAACCTATACAACCAACATAAAATCAGCTTGAGGGAGGTTTTGCATATATGTTTTTCAAGTTACTATTTTTAGATAATTTTTAATTTTGTAGATTTTTTATTTTATATTCAGATATGTATATTCCTATATTTCAATTTCAATAGTTTATATGTATGTATTTGATTCAATTCAATTCAATATGATTAAACATTCTGATGAACCTATTTATATTTATATTTATATCACTACTTGTCATTTTATTAATTTTTATCCTAGGATTCATACAAATTTATATAAATTCCTGACATTGAAATAAAATAGCCTTCAACTTTTGATATAAATTTGACACATAATGAGCCAATCTTATTTGACTTTGGATTTAATCTAACACTGAAGTAAATTATCTTGTCATCTCAAATAAAATCTAACATAAAACTTCTTGCTTTTAACCTTGAGTTCAAATTTGTTGATATCTATACACAAATATTTAAATTTTATTTTCTATTTGATTTTGCTTGTTTCTAGAAACTATGTTCTGATAGTTTTAAATCTACTTAGTGATTATCATTACAAGCTAGATGTGGTGATTTATTTTTCAAAGATTATGGTGTCATGGTCTTACCCCAATACTCATAGCCATTGTAATGACTAAACACAAAGTTTAGTTTCCATGTACCTCACAATATATCAAAAATGCTTTATATCTTTTATTTATAAAAAATGAAACCTCTTTTAGTCATTTGATTTACGGTACAATTGAGAGGAATGTATCACCTAGGGCAGTTATTTTCATCATACCCTTAGAAACAGGGTTAGTGCACTATGGTTTTATCTCTATAGTTAGTTTTTTGAAACATTGGGTTGACACTAATCAACAAATGAGAAAGTATATTTGATATCCCACACGATCATTCAAACCCTTGCCTAGATTGCCCTTACACCTTGATTTTTGTTTGTATTATATTCATAATCATTATCATCTCTTGTTCATATTTGTATTGTATTCATAATGAGATCAATGAATGAATGTCTCTTTCATATAGTACATAGGATTATGCAATTTCTTGTAAAATATTCTCTACTTTCTAAGAGGTTATTCATTACATTTATACATGGTTAAAATTAAATGATATTCAAAAAATTACCTTAAAATAATCACAATGACATTATACATCATGTTTTTAATACTCAACAAGGTAAAGCCCCAAATGTTCCTTTCCCCTCCATTGGGTCAAATCCTTTAATCTAAGGGATTTTATATCCTAGATCAGCTAAATAATATTAATGACAAAATTGCATTGTTAGGACACCAATATACAAAGATATCGTATATGAGGCATTAAGTAATACACTCTTACCTAGTAATGTTGAACCTTATTATGTAGCTTATATTATTAATACTATTTGATGGACAAAGGAAAGTATTTATTTTGAAAAATAGTATCTTGTCCCAAAGCATATTATTGATTAATACTTACCCTTGTATATTCAAGTCTTTGTACAAAATAAGGTGGTAAAAGAGTACTTATCTACAATGGATAAAGATCGAACATTTAACATTTCCTTCCTAATTTTAATTGGCATAATAAAAAAATATTTATCTCATTAAAATATGAACATTTGTGAATTTCATAACATTTCATGCCAAGTAATTGGGAAAATTACATTAAACCCAATCTTGCCATGATTTATCAAGTTATGCCTAGTGATCTTAATTACAATCTTTTATTAGGTTGACTTTGGATTTATGACATGAATGGCATTCCTTCTACGTTTCATGTATGTCTTGAATTTAGTTATGAAGGTTACACACACACACACACACACACACACACACACACACACACACACACACACACACACGTACACACATAATTTAGACCAATATCCCTTCAAATATTATGTAATGGTCCATCCTAAGGATACTTATGTTCTATATATGCAAACTTCTCCCATTGAAGTATCACCATCTACTTCACCTCTTAATTTACCCTCATCAATACCACTTTCAAATGACTCACCAATAAATTTTAATCAATATGGTTTTGGATTTAAATACTTACAAATGTATAAGTACACCATTGGATAAGGGTTGGGAAACCATGTTCAAGGTATTATTTATCATATTACTAATTTTATCATTGTGGGGAAAATAGGTCTTAGGTATAATGATAAGTACACCTCTCATGGACTTAATCAAGTAAAGTAACAAACAAGTTCATACTTGTTTCACATATGCACTTTGAGCATAATAATTAAATAAGCCATGTTTCTCAATTATCATTAGTATATCCTAAGCTCATTGACAACACAATTTCACGTATAATTTTGACATTGGATGAATTTTGAAATGACAAGTCTCTTTTGGAATATTCAGGTGCCTATGAGGATCTTCCTTCCTTTCACCACAAAAATATATTTCCTTAAAAAACAAATGTGCGTGCATATGTTTTAAAAGTGATAATTATATTATTTAAAAATAATTATATGACCCCAATACTATTCCTATAATGTCATATGTGGAAGATAGATCAACATTACTTAATTAAAAAATAGTTGAATTTCATTTTGGCACTGATAAATATCCTCAACCAATCCTTTTAATAACTATGTTATAAAATGATGAAGGCAAATATTTTCGACAAGGTTTACATGATTATCTAGAATTATTTACATTGGAATATAAATACATGCCTAAAATTGACCCAACAATGGCAATGCATAATATTGTATTATATCCAACTTTTGAACTACTCAAGCAAAAAAAAAAAGAAAATGCTCCCCAAAGTATCTTTGTTAGTCAAAGAAAATATCTAGAGACTTTTGGATGTTGGATTCATTCAAGTTATCGATTATCCTGAATGGATTTCTAATATTATATCAATGATAAATCCTAATGGAGATATTCAATGTTGTATAGGTTATCATGATTTAAACAAGGCATTTCTTAAAGAAGATTTCCCTTACCCAACACATTTATGATTTTGGATTCTACCATAAAATATGAAATGCTATCTTTCATGGATGTTTTTATAGATATAACCAAATCAAAATAAATCCTAAAGACGAGGAAAATACATCATTTACTACACCATGGGAAACAATTTTTTATATAATTATGCCTTTTGGATTAAAAAATGTAGGAACAACTTATCAACCAACTATGACATGTATTTTACATGATTTCATCCATAAAATAGGTTAATATTATGTTGAAGATTTGTTATCCAAATCAAAGCCTTGACAAGACCATATTATCAATTTATGAAAAATATTTGAGAAAATGAGGCAATATAATGTATGCTTAAATTTGAAAAAGTGTATTTTCAGAGTATCTTTAATAGATTGTTGGGTCTTATAATTTCTCAAAGAGGTATTGAAGTTTACCTTAATAAATTAAAATTTATACTTGATATGCCACCACCAATTAATTTAAAGCAACTCTGATGATTGTAATGTCATATTCAAGCTACAGACATTTTGTGGCTCAATTAACAAATAAAAAACATTCTTTTACAATGTTACTTAAGAAAGATACTAAATTTGAATGTGATGACTCTTGTCAACAAAGTTTTGATGCAATTAAATAATATCTTCTAAACTCACTTATTCTTATGCCTCCCAATACACATCGACCTAGGCTCTTATTATACATTTTTTCCATCGATAAAGTTTTGGGTGCTTTGCTCACATAGTATTATGATGATCACCAAAAATGTGCCATTTAATACATTAGTCACACAATTATTAATTATGAGTAAAATTATATTTTTATCAAAAATTCATGTTTGGATCTTGTTTTTACCACACAAATTTTTTGGCATTATTTACTTCATAATAGAAATCATGTCATCACTAAAGTTGATCCACTCAAATATCTTATGTCAAATCCCCATCTATCAAGGCATATAGCAAATTGGGTAATGCTTCATATTGAGTTTAATTTACAATTTATCTAACAAAAGTCTATTAATGGACAAACTATCACAAATTAATTAGTTCTTGCCCCATTAAAGGATCTACTACCTATTACTGTTAAATTTTGAGATGAATTTACTTCTTATAATATCAACAATAATATGTGGACCATGCATTTTGATATATCTAAATGTGCTACATGTGTTTGGTCTGAGATTATGTTTGTTACACCAGAAGGTGAACACCTACCATTTGATTTTTTTTTGGGATTTTCATGCACAAATAACATAGTGGAATATGAAGCTTTAATACTAGGATTGTTAACATCACAAAAGTTACACATCTAATCCCTATGTATATATGGTGATTCATAGTTTGTCATAAATTAAGTTATTATTATTTATCAAACTAAGGAAGATAAGCTAATCCCTTATAAATACATGGTTGAACGTCTCATACTACACTTCTCTTCTTTTTCCATTGAGAGCATTCCATGAAAATATAATTGACATAATGATATTGTGGCTATCACCTCATATTTAATCCCAATTTATGTTAACAATGATCATGTAATATTTAATATCTAATGATTATGTAATCCTTCAGTTGATACTGATATTATCAACACATTTTAAGTTTTGGTAGTCACATAAAGTGTAGATAATCCTGAGTGGTACACTAGTATATAAAATTATATTTACAAATCTAATTTTCCAAAAAATGTTACGCAGGAGGATAAATTGTGGTTATAATGCTAGGCCATGAATTATGTACTCATTGATGGATCCCATTTTAAATGCTCTTTAATGTACAACTGTCACAATGGCCAAATCAGGGTAAAGCTAAAATTGTTATGCTCGAAGTTCATAATAGTGAAAGTGGAGGCCACTTTAGTAGATGGACCATGCCTTACAAGCTCTTACGTTAAGGACATTATTAGCCAATAATAGAGTAATAATGTCATGAATATAATAAATTATGTTCCCAATGTCAAAGGCATAACACTCTCAACCATGCTCCATCATATATGATATGACCTATTGTCTCTCCATGGCCTTTCTCTCTTTGAGAATTTAATTAAATTGGTAAAATATATATAGAATATTCAAAAAGACATAATTTTATCATTACCTCTATTGAATATTTTTAAAAATGGGTGGAAGCAATATCCTACAATATACAATAGGTGGGGATATTTAAAAATTATTGCTAACACATCTTATCACACAATTTGGCCTATCTTCTACAATTGTAACAAATAATTGTTCATATTTAAAAAATAAAATGATCAAAATATTTTGTGTTAAGTTCAAAATCCGACAGAGTTTATCCACTCTTTATTAATTGAAGGGAAATGGTCAAGCAGAGGCAACTAATAAAATAATAAATTAAAATCTTAAACAAGACTATTATAAAACATGGAACAAATTGGCATAATCAAATTATCTATACTTTTTAGACATATCACACAAGTGTACATACTCCAAAAGGGATACACCCAACTCTCTTATTTATGGCACATAAGTTATACTTCTTCTTGAGATAGAAATACCCTCTCTATGTGTCTCATTAAAATACATTATCAAATATAGCAAGTATCAGAAAAATGCATACATGAATTATAGATACTTGATAACAAACGCATACATGCCCTTGAAAATCTAAAATTTTACCAAGCACGTATTAAACGAACATATGGAAAGAAAATTTATGATCATGAATTCTAAATTGGTGATCTAATACTTAAGTAAAATCAAAACAATACCGATGTTGACAAAGAAAATAAAGAAAACTTCAAACCCAATTGGTTGGGTCCATTCCTAATCATTAAAAGATGGGTACAAGATCTTACCACCTAGGAACCCTCGAAGGCAAAATTGTCTTGAATTCCATAAACATCATGCATTTACCTCAGTATTATATCTAGATAAATGTACTTATTTTTAAAAAAATAGATATTTCAAAAATTTCAAAAAAAATCAAATATGTTAAAAATTCAAAAAAAATAAAATATTTTCAGATATTAAAAATCATGAACTATAAGATTTTTCAAATGTTTTTAGATCACTTCTTTCCATATATTATTTATTTCATGTCAAGTAGATAGCATATTTAAATTTTCAATAAACAATGCTTTTCATGAGGTATGTGAATGTGATACATGACATAGTTTTACATGGTTTTTCAATGTTTGGTTTCCCTTATTATCCAATAGCCTTTCTAGGTGGGGGTATCTCTTTCTTATCTGTAAACACTTCAATAGGTTGTGTCTATCCACAACCTACTTACCATGTCAAGTTATACAATATACAAATATTTTTCTACTCACTCATACTTTATAATGTGTGACATGAATATGCTATTTACTAATAATGACATTCATACATATGGTTGATGTAGACTAGTCTCATTTTATTACATTTATTTCTTAATTTACTACATAATAAATTAGGATTTGCTTACTTATTATGTGTGGCTCTTGGTCTTTATGTGTGCAATATATACATGGTCTTGCTTGTGTGGTATCATTATGTTATTTGAGTGTTACACTTGGTCTTGTGTTCTTATGTAACATTCACATGTCCCTTGTATGTGGCCTTTGAGCCTTATGAGTGACATTATATGTAAATTACATGATAGTGTATCACATTGTTTATATTTTCATTACTTGTTACTGAAGTGCCATGATTCATGTCATGCATTGCTTATACTCTTTACTCTTACTTTGGTGCCATGATACATATCTTGCACATAATGATTATGCACTTCAATTTTATATCGATCTAACCCACCTTTCATATATAATTCAATGTTATTCAATACTATGATGCAATCTAATTCAAATTTTCAAAATGATACTACATGATTATATCTTTCACATATGATTTATTTTGATAAAAGTGACTTTCAGGCTACGTCTCTCATCTCAAAGGGGGCATTAGAATGGGCTTGCCTTGATCATTCAAGCTTCATGAGAAAATAATTTTCAAATTTATGACACTATAAAGCTTTAAAATTGTGATATAATTCATCATTTTCAGATTATGGGGTTATGTGGCATACATGTGCACTCATATCTACAGCTATAAGTTATAATTTTTAAATAGTTAAAAAGTTCAAATGGCACTCAATATCAATTTAGTATAGTATAAGGGGCATGATGTTCATTCATGTTCAAATTACTACATGGCAATTTTAATTTTTTCAATTTCAAAAGTTTTAAAGTTTCATAGTTCAAATAAAATGTAGATCTGTTTATTGTGGTGTGATTCATCTTAATATTGAAAGTGGGCAACATTAGAGTCTAGTGACACTGAACATCTATGGTTTTAATTTTTTTAAGTAACAAGCCATAGTTTGTGGTTTCATCCCTTCAATTATTTTATAGAGTACTCTACACAATAAAATGAGAGTTAGAGCATACAATCTTTTCAACTCAAGGGATTTCATATGTTTTCAACTTGAGACTTGATCACTATGCATTTATCATAGGTTCAACATTTCTCTAATTGCCTCAATAAAGAGGTAAACACTTCATTTCCAAGTTATAGGGTAATTAGACTACATACTCTTTCAAGTCTATACTTTCCTTGCTCTCTTTTCAAATTTTAATTTTTTCAATTCTCAAATATAAATAGTAACTACTTTTAGTGGCATTGTTGCGAGTTTTGTGTTAAGGCATATTACATGATCAAACTTCACATTAAAAGTTAAATTTTGTATACACACTTAGGTTCATAACTAATTTACTCTAGTAATTTCACTTCACTACATCACTAGAATAAAGTGGAGGTAAATGTAGACAATCAAACTTAATCATTAAGTGTTTGACATTGTTTACACTTGACATCCTTACCCTACTTGGCTAATTTGCCATTCCACTAACTTACAATCTATACAGGGATATCCACTATTATATAAATTGACTTATAGTTACTTAGAACATCATTCAAACATCACTATTTTCTGTACATGTTTTAAAAAAAAAAATCATCAATCTATATCCTTCTAGGACATGACCATGCTAGGTCAAATAGGGCTTCACTACGACCTTGTCCCTCATACTCAAACAATAAATTTTTAAATTTGAGACTTTACACTTTACCCCTTCTATAATTTTAGAAAGTTTAGTTAGCACAAATATTCAAAATACTCCCCTATAAAAGCATATCAAGGCTTCTCCTAAACACATCTAATAATTACTTGGAAAATACTATTGCATATTAAGCAAAAGAGCACTATTTATTCCAATTCCAATTCTGAAGCATATTAGTATTAATAGACCAAATCTAAATATATTTTATTTCAAGTCAAGGATACTCATTGTCAAGTAATCAAAGCAATATTTCTATTTCAATTCATATAGAAAAGGTAAAAATTCACACACTCATTCTAAGAGGGAGAACTACATCGGCCTGACACACTTTGGATCTATGTAGGAACCAATCAAATTACGTGAGGTTTTCTTAGGGTAGATCAACTATTCCCCTAACCCTATTCCCCCCTTTTAGAATTTGTCTCAATTGTATTTATTGTGTAAGATCTAGGGTTTGTATTTTTTAAGTCTTTTACGCATCAAATGGACACATGTTGGAAATCAATAAACCCTCATAGATAGGTGCATAAACTCATATCATAAAATTAGTTGCACATTCAACCAAGATGTAGTTTTAGTTAATAGACAAGGTTGTAGTGCATCCATATCCTCCTAGCTCAACATTGTCCCAGTAATGTTTAAATTCTCATTTTCAGGTAAGACACAATACATAGGAAGTTTTAGGTAGTTTCCTAGTTATATTCAACATAAAATTAGTTTGAGGAAGGTTTTGAATATTTGTTTGTCAAATTAATATTTTTATCTAATTTCTAATTCTATATTTTATATTCAGATCTGTATATTCCTATATTCTAGTTTCAATAGTTAAAATCTATATTTGATTCATTTCAATTCAAAATAGGTTAAACACTAGCCAATTAAATGATGACACATTGGTGAACACGAAATACATGACTTGATGCTTAAGTAATAGTCCACCTTAATTTTATTTTTGTTTAAAATCACCTTAGTAGTTCAAGGTAGAGTATGAGGATGTAGTTGAAGAGGGTGAAGAAGAGCATAAGGAAGATTCAAATGAAGAAATAATAAAAACATAGAAGAACACTTCATCTACTCAAGAGACAAAGGCACTACAAGATAAAAAGGTAGAATATGTAAAAGGAAAGGTTGATAAGGTCAAACTATTAGAAAATGATACTAAGGTTGGGGTATATAGACACCCACATCACCATGAGAAGAAACAATCATGGAGGCATGCCAAGGACCATCATAAAAATAATAATTATGGATACACTTGGAAGCCAAAGAATAATTGATATGGTTTTGCATGGAATCAAAATAACTAGTGGAATATGGGACATGGAAGCAATGGAGAAATTAATATGGCTATGCATAGAATTAAAATCATAACTATTGTGGTCATGCATTGAGGTAGAATAGTGTAGTGGAATATAGAACATGGAATCATAGGAGGAATCACTATACATGGATAAGGAGGTACAACTATGATTATGAAATGAATTAGAGTAACATAGTTGGCTTTTGAAATAAGGTTTTCAAGATATCAACTACCAAGATCACATATGGGTGGTTGGATGATCAATCATGGCGAAAAGTGTGCAATGATTTGAATGACACTCATTACGTGGTTTCTTCTCATGTTTCAGTGACAAAACATGTCAAAGAGGGATAACATGCTATGTACTTAGGGATATGATATATTAATGTCTATGGGTTGATGAAGATACTGAAATATGGCACACATCCCCCTTAGTTAGCTATATGGGTAATATATTTTATATCAAATGAGTAACTTGTGGAATTAATACATTGGTTAATGATTCGGTTTACATTAGGATTAGAATTTTACCCATCCATTATTAGTAATATAGGTCTATATAAAGGAAATGAAGATCATTGTAAAATATATCAAGTAAGTTTTGAGTCTTCAATTTGTTAGAAGTATATTTGAGATGTCCCCCTTGAACTATAATAGTGGATTTATTCCTTCCTTAAGGAGTATATATGGTATTACATTACCATAAGGGTATTATTCTATTTCTGAATATATTATATGTATGGGCATCTTAGCCCACCAATATCTCTTGTATTGTGTTGATCTACATTATCATCTACATAATTTTATTATTGTGTGGATATTAAAAAATTATTTAACTATAAGTAACATTTGCATTGATTATCCTTTTTATAATATAATTTGACTAAGCTTGACTGCTTAAGCAGTTCTATGAAACTTGTGGGATATAATAGGATCTTGGTAAACATGTAATTATGAGTTAAGATAACTTGAGTCATGTTAAATAACCCTTAAGGTGTTATTGAATTTATATTTTGGAGATTTTTTTAGAAAGTACATATAATTTAGTAGATACAAACTTGGGTGATTATGGTATCATTGGTAGGAAGATGTTATACATGCCTACATAATTACTTCAACTTTATTGATTGGCATTTACAATTCTCTTAAATAATTTACTATAATGATAAATGATAGTTAGATGGTGAAATTGACAAAGGAACCCTATTGCATAAAATTACCTAAAATCTTGACAAAGGAGAATGCTTAAAGTTATGAAAATTATTTTCTTGTACCGTTCAATTCTATATGACAACATTTAAATTTTTAAAAAATTATAAGTATATAAAGAATACTTAATGCTAATATAGGCCTTTAAAAACAACTTGTAAATTATCAAGTAATATTTTTGATTACTTTAAAGTAAAAATACACTAAGTTATTGTAATAGAAAATGCACATACCCTTAACCAAGGTTGAAGCATTACTAGTATGTCTATGCATTTAAGTTAAAAGAAACTAACAAGATTTAGCCTAGGTATATAAGATATATCTAGTTAAATAATACATCATGGGAGTGATATATCACCTTGAGTGTGGTATTTCTTTAGCTCAAGCTCAAACTCAAAAAAAAAAAAAAAAAAATGTATAGATTTTTGTGTTAGGTGTGTTACATTAATAAATTTGAAAATGAAAAAATAAAGAAAGATAACATTTTTATTCATGTCCTTTCACATGTGAGTGCGCTCCAAGTAATTCAAAAGGAATCCCAACCAACCAAGATAATACAAACTTGTTCATCCCTTAGTTGTTTCTTAAATATCCTTCATGAATTTCTTGAAAATGAAACACAACAAAAGAAATTGTTTAGATGACAAAAGGTTAAGTGAAAAAACTATTATGAAACCTATGTATCATCGAGAATAGTGTATGTACCTTCATAGATAATAATTTTGTACTCTCAGATTGTTGATGAGGAGATCACATGTAGGGAATTTGAAATACTTGTGTGGACTAAATCCCATCGGAAATTTGGAAAAGAGTTTTTTTTTAAATCATTTAAGGCTATAATGTTTGGTTGATGGTGTTATTTTTATTTTAATGGGTATAGTGCTTGGTTAATGGTGTTCTTTCTATTTTGATGGGATGTTATCCATTTTATCTTTGTGCTAATAAGAAGTGAAAATGAAATGGAACAACAATGCAGAAGTGTTGATAGTTATATATATAGGGGTCCCTAGTGACTTTGGAAATTGTATGCATTTTTTTGAATATATGGATAAGAGAATTTGACACATGACCTTAAGTAATTTCTCTAAGATCAATAATATGATAACAATTAAAGTGTAAAGTATTATTATTATTTTTTTTTTGGTATATAAAGGGATTTGTCTAATGATTTTGGAAAATACAAGCATATTCTTAAAGTGTGGTTAAGAAGATAAGAAAATTTGACATGTAATTTTAAGAAATCTTTCCAACATGAAGGTTATAATTGTTATATTTAGAGGGTGATTTTGGAAATCATGTGCATTTTTCAATATGTGGATAAAAGGAGAAATCTACACAAACACTTTATTCCCTTCGTTCTGCCAACCAAAATTTCTCTGTGTTATACAACATGGTTGAGAAATTTAGGGTAGGTTATATCTATTTTAGGGGAGAAGCAACAAAAAAAGGTAGGGAGAGACGTTTGTTGGTGCAACATTTCATCACTCCATTAACATACCAATAAACATTTACTCAAATGTGAAGGCACACAAAAAACATGAGCAATAAAAGCATGCAAAAAACAAGAACATCTAAAGAACATAACAAAAAGTATGAACATAAAAGACACAATAACCACAACAACCATGCGGAAATATTAATAACTAGGAATTTTTGTGGCATGCAGGTTGGCATTAACTTTTCACAATAAAGGAGAAAAACCCATCTAGCCATGTGGAAAATAGTGGTAGTTTCCACAATAATGAGCCACACATTTTTCATCCCGAGTTGAAATTGAATAAATAATATAGTAGAGTGAATGAAAAACATATGAACAACAACTATGTCCTTCCATTACCATACGAGTAAATGTTTACTTAGACGTGAAGGCATGCCAAATAAACCTGAACATAGAAAATGCGACAAAAAAATAGGAATGTATAAGGCACACATCCAAAAATAGGAACATATAAGGCATAATAACCATAACAATCATAAAAAAATATAAATAACTAAGAATGTTTGTGGGTGGCACGTAGGGCAAAATTAACTTGCCATAGTAATGGAGAAAAACCCGTCTAACCATGTGGAAAATGGCGGTGGCTTCCACATTAATGAGCCACACATTTTCATCAAGAGTTCAATTTGAATAAATAACACAACAAAGTGAATGGAAAACATCTATGTCATTATATTAACATACTTGTAAATGTTTACTTGGATGTGAATGCATGCAACAAAAAACATGAACAGAGAAGCCAAAACAACAATAGCAACCATGCAAAAATAAACAAAACACTTATATGGGTTAAGTTTTAGGAAACACACATACACGTATGTTTTCATCCCTCCATTCTGCCAACTAAAATTCCTCTACATAACGTGGCATGGTCGAGAACTTTCAAACTGGATCCATCCATTTTGGGGGAGGAGGTACGCAAACAGGTAGGGAGAGACGACAGTTGGTGGTACGCATGGTGGCATTAACTTGCCATATTAATGGAGAAAATCCCACTGAGCCTTCTAGAAAATGGCACTCCCTTCCACATTAATGAGTCACGTGTCTTCTAACCTAGCATTTTATTTCATATTAATGACCCGTACGTATTTCGGTTTGCGATTTACATGTCAAAATTATAATCCAATAATAAAATAATGTGTTCGTTTGAAAATTATTGTTGGTCCCTTCGGTCCCAATGATCAGTCAGACTAAAATATGCCTTCAAATTGACATGTCATTAGAAACTACGTCGAATAATTCCATAGAACGTCGATTTTCCTCTAAAACGATATTTACAAACTTAAAAAAAACATTAAACTATCTAAATCCAAATATTTAAAATGAGAAGTGATATAACATTAAAAAAAATATAAAACCTCAAAATTATAAATCCGAACTACTAATCTGCGTCTCCTAATAACATTATCTTGGCTGTACCTTTGGAAAATTATTTGTGATGCATTTTCAACTAAATGACAACGCAAAGAATAAGGATTGCTTTTATGAATATTAAATGAGTTGTATAAAGGTAAGTATAACATAGACTCTTTTCACCCCGGAATATTAATATCTGAGAATAAATAGCGACATGTTATTAATAGTCCCAATTATGTTGGTAAAGCATATCTATATCTCTAGATATCTATGGTCTATTTTAATCATTTGTCTTATAACGTCTACAAAGACTCAGATATTACCATAATATCGTCGGACTCCCTGTCTAATATATATTATCAAATGACGTTGAATTGGTGGAGGATAGTTTTCAATACATCATGGAAGGTATTCCTTCTTTATTGTCAGGGAGAAGAGGTTCGATTGGTTAATTGTCTATTTCTCTCTCTCTTCTCTTTTAATGGTTGGTTTTTTTAAGTAATTTTAGTATCTGTAGTATTGTGGTGAGTGTTGGTGTTTTTTTTTTTTTTGGTAATTTTTTTTTTTTTTTCTATTTGATTATGATGGATCTCTGGTAAAAGACGGGTTGGTTTACTAATTTTTGACAGATTTTTTATCGTTGTTTGTATTTATTATCTTTTTCAAAAAATTTATTGACATTGTGATTCTTTTAATATTTTATATTATTTTATTTGGAGTAAATAATATTTTACATACTTTCTATAACAATTTACAGTTCCCCATCAAAATCTTCTTTTTAACCTTTACTAAAACAAAACAAAACACTATTGTATGGTGCGTAAGTATGTAATATAATATAATTATATTTAACGTTGTTAAGATCCATTATGTGTATAGTATAATACTTTTAACTTTTTCAAAATAATATAGGTGCATAATATTTATTTAAGTGACATATGAGTTTTAGCAATTGGTTAAGTGAACATGGTTTCCTTAAGTCGATATAAGTTCAAAATCTCATATACATCTTGTGATATGTTACATTACAAATGCATATATTTCAATATTTTAGAAATAAATAGCAAGCATTATTTTAATTATGCATCAAGTAATGTAGAGGAAAATTAAACTAAAACAGAGTCAAGGAGTGGATGCACAAAGATGGGAGATAAAAAATAGACCATTTTTAAAAAAAATTGTTCATGAATTAAAAAGGGTGAGTGCCATTTTAAAAAGAGAGTAGGCCGTTGGAAAAATGCTCCCAGCCTAATTTTGAATAGGCTTGGCTTACCAAGCGTAAAAGGCGGGTGGTCTATGTAATACTAAGGGCGCATGCCCTTTGTGATACTATTTTGGAGGAAAATCACAGGGTTTTAGTCTTTCCATATTGATTTATGATGTTTGTAACAGTTCTACATGTGCCAAAACATAATTTTACAAACCTTGCATCTCTCAAAGATGGTGAAATCTGAGAGGTTATTAACACACACATTTGCATACATACTCCAACTTTTAGAACATTCCATATTGATTTATGATGTTTATAACAGTTCTACATGTGCCAAAACATAATTTTACAAACCTCGCATCTCTCAAAGATGGTGAAATCTGAGTGAAATCTGAGAGGTTATTAACACACATATTTGCATACATACTCCAACTTTTAGAACATTTAAAGTCACCTTTAACTCACTTTAAAGTCGTATTGGCTTTTCTTTCTTGAAATTAGAACCTTTAAACTAGATTTAAAGTCGCATGAGGGAGGTTTTTTTCTATAGGTTGATATTAAGGTGTCTTTAGAACGCATTAATTTAGTAGGTAACATTGCAATGACTTTGTGTGTGACTTTAAGCTGACTTATGATGCACCATTAGGTGTCCTTAGCATATGATGTTTGCATGTCTTAAGGGGTGACGTTAGGATGTCTTTAGAGGCAACATTGAGATTTTTTGAAAGTTGACATTGGTAATTTATATGTAACTATGCAACTACATACACTTATCCTTTGTGCACCTACGTGGCTTACACATAACTCATCTTGGAGTCTTTTTCACCGTATTCCTTACACATGCACATAAGTCTCATGAAATTTATGCAAAGAATCTCTTTCACCTATAAAAAAAACTTGAGTACCACCACATTTCCATGCAACACTTCACTTCTGTGCAGAATAACTTGCACCTAGTAAAACCCATGCCACATCTTGCGCACCCCGCACGAAACTTGTCGCACCACATCCACATGGCTTTACAAATGACATTTATCAGTTCTATGACATGCCAAGGAATTCATCGAATTAACTATTTGATTGATCAAGTCAACTTTCATGCACTTGGAAGAAGTTTAACCGTCACATGGGAAGAAGATGAAACAAATTGTAACCATTATGTTTGTAAGCATTGATAGTTAAAGTTGCCTTCTTGTATTTTGTGTATAAAGATACATATCATATATACATTTTTCTTGAGGTCAATGATACATGCAATCGTAGTGATAGATAATATGTCATGATATCTAAACTTTCTCATACACATTAGATACACCTTCTATCTTAGCAAATCAGAGGAAGTGTTTCTCCTTCTGATCACATGAACTAACGTTCCTAACCTTATTGTAGAATTGATCATCTCTATAATTTCCCCCTATTCATTCCCATTAATAAAAGTTGTATTTCTTGTAAGTATCAGAGTTTCACTCACTTGAATGTGTGTTGGTTTACTTTTTTTAAGATAGCATACCATGCACTCTTCATTACCTCATAGCTTATCTCTAAGTGTAAGGTTATTACCCACACATAAGGTCCTATGCCCCATGGCATAAATCATCGGTACAAGAGCCTATTTATTTTATATGTTTGTAAACATGGGAGTATAATGAGAAAAGGAAGGATTACTAGTTAGCTTTGTTTTATCCTATCTAAAATAACATCATAATAAAAGTTAGATTGCTAACACCTAGAAACAACTTGAGGTAACCTTAGACATCTAAAAGCTCATTGAAGTTGCCCTTGTTGCACATCACACCAAATTTTTTTAGCAAGTTATATGAGTTGATGATGCATCTCAACCTAACACCTTGAACTCTCATCACATTCAATATTAGTTTTAGTAACAAACCCCCTTCAATGTACAAGTCAATATTGACATTCCCATGTTCGAAGTCAAAATTAACACGATAAAATTGGATGTTGGATCGATAGATTATTCGATATAATTCTTAGTCAATCAATTCCATGATACTGAGAAGACCACTTTTGATGTGTTAAATATGTCAATTCTTATGGTAAATTATTGGGATACTTTATGTGTATAACACATGCAAGATTATATTCCAATCAAGTTTTGGAATAATTTTGTTGGTGCAATGAAATATGAATAATATCCTCTACTAATTTATGGATGAATACATAAAGTTCCACCACTTATGTTAGTGCAAGGAGGAGTTAATGGAATACTAAACCAACAAGTTCCATGACTACACTACATGTCTGTGTGAGAACTTTATTGAATAACATAAAGTGCTAAAGTATATCAACAAACTTTCACTTTATATCCCTATGAGAACTAAGTTTTTAACATCTAAAACTCTAGGAAACGTTTATTATAATGCTTAGCATAGTTAAGCCAAGGTAAATATGAATCAACATCTCACCTCTTCATCCAATGCCATGCATAAGAGCCAACCTTAACCAGTTACTAAAGAAGCACAATCGAGTCTTTGTAGAGTGTAAAGGTCTTCCAACACACTATGCTGTAAAACATCACATAGATTTGGTTCCCTGGATCCACCCTTGAAAATAACACTCTATTTTAAACTTTTAGGACTTAGATGAATGTAAATCCTATGTTTAGGTGTTGTTGCTTTGGCCTGTCAAGGCCAAATGTCACCCCCTATAACTTGAAACTTTTCATGACACTATTATAAGCCTTTTTAGTTATAAATCTCCTTATAAAACTATGTATTTTTGCCTTAAAGACAGATTTTTTTAGCATTTAAATGATAAATTATGAGTCATAAGGCTATTAAAACATCCAAAATACCTTTAATTACATTCATAATTATGCCATTACCTTAGTCATAAAGTGTCATGCTTTGAAAATAGCTTTCCATGCAACTCTAAGGCATATTTTGGCCTCAAAAGACTCCCACAAGTCAAATTGGACCCAATTTTGATCATAAATGAATTATTTATTATCCTAAATTTCCTCTTGACTCGTGGTCTTCCTTATCATACCCTAAAATTGGCACTTTAAGGATTTAAGTTTAAAGAACATGCAAAGAAAGGAGGCTTTTCATGTATTTTCATGTGTAAATAGGACCTTGTATAGCCTATTATGTACATCAAAGCTTAAAATAATGAATATAAATATGTGTTAGGTATTCAAAAATAATTTTGAGGTAAAAGGATCAAATATAGGCCAAAAACTAGTTCCCTCCAATCATCTAGCTTCTTTGCAAATAGTGAGAGCCCTTCAGGTTTGCAGGTGGTATGACCATGAGAGAGAAAACCAAGGTCTAAAATTTTGGATAGAGAAAGGGGTACTATAGGGATTATAACTGTGGTAAATTTTTATAAATTTGGTCCTCTATCCTTCCAAAACCATCCCTTTGAAATTAAGGCACTCACTATGTCTCCTTCATCCAAGCAGGCAGTCAATTTTTCGTGTTTTCTCTTCATCTGGACATCATGGCAAAAAAATTCAAGATTGTGGAGTTCCTTAGGATCATTATTCACATTTCCATGGAATTATTCAATTATTTTCAAAAAAAATTGGGTCATACAAATCTCAATAACACATAACAATGTAAATTTGCAATCTATAAGAATATCAAGAGAGTTTGTACGGTCTAGGAGAGAGAAAGAATAACAAGTTTTGTTGGATTCTTATTTGAGGGGTTTTCATTCATGTTATATATGCATCATTAAATATTCTCAAAATTTTATTTAAATAATAATAACAAGGAAGCCATTAATGTCTCTTAAGAGTTCTCATGGAGTCACTATTTAGCATTTTTAAGGTTTCTTAGCATTTGTTAAGGATGTTAATAGACTCTTAGGTTTCATTTCAACACCAAATACCTCCTTCAAAGGCCTCCAAATTGATAAATATTGTTAGACAGGTGCTCATGCTTGTATAAGACCCTTAAAATGGTTTTGTCATAGACTCCTCACATCCATTTTCACCTCCATCTTGTTACATTAATTTGTACAGTCTTTTACTGCCATTTCTCACTATAATAAAGCTCCATTTTCACCTGCATTCAATGTTCCCATCATCCTTCAACCATAATATCACCTTAAACTCCCTTTATTCTCATGTATACATTCTCATGAAGGAGTCAAGATTGTTAAGCAGTACCATGGTCATGGAGAAGGATAGTAGAAACCATAAACCCTGCTAGGAATCATTACCTACAGCTAAAAAAGGGTTATGACAATCAAGAGTTTCATGAAGACTAGAAGAAGGATGTGAAGGATATATCCTTAATGGTATTTGCCCAAACTATCCCAAAAAGTTGTAATGAATGAGGAACAAGTTCCCTACAACTAGTTTTGGTGACCTCCCTAAAGCCTAATTCCATCCTAGTCCATACAAAGGGACCTTGCACTATCACCTACAGTTGTCAAGAAAGTACATAGTCATTTTTGAAGGATAAGACATGGCATAAATATATGAGTGAAAGTGCAAAGAATGAGTGAGGGGTTATTGACCTATGTGAGGACTTAATTCATGTCATAAACCCAAGGAGGTAGCCATAATCTTGTATTCAAGTGCCTTATAAGACACCTATAGGCATGTATTCAAGTCACAACCTACAATAAATAAGTGACTTGGAAGTCCTAAGGCTTGTCTAAGTTCTTGAAAGCTAGTTAGGCTATCCAAGTGCATGATCAATATGAGATTGATAATCTCAATGAGGTATATCATGTACAATACAAGTTTAAGGTGTTGAATATCTCAAGAAACACAAGAATGTTCACCTATAGTCCAGACTTTCAAGGACACAGCCATAAGCCCAAGGAGTGGGCAAAGCTATGAAAGAGTTTTTCAAGAAATTTGACCTTGAAGAGGGATTGTGGAACACTAATGAGTCATTTTAAGAAATAATGTTGAGTTCATAACATATATCTTTGACCCTTTTCTAGCATTCCATCTTACATAGTCCATATAAAGGCCTAAGTTGATGCACAACCAAGCTAAGAGTGAGAGAGAAGTTTGTTTTCAAGAAGATGGAATGATGGTATGAAGGATATAGTGTTGAAAGGAAGTGTATATAATATTTGTATCAAAGGCATAATATAAATGAGAACTAAACTTAGTTTAAGTCACTTTTTCTTGCTAATCACCACTTACAACCTTCTCAAGAGAACGAGCCTATCTCCAAGTATGAAGAGAATGAGAATACAGTCTAATGAAGGAGTTTCATGTTCAAATGAATGATTCATAAGAAAAAGTGATGATGTGAATGAGGTAAACACTATGAAGAGAGAGTGTTCTAGGCAAGGCTACAGTCAAGGTCAAGCAGTGGAGAACACCCACCTACAACCATACTGGGTGGTGAATGGCATTGATACACTCATATGCCCTAGAGATGCAGTTCAACATACATACACTCAAGAATAAAAAATGTGAGATATTATCTCTATTAAAATGACAACTTTACATACTTCAAACCTTGGTCAAGATCATGAAAGTACTCCTAACTCAGGAAAACACAGTACACAGTCCTGTTGGACTAGGACTGTGTAAACCCTATGAACAATGCAAGATGAATGAATATGCTAGAAAGAGATTATTTAGGAGGTTTTAAATGACATGAAGGGTTTTTTAAAAAATAAAATATGATTAATGGTTACTTAAAAAATACCAAACACCTCCATTTCTCACAAATCCATAACTACATTAGTGTTATGACAGTCATGTCATAGTGAGTTTTCTAGAAGACACATGTTTTGATAAGGCGTTTCAAGAAGTGACTAAATAAGAGGTGATTTATTTCAAGAAGTATTTTAATGGACTATTGAAATCAAATCCATCATCCTAAATATAAAATACAAGGCAAAAATAAGAAAACTCAGTCTTATGGCTTAAAACACAGGCAACCTACTGGGAAGTTTTGGTAAAAAGAACCTATAGGAATTTCTATGCAAAATCCAAGTATGAAACTTGGTGGAGTTTTTAATCGTGAGTGGTTATACATAACTATAATCTTGGTTAGGTCATTTTAAGAGTGTAAATATTCATTGTTTTATTGCATTCAACCACCTATATGTTGATAGTCAAAGAACAAGCAAGTAGACTTCTTAAAATGTTACAAGGTGTGGTAGAGAGTTTCCACCTCATTGAAGGTTTTATCAGGCATAAAAAGGTGATTTTAAATCTTTATATTTTTTTTAGAGGTGATCACACTCCAAATTCAATGCAAACCATGCCCTTGAGGGATAAAATAAACATGCAGGTTTAAAACCCTTGAAGTACACAGTCATCCTTTTGGATTCTTTCATGAGATTTATCTTCATTTGATGAGCACTAAGATAGTTGGGAGGATCATTTAAACCTTGAATCAGGTATTAGAGAATATAAAATGCATAAATCTTGTCTTGTTTGACCAATCAAGCTTCTTTCTTGCACACATAGTCCTCCACAACCATTCGAAGCACAAAATCACCACGTAGACATTTTGATGCACCTTTTACATGGGATATCATGCTTATCATGGTTGATGAGGGGGTCAATATAATCCAAATTCATGGCAATTGGTTTCCCATCATGGGTTTACACACTATGAATAATCATTAAGAAGCTATGGACCCCTAAAACCCTTGCAAAACCCTCATAACCACTTGATGGAGAAAAGATGCCAAATTATGCCTCCAAATGATTAATTTGATATAGGAAATGAACTTGAAGGTCTTATAAACTTCCCTAAGTACCTCTATGACCTATTAGTTGGCATGTGCAATGCATTTACTTTACAGACTAGGCCAAATAAGCCAGTTTTGAGCCTACAGGAAAAGGAATAAAGGGTAATTATGCATTAAATGAGGTTGAGAAGCAAAATGGGGTCCTAAAATTCCTCAAAAACACTTCCAAAGCCATCAAAAAAGGTCTTTTGGGCCACTTCCATAAACATATAGGTCCGTAATTCAAAACAAGAAGTTGTTTGCATGCAGGGTGAAGAAGAATGGCTTGATAAAGCCCATACCATAACTCCAAAGCATCATCTACAGGTTATTCATGTAGAACACACTGTATAAAATCCTTTTGACTCATCATAAATTCAAAATGCTAAACTGTTATGCATGCACCTATACTCAGATCTTGACATCACTAGACAAGGACATCAAGAAAGGGTAGTAGGAGACAAAGAAAGGTCATGAAGAAATTTAAAATCACCATGAACACAACCATCAAGTGATAATAGAGATGTATGCCAAGTTTGAGCCATAGGAGAATCATTAAAGTTATCATCTTGGCCAAAGACCATTAGACACTGCTTAGAAAGCTTACTTTCCACTTTGAGAGGTGACTTCACATGCTCACCATGGTACACACCTTTTACATGGGAAGCTAAGGAGTATGGGGGAGTAAGGGGACCAATACTCTAATGTTTTATGGAATTTTTTGAGGAATTTAAACCTCAACCTTTATGAATCATCATTAAAAACTTAGATCACTCTAAAACCCTCACAAAACCCTACTATAGACCTATTTGTCAAGAATTGAATAATTATGAATCCAAACTAATTGAAATATTATAACTACCATGTATATCATCAAGTAAACTATGATATATTCATGAACATGACCATTTGTTATATGAATGTTGTATGGACATGGCAGAAAACAACATTTTAAGAGGACAAAACACATAAAGAGAGGTACAAAGTAGTTTAAAGAAATTCCAATCATTATTAAGCAAATCCTGACACTTTTTTTTCTCCTTAAATCATCATATGATCAAAAATATTCCTATAAGTTCCCTTGGGAGCTCATCCAAAATAGCCAGTATACAAGAAATGAAGGACAAGCTACCATAGTCAACTAGTTTGACTAATTTACAGGTGTTGCTTGCTAAGGAGGACTCATTTCATGATATGGATCATTAATTCATGTCTTGAATTCATCATATTTTCAATTTTTGAAGGTTATAATGGCCATGAAGTACAAAAAGTTAGGCTACTAGGCCTAATTTGGCCTAATAGACCTATTTACTCAATCAAGTAAAGGGAATATGACATAGAATATTATTTATGAGAGATAATGTGGATTTATCACACCTTTCAACTAATCCATATCATACACAATTGGTCCTTGATTTCATCCACATGCTTAATTGATCCTAGAGATGAATTTAACTGGCCTTCAACTGTTTTAAACACATGCATAACTCATCTTAAGTTATGATGCATGAGTTAACTCACTTCAAGTGGAGTTTTCAACAAAGATATGTTATAGCATGCTAGATAAGGAGCTTGGACAAGATAAAGAGGGCCCACCACCTTATTTTCAATGCTAAATAGATCATATAAACATCATGCAAGCCACTAAACATAATAAGACTTCTTGATGACTATAGATAACTTGTCATAACTGAATTTGTACTTGAGTTAATGATGAGTTGACTTATTCTTCTCTCTTCTATGTCACTCTCTTGGCTAGTTCTCTCAGATGTTCTATATATTCAAGATTTTAGGCCTATTTACAAGATCGCTCTCTTGGGCATGATTAAAATCTACCAAGATTGAGCTTTGTAAACCTCTCGAGATAATAAAAATGACTATTTTAGATTCTTTTATATAGGTTTAATGTGATTATGTTAGTTTGATTTACACATGTGGTAGTATTTTCTCCCTTGGAAAGTCCTAATCTGACCTAGTTACTAGTATGTCATCTTATGTAGGTCATATATAGTTTGATGTTGAGTAATTGAGCTAACAATAGAAATATTGATTGGTTAGTGCCTTGGATTAAGCCTTCCATTATTTCCCTCGTGCTTTGATCACTTGATGGAACCTTTATTTGAAATAATATTGCATATAATTCCCTTGGAGTTGTAAATTTAATGATTTACATTATTCATTAGTGTTGTAGAAGTACAAATTGAGTGGATAAACCAACAATATAGGTGTATCACCATCATTAGAATAGGATTTCCCTCTCAATAATTTTTCTCGCCCTTCTCACCCCAAAAGTAATTTAGTTTTAGGAAACAAATATAGATTTGATACATCAAAGGAGATAACCTGACAAATCTAGAGGTTTGGTCTAAGTACAGGTACCCCACACCTATAGACAAATCTAATGTTAGTTCAAGTT
Source organism: Torreya grandis (assembly GCA_037957365.1). Classification (NCBI taxonomy): domain Eukaryota; kingdom Viridiplantae; phylum Streptophyta; class Pinopsida; order Cupressales; family Taxaceae; genus Torreya; species Torreya grandis. The sequence goes on from JARHVA010000786.1 coordinate 4,058,110, forward strand.
TGAAGGAGATCCAAGTAATCTGCATCAGCAGGGTGCAAATTGGGTTGCTAATGCTAAGTAAATTAAATCAAGGAAATAATATGAAATAAATACAACCACTGATTTTTTATAGATGTGACTAGCTTTGACTTTTATAAAAATAGTAATAAATAGTGCAAGTAATGACTTAGCTAGAAAACACTTGATACATATGAATTGAGTGCTATAAACTGAGATAGAAGTTGGTTTGAGTGTCATAAAATGGATCCTAGTGTCAAAACCCCTGCAAGATAGTAGTGCCATTATTGGAAAAGTGGTGGTAGTATCTTGATATAGGCGGTAATGTCCTCTATGTAGGATTGTCTTGAATTTCTAGGTGCACTTATGTTTGGATCTCTTGGGTTTATTCCTGTGTGCACGAGTTATAGAACCCTGTATTTTGCTTGTAATAACTAATTTATTATGTAAATTCTAATCCTCCATACAATTAGGGCATGAGGTGAAAAGTGTGTTCGTTATTAGGGTAGGATGGACATCCTCAACACCCCATTATGAAGAGAGTTTCCTACATAGTAATACTATGAGGAGGGATCCATCTCGATGTAGTTCTCCCCACCTAAGTTTTGGTACAAGTACAAGTAATGCTAGTATGATAGTGGCCTTGAGTGTCTTGAATGTGATAGATGGTAGTATGTAGAAGTAGGGTAGAATAGGGATTGATAACCTTAATTATGATCAACTTATTATGTGTTTGAATGTGTATTTTACATCTGATTTCCATCTAGTGGTTAGAGGGATAAAAGTCATGTATTTATACTATTTTATTGCTTATGCAAATGATAAAATATGTCTAGGTAGACCCTAGGAGGATTTAGTTTTGAAAATATCCATTTGGGAAAAGATAGGGCAAAGGACATTAACACCATTTTGGCAACACTAGTCCCATGTGGCACTAGTGTCCTTACTATGGAACTAGTGTCCAACTAGCATAACACTAGGCATGAAGGGCCATGATTGGGAAATGAGGGTCTAGGACTACTTTGGGACTCACTAGGTATGCATGTGGCCCACATAAAGGTTGGACAAGTGTGACAATAGGCTCTAGTATAGGTCTAGGGCTAAAATAGGGATAGGTAGTCTCAAGTAGTACTCTTAGCACTCAAACTCCACTTTTGGGTCATTACATTTGTTCCCCATTTATTTTATAAATATAACAAAGTGAAATGACTAGGATAAAGGAAACAGAAACATACCTAGACTTACCTAGGAGATGAAGCCCATGAAGCTATATCTGAGTATGTGAAGCTAGATTTGAGTATGTGAAGCATATTCTAATGTGTGTCTTGCAAATGAAACATGCATAAAATAGTCCTTGAGAGATATCAAAATAAAAAAACTATATCGATTAAACAAGTAAAAATGAGTAAAGAGATAGGAAATAGGAAAGGAATGAATACACCTCATTGGGTAAACGAACCAATACATAAACTTGGTAACAACTTGTGTGTGTAAATGTATATAGTATCAATCAATGAATAGCTTAGACTGATTTGATAGCTTGAACAATCCTCATGTGTGGGTGGATAAATAACTCAATCCGTTTTTGAATCCATAATTTCCCACCCATACTTGGTGGATCATGACCTATGAATAACTTAGATTGAACTGACAGTGTGTCCAAATGTCTCATGTAGGTGGATCAATAACTCAGGAAAGATATGAATCCATCATTTCCCACCCATATGTAGTAGATGCATCTAAAACTAAACTGCGTGAAGTACCTTAAATGTTTATAGGTATATCTAATTGTATGTCAAATTTACAATCACTCAGGTACATTAGGTAGCTCTGAGCCACTCAGGAATGCCAACCACTATAGATGGAGTAAGGCATGAAACTAGTGTGCAACCTAGAATATGATGTCTAGTGTATACATCATAGACAATGACATGAAATTTGTCATTCCATCTGATCAACCAGTGTGTAAGTGAGCATATAGAAATAATGTGTCATGCACATGCCCCCAAATCTAACATTTGAGTATATGGATTCTAGACTGAGTTGTAATAAATTATATTTGGAAATATGAACTAAAAATGGGAATGGCCATGCCATGCTTAATGCCCCTAATATCTGATATCAATCTGAGCTAAACTAGTATGAATCTGAGCAAAATTGAGTATAGCTGATAAATCTATAATTGAATCTATGCAAACCTATACTATACTTATTGTACTGTTCTAGCCAATTTGGGTTTTTATAAAATTGAGTCCGTTGGATAGTAGTGCCATATTTTATAGAGTAGTGTCATGTGGTGCTATTGTCCCCACTTGGGTGCTAGTGTCCTTTTGGTATGAATTAAGTGCAATTATAATACTTTTTGGGTAATTATTTTCTCACTATGTTTACCCTTGTATGATTTTTTGTAACTGAGTCTGTGTGCTAAAAAATATATTGTGAGTGCAATACATGAGCCTAATCTCTATGAAAAACCCTTATGAATGCCTCCTCTTTTGAGGGGAGTTGTTGAACCTATGTAAGAACTATCTTCAAAATAAAAAGCTCTATAAAATGTGTGTTAGCCAAAGCATATATGATAACTGCATAATAATCTAATATAATGTGCATACATAACATCAAAATGTAAAATGATCTGAGCATAAGTATGTAATGTAAGATGTATGCCATGTGCAACATTCACATGAGTGTTAAGGTAGATGTGACAATGTATGTAACAACAAATCTAAGTAAAACTAGGTAGCTATTTAGGGGGATGGGACATGATGTCCATCACAACACCCAAGTAGGAAGGGTAGATGCACGAGGTCCCTCATGACATCAAAAATTGGTGTGTAACAAGTAAATACAAGTGCCATGGTCATGACATATACACGAAAGCATACATAATAGACTTGTGGGAATTGAGAAACATTTATAGGGCATTACTACCCCTATCCAACCTATTACATAGATTACTTGGTAAGGCATTGATAATTTATCAAGTGTTTAAGATTTAATGGGATCCTTTGATGATAGATCTCCTATTTTTATATGCTCTACTCTTCAAGAGGATGTTTTGTTAAACATGAGATTTGTTTCACCTTCACTCAATCTTGAGCAACATGAGATTACAATTGTCAAACCTAATCAACCTAACACATACTTTGATACCTTTTCACATGGTCATGTTATGCACTTCACACCTAATCATATGCATGCATCATCATCCACCATACATATTTATTTGGGATGGATTTTAGACCACTTGTGGAAACATCACCATTATTTTTGAGGATTTTATCAGCATGGTTCCTCTATCATTTAACTTCCTTGTTTTTTCGGTGCTTCCTTGTTTTAGGAGAAACTCTATTTATTTTTGATGGCATCTTTTATAGATTGACAACATTATACAGTTTCTTGCATCATCTAGTGTTTGTTATTTTTGGGATTAATTTTTACTCACATTGAGTTATAAATTACCATCGGGGGTTTGCTAATTTAGCCTTGTCTACCTTCATGCATTTGTGTGCTCTATTATGGGCACCTTTTCAATCCATCATTTGCTTGACTTTTCCATCATTATTAGGGCCATCTTCTTGAGAGATATTTTATCTATATTTTAGACATTTTTTTTATAGTTGATAGTCTCCTGTAGCTTGAAGTGTAACTCTTTAGGTTATTCCTAGTATTAGTTTGTCTTTTTCAATAGTTTGACAGTCTCTTTTAGCTTGAGATAGAGCTATTCTAATGCATACAATGTTAGTTTCTTAGTGTTTGAATAGTGGATTCAGTTCACTCATAAAGACTTTTTTGCATCACTCCAGCTAGTTAATAGTATGGGGGGTATGATGCAGATCCTACTTCTTCATTTGTCATGTTCCTTGCTAACCCTTGGCATGTTGCATCTTCTAGCTGTAGACTGAATTTAGTTTGGTGAAATTTTTTCACTTTTGATAGCTTTGACAATCTTTTTTTTGTAAGAGTTATTCTTGAGAATATAATTTTAGTTACTTTTTTGTGATCGATCTGCGGATCCAGATCATTCATGCATATTTGAGTTCCATTGAGACTCTTGAGTCCACCGAGTGTATTTTTATTTGATAGCCTTTTTTCCATCCAGTTCACCTAATTCAACATTATGTTGAGTCTTGCTTCTTTGGATGCCTTATAGCATAATTTTTCTCTCCACTTTTGTTGGTGTTTCCACTTCAGTGTTTTTACTGAGTGAGCCTTATACAAAGTACCAATTCTTATTTGAATTGATGGTTACAATGATTAGACATCCATGTATTTTGGTAAGATGGATTGGATACCATAGGGATACTTAGTATTTCACTATGATTTTGTACATGGGTACCTCATTAGACCTATTAGATAGGGCACATTTGTGTTGTGTGTTTTATCTCCCTAACCTTCACTTAAGAGAGGGCGTTGGAGTAAATTAAGCTTGTTTAGAGCTTAATTGTGTGTAAATGGTGTACACATGGGATGTGCACATTATATCAACATTTCCACTTTGGGATGTCTACCTCACCTTGGGTGTCCACATTATGTTGACATAATGTTGTCATTCCCACTTTAGGATGCCACCTCACACTCTCTCTCCCCTATATTATGAGCACTCTTGGAGTTCATTTGGTTTGGAGATATGGATAACAACAAGGAGAATGTGGAGATATATTATTCATTGTAATGTTATCATTTATTTAATAGATAGTTTGTTGTTGTGTGTAATGCATTAGCATCACAGATGTGGTAATGTGCTCTTGAAAAGACCTTGGATGAGTGCATTGAGAACTTTGACAGTGAGTCACATGTGAATGAAACCAAGGTAGTTATAACTTAGATCCATCCAATAGACTCTTTTCACCCTAGAATACTAATGTATTTGAGAATAAATAGCAATAAGTTAACTCAAGGAATATATTTAGGTCATCCAATAAAGATGGTAGTTATTAACATACTTGGTAGTTAAGTATACATTTAATAGTCCTAATTATGTTTGTAAAGCATATCTATATTTTTTTATATTATAAAATGTGGAGTGGTGTATTTTAATGATTTGTCTTATAGAATCTACAAAGACTCAAAAATTACCATCATACCATCGGACTGCCTATTATATACTATATATTATCAGATGTTGAATTGATAAAGGATGGTTTTTGATAGACAATGGAAGGTATTCTTTCTTATTGGGGAAGAAGAGGCTCGACCATTAGTTGATTGTTTATCTTTTTTTCTTATGGTTATTATTTGGTAACTTTGGCATCCATGGCATTGCATTGAGTGTTAGTGTTGATCCTTTTTTTTGGTGATTTATCTACCTTATTCTATCTAACTTTTGGCAAAAGATGCGTTGGTTTGCTAATTGTTGTTATATTTTTGATCGTTAGTAGTTATATTTATTGTTTTCTTTGGTGGCCTTGTTGATATTGTGATTCCTTTAATATTTTATATTGGGTTAGGTGATATTTTACATAATTTTTGTATCAAGTTGTAAGACCCCATAAAAACCTTTTTTTAAACTCTTATAAAAAAAATACTATTGTATGTGGATAAGTATATATAATCTAATTACATTTAACGTTGTTAAGATCCATTATGTGTATATCATAACTAATTTTAAGTTTTTTAAAATAATATAGGTGTATAATATTTATTCAAGTGACATGTGTTGTAGCAATTGGTTAAGTGAACATGGTTTCTTTAAGTCTATATAAGTTCAAAATGTCATATACATCTTGTGATATGTCACATTATGAATGTGTATATTTCAATATTTTAGAAATAAATAGTAATCATTAGCTTAATAAAATTATACATCAAGTATCATAGAGGGAAACTAAACTAAAACATAGTAATCGGGTTGATGCACAAAGATGGGAAATAAAAAAGAGATCGTTCTTGAATAATTTGTCCATTAATTCAAAAGGGTGAGAGCCATTTTGAAAGAGAGCATACCATTTGAAAAATGTTCCCAAGCCTAATTTTGAATAATCTTGGATTACCAAGCCTAAAGGCCATGTGCCCTATATTTTGGAAGAAAATTACACGTTTTTAGTCCTTCTAGATTGATTTATGATGTTTTTAAGAGTTCTACGTGTGCTGAAACTTAATTTTACAAACCTCACATCTCTCAAAGATGGTGAAATCTGAGAGGTTATTGACACACATGTTTTCATACATACTAAAAAATTTAGAATATTTAAAGTCACCTTCAAGTTACTTTAAAGTCGTATAGTCTTTTCTTTGTTGAAATTAGAACCCTTAAATTAGATTTAAAGTTGCATGATGGAGTTTTTTTTCTATAGGCTGATATTAGGGTGTCTTTAGAACACATAAAATTAGTAGGTAACATTGTAATGACTTTGTATGTGAATTTAAGCTAACTTAAAGTGCACCATTGGGTGTCCTTAGCATATGATGTTTGCATGTCTTAAGGGGTGATGTATATTCCCATTGGATTTTAAATGTATTTTCCCTTTCTTCCCTGAATCTTGAATCTTATCACAATAGTCCATAATAGAAATTACAAGATTGTCTTATGTTATGTTGATCATGTGAATAAAAACAATGTATATATTCCTTGTATACGACCTATTTAGACTTAAAAAAATTAAAACATCTAAATCAAAGTTTTTAGAGCATGATGTGGCATAATATGAAATATGTGGGAGCCCAAAGTTAGGGGTTCCAACTACTAGTCCCCTTCCCTTACCTGTAATTATTTTGTGAATGGAAACATTGATTTTGATATAAAGCTAATAACAAATACTATCATGTGAATGTAAATATTGAAGGATTACATCCATATGCTAGTAAATGGAATGTCTTCCCAGCCATGTGTAGGGAAACATAAAATAATAAAAATCACACATCAACTTGATTTATATTAAATGCACAAAGATATGAGGCATGTTGTGACATGAATTTAGAAAATGTGTAGGCTTTGCATATAAATAAAAACAAATCTGGAGTCAGATTGGAATGAAAAGAAGCCAACGATGTGGGTTTAGTTGTGTGTATTATTTCAGCCCTCCAACATGAAACTTCCTTGCATATTAATTAAATAAGTGTCTTCCAACACGGCCATATAATTATGAAAACTATATTGGTTGATACAAAAATAAAAGATTTATTGTTATGTCATTTCTAAACCATTCATTCCCATCTAACTTGAAATTGGCTACCAATTTGGGGAAACAGGTACGAGAAAAGATAGGGAGAGATGTTTACTGATGGAATTTGAGGGACATTTAATGATAGCACATAGGGTGCCAGTAACTCACCATTTTAATGAAGGAAGAGCTAACAACCCATGCAGAAAAATAGTAGAGGGATGGGAAAAAAGGACCAACAAAGGCACATTAACAATAACAACCGTGCAAAAATAAAATAAAACACTACTATGAATTCAATTATAGATAACACATCTACACAAACACTTTCTTCCCATAATTCTACTAATTGAAATTTCTTTGTGTAACACAACATGGTCAAGAAATTTAGGGTAGGTTTTGTAATCATACTTCCCATGACCCTACTCCTCCCTATGATTATACATTAGCTCACGTGTAGACTACCAAACCTGGTCATCCTACTCTGAGACATCCAACACTTACTTGGACCTTTCCTGTATCATGTTCTTAACCTCCATACATCCCTAGTCCATATTGACTCTTTTGCACACAAGACAAGCCTTTTGGAGACCTCTCAGAGCCTCCAGAGATCCTGTTGACTAGCCTTATACCATATTTGACCTAGACCATAGCTTGTTTGAAGGAAACTCATGGGATAGGCCACACGTTTACTTCATAAAAGCTATGGTTTGGCCGTAGCCTGGGTAGAATGCAAACAAAAGTGTCAGTTTGGACCCAAATGGTCAAAAATAACTAGTTTTTGGTTTTTTAACAGATTGGGGTTGGGATATATGCCTCATCTCATTTATTTGAGCCTTTATCTTGATAAATTTATTTATTTAATATTCCCACTTGATTATTCCATTGGAAGCTCAGTTTCTTCCTTGAATCTCTCTTGATTCTTACTTGGCACAATAGCTTTCATTGTGATAGGGCATGCCCTACATTGCTGAAACTATTCTTGGTGATTCTCATTGATATTGACAGTGTTCTTAAAGCTTGTGGGTTGTTCCTTTATCCCTTAAAAATCCATTTCACATATTTTTTTCTCCTTTCATTGGATCTTCTATAGATTGGTGGCTTCTCTTTCACCTCCTCCACAACTTTTGGCTCTTGGTTTGGACTCAACTTACACACAGCTTGATCTTCTTCTTCTCTTACCTGTTATCTTGGACAATTGGCTCATAGAAAGTCTGCACATATCTTTGATTTTGATATGAGGGCACTTTGATTTTCAAAGTGAACTTTTTATTTATTTTTAGTAGTATACATGCTAAGGTTTTATTTATTTTAGTGATTTAGTTATTTTGTGCATTGTTTAGAATAGTTTATGAAGTTTATGCATTCATATATGGTTACAAGATATCTTTATTGCTTGAAATATTTACCATTACATGTTATGATTCCATTGGAAACATTTCTATTACATATTAGGACTCTACATACTTAAAACGAACCATACAAATTGCTTGAACAATCTCCCTCTCTTGCTAAACTAAAACATTGCATTGTTAGAAAACAATACTTATTAAATTGGAAAGATAGCTCAAACCTAGACTAGGCATGCTCTTGAACCCTTTTTGAAAATGTATTTATTAATTAAAACATATTTCATTTGTCCTTAAAGTGCCTTAGATTTTATATTTACATTTCATTGGTTATCTCTCTTCATTTAGTATTGTTGGTCTTGCTTGGTTTATGCAATCCATAATCTAGTCTTAGCTACTTGACTTACTATGGTTGGACTTGTTATATTGATTTAAATACTTTGTGTGCCTATTCATGCTATCTAAAACCTAGTTTTAAAGTCTATTTATAGCTTGCTGCAAGCCAATAAACTAGATAGCCACTATAGATCTCTTGTAGCCCATAGAACCCCTAAGCCTTCTAGACTCTTAGTGGTTTACTTTAACACCCTGCCAAACACTAGCAGTTCCATTTAGATTCTTAGAGCTACATTTTGAAACACTTAGTGGGACCTCACATATGATTTTATGCTAGTTCTATCCCATTTAGAACTCTTTTAGGCAACTTCTCTCTGTTAGCTATTAGGATTTGCTTTCAACTGTGTTTCAGCTCTCACCTTAGTTGTTTTCTCGTACTTTGGTTATGTCATCCTCAATGTTTGTTATCCATAAATTTTAATTTTATATTATCTCCCATGTTGCTCTTGCTTCATTGCATCCATGGCTAGTCTCCCACCTTTGGGATGCCAATCCTGTCAGATTCAGGGTCTCATCCTTGAGCTCACTCATGAGCAAGCCATAGTTACAATGCAATGTGATAGACACCATAAGATCCAGGATCTTCCCTCAACCTAGCATGGTAGTCCACACCCTCTCACATTTGAAAGGGAACAATATTGGTAGGACTATAACCAATAGACTCAGTCTCCTTTTCACCAGTTTAAGACTCATTCATCTAGATGGTTCATCTCAGCCCCATGCCATATCCCATTCACCCATTCGAGGTGATGAGGATCTCCTTGACTGTCTGAGACCTAATGAGTTATAGGTGATCATTGATGATCAACATAGACACCTTCAAGTGAATGAAGTGCATCTTCCTCCCCATAGGATTAGGTAGTGTGCTTCCTCTGGAGATAGAGATCACACCCAGTCTGGTTTGACTGCTTTGACTAGTTCTCATATGATCCCCCCACCTATTTCTTGATAGGAGACTCTAAAATAAGAAATGCCTCATATCCATGTTGTGGGTCATAGGTATTCCCACTCAATGAGGTATCCTCAATATGAATATTTTTCCCATCTTCTTGGCCCTTCCTTTAGAGTTTTCAATGAGCGTGTTGATTTTGATCATCATCTACAGACTAGAGATCCATGAGATGCCTATATGGAGTATCAGTGCCTATCATTTGACCCTTGTCTAATGGCATGTGATCAACATCATAGGTATTTTGGTCATCATGATCACCTTCACGAATATGCCACATCTTCCCATCATCCCCATGAGGAATGTCACTCATTGTGTGGTTGTTCCCCACCCCGTGGTAGAGATGATTTACACCATGAGTATCCTCCCTATTAGGAGCCACATTGACATCATCCTCTCTATGATCATGGTTATGGTGATGCTTGTGGGAATAGGAAACATCATTAACATCATGATCCCCCTCTCAAATCTTGTCACTAATTTGATATCAACTATGCTTATGAGGATCTTTGTCAGAATCCTCTAGCCCCTTAGGTGCATGTTATTCCCCTTCCTACTCATATGTTATAACTACCTAAGTTCGATGGGATGCAAGGCTCCAATCTTATGGATCATATCACAACATTCATGATGGCATATATAGATTGGGAATATGATGAATGAATGATGTTGAATCTCTTTTCTCATTCTCTATGAGTCAAATCTTTGGTCCGGTTCCAGAATCTACCTTTAGATTCCTTTTTTAGTTTCTATCTCCTTTTGGATGACTTCCTCTAGTGTTTTGATATTTCTAGGCCTTTTAACCTTGGCATCCAATCACTCACTTCCATGGCATAGGACAAGGGTGAGTCAAAATTTGATTTTATGCGTATATGGTGCTCAACTATTCATACGTGTAAGACCAAGTTCTCAGATGACCAACTTTATGATATGTTCACATGAGCATTGAGTAAGGAGGTTCACCTTGAGTTCCTCAAACATGAACTTAACTCTTATGATGAAGTTGTTAATGAGTGTCTAAATATCAAAGTGTTTGAGATGCGTGCAAGCATGTGGCTCGTACCTTTCCAAAAGTCATCCTCTTTGCATAATTGTAACTATAATGCAACTAATGACAACATCAATAATTATCCTCTTGAGAAGAAGGACAAGAAGGACAATCATGAGGTTAATGCTTTAATCAAGAATACAATTTAAAAGAACGCTTTTGACTCAATCACAGCAAAATAACAGATGGTGCTTCCTTATGACCCTGTCAAATTTTTTAACTTCTATCAGATGAGGGGGCACAATGATAATAATTATACTACCCAGAAGTCTAGTATGCAAGCCTTGCCTCAATATCAGAGTTCTCCTCTTACATAATCTAACTTCAAGTTGAATCTTTTCAAGGAGCCTCTACCTGACCATGACAAGGAGAAGAAGAAGAAAAAGAAAAAGAAGAAAAAATTAATGGCTAAGGCCCCTCATTTTCCTTCTTTCTCTTCCACCTCTTTTAACTCCTCTTCCTAGGCTAGCCTAAGAGGGGAAGCCAAGCATGAGAGTAGAAAGGTCATTACTATTATTGACATAGCCTCTATTGGGTATGAGTGTTTTGTCAATACACATTTCGATTGAGCAATCAACCCTATTGGAGAGACAAGTGGTGTTGGACCTCCCATCCAAACCATGGGGGTAGGGAACCCCAAAGTTAGATTTGAATTTCAATGTAGCATCCTTCCCCAAGCTAGACAACATCCTTACTTTGTCATACAAGAGTTATAGGGCCTCTCGACTTAGATATCCATTTGGGACCTTCTTCACCTTTGCCCTGAGAAAAGGGGCCTCATCTTCGATGAGCTTGGTCTCTCTTGTGAGGCTCCACTACGAGATGATGTTGAAGTTCTATTTAAATCTAACACATTCAAGCACCCTCTCCCTCCCATTCTCTCTTTTGACCTCACCTCTTTGCTAGATGCTTCAATTCTAGCCAAGAAGGATAGGTTCCCTCTCTATATTGAGACCTCCATTGATGACTATCATGTTAAGAGGTGCATAATGGATGAAGGAGCCACATTGAATATCATGCCCCTACATGTATTCAATGAGCTTGGGATCAGTCAGAATAAGCACTCTAATTATCACCATAACTATGTTGGTTTTAATAACAACACAGTTACATCGATGAGAAACATGAAGCTCTAGGTCAAGTTTGGCCCCAAAATCATCAGAATTGAGTTTTATGTGTTAGATTTGGATCTTTCATATAATATGATTCTTAGCCATCCATAGAACATTATTATGTAGGACATTACATCAGCGATGTTTCACATGGTTCAATTCATACATGAAGGTGAGGTTCATACCATGGAGGCTGACCCAGATCCCTAGGCATTGCTTTACACAAAGACAAAGCCCTCAAGTGAGGCTTTGGATATCTCATCATGAGGTTATATAGATTCCAACACACCCCCTACTTTTGAATCTTATTTTTTCAAGGATGAATATTGTGATCTGACTGAGTATCAAACAATGTTCATTCTTTCAGAGTCTGGCATGTGTTAGCCAACTCCCTCTTCTGCTCTATAATGCCAGACTATCTCATATCTTTTTGGAGACCTCTTCCAAGATGTTTCCCCAAATGTTGAGCTCCCCTTTCCATCCCACTTTTCCCATTAAATTATTGGATCTCTAAATGCATCTCCCACTAATGATGCTAGATTCACTAAGTCCGATCTTGAGTGTTATTACATCTATAGTATATCACCCAACCTGATCAATGAGAGGAGAGATTACAAGAAGTTCATGCCTGTACATCCTGTGTGCCACCATCCTCTTACTTGTTTCAGTTTAGAGGTATCATTCACCAATAATGACCCCACCTTCGACACTCCTATGTTTCAGGTCATGATTGGTGAACCTAAGGATATGGATGCTCCATACCCTTCTTCCTACCTTTTTCCTATTATTTGGCCTCTTTGTAGGCTTAACAATGGCTTGCCTTAGGGGCCAACCTCTAGTTAGTGGTAAGTGGTGGGCTTCCCTCAAGGGCAGTCTTGAACCTAGGCCTGTGATGCTTTGGTGAGACTCACAGCTTATAAGAACACCCTCCTCAGGTCCCCATTTAGTGGATTTCTCCTCTTATGGCATCCATCATCAGACCCTTGTGGGTCTCCTTTATCATTTGGATTATGCACTCTTCTTTAGATGTACCTTGGGATATAAGTAGAGTATTTTGCTTCTTTTCATTGGTCAAGCTACTACTTACTAGTAGTTATCCCTTTATCAAATCTCTCTCTCCTTTTCTACAGTAATTATAGGTGATATAGGTTAGTGGTTGTGGTTATTCTAGCCTTCTCTAGCTGATCTTCATATATCATGGGCCTCCTACCACCCCTCCTTGCCTCTCATTATAGTTGACATTGAGACACTCTCTCGTAAGTGACCCTTGCACAATGGTGACAACTATACCAGTTGAGATGTCTTTCTTACCTTTAACACTCTAACTCCTCCTCACATCTGCATGAGAGAATAAAATGACCTTGGATCAGTTGTGTGCATCATGAAATAAGAACAACATGTTTTAACAGCCTCACAAACATGCCCTTCTTGTTTCCTCCTTTCCTTTCTATTCTGGGTAGGTGCAAGGCCCTTTTTGGGTTCCCCAAGCTTATTTTTGGCCTTTTCTAGTCTAGGTAGTGGTTTTTTAGGAAAAGTCTTGGCCTAGGCTAAAAACCTTCTTTTTGCCCTTTTTGGGCCTCTATTTCACTCCATTTTTTCTCTCAAAAAGCCTTCATTTCAGAAACTTTGGCCCATTCTAGATGTAATGGCAGGGTCCATTTCTATCTTTGAGGCCTCCTTGGGTATGTTTTAGGACCGTTCCTGTCTCTTGAATCCCCAAACCCTCTAGCCTGTTAGGCTTGTTCAATCCTTATCAAATGTACTTTATGGGCCCTTTTTGGGTGTTTTACCCATTTTTGCATTTCAGACCATGAAACCTTTGTCTTAGAGGTTTTGGCATATTAATGGCATCCATTTTTTTAATTCAAGGTTTTTTGGGCCTGTAATAGCCCCATTTTGGTTCTTGAGACCCCTTCTAGGTCCCCATCAAGCTCCCAGGCTAGTGCCCCATCTTGTGGGCACCCAGGAATAGAAGTTACTTATTGTACTTATTTTAATTAGTTATTTCTCTACATTTGTATAATTGATCCATTATAACTCCATCTCTTTCTTGTTCATCATGGTTATAGGTAGGGTTATCAATTGGATGCAATGGTTTGAGACTTGCTCTAGTCTTGTCGACTGGTCTTCATATTCTTTGAACTTCCCCCAACTTTCCCTTGTTACCTCTCACCATGGCTGATGTTGGTCAATCATTATGATTTCATTATTTGTTTCCATCATGTAACTCATTTACCCCACTTCAATTTGAAATTGCCTTTTTGATGCCATTAGTCTTTCATCCTCAACCCCCATTATGGTGCACCTCTCAGTGGTGATTCACATTGATGGTGGTAGTTGAGGTAACCTAGGACCAGTAGTTGTGGCTTGGGTTGTCGATGATACTTGGGGCTAGGAGCTTGTTGTGGCTAGTTTCTTCCTTATCAGTGAGATGAATAATTCCATAGAGTATCACACAATCATTGGTGCCTTGATCTATGCCCGTGAGTTAGGCACGTGTTCATCTCATATTCAAAAACTTATAAGAAAAAAAGTGTGCTCATGTGGAATTTTAAATGGGTATGTTTTTTCATTCATTGCCTCCCTCTTAGATTAATTTTATCTTACCATATGATGCAATACCATTTTGGTTTATTTTAAGGAGACAAACTTGAAATTTGTGGGTCTCGCTCATACAGGGTTCAGACTTGAAATTTGTATGCTTTTTCATTCATCGCCTCTCTGTTTAATTGATTGGATCTAATCATAAAATGAAAAACCATTGTGGTTAAGTATATAGACTTGAAATTTGTTTCTCTCCACCATGTAGATTCGAACCCTTCAATAGAAAATCCACTATGGTTTATTGTGAACAAACACAAAAAGATTCCCCTATAAGACATGCAAATTCATCATCTCTGTAAGTGTCATTATTCTTTTTCCATATTAAGTCTATTTAATTTTGTAATTATTTTGTCAATTTAGTTTTCTTTAATACTTTATTGTATGGATTGAGAATGGTTTGAATTACCAGTAGTTTATATTTTTCAGTTCGAGGTCTAAATCATAGATTCAATTTGCATGCAGTAGCATTTTATATAGATTAAAAAATGTTGTGATATTTGTTTCCTATTTACTTATGTTTTATTTATTCAAATATCATCAATTTTCCTTTTCTTTTTAGCTCAATAGAGCAACCTATGTTTTTTAAGTTTGGTGCCTTCTTTTGAACATTCCTCGTTGAGTTTAGGGTTTTTCTTGCTCTATCTATGAATAGGGCCAAATCAGCTTTACATTTCTCAATTTTAGTGATAGTAGGATCAAGATATTGTAATTATAATAGATACCATTAATTTTCCATTTGTTTTTGGTAAAAGAGGGCAACCTCTGCCTTTATTTTTTTTCTTTATGAATCTTTTGAGTTAGGTTTAGACATTCTATTTTGTAATTCATGAATTGGTACAAATCAATGCTATATTTTTATGTTGGGATTACTAATGGGATAAAGGTATGGATAATTTTAATATATATTTTGTCTCAACTACATAAATTATATACAAATAAAAGTGATTCTACCTTACCGCTATTAAATGACTCTGATACAAAAAACCCTTCGTAAAGGATGGTTTAAAATTATGCATCCATTGATTTCATTAGGTATTGCATCCATTGATTTCATTAGGTAGATGCACTCCACTAGGTACATATTGGTTGTTTTACCCTTTCTTTTTAGCAGAAGAGGGAAGACTTTATTTTTTTTCTATTTCTCAATTCTTGAGTGGGTGCAAATGGTGGGATGATGATACGGTTATAGATATTTAAAATCAACCATAGACAATACTTTACTATGCAACAGATACAAATTAATATCTAGACATTCTCTATCTCTCGTATTTAACATTATTAAAAAATATTGTTACCAAATCTATACTCAATGGATTGTTTAGCATTATGGGTGTGTGGTATTGTCACAACTAGGCTCTGTTTGAGTTTAGATTTTTTATGCTTGCCTTTGATCCAAAAATTTAATGGTTTCATGAAGCTCATTTAAAAAATTCAAAGATGGGTTAGCCCTTTATTTTCAGTAGAAAAGGGCAACATTTGCTCCCCCCCCCACCTTTATTTTAGAATCTTCTAGGATGGGTTTAGGCTTTCCTTCTATAGTTCAATCTATAAATTGGTGCAAAAAAGTTTTATACTCTCATAGCTATTTTTCATAGATGGTGCCTTACTCTTCAAAAATAAAAGTAAACATGAGATAATTTCTACTAATAAGGCTTTCTATTGATCAATCAATGTTAACTTATCATGCAACAAATGGAATATAGAGTGAAAAGATTTGTTGTCTTTACTACTGTTAAAGGATTGAGTTGCACTATTTTATGTTTTTTCTTAACACAAAACATGCCACCAAAATCATATCATAAAATTTTGGGTAACTATGAGCTAGATTAATCATGTAGTAAACTAAGCTATGCATTTTCATATGGATTTGGTCCCTCAAGCCTACAAGCCATTTATATTAGTTGGAGACCTATTTTCAAGATTCCAAATTATTTCCCTGTGTTTGAGTCTTGTTGAGAGGGGTAGAACAATGTATTTAAAACTTGCAATAAGCAACTCTATAGGCACTAAAGCTGCTCCATGACACTTGTTTGTGATGCATTTTTAACTAAATGATAACATAAAGAATAAGGATTACTTTTATGAATATTAACTAAGTTGTGTAAGGAAATTATAACTTAGACCCATCCACTAGACTCTTTTTACCCCAAAATATTAATATCTGAGAATAACTAGCGACAAGTTAACTCTAGGAATATATTTAGGTTATCCGATAAAGATAGCAATTCTTAACATAGTTGGTAGTAAGGTATAAATTTAATAATCCTAATTGTGTTGGTAAAGCATATCTATATCTCTATATATTCAAAAATGCAGAGTGGTGTATTTTAATCATTTGTCATATAACATCTACAAAGACTCAAATATTAACATCATACCATTGGAGTGCTTATTATATACTATATATTATTAGATGATGTTGAATTGGTAAAGCATGGTTATCAATGGATAATGGAAGGTATTCTCTTTTGTCAAGAAGAAGAGGATTTACCATTGGTTAATTATTTATCTCTTTTCTTTTTGTTTTTATGGTTGGTCCTTGGTAATTCTGGCATCCATGGCATTGTGCTGAGCATTTGGGTTGATCCTTCTTTTTGGCAATTTATCTGCCCTCCTCTATCTAACTTCTGGTGGATTTCTAGCAAAATATGGGTTGGTTTACTAATTATTGTTATATTTTTGACTATAGGTTATATCTATTTTATTCTTCGATAACCTTGTTGATACCATGATTCCCTTAATATTTTATATTATTTTATCTGGATCAAGTAATGTTTTACATACTTTCTGTATCAATTTGTGAGACCCCATCAAAACCTTCATTTTAACCCTTACCAAAAAAAATACTATATTGTATGGTGGGTAAGTATGTATATAATATAATTACAATTAACATTGTTCAGATCCATTATGTATATATTATACCTACTTTTGAATTTTTTAAAATTATATAAGTGTATAATATTTTTTCAATTGACATATGAGTCATAACAATTGGTTAAGTGAACATGGTTTCCTTAAGTCTATATAAGTTCAAAATCTCATATACGTCTTGTGATATGTCACATTATGAACGTGTATATTTAAATATTTTAGAAATAAATATCAAGCATTAGTTTAATGTAATTATGTATCAAGTATTGTAGAGGGAAACTAAAGTAAAACATAATAAAGGGGTGGATGCACAAATATGGGAGATAAAAAAGAGACCATTTTGGAAAAAATTGTCCATGACTTAAAAAAGGTGAGCACCATTTTAAAAAGAGAGCACATCCTTTGAAAAATGCTCCCAAGCCTAATTTTGAATAGGTTTGGCTTACCAAGCCTAAAGGGTGCATGCTCTTTGTGATACTATTTTGGAGGAAAATCATAGGTTTTTAGTTCTTCCGGATTTATTTATGATGTTTGTAAGAGTTATACATGTGCTAAAACATAATTTTACAAACCTCACATTTCTCAAAGATGGTGAAATATGAGAGGTTATTGACACACAAGTTTGAATACATACCACAACTTTCTAAACATTTAAAGTCACCTTTAAGTCAATTTAAAGTCGTATAGGCTTTTATTTGTTGAAATTATAACCCTCTAAGTAGATTTAACATCACATAAGGGAGGTTTTTTTCTATAGGCTGATATTAGGGTGTCTTTAAAACACACAAATTTAGTAACATTGAAATGACTTTGTGTGTGACTTTAGGCTGACTTACGATGTGCTATTGGGTGTCCTTAGCATATGATGTTTGCATGTATTAAGGGGTAACATTAGGATGTATTTAAAGGCAACATTAAGGTTATTTTAAAGTTGACATTGGTGCTTTGTGTGTAGCTGTGCAACTACATAAACTTATCCTTTGTGCACATATAAGGCTTACACACAACTCATCTTGGATTCATTTGCACCGTATTCCTTACACATGCACATAAGTTACTTGAAATTTATGCAAAGAGTCTCTTTCACATAGAAAAATAGTTGAGCACCACCACATTTCCATGCAACACTTCACTTCTATGCAAAACAACTTGTGCCTAGTAAAACCCATGCCACATCTTATGCACCCTTCATGAAACTTGTCACACCACATCTAGTGGCTTGCAAAATGGAATTTCTCAGTTTTATGACATGAAAAGGAATTCCTTGAAGTAACTATTTGACTGATCAGTTCAAATTTCAGGCACTTGGAATAAGTTTAAACATCGCATGGGAAGAAGATGAAATAAATTATAACCATTATCGTTATAAGTATATATAATTATAGTTGTTGGCTTGTATTTTATGTATAAATATATATAATATATATATTTGGCTTGAGGTCAATGATACATGTAATCGTCATGATAGATAATATGTCATGATATCTAAACTTTCTCATACACATTAAACTTACATTTTCTATCTTATCAAATAAGAGGAAGTGTTTCTCCTTATGATCACATGAACTTGCATTCCTAACCTTATTGTAACATTGCTCATCTCTATATTTTCTCCCTATTCATTCCCATTGAATAAAAGTTGCCTTTATTGTAAGTATCAGACTTTCACTCACTTGAATGTATGTTGGTTTAATTTATGCAAGATAATACACCATACACTCTTCATTACCTCATAACTTATCTCTAAATGTAAGGTTGTTACCCATACACAAGGTCCTAGGCCCCATATCACAAATCATTGGTATAATATCCTATTTATTAAACATTTTTAAACATGGGAGTGTAATGAAAGAAGGAAGGATTACTAGTCAATTTTGTTTCACCCTACCTAGAATAACATCATAGTAAAATTTAGATTGCTGACACCTAGAAATAACTCGAGGTAACCTTAGACATCTAAAAGCTCACTGTATTTGTCCTTGTTGCACATCACATTAATTTTTTTGGGAAAGTTATATGAGTTGATGATCCAACATAACCTAACCACTTGAAATATCTCTCTCATCACATTAAATATTAGTTTTAATAACAAACCCCCTTCAATGTATAAATCAATCTTGAGATTCCCATGTTCGAAGGCATAATCAACACCACAAAATTGGATGTCTAGATTTGATAGATTGTTCAACATACTTCTTATTCATTAAATTCATTGATGTTGAGAAGACCAATTTTGATGTGTTTAAGATTTAAATTCCAATGGTTTGCTTTAGCAACCTGTCAAACACTAGTGGTTCCATTCAAATTCTTGGAGCTACATTATGGCATGCCCATTGGGACCTCACATATAATATTACGCTAGTTATATCTCATTTAGAACTATCTTAGCCAACTTCCCTCTATTAGCTCTTAGGATTTGATTGCAATTGTGTTTTGGCTCTCACTTTGGTTATTTTATCCTGCTTTGGTTTTGTGTCATCCTCCCTATTGGGTCTCTATCAATTTGAATTTTCTATTGTCTCTCATGTTGCTCTTACTTCATTGCATCCATGGCCGGTCTCCCACCCTTGGGATGCCAATACCGTCAAATTCAGGGTCTCATCCCTGAGCTCATTCATGAGCAAGACACAGTTGTAATGAAACATCATAGACACCATAAAATCCATGAGCTTCCCTCGACCTAGTATGGTAGTCCACACCCTCTCACACTTGAAAGGTAACAAGATCGATAGGACTATAACCAACATACTTGGTCTTCTTTTCACCAGTCCAAGATTCATTCATTTGAATATGGTTTATCTCAACCCCATGTCATATCCCATTTACCCATTTGAGGTGATGAGGATCCCCTTAACCTTCTACGACATGATAAACTATAGGCAATCATTGATGATTAACGTGGACACCTGAGAATGAAGTGCATCTTTCTCCCCCTAAGAGTAGGTGGTGTGTTTCCTTTAGAGATAGAGATCGCACCCATTCTAGTTTGAGTTCCTTGAATAGTTCCCATGTGAGTCCCCTACCTCTTTCTCAATAGGATACTCTACAAAAAGAACCCCCTCATGTCCATGTTATGGGTCATAGGTATTCCTACTCAATGAGGTATGTTCATCATGAATATTTCTCCCATTTTCCTATCCCTTCCTTTATAGTTTTTGATGAGCATGTGATTTTGATCATCATCTATGAACAAAAGATCCATGAGATGCCTATAAGGATCATCAATGTGTCAGGCTTAGGAGCACAATTGATTACCTTTGTATAAGCAACTAAACACAAAATTTAACCAGAATCAACAAGTAACTAGAAATCAGAAACAACATAGAATTTGAGAGACAATACAATCTTGTATTCAACTCATCCTAGAAAGAAAATATAATAAAGAAGATGCCACACTCTTCTCACACCTCTGAGGCTTCCCACACCTCTAGGACTTCCAGTAATTCTCGATCAAGAGTTCTCTCTTTCAATTACGGTCACAACAAACAACTCAAACACAGAGTTGTTGTTCACTTCCAACCAGTCAGTAACAATACTGCCAGTACCAAGTACTCCATGTACTCCAAGTAGATCTCCCTGATCTTGAAAAAACCTACAAATCAATGACCTTACTTACCATATAGATCTTCTCCCTGATCTTGCACAACCTGCAGATCAACCTGATCTTACAATTGGAAGGATCTCTTCCTTGTCCTTAATTACAATACAGCCCCATGGGTCTCTTAAATAGACCTCATGCAAAAAATAATTAGACTTCTTAATTACAATAATTAGACACGCAACTCAAGACTAAAATTAGCCTTTTACATGCAAACTGGCCATTCAACAAACTAATTGTTCATGTAACTAACAGTTTTAGAATGCACAGGTGATCGACGTCGGTCCCTATCTGCATGGAGATGACCGATGTCGGCCGACTCCTGATCGATGTCGGTTGCTTTGCTCACTAGATATGACTGACATCAGTTGCTTTGCACCTCAGCAACCTCCTCCAATTTGCATCCTGGTGAAGATTTTAGCTCCATAACCTAACAATCTCCCACTTGGAGATAAACAGTTGCACATGTACCTGTACCTATACATCATCTAATTTTGTTTCTTGGCTTGTATCCCTCTTCAAGCTCAATTTTGAAGACCAACCACCACACAACCTGTGGTGCTACACCTGTCATCCAAGTAACCTACCATATCTGAAGTGCTTGACCTTACATAGCATGTCGACCTGCTACTAGTCCCTCTCAGATACCTGAGAATGCACTAAACTGATCTCCAGTGCTTCTTTCTCGGATTGACCCCAAACTTTTTGATAACACCCACTACTTGGGAAATATCAGGTCTAGTACACATGTACTTAACCTCATCATGTGATTAGGGACACTGTTATGTGAACTGTCCATCCATAGGTGCGCTTGCCAATTCTACATCCTGCACTACCTTATTCACACAATCATCTTGAGACAACATCAACATGTGATCTTTCCTGTCTCTAGGAATACTCATGCCAAAGAATTTCGCTACTTCTAAATTCTTCGTGACACACCTCTGAACTAACTTTACCTTTAGCTCAGCAACTCCCTACATGTGTGACCCTGCAAAAAGCATACACACTACATACATTAACAGGATAATGTAGCTAATATTATCCAACCTGGTAAAAAAACCACAATGGTCACACTGACATTGACTAAAGCCCTGCTTTGTCATACACCTGTCAAACCTCCATTGTCCTGTAGCTTTCTCAAGACCATATGCCCTGGCCTTCCATCTCACGTGTCCATTATCTCTCTTATTTAACCTGATTGGCAACTCTACCAAACCTCTCATTTGGTTCTCTCCCAAGGAATCAACTTCCTCATCCATGCCATGCTCCCACTGTTTCCTAGATTCTACCTGCTATGCTTCTTTAAAACTTCTTGGTTCTCGACCATCAGTGAACAAAAAGTAGTGTAAAGAAGGGGAATAATGAATTTGAGTCTTAATTACCCTTTCATTCCTCCTCATGGGGATTTGAGACTCATTGACAGCTTACTATCCGCTCAAAATCTATTTTCTAGCCGACCCTGGTCTGCACATGACCGATGTCGAATCCTCCTGATCACCGATGCCAATTCCCTGACCGATGCTAGTGTCCTGTCTGCCAGCGTCAGTTCTTTGACTGATGTCAATGTCCACCTATCTACTGACGTCGATTCTCCTTGACTGATGCTAGTACCTATGTTTTCCTGTGAGTGATGACTTTTTACTCGCGAGATTACTTTGAATCATAACCTTGTTCAAATTGCCCTGCTCAAAATTATTTAGCCCCTATGACTGATCTCTAACCGTCATCTTCTCCTTAAACACCAAGGCTTTCCTATTCTTGACAAAAGCATCAGATTTCCTCTTTATGCAATAAACTCGATCCTTTCTTATAGCAGTAGTTTCAAGAAACCTCACTTTCTTCTGTTGCTTACAGAAATCTCGATCTATGCCTTCTGAATCTGAACTCTTACCCTTTGACTCAAGAACATGCATCCCTTTCTTATTCA
The DNA here is from genome assembly GCA_037957365.1 of Torreya grandis. Classification (NCBI taxonomy): domain Eukaryota; kingdom Viridiplantae; phylum Streptophyta; class Pinopsida; order Cupressales; family Taxaceae; genus Torreya; species Torreya grandis. The sequence goes on from JARHVA010000786.1 coordinate 4,081,070, forward strand.
TGTGACCAAGCCTACAGAGCCACATCTTTGAATCTATAGCTGAAGTAGATAAACCAGAAGGAGAATCAGTAATACAAGTAGATAGATAAAGAGTACCTACTTTCTTACCTCTTGCTAAAACAAGTGCAACCTTGGTAACTTTCCAAGAGTCCGCTGTGAGAGTTACTGTGCATCCCTCATCACCCAACTTTCCAACAAAAATCAAGTTCTGCTACAGGACTGGGACATGCATGACCTCCTTCAACACCCATGTGTTGCCCGTCTGCAATTTCAACTGCACTTTCCCTTTGCCAACCATCTGACAAGGCTTACCATCCCCTAAATAAATCTCTCTAAAGTCCCCTAGGACATAATCATGAAAAGATGCTCTATTTGGGGTTGCATGAAAAGAGGCACCAAAATCTAACACCCAAGATTCCACTTTATCCAAGGAATATACAAGAGCATCCTGTGCAACAATACTTGCAACATCTGCTTCTTCATTTCCTTCATGTTGATCTTCAACCAACCAACAATCTTTCTTTACATGCCCTTTCTTTCCACAATTCCAGCAGATTTTCCTGCCATGATTGGATCTAGGTCTCCTGCCTTTCTTTGACTTCCCTTGATCGATCTTCTCTCTTTGCTTTCCTTTGCTTTCAACACTCAAAGCATTCCCTGATGATTCGCCTGTGCTTTTCCTGTGAATTTCTTCATTCAAGATTACACTAACAACATCATCCACTTTTAAGATATTTGAAGCAGACACAGTATTACTATTCTATCCCAACTTTCAGGTAAGGAGCACAAGATTAAGAGAGCCTTAATTTCATCATCAAAAACAATATTGACTAAAACTAACTGATTTACTAATCCATGGAAATCACTAAGATGACTATGTACCGATCCACCTTCCTGCATTTGCAAATTAAATAATTGCTTCATAAGAAATACCTTATTCGAAGCTGAGGGTTTTTCATATAAATTTTCTAAATATTCCATTAACTCTACCATTGTCTTAGCCTGTGATAAGTTGGAAATCACAGACGATGTCAAGCTCAACCTTAAAGTTCCCAGAGCCTTCCGATCAAGAACCTTCCATTCTTCATCTTTCATATCTGTGGGCTTGCATGCAACCCCACCCAACGGTAAGTACAGATCTTTCTGATACAGATAATCTTCTATCTACATCCTCCATAATTGATAATTTGTGCCATTGAATTTCTCCATTCTTAGCTTACTTTCTTCTGCCATTGCTATACTCCCACTTGAACAGAAACCCCTGTGAGTGACATGTAATCAACAAACACTAACCTGCTCTGAACCAGGATCTGATACCACTTTGTTAGGATTAGGAGCACAATTGATTACCTTTGTATAAGCAACTAAACACAAAATTTAACCAGAATCACCAAGTAACTAGAAATCAGAAATAACACAGAATTTGAGAGACAATACAATCTTGTATTCAACTCATCCCAGAAAGAAAATATAATAAAGAAGATGCCACACTCTTCTCACACCTCTGAGGCTTCCCACACCTCTAGGACTTCCAATAATTCTCGATCAAGAGTTCTCTCTCTCAATTATGGTCACAACAAACATCTCAAACACAGAGTTGTTCACCTCCAACCAGTCAGTAACAATACTGCCAGTACCAAGTACTCCATGTACTCCAAGTAGATCTCCCTGATCTTGAAACAACCTACAAATCAATGACCTTACTTACCATATAGATCTTCTCCTTAATCTTGCACAACCTACAGATCAACCTGATCTTACATTGGAAGGATCTCTTCCTTGTCCTTAATTACAATACATCCCCATGGGTCTCTTAAATAGACCTCATGCAAAAAATAATTAGACTTCCTAATTACAATAATTAGACATGCAACTCAAGACTAAAATTAGCCTTTTACATGCAAATTGGCCATTCAACAAATTAACTATTTGTGTAACTAATAGTTTTGGAATGCACAGGCGACTGACGTCGGTCCCTGTCTACCTAGAGATGATCGACGTCAGCCGACTCTTGACCGATGTCAGTTGCTTTGCTCACTGGATATGACCGACGTCAGTTGATCAGACCGATGTCAGTTGCTCTACACCTCAGCAACCTCCTCCAATTTGCATCCTAGTGAAACTTTTAGCTCCACACCCTAACACAATGCCTATTGGTTGACCCTCATATGATGGCATGTGATCATCATCATGGGGATTTTGGTCATCATGATCAGCTCCATGAGTATGCCATGTCTTCCCATCATCCTCTTAAGGAATGTCACCCATTTTGTGGTCATTCCCCACCCTATGGTAGAGATGATTTCCACCATGAGCATCCTCCCTATTAGGAGCTACCTCAGCATCATCCTCTCTATGACCATAGTTATGGTGGTGCTTATGGGCATAGGAAATTTTATTACCATCACAAGCCCCCTCATGAATCTCATAATTATCTTGATATCAATTGTGTTTATGAGGATCTCTATCAAAATCCTCTAGCCCCTTGGGTGCATGCTATTCCCCTTCCTACTCCTATCTTAGAAATACCTAAGTTCAATAGGATACGTGACTCCAGTCCTATGAAGCATATCATAGAATTCATGATGGCATGTATGGATTGGGAATAAGATGAATGCATGATGTTGAAGCTCTTTACTCATTCTCTACAAGTGAAAGATATGGTTTGGTTCCAGAATATACCTCCAAATTCTCTCTTTAGTTTCTAGTTCCTTATGGATGACTTCCTCTAGTATTTTGATATTTTCAGACCCTTTAACCTTGGCATCCAATCACTCACTTCCATGGCACAAGCTAAATGTGAGTCAAACTTGGATTTAATGCATATATGGCACTCAACTATTCATACGTGCAGGACCAGGTTCTCGGATGACTAGCTTTATGATATGTTCACATGAACATTGAGGTAGGAGGTTCACCCTGAGGTCCTCAAACATGAACCTAGCTCTTATGATAAATTTGTTAATGAGTGTTTAAAGATTGAAGTGTTTGAGGTGCATGCAAGCATGCATTCCATACCTTTCCAAAAGTCATCCTCATTACGTGATTGTAACCGTAATGTGACTGATGATGGCATCACTAATTTTCCTCCTGAGAAGAAGGACAAGAAGAATAATCATGAAGTCAATTCTTTGTGAAAGAGGCTAGCTAAAAATAAGGCTATTGACTCAAGCATAATAAGATAACAGACAATGTTTCCTTATGACCCTGCCAAGTTTTTCAACTTCTATCAGATGAGGGGGCATGATGATAACAATTATGCTACCTAGAAGTTTGGTATGCAAGCCTTGCCTCAATCTTAGAGTTCTCCTCTTGTGGAACCCAACTGCAAGTTGAATGTTTTTAAGGAGCCTCTGTCTGACCATGACAAGGAGAAAAATAAGAATAAGAAGAAAAAAACAAAGGCTAAGGCCCCTCATTGTCCTTCTTGCTAAGAAGAAGAAGAAAAAGAATAATAAGAAGAAGAAATCAAAGGTTATGACCCCTTATTCTCCTTCTTACTCTTCCACCTCTTCTAACTCCTCTTCCTAGGCTAACCCAAGAGGAGAAGCCAAGCATGAGAGTAGCAAGGTCGTTACTACTATTGACATAGCCTCTATCAAGTATGAGTGCTTTGTCAACATTCATTTTAGTCAAGCCATCAACCCTTTTAGAGAGACAAGTGGTGTTAGACCTCCCATCTAGCCCATAGGGGTAGGGAACCCCAAAGTTAGATTTGACTTTTGGCATAGCATCCTTTCCCAAGCTAGACAACATCCTTACTCTATCATAGAGGAGTTATAGGGCCTCTCGATTGAGATCTCCTTTTGGGACCTTCTTTACCTTTTTCCTAAGCAAAGGGGCCTCATATTTGATGAGTTTGGTCTCTCTTGTGAGGGTTTTCTATGGGATGATGTTGAATTTCTATTCAACTTTGACACATCTGAGCACCCTCTCCATCCCATTCTCTCTTTCAAGCTTGCCTCTTTTCTAGATGATTCTATTTTGGCCAAGAAGGCTAGGTTCCCTCTCTATATCGATACCTCCATTGATGATTGTCATGTTAAGAGGTGTATCATGGATGAAGGAGTTGCATTGAATATCATACCCTTACTTGTATTCAATGAACTTGGGATTAGTTGGAAGAATCTCTTCAATTATTGAAATAACTATGTTGGTTTTAAAAATGACATAATTACATCAGTGGGAAACATGAAGCTTTGGGTCAAGTTTTGCCCCAAGATCATCAAGATTGAGTTTTGTGTGTTAGATTAGGATCTTTCATATAATATGATTCTTAGCCATCCTTAGACCCCTGCTATGCAGGTCATTGCATCAGCCATGTTTCACATGGTTCAATTCATGAATGAAGGTGAGTTTCATACCATGGAGGTAGACCCAAATCCCTAGTCATTACTCTACACAAAGACAAATCCATCAAGTGAGGATTTGGTTGTCTCCTCATGGGATTATGTGGATTCCCACACACCCCCTGCTTTTGAATCTCATTTTCTCAAAGATGAACATTGTGATCCAATCAAGTATCAAGCAACGTTCACTCCTTTAGAGTCTATCATGCATCAGCCAACTCCCTCTTCTAACCCATAATGCCAAGCTATCTCATCTCTTTTTAGAGACTACTTCTATGACATCTCCCTAAATGTTGAGCTCCCCTTTACATCCTACTTTTCCCATAAGAGTATTGGATCTCTCAATGCATCTCCCACTAAGGTTGTTAGAGTCACTGAGTCTAATTGCAAGTGTTATTCCATCCATGGTATATAACCCAACCTGATCAATGAGAGGAGAGCTTACAAGAAGTTCATGCTTTACATCTTGTGTGCCACCATCCTCTTACTTGTTTCAGTTCAAAGGTCTCATTCACCAAAAATGACCCCACCTTTGGCACTCCTATGTTTTGGGTCAATACTAGTGAAACTAAGGATATCGATGCTCCATACCCTTCCTCCCACCTTTTTCCTATTGTTTTTCCTCTTTCTATGTTATGCAGTGGCCTACCTTAGGAGTAAGCTTCTAGTTAGGGGGAAGTGGCAACCTACCCTTAGGGGCAGGCCTGAGCCTGGGCCTATGATTCTTTGGTGAGCCTCACAACTTATAAGAACACCCTCCCTAGGCTTCCATTTAGTGGATTTCCCCTCTTATGGCATACATCATCAAACCCTTTTGGGTATCCTTTATCATTTGGCTTGTGCCCTCCTCCTTGGATGCACCTTAGGATAGAAGTAAAGTTTTTTGCTTCTTTTCATTGGTCGAGCTACTATTTGTTATTAGATATCCCTCTATCGACTCCCTCTCTCCTTTTCCATAGTTCTTATAGGTGATATGGGTTAGTGGTTATGGTTGCCTACAACTTGCTTTGACTTTCTCTGGCTAGTCTTCATCTATTATGGGCATCCTACAACCCTTCCTTGCCTCTCATTACAGTTGGCATTAAGACACTCTCTCATAGGTGACCCCTACACAATAGTGATGACTCTATCAGTTGAGATGTTTTTCTTACCTTTAACACTCTAATTGTTCCTCATGTCTACATGAGAGAACAACGTGACCCTAGATTAGTCATGCATGTCGTGGAATAAGAACAATATGTTTTGATAATCTCACAAACATGCCCTTCATGTTTCCCCCTTTCCCTTCTATTTTAGGTAGGTGTTGGGCCCTTTCTATGCTCCCCATGCCTATTTTTGGCCTCTGCTAGTCTAGGCAGTGGTTATCTGGGTAAAGCCATGGCTTGGCTAAAAACCTTCTTTTTGCCCTTTTTGGGCCTTTGTTTTACTCCATTTTTGCTCTCTAAACCCTTGACCCTTCATCTTAGAGGTTTTGGCCCATTCTAGATGTAATGGCGAGGTTTGTTTCTCTCTTTAAGGCCTCCTTGGGTGTGTTTTAGGACTGTTCCTATCTCTTGGAGCCCTAGATCCTCTTGCTTGTTAGGCCCATGTAATCCTTGTCAGATGCACTTTGTGGGCCCTTTTTAGGTGTTTGACCCATTTTTTGCATTTTAGACTATGAAACCTATGTCTTAAAGGTTTTGGCACATTCTAAGCACATTGACAACCTCCATTTTTTTAATTCAAGGTTTGCTTGGGCCTGTAATGGCCCCATTTTGGTTCTTAGGACCCCTTTCGAGTCCCCGTTGACCTCCTAGGCTTGTGCCCCATCTCATGGGCACCCAATGATATAATTTACTTACTGTACTTATTCTAATTAGTCATTTCTCTACTTTTTTTTAATTGACCCATTCTAACTCCCTCTCTTTCTTGTTCATCATGGTTATAGGTAGGGTTGTCAACTAGCTGCAATGGTTTAAGACTTGATCTAGTCTTGTTAATAAAACCCCTATATAGCCACTATAGATCTCTTATAGCCTATAGAACCCCTGAGCCTTCTAGCCTCTTAGTGGTTTGCTTTAGCACCTTGCCAAACACTAGTGGTTCCATTCAGATTCTTGGAGCTACATGTTCCATCTATTTTAGGGGAGGAAGAACACAAAAAGGTAGGGATAAATGTTTATTGGTGTAACATTTCATCACTCCGTTACCATAATAGTAAATGTTTACTTGAATGTGAAGGCATAAAAAAAAATGAACAAAGAAAGCACACAAAAAACTAGGAACATCTAAGGAACACAATAAAAAACATGAATATAAAAGATAAAGTAACCATAATAGCCATGTGAAAATATTAATAACAAGGAATGTTTATGGTGTGTAGGATGACATTAAATTTCCATAGTAATGGATAATTTCCCATCTAGCCATGTAGAAAATGATAGTATCTTAAGTGGTAATGAGCCACACATTTTCCATCCTAAGTTAAAATTGAATAAATTTAGCATAATAGAGTGAATGGAAAACTTATGAACAAAAACTATGTCCTTCCATTAACATACTAGTAAATGTTTACTCAGACATGAAGCCATGCCAAAAAAACCTGAACATAGAAAGCACGACCAAAAAAAAATGTATAAGGCACACATTTAAAAATAGGAACATACAAGGCATAATAACCATAAAAACCATGGCAAAATATAAATAACCAAGATAGTTTGTTGGTGGTGCATAGGGCATAATTAAATTACCATAGTAATAGAGAAAAACCCATCTAGTCATGTGGAAAATGGTGGTGGCTTCCACATTAATGAGTCGCACATTTTCATCTCAAGTTCAAATTGAATATATAACACAACAAGGTGAATGGAAAACATATGAACAACTGTGTCATTACATTAACATACTAGTAAATATTTACTCAAATGTGAATGGATGCAATAAAAATCATGAATAGAGAAGGCACAATAACAATAGTAGAAAACAAAAATAAACAAAACATTGATATGAGTTAAGTTATAGGAAACACACCTACACGTATGCTTTCATCCCTCTATTCTGCCAACTAAAATTCCTCTACATAACATGGCATGGTCAAGAATTTTCAAATAAGGTCCATCCATTTTGGGGGAGGAGGTATACAAAAAGGTAGGGAGAGATGACAATTGGTAGCACACATGGTGGCATTAAATTTCCATATTAATGGATAAAATCTCATGGAGCCATATGGAAAATCATGCTCCTTTCCACATTAATGATTCATGCATCTTCCAATGTAGCACTTCATTTCATATTAATGACACATATGTATTTTAATCTATGGTTTATGTGTCAAAATTATAATCCAACAATAAACTAATGTGTTAATTTGAAAATTATTATTGGTTCTTTGGGTCCTAATGACCAATTAGACTAAAAATATGCCTTAAAATTGACATGTCATTGAAAACTTCATCGAATGACTTTTTGGACTATCAATTTTCTTCCCTAATGATATTTTCAAACTTAAAATATGTTAAAATATCTAAATCAAAATTTTTAAAATGTGAGGTGGCATAATATGGAAGATGTGAGACCTCAAAATTAGAAGTCCCAATTACTAGTTGCTTTCTCATAATGACCTTATATTTACCAATTTATTTTAAAAAATAATAGAGTTGTAAATTATTATAAAACCCTTCAACAAATTAAACTATATAATAAATCAAAAAGAAATTAGGTATAAAATATTATTTTATGAGTTTGAGTCCTAAGTGCAATTGTCTATGTTTTGAACAACTCTACTTGAATTTTATCATAACACTCGTGAATGAATAATGCTAGATCTAGACATCCCTTCATCTACTTGAATATGAATATCATTATATTTTATCTGTCAAGAATAACATTATATTAGTTGTAGCTTGGGGAATATTATTAGTACCTATGGATACTATTGTTTTCACCTGAAGGAATTATTTTTGCCTACTTTTCCCTGCAACCAATCATATAATGCTATTTGTTGAAGATGAAAACCATTTTACAAAGTTCCCTATCAAATATTAGTATTTTATTGTATTTTCTAGTTGTCGTTAAACATATAATAATCCATCCAACAGGTAGCTGATAAGAGGGTTTTATTTTTTATATTTAACTACTGAATGCTTTAATAAGAATGTGAACATAGTCAAAATTTAGCAGAGGTTGTGAAAGTGTTTTTTGTGCAGGTGTCTTCTCCTACGAAACACCGCTTGTCATTCCCTTTGACACTACAAAGACACTTGTATTTGAATGCTTCCACCATATTTTTATTTAATGTGCATCATTTGTGAATTTTTTTTGAACATCAATTACATGTCTAGTATGTTCAATATCTATTATATATGCTCAGCCACATAGCAACACCATCTATGAAATAGTGTGACAGGAATTGATGGCTCTGAATTTTTTTCTTTCTTATGCCTAGCCGTGACTGATGCCTTTCTTTTAATTCCTTTTAGTACTTAAATATCATATCTTCATTTCCCATTGTAACATTACAAAACATCACCATCATGATGTTCATCTCATATTCAAAAACTTATAAGAAAAAAAGTGTGCTCGTGCAAAATTTTAAACGGGTATGCTTTTTCATTCACTGCCTCCCTCTTCAATTAATTTGATCTAACCATACGATGCAATACCATTGTGGTTTATTTTAAGGAGACAAAATTGAAATTTTTGGGTCTCTCTTATACAGGATTTAGACTTGAAATTTGTATACTTTTTCATTGACCATTGTGGTTTAAATGGGTATGTTTTTTCATTCACCGCCTCTCTGTTCAATTGAATGGATCTGATCATACAGTGAAAACCATTGTGGTTAAGGATATATACTTGAAATTTGTTTCTCTCTACCATGTAGGTTCCAACCCTCCAGTAAAAAAACATTGTGGTTTATTGCAAACAAACACAAAAAGATTCCCCTTTAAGACATGCAAATTCATCATCTCTGTAAGTATCATTATTCTTTTTCCATATTAAGTCTATTTAATTTTGTCAATTTAGTATTCTTTAATACTTTATTGTATGGATTGAGAATGGTTTGAATGACTAGTAGTTTATATTTTTCAATTGGAGGTTTAAATCATAGATTTGATTCGCATGTGGTAGCATTTTATATAGATTAAACAATATTGTGATATTTGTTTCCTATGTAATTATGTTTTATTTATTCATATATCACCGATTTGCCTTTTTCTTCTCAGCTCACTAGGGTAACCTATGTTTTTTTTAGCTTGATGGCTTCTTTTGAACATTCCTAGTTGAGTTTAGGGTTTTTATTGCTCTATCTATGAATAGGGCCAAATCAGCTTTACATTTCTCAATTTTAGTGATGGTAGGATCAATATATTGTACTTATAATAGATACCGTTGATTTTCCATTTATTTTTAGCAGAAGAGGGAAATCTCTACTTTTATTTTTTTCTTTATGAATATTCTGAGTTAGGTTTAGACATTCTATTTTGTAATTTGTGAATTGGTATAAATCAATGCTATATTTTTGTGTTGGGATTGCTGATGGGATAAAGGTATGGATAATTTTGACATATATTTTATCTCAAATACATTTATGGTACTTTATTATTGAAAAAATTATATACAAATAAAAGGGATTCTACCTTTACCACTATTAAAGGACTCTAGTACAAAAAAATCCTTTGTAAAGGATGGTTTAAAATTATGCATCTATTGATTTCATTAGGTAGATGCATTCCACTAGGTAAATATTGGTTGTTTTACCCTTTATTTTTAGCAGTAGAGGGAAAACTTTATTTTTTTTCTATTTCTCAATTCTTAAGTGGGTGAAAATGGTGGGATGATGATACGGTTATAGATAATTCAACTCAACCATAGACAATATTTTACCATGCAATAGATACAAATTAATATCTAGACATTCTTTGTCTCTAGTATTTAACATTGTTAAAAAATATTGTTACCAAATCTATATTCAATGGATTGTTTAGCATCATGCCTATGTGGTATTGTGGTAGTTAGGCTCTATTTGAGTTTAGATTTTTTATTCTTGCCTTTGATCCAAAAATTTAATGGTTTCATGAAGTTCATTTACAAAGTTTGAAGATGGGTTACCCATTTCTTTTTAGCAGAAAAGGGAAACATTTGTTTTTTCCCCCTTTATTTTAGAATCTTCTAGGATGGGTTTACGCTTTCCTTCTATAGTTCAATCTATAAATTGGTGCAATTTTTTTATATATTTCTCATAGCTATGTTTCATAGATGGTGCCTTACTCTTCAAAAATAAAAGTAAACATGAGATATTTTCTACTAATAAGGCTTTCTATTGATCAATCAATGTTAACTTATCATGAAAAAAATGGAATATAGAGTGAAAAGATTTGTTGTCTTTACTGCTGTTAAAGGATTGGGTTGCACCATTTTATGTTTTTGCTTAATACAAAGCATGCCACCAAAATCATATCATAAAATTTTAAGTAACTATGGGTCAGATTAATTAGGTAGCAAATTGAGCTATGCATTTTCATATGGATTTAGTCCCTCAAGCCTACAAGCCATTTCTAGTAGTTGGAGACCTATTTTCAAGATTCCAAATTATTTCCTTATGTTTGAGTCTTCTTGAGAGGGGTAGAACAATGTATTTACAACTTGCAATATGCAAATTTGTGGGTAATAAATCCACTCTACGACACTTGTTTGTGATGCATTTTTAACTAAATGACAATGTAAAGAATAAGTATTACTTTTATGAATATTAAATGAGTTGTGTAAGGAAATTATAACTTAGACCCATCCACTAGACTCTTTTTACCCTGGAATATTAATATTTGAGAATAAATAGTGACAAGCTAACTCTAGGAATATATTTAGGTTGTTTGATAAAGATGGCAGTTAGTAACATAGTTGGTAGTTAAGTATAAATTTAATAGTCCTAATTGTGTTGGTAAAGCATATCTATATCTCTATATATTATAAAATACAGAGTGGTGTATTTTAATCATTTGTCGTATAACATCTACAAAGACTCAAATATTAATATCATACCATTGGAGTGCTTATTATATACTATATATTATTAGATGATGTTGAATTCGTAAAGAATGGTTATCAATGGATAATGGAAGGTATTCTCTTTTGTCAAGAAGAAGAGGCTTTACCATTGGTTAATTACCTATCTCTTTTCTTTTTGTTTTGATGGTTGGTCCTTGGTAATTTTGGCATCCATGGCATTGTGCTGAACATTTATGTTGATCCTTCTTTTTGGAAATTTATTTGCCTTCCTCTGTCTAACTTCTGGTGGATTTATAGCAAAATATGGGTTGGTTTACTAATTGTTGTCATATTTTTCACCATTAGTTATATCTATTTTATTCTTTGTTAACCTTGTTGATACTATGATTACCTTAATATTTTATAATATTTTATTTGGATCAGGTAATATTTTACATACTTTTTGTATCAATTTGCGAGATCCCATCAAAACCTTCTTTTTAACCCTTACCAAAAAAAATACTATATTATATGGTGGGTAAGTATATATATAATCTAATTACAATTAACATTGTTGAGATCCATTATGTATATATTATAACTACTTTTAACTTTTTAAAAATTATATAGGTGTATAATATTTATGCAATTGACATATGAGTCATAACAATTGGTTAAGTGAACATGGTTTCCTTAAGTCTATATAAGTTCAAAATCTCATATACATCTTGTGATATGTCACATTATGAATGTGTATATTTCAATATTTTAGAAATAAATAACAACCATTAGTTTAATGTAATTATGTATCAAGTATTGTAGAGGGAAACTAAACTAAAATATAGTAAAGGGGTGGATGCACAAAGATGGGAGATAAAAAAGAGACCATTTTGGAAAAAGTTGTCCATGAATTAAAAAAGGTAAGCACCATTTTAAAATGAGTGCACATCATTTGCAAAATGCTCCCAAGCATAATTTTGAATAGGTTTGGCTTACCAAGCCTAAAGGGCATGTGCCCTATATAATATTAAGGGTGCATGCTCTTTACGATACTATTTTGAAGGAAAATCATAGGTTTTTAGTTATTCCCAATTGATTTATAATGTTTTTAAACAGAGTTATACATGTGTGAAAACATAATTTTACAAACCTCACATATCTCAAAGATTGGGAAATTTGAGAGGTTATTGACACACACATTTGCATACATACTACAACTTTTTGAACATTTAAAGTCACCTTTGAGTCACTTTAAAGTCATATAGGCTTTTCTTTATTGAAATCATAACCCTTCAATTAGATTTAATATTGCATGAGGGAGGCTTTTTTCTATAAGCTGAAATTAGGGTGTCTTTAAAACACACAAATTTAGTAAGTAACATTGTAATGACTTTGTGTGTGACTTTAGGCTGACTTACGATACACCATTGGATGTCCTTAGCATATGATGTTTTCATGTCTTAAGGGGTAACATTAGGATGTATTTAAAGACAACATTAAGGTTATTTTAAAGTTGAAATTGGTACTTTATGTGTATCCATGAAACTACGTACACTTATCCTTTGTGCACATAAATTGCTTATGTATAACTCATCTTGGATTCATTTTCACTGTATTCCTTACACATGCACATAAGTTACTTGAAATTTATGCAAAGAGTCTCTTTCACCTAGCAAAATAGTTGAACACCACCACATTTTCATGCAACAGTTCACTTCTATGCAGAACAACTTGTGCCTTGTAAAACCCATGCCACATCTTATGCACCCCACACAAAACTTGTCACACCACATCCAGTGGCTTTCTAGATGGCATTTTTCAGTTCTATGACATGACAAGGAACTCCTTGAAGTAACTATTTGACTAATCAATGCAAATTTCATGCACTTGGATGAAGTTTAACCATCGTATGGGAAGAAAATGAAATGAATTATAACCATTCTCTTCATAATCATAGATCATTATAGTTGTTTACTTGCATTTTATGTGTGTGTGTGTGTGTGCGCGCGCGCGCGTGCGCGTGCGTGTATATATATATATATATATATATATATATATATATATATATATATATATATATATATATATATATATATATATATATATATATATATATATATATATATATATATATATATATATCACCTGAGGTCAATGATACATGCAATCATAGTGATAGATAATATGTCATGATATCTAAACTTTCTCATACACTTTATATTTACACATTCTATCTTATCAAATAAGACGAAGTGTTTCTCCTTATGATCACATGAACTTGCATTCCTAACCTTATTGTAGCATTGTTCATCTCTATATTTTCTCCCTATTCATTCCCATTGAATAAAATTTGCATTTATTACAAGTATCAAAATTTCACTCACTTGAATGTGTGTTGGTTTAATTTATGCAAGATAATACACCATGCACTCTTCATTACCTCATAACTTATCTTAAATGTAAGGTTGTTACCCACACACAAGGTCCTAGGCCCCATATTAAAAATCAATGGTATAATATCCTATTAATTATACATTTTTAAACATGGGAGTGTAATGAAAGAAGGAAGGATTACTTGTCAAATTTATTTTGTCCTACCTAGAATAACATCATAGTAAAATTTAGATTGATGACACGTAAAAAAAACTTGAGGCAACCTTAGACATCTAAAAGTTCACTGCAGTTACCCTTGTTACACATCACATCAATTTTTTTGGGTAAGTTATATGAGTTGATGATGAAACTCAACCTAAAACCTTGAAATCTCTCTCTCATCACATTCAATATTAGTTTTAATAATAAACACCCTTCAATGTATAAGTCAATCTTGACATTCCCATGTTCGAAGGTAAAATCAACACCACAAAATTGGATGCCTAGATTTGATAGATCATTTGACATACTTCTTAGTCAATCGATTCATTGATGTTGAGAAGACCAATTTTGATGTGTTGAAGATTTAAATTATAATGCTAAACTATTGGGAGACTTTATGTGCACAACATAGGCAAGACTATATTCCAATCGAGTCTTGGAGGAGTTTTATTGATGTGATGAAAGAGGGATACTATCCTCTCTACTAATTTGTGGATGAATACATAAAGTTAGACTAATTATGTTAGTGCAAGGAGTAGTTAATGTAAGACTACACCAACATGTTCTATGACTACACCACATGCCTTTGTGAGAATTTGATTGAATAACATAAGGTGCTAAAGTATATCAACAGACTTTTACCTTATATCCCTATAAGGACTAAGTTTTCGACTTATAAAACTCTGGAAAAAGTTTATCACAATGCTTAGCAGATTTGAGATAAGGCAAATATGAAGCAACATCTCACCTCTTCATCCAATGTCATGCAAAAGAACCAACCTCAACAAGTTACTGAAGAAGCACAATGGAGTCTTTGTAGAGTCCAAAGGTCTTCCAACACACTATACTGTAAAACACCACATAGCTTTGGTTCTTTGGATCCCTTATTCAAAATAACGCTCTGTATTATAGAGTAGTTTGGAACAATGATGAAGTTTGGTGCCAAATACAAGAAGTCCTCAATTAGGATATGATGCCTACTTATTATGCCAATGGGAGTTTGATATTCCTTGTACCTAATAAACTTACGTCTTGACATTTCTACATAGACTATCGTGCACTCAAAAAATAATGATGAAGAATTGATACCCACTATTATGTATTGACAACCTTTTAGACCATATTTGAGGCATGTAATACTTCACCAAAATTGCCATAAAGTCAAGTTACCATCAAGTTCTGGTCCATCCTGAAGATGTCTGAAAGATAACTTGAAATAGAAAAGGACTATAGTGTCTTAGACACCTTGCACTAACACAAGTTGTTGGCTAATTTAGCAAAATTTACTTTAGGAATTATTATCCCCCATTTTTGAACTTTAGAATAACATCCCTAATTGTGCTTCTGATAGATGATTGGAGGTAAATCATGGACAAGAATGATCAATAAAATTTAGGATAAGGATGTTAACTCTATCTCCCAATGGACAAGTCTTGAAAAACTCATTTAAAGTATCATGCCTAAAAAACTTCATAGGGGGATATTATGCATGGATAAAAGTTAATAACTAGCATTCATGGGATAGAACCAAATTTGAGTAATTTTTTGATAATAAATCATTTTGATTCTCTTGGAATTAATCAATTTTCATTCAAGGTTATGAGAAGTGGATAGTTCAAATTTTCAAAAATAATCACAATAGAATTTAATAATGCTATCAAATACAAATGCTAATGAATGTGACAAAAAAAATTTAACTCTAGCTTCAACCATTTGGTACTTATTCCATTTGGTGTTTATAGTAATTTGTGCTTATTAGATTTTATTCTAGTTTGGTTCTATGATAGTTTAATTTGATGCTTGTTTGATCTAGTGCCTGTTTGTATTTGACACTCAATGTATTATTCAATTTATAATTAGTTCAATCCAACACTTATTTTATATGGCGCTTATTTGACTCGACACTTATTTTGATCTAATCTATAGCTTGTTTCATCTGATCCAACATTTGTTTAATTTGGTACTAAAATTAGTTAATGGAAAAGTGATTTTAAACATTAGGATGAAGTTTGGCATAAGTTTAATTCAAATTTAATGTGGAAAAAAATTCAAATCAAAGCATCCAATAGATAATTTTCACAAGTCTGAACTAAAGTCAAAAGGCAAAAACCATAAAATTTAATGTCAATGTTAAGTAGTAAGTGCCAAGTTAGCCTGACATCAACATTAATTTGATTTAATGGAAAATTTTAGTTATAGATGTTTGGAGGTCGTAAAATGACATTGATATCTATATCACAAGATGGATTAGGCTCAGTGTGTCTCATTTAAAATATTAGGTTTTGTATGCATGTTACTTCTCAGAAATTTTGTTTGTTATTCTCATGAAAATCTCATAATGCAATGTTTATTATAGGTCATGATGGCATCTGAAATATGTCATAGGATTACAAAATTATTGATAGAATTTAACACTAAATTACTCCTTGGTATTGATAGGCATTGTGAAAATATAACATATGTTATACATCATTAATCATGTAAGAATTCATGTATATCTAGATAAGATCAAGTGATCTAGGATTGGCCATCTCCACACATTTTCATATAATTGAGGAGTTTTTTTGGACTCAAAAACTTCTACCATAGGTTTATCCTTGTTTTCTCCCATATTTCATGGCTTCTTAGCTAGATATTGTGACCAAAAAAAATTTTGATTGGACACATGTGCAATAGGGTGATTTTGAGGCTCTAAAACAATGCCTATGCATGACACTTGTACTTATAATACTTGACACTTCACACTCATTCGATCTTCACAATGATGCATTTGACTATGCACTTAGTGTAATACTTATGAAACATGGACATCTAGTCACATACCATGCATAGAAGTTTAGTGACACAGTTCAAAGATATTTGAGCTATGAGAAAGAGTTGTATGTTATTGTGCAAGCAAATAAATAATGGACTATTTACATCTTTAGAAAGAAGAAAATTATTCATTTTAATCATAAACCACTTCAATTTATATAAACATAAATTAACTAGAGAATGTGTGCCACATGAAGTGGATAATTTACTTGCATTAGTTTCATCTAGTGATCAAGGACAATAAGGGAAAGGACAACAAGGTTGTATATTACCTTAATAGGCCACTAGTTCATTTTTCATCACAGTGTTGGAAACACGTAGCTAGGTATGTGCATGGATTTGGGGGACAATTCCATGGACATAACCCATAATGTGTACGCATTATAACATAACATGTATGCATTATTATTATAACACGTACATGTTATGGTTTGAGATTCCCAAGCCATAATGTGTACATGCTATAATAATAATGCATACAAATTATTTAAAATTAAATAAACACGTACACATTATAGGAATGCATATGCATTCCTATATGTTTTAATTACATGTACACATTATTGAAACTATAAAAGAAAAAAAAACCTCGTCCTCTACATTTTATCCATTCGTGTTTTGATGATTCACATTCATGTTTTATTGATTCCCATTCACATTTTTTCCCTCAAGCTCTTTTTTTGGTCTACAGGATTCACGTTTTGCCCTCCATTTTCTAGACAACAATGTTGCTTTGAAGAAGAGGTATGTTTTTTGTAGATTAAATTAAATTTTTTGAATTTTTTGTGAATGTGAATTACAAGTTTGTTTTTTTTATTTTTCTCCAATAGGTCGGCATGCTTCACCTAACCCTCCACCTAATCCTCCACTTAACCTTCCTCCTAACCCTCCACCTAAACCTCTGCCTAACCCTTTTGTAGTTCCCCTAGATCCCCCAAGAAACTAGGAGGATATAGTTGCTCACATAGTGGAGAACAAAATTGAAATTGGGAAAATCATTAGGAGAATGATTAAACCCACTTCCACAAACACCCACTACACTATTTGGCCAATAACATAGAGTTAGTATTTGGTTTAATTGACTCGATAACAAGTTAAATTGATAGATGGAGGTCATATGGGGATAGTTGTAGGGCTTACTATGCTGACAGATTATCAACATCTGAGGTGAAGAACAAAAATATAACAAAAGATCAAATTTGTGCCTTATTTATCGACCCGACCACCAATGCCCCATTTCCCATAACGACCAAACATTTCCCAATCCACTGATGCCAACACAATTTGATTAAGGCCAAATTTTGGGAGCGATGGTGGATGGTGTTTGACTATCCCCCTTGTAATAACCATGAGGTCCCTTTGTACTTTTTTAGGAAACTCTATTGTGATTTTGTCCTCAATCAAATTCTAAACTACTTTTACTATGGTGAGTTTTAGGGCTGAAGTAAAGGCTTCACACATTATCAAACATGTGCATATTATGCACCTAATTAGCCTACAAGGATCCCTACCCAAAATGCACTTCATCCATAAATTATCTCTATGGTGACAGAGGTTGTGGAGATAGACACTTTGCATACACTTAGTTCACTTACAGATACACTAATTCATCATAAGAGTAGACTTTTAGAGACAGATGCTCGAGATACTCTAGCTAATGGTCATACCTGACCCCATCCATGAAGATGTTGTGGCACTATATACACTAGACCTTTAGATGATGATGGTGGTGCTTCAAAGGGCTTGGAGGATGTCATCTTGACTAATGAGTTGTTGGTACACACATTTGGTTTAGATACATTAGGAGTCTCTACATACATGCAGGTATATTTTATATAAATTTAATGTTAAATTTTTAAGTTATATTTACAAATTAAAAAGGTAAAAACTAATTTACACATTTAAATTGAATAATATATATGTATTTTTTTCATGTTCCAGGAGGAGACGTTGCCTTTGACATCACAACTAGGTAGTGGGATAACCTAGGCTACTCCATTTATCCATGTTAGTATGACACCATATACATTTACAAAGGTAAAATTTCAAATGAATCTTATATACTTTAGATGTACATTCATACACCTTAATTCATCTTTGGTAGATTTTATGTAAGAAAATATAAAATACATAATATAATTTTGTTGGACTTTTTATTGTTTGATGTATTAATATGGATTGGCATAACTTGCTAGAAACTCATCCTCCATCTCAACTATGTTTTTGATAACCAAAATAGCGAGTTGAACATTTGATTGATATCCCATTATATGTAGTTTCCATAGTGGTTCAATCCCAATCAATAGGATTGGATGTACATGTGTGTGTGTGTGTGTGTGTGTGTGTGTGTGTGTGTGTGTGTGTGTGTGTGTGTGTGTGTGTGTGTGTGTGTGTGTGTGTGTGTGTGTGTGTGTGTGTACATCCAATCCTACTGATTGGGATTGAACCACTATGGAAACTACATATAATGGGATATCAAGCAAATGTTCAACTCGCTATTTTAGTTATTAAAAACATAGTTGAGATGGAGGATGAGTTTCTAACAAGTTACGCCAATCCATATTAATACATCAAACAATAAAAAGTATAATATATATAATTCATTTGATAAAAGTTGTTTGGTACAATATATTTCTATCAATTTCCCAATCGAGCATAGCATATCTTCATCAATATGCACACCACTCCTTTCTTTTAAATAATGGCCTCATATCCAAGCACTTGATCCTTATTATCCTAATCACATATAGTGGTTCAATATCTATGATTGATATCCGAAATGGTCATATCTAGCAATTTAATTCCCATCTTGATTCCATTCAAGCATAATACTTTCATCTCTATCTATGGAGTTATAAATTTAGATATGGCATAGCCTCTTGATCCCATTGTACCTAGTCAATTCCATTGGTTTATTAGGAGAGTGTCCATTAGATCCAATTGGTTTTTTGGGAGAGCATCGACTATAAACTATAGCCTATATGTATATGGCATAGGCTTTGTGACCATATACAAATAGGGGACCTCAACCCCATATAGATATATGGGGTTGAGTAGTTTGTTACCACCACCTACTTAGGGACCCCAAAGACCTACTATATTTATTTGGGGGAGAGGTTCTATCTATATCCATTAACGTAGAGCTATATCAACTTCTATACCAAACTCTGCCTATATCCCTTCCTTTCAAGGTTCTCCTTCATTCATTAATAACTCATTTCCTTAGTCCTTTGGAAAATTAAATAACAATGATAATATTATTCAAATCAATCCCTACATCTTCTTATCACTCTCTCTCTCTCTACATCCTTTTTCATGTCACTGACTGAAACTATCTGTTTACTTACCCCTCACATATACCTTTCTAGTTTTACCTTCTACTAGCCTTATTTTTGGGTAAAGATCCTTGTTGGGAATGACAGATCTTCACCAAAAAATAATTAAATATTTAAGGACCCATTTATCCCATACAACTCCCACATGAACCCTCTGACACAACTCTCAATAAAAATTGTACTTCCTTCTTTAGGCCTCTCACCAATTAACCCTCCATTTGTGTGAACCTCCTTAGTATGAAACATGTAGGAAATTTATCTATAATCTAGTGACCTTTCCAAATACCCATTTGGATATTTCAGCTGAATCAATCATTTTTTGACCCCCTTCTTTGGACAAATCCTCTTATTTCTATATCACCTCTTCTCACTTAACCCTTCTCTAGGCTTAATACTAGATCATAGCCTCATTTACATACTTTTCGATACCTGACAAGCTTAAAACCATGTCCATTAGTGAGAATACATCAAATAAAATAAGATTACAAGTTTTTGGAATTTATCAATTGTCCAATCTCATTTTATACATTAAACTCTAGAATCAGGGTTTTTAGGCCATTACCAGGGCCGAGAGCACACTAAAGGGGATAAATTTTGTCTTAGTGGGTTTCAAAACCCCAAACCTTTTTAATTGGCTCTATACTGACCCTATAAAACTTTCTCATTTAGACAACAAGTTTTGAAATCCCACAATCAATTGCAAACTCAAAACTCTCAATTTATAACCTTGCCTATGCACATAGGAAAATAGGGTACAAGGTTACTTTGCCTTTCCTTCAACTCCTAATATCTTCAAAACCTAATATGGGATTATATACACTTCCATTTACTATCTTATACCCCTTAAAATCTCAATGGAATCCCAAACTAGTTTCAACATAATATAACTCAGTCTTTTGACTGTATGTTGCACTTTAGCAAACAACGTACTCAAGGATTATTTCCTCTTTCAATGTCAAAGAAATATAAAACTATATCAAGATGATATCCCCCTTATATGATAATTCAACATACTTCTTTTAAATCTTTAGAATCCATAACAAGTGATGAGACTAAACATAAGGCACATAATTTCTTAGTTTATAAACTATATGTTTTCCAAGAATAAGGATTGTGGAAAGTAAGATTTTACCACTTCTTCACCAATTAAATTCCTAAAAATATTATTCTCAACACTCTTATGTAGTTCCTTAGTTAACCTTCCACCAAAAATTATACCAAAAGAATCAAATGCTTGGACTATAGTTGAATCTTAGATTGTATGCAAGACTAAGTTTGTTAGCTACTTATTTAATCAGTGAATTGCCCAAGTTATTAATTATTAGGTTGTTTGTTCAGCTGATGACTAGGGTGGACACTCCTCCATCATTACGAGTCAAGATAGACTCAGGAATTATTACTGAAATATCATCTACACAGGCACTCACAGACGTATGTATATTCACTTGTAATTTTGAATTATAATTTAGTACTTTTATTTTAATTATTTTACTATATACTTTGGGAAATATAACTTATATGCACTTATGTATTGTGTATGTAGGGTTGTCATATGACATTTGATAGTCTGATTCAAATGACTATTACAACAACTCCTCATGTTTCTTCATTATTTGATATGCCTATTCGTGCAGTTGAACTTGGCACTAACCCAATCAAGCATCAACAACAAATTGAGGAGGACCATGAGATTATGGTAAGTGCATGTTTAAATGATTTTTTAATTATAGTTTAAAACATGAGTTTATTAAATTGGTTTCATGTATACTTTTTAATTTTATAATAATTTTTATATTTGAACATGTTTGACTGTAAGCGAGCTATGAGCGTAATACCCATAGTCAAACCTTAGATCAATCTAAGGCAATCAGGATATCTCCATCTATAAGTAGAGTATCCCAAGGAGAGTCTTCTTTGAAGAAGGAAAAGAGAGGAAGACTATTTGATGATTAGGATGTTGTAGATGATGTAATTTTTTGTATGCCTATATGTCATTGTACATGTATATATGATGTATTCACCCAACATTAAATACTATGTTGTTAGACATGATGTAATTTTTTGTATGCTTATATGGCAATGCATGTATTATTGACATTATATGCTTATATATGGCATTCGCACATGGAATTATTATTTTGTACATGAATATTTAATAAAACTAATGAAATAAATCTTGTTTGAATCACTTGTGTTCAGAATATTATAAATGATTGGTTTTGAAGTATTCTCAAGGATTACAAATGTTATGAGATTGAGAATAACTTGTTAGGATAATGTTGCAAATCAGACCCTTATAAAAAATTAATAATATCAATGATTGCATTTGAATTATGTTTGTATGTCGATGTAGAGGTATGGAGGATAAGTCTACAAAAACATATTTATCTAGTTCTAAACCCAACTGATGACATTCACTTGCTATGGTTTGATTTGAATATTCTTTCATAAGCTAGCTCCTCTTTTGACTCTTTGGACTTAATTTAAGTTCTTACACCTAGTAATTATTCCTTGTACTCTTAGTATCACCTCCTTTATGGAATTTACCTTTGTACATACATCTTTTACCTCATTCCATTCATGTCTCGTTCACAAATTTCCTCTCAATCTCTTTCTACTTTCTTCCTAGGCACCTTATTTGGGTCTCAAGGACCAAATCTTGGTCTATGTTTCAAGAGCTCAACCTATTGTCACATATGGTCTTATATTATCATAACATACCTGGTATAACCCCCTTAAGGTACTCAAACAATATCATGCTCTCATTCCACACCTTATAGACACAATGTTGCCTACCCTTTTTACCACAATTTACCTTGAGCTGTCTACATGTTTCTTTCATGCCAAAACTTGTCTTTCTTAAAAATTTTACATGAAAAACCTAATTATGATCAATTTTATAGTAAAATATATGTTTCAAACATCATATTATATGGTTTTAAGAGCTCCCCAAGGCCTAAACTGCTTCCTAGCATCCAAAAATGATAAAACTGCTATAAATATTCAATGGTTGCCTTCTTGACTGTAAGAGGACTTTTTCAAAATAATAGGCACTTTCAATATGTATAAGAGATTTAATATTACATGGGATGTTTTGGTAGGTCATGGATACCATTCTTACCAAATTTTGTGCTTTGACTCAACCTGTAGATGCCCCAAACTAACCAATGTCTGCAAGGTAGGCTCCAATGTTGACTGTGATTTGACATAGGGTTGACTGTACTAAAATAGTGAATAGTTTTCATTTCAAAAAATCCAAAAAATATATTTAATGGGTATATTATGTCATAATTAGCCTCTCCACCAATTTTTGTGATTAGATCTGACATATTTTGGCCTGGAGGCCCAATTTGGCAAAAGTTAGTGACACATGTCTTCTTGGTCATATTTCATAAATGAGTCATCATCCTATTTTGGCTTGGTTTTTGATTCAAAGAATTGAGGAGAAGCATAAAACTCATCACTCCAACTGGTGTCAATGTATTTTATGATTTTATGCTTATCTATATACACTTAGTGTCAAATACAATAGATTCCAACCTCCTACCATTTCCTCAAACATGCCAACCAACCTTCATTGAAGTCCCTAAGTCTTCCTTGTACCTATTTACCACTTTTGACCAATTATGAATATAAGTCCTAATAGGCCTAATTCATGTTCTTAAATATTATTTTTCCCCTGTGACCTTATCCTTCAATCTTGACCCTACTCTCACACATATAATACTTATTTCAATATTATACAACCATTCTCACAAGATTAGACATCCACTCTTCCAAATTAACCACTTATTTCCCCTTGTTGGATTCAAAGACTAGGACTAACAACTCTTCCATTTATATTTTCTGTGCAAAGAGGGTTTTTGGGTACAAGTTTGATGGATTGGCATAATTGATCCATCTTTCCGCTCCACACCAAAAGTTTTGTCATAATATTCTCTACCTCCAACTAGTAACTTTACCTCCAGTACCGACAAGTGAAAATCCACCATTTAGAGCACATTTATATAGGCAAATTATACATTTCCCAAGAACCTTGACACCCACTTCCACCTGCAAGTGAATTTTCACTATTGTTCTGGAGCACGAAAACACTGAAAATAAATGTTATCAAAGTTGAAGCTACAATCTGAGAACTCAGTTTTTGGTGCTTGTTGGCTGAAAATTGGCACTAAAAAAATATTCTAAGGGGATAATAACATTTAATACTAGGTTCTTGACCTCCCATCTGGCCTGGATGACAAACCCACTGCCTATTTCGGGCTCAAGAATGCCCTTCCCAATATAAGAAAGATGTTGATTTTTAGCCTAACTTTAGGCATGCATAAAACCAAAACTATAAGTTGTATGGAAGAACCATGAGATCCTTTGTGTGCATGAGCAAGTCCTATAATTACACCCTGAATCTATTCTGAATCAACTCTAATAGAAATTTATGCTAGAAGTTGTCGTAAAGGGTCCTAAAATGCAAATTTTTGGTAGTGAAGAGACAACTTCTTGACCTCCAACTAGCAACTTTGCCTCTGGGACTGAAATATGAAAATACACAACATGGAACACATATATATAGGAATATTACATGTGTTTCAAAAATTGTGACACCCACTTCCACCTGCAAGTGCATTTTCACTACTATTTTAGAGCACAAAAACACTAACAAATGTTGTCAAAGTTGAAGCTATGATTTGAGAACTCAATTTTTGGTGTTTGTTGGCTAAAAAATGGCACTACAAACATGTCCAAAGGGGTGAATAATGTTTAATACCAGGTTGTTGACTTCCCATCTGGCCCAGATGACAAACCCACCACCCATTCCAGGCATAAGAACGCCCTTCTCAATACAAGAAAGATGTTGATTTTTAGCCTAACTTCAGGCATGCATAAAACCAAAAATATAAGTCATATGAAAGAACCGTAAGATCCCTTATGTGCATGGTAAAGTCATATAATTACACCTTAAATATAGTCTAAATCACATCTAATATCAATTCGTGCCAAAAATTGCAATAAAGGGTCCTAAAATGCAAATTTTTGTTAGTGAAAAGACAACTTCTTGACCTCCAACTAGAAAATTTGCCTCCGAGACCGGAAATTAAAAATACACCACTTCAAAAACATATATATCAGAAAATTACACATGTTCCAACAACTGTGACACCCACTTCCACCCACAAGTGCATTTTCACTACTGTTCTAGAGCACAGAAACACTGACAATAAATGTTGTCAAAGTTGAAGCTATGGTCCAAGAACTCAATGTTTGGTGCTTGTTGGTTGAAAAATGGCACTATAAACACATCTAAATGGGATAATAATGTCTAGGACTAGGTTCTTGACCTCCCATCTAGCCCGAATGACAAACCCACCACCCATTCTGAGCTCAAGAACTCCCTTCCCAATACAAGAAAGATGTTGATTTTTAGCCTAACTTCAAGCATGTATAAAACAAAAAAATGTAAGTCATATGGAAGAACCATAAGATCCATCATGTGCATGGGAAATTCCTCTAATTACACCTTGAATCTAGTCTGAATCACCTCTAAGAGCAATCTGTACTAGAAGTTGCAGTAAAGGGTCCTATAATGTAAATTTTTGGTAGTGAAGAGACTTCTTAACCTCCAACTAGCAACTTTGCCTCCATGATTGGTAGGTGTAAATCCACCACTTTGAGCACATCTATATAGAAAAATTATATATTTTCCAACAACTGTGATACCCACTTCCACCTGTAAGTGCATTTTCACTACTGTTCTATATAATAGAAACACTGATAACAAATATTATCAAAGTTGAAGCTACGATCTGAGAACTCAATTTTTGGTGCTTGTTAGCTGAAAAATGGCACTACCAACATGTCCAACGGGGTGAATAATGTCTAGGACTAGGTTCTTGACCTCCCATCTAGCCTGATGATAAACCCACCACCCATTTCGGGCTCAAGAATGCCCTTCCCAATACAAGAAAGATGCTGATTTTTAGACTAACTTCAGCGATGCATAAAACCAAAACTATAAGTTATATGGAGGAACCATAAAATCCCTCATGTGTGTGGGAAATTCCTTGAATTACACCTTGAATCTAGTCTTAAGCACCTCTAAGATAAATCCATGGTAAAAGTTGCAGTAAAGGGTCTTAAAATGCAATTTTTTCGTAGTGAAGAGACAACTTCTTGACCTCCAACTAGCAACTTTGCCTCCGGGACTGGCATGTGCAAATCCACCACTTTGAGCACGTCTATATAGGAAAATTACACATGTTCTAACAACCATGATACCCACTTCTACCCACAAGTGAATTTTCACTACTATTTTAGAGCACGAAAACACTGACAACAAATGTGTTTGGAAGGCTATAAGGAGAAATAAACTTGTCATAAGCAATTATTTAGGAGTAAAAAAATGCCAAGTACTTTTAATAAGCTTCTCTTAGCTTCAAAAATATGAAATTCTTTACTAACGGTGCCAACCATGTGAAGGTGGAAGCTGATTTGGCACCACTAACCTACAAAAAAATGTTAGCAAATTATTAAAGATGAAATTTATGCACGCACTACCTACAAAATCAAAAACATTTGGTAAAATTGATTACATCTAAATTTTACAAGTCAACATATATATGCATTTAAATCCAATTAATGACTTGGATTCGCTCTAATCTTGATAGTATCAAGAATAGCTTCATGGTCTAATTCATGAAATTTTTGTATATTCTTGTTTCTTGGCCTCCCATGATATTTTTGCAATTGAATATTCATTGTAAAAACCAAATTTGAATTATGTATAATCTTGTTGTGAGTTTACATCTTCAAACAACCATACATTTTAATTTTTATAGTATATCATGTAATCCAAGTTCTAGTGACTAACACAGACCCAGTGGGATAATCAATGTTTTCTCCATCCACAACTGGGGAAGTTAATTTTTTATTTCCATCTACACACCGACATAAGTAGTAATATATTCCCTCTTCATTGTCCTCATTTGAAATAACTTCAAAATCATGTCTTTCATCATAAAAAACAAATTTTAATGACATTATGAAGATAGATTATGAGAATAGATAGTACATAAAGTTTAATCTTCTATTTGGTTGTACTAGATTGGATATATGGTCAAAGTCATGTGAGGATGCCATGCTAGTAAGCTGTAATGCTAGTGGAACCTAATATGTGTTGATTGGAAATAGAGGTTTAGAACTCCAGTCATCCACCCACTCTTATGACTCACACTCATTCCAAACAAAGTCCATGCATGAAAAACAAAATCATGCCAAGTGTCACATATGAATAGTCTAAGAACTTGTATTTGAGCTACGAAATGAGTGGAGCTCACTTGAACCTGTTAGAGTAATACAATCTTCATAGTTTGCGAAGTCTTTCTCCTCCATCAACCAAAAATGTCTATGAAATGTAGAAGTCGCTTGAGCACCATGACATATGTTCTTATTACACCAGTCAACCATAGTTTTTGCATCAATCAAATTAGCAACATTGTCATATTTTAACTCCTCCCTTGTAATGGCTCTTTTTATACATGCTCTAGCACCATCATACTCCCATTTTCCATGGCCAACCTCAATGAAAATCCAAATATGTTCTACATCAGTGGTAACGTGCATCCTGCTCAACCAATAAAACATCCATGCATTCTTGAAATGTGATGTGCAACTATCTGACCAAATGTAACGCCGTTTTAAATTAATGTTCCTTTGAGTCAACTGTCCATAGAAATTATCAAAATAACCTTGAACATACTCTGTACAATGTGATCGGTCATCATTGATATATAAATGGTACTCCCTTAATATTTTTTGATCTTCTTCTGTAGTATCAAGTGCATGCATGAATGTTATATGCACAAATATGGAAATTTGTATTGAGTTGTAATACTATGATTGAACTTCCATTTATGGTTTGAATGTGTAATTTTTTGCAAAGTCAACTATTGAAACAATATAATCAAGTGGGAATGTGTCCTTGCTTAGCTTGAAATGTTCATCCAACCATTTAGCTCTATGTGTGTGCCTTGCATACTCATAAATAATTTTCTTCATGAATTCAACCATAAATTTTGAAACAGGTATCTCTTTCGTAACAAGCTCAAACCTTTTAGATTCTTTGCCATCTTGTACTTGATAAGTCATAGATTTGCATTTGTTCAAACCAACTAATTCCTGTCCAATTGCACTTGTATACTCCTCATGGATATATTTATTTAATTTTGGCAATCCACTGCAAATGTTGTAATTTCCATCCAAACATGCTTTCTTATAAAAGAACTGTCCATCTGGTCTTTCATAAAAAAATATTTGAAATAAATTTCCTAACTGATTTTGGTGGAACTTCTATGCCACACTCCTAAAATTTTTTAGTAGTATGCAAAGTACAATGAATATGGTGAAAAACATCATAGTGCATTGAAAATTCAACATGTTTCTTCCAACAAGTGGTGTATGTGTGATTTATTTTTACATAAAAAGGTTTGGCCATCTCAAAAAATCTTTGACTAATAGCAATTTTTGGATATTTTCTAAAAGCTTAGAGTACAATTGTGTTTGATTCATATCCAAGAAATATTTTGGATGCAGTTCACGATTATGAGAACCAACTCTTATTTTCACTACATCTCTTGCATTGCGCGAAACTCTTATATTATCTTTCCAAAATTGTGCGAGTAACTCTTTCAAAGCATCAGCTACAGTCTTGTCCTTTCATGGAATTCTACTAGAGAATGACCAGAGCTCTTTCATATTAGGTTCATTAAGTCTTTCACATCTTGAAATTGCTTTCATTAATGTTTTTCTATTTATATCAAGTTTTTGACTTGTTTTTGAAATCAATCATTTTTTCCCTATTTTAGCACTTACTGCACAAGTTGTCATTATATGTCAGGCAACATTACAATATTTGTTACATGATTTCAGACCTAAAATATGATATGCATAATGTATATTTTCAACAATTTCATCATTTTCATTATCCATTTTAGATGTTCTTAGTCCTAATGTGTACATTATAGGTCTCATCTTAAGCAATTTTATCAACAAAACAAATAATTGACATCTTTGACTATCATACTCCAATTTATGAAAAAAAATATCCCAAATTTCTTGAGCCAATCTTCTTAAATGGTGGTCAGACATTTTGTTATGCATGATTTCAAAATATTTTCAAAAATTCAATTAAGTAATTATCTTTTCTATGCATAATTCTTGGAGGTGTTGTTATTGGTGGAATCCGTTCAGAGGGTGTTTCGAAATAATTATATGTTTCCATCAAATTTTATTCATTATTTGTTTCTTCATTATGTGTTTCCATGAAATTTTTTTCATTGTTAATTTCATCATTATTTGAGTCCATTAAATTTTATTCATTGTTTGTGGGTAAAGTATCATGCATAGGCTCTTCATCAATATAATCAAAAACTTTAAACTTTGTGTTAGGTTGTGGAGCTAAAAGCTTCACCAGGATGCAAACAAGAGGAGTTAAGGAGGTTGCGGAGTGTTTGCTGAGTGTTACAGACACCGGCATTGGTCAGGCCAACCGACGTCGGCAGGGAAGAGACAGAAGGCAACTGACGTCGATCAGAAGTCGGCCGGCATCGGCACCCCCCAGGCAGACAGGGACCGACATCGGTCACCTGTGTGGTTCGAGCTGCGAGTGTTTTACAGGTAGTTAGCTAACAAACCAAGTGTTTGCATGTCAAGAGCCAAATTTAGACTAGAAGCTGTGGATCTAATTATTGTAATTAGGTGTCTAATTATTGTTTGCATGAGATCTATTTAAGAGACTCATTGGTTGTATTGTAAAGTAGTGCTAGAGAGTAAGAGAGCAATAATATAAGCTCCTTCAGAGAGAGGAGAGCAATGGTGTGTTCCTCCTAGTGCCACAGTACCAAGTGTGGGTGCTGGTTTGGAGAATCAGAAGGGTTCTTCGTGTTTGTATGATATTGGTCAGTAGGTGAGCATGGCTTCTTTTCGAGATCTACAATGGTGAGTAAGGTCTGGTGATTTGCAGGTAGCAGTAGAGAGCAAGAGATCTATTTGGAGTATAGTTGTGTACTTGATGTACTAGCAGTGTTGTTTCTGACTGGTGGAGGTGAACATCAATTCTGTATTGGAGTTGATTGTTGGGATCGAGAGAGAGAGAGGGAAGAAGGTCTTGAGGTGTGGTGAGCCTTTGAGGTGGAAGAAGAAGTGGCATCTTATTTATTGTATTTTCTTCTGAGTGATTATTAATACAATTGTGTATTGTCTCTCATATTCCTGTGTTGTTTCATATTTCTAGTTACTTATTCATTCTGGTTAAATTCCATGTTTAGTTGCTAATACAAGAAGTAATCATATGTGCTCTATTGGTGGAGCAAGATCCTGACACTTTGAATGTGAATTTATAACATTATCTAATTTTATATTATCAATTTCTTCATAATTCAATTCATTATTATAAATTTCATCATTATTTAATTGATGATTATCAATTGCCTCATTATCTAAGGCATTTGGCTCATCAGGGTTAGTGTTTGTACCTTGTCTGAAATGAATTGCTTGCATTCATACCTTGTTTTTTCTCTCAACTCTTATTATTGCTTTGATGTTTTGTTCTTCAACTTCTTCCTCCCTGAACATGAATCGGAACCCATTTTGACAAAATCAACCAAGAAAGTACTTCAAATGTGGGGTCAAAAAAAAATTGCAATCAAGAAAGTACATAAAATACACAGGGAATGTCTGTGGGGACAACAATCTTTATTAGTGATAAAAATAGACATTGAAAAGTGAGTTTTGTTTTTACTTCAAGGAACATGTATGCGTTATAGGAATGCATGCACGTTATAGGAATGTGTACACATTTCTATAACGCGTACGTGTTCTTTGAAGTATAGGCATATACTATATAAACAAGCAAAAAGGCTCATATTCAAGTATTTGTTCCATTATAATACTATAATATGATGCAATAACACTCAATAAGACTTAATATGATGCACAAATCCCTAATATGATGTAATAAGACTATCATGTGATGCAATAAGACTATCATGTATGTAATAAATCTCCAATATGATGCATTTAGGCTATCATATGATGCAATTAGGCTATCATATGATGCAATAAGCCTCAATATAATGTAATTAGGCTATCATATGATGAAATAAGGCTCAATATGATGCACAAATCCCTAATATGATGCATAAATCTCCAATACATGATGTAATAAGACTCTCGATAAGACTATGAAGCAATAAGACTAATGAATGATGTAATAAGGCTTAACATGTAATATGAAATGAGCTAATTTTGCCCAAAATCCCATCATAGGTCCTTACAAAATTACGTGAATAATAGGTTCACAAATTAGCACTAATCACATTCATGAATATTGCACTTGTGATGAAATCAAGGAACTTAGAGGTTGTGTTTGTTATAAAATTAGGATTTAGGGTTAGGGGTTTAGTGTAACAGGTTTGTACATGTGTATATGTCATAAAATTAGGGTTTAGGGGAACTACATACATGTTCAAGTGATAAAATTAGGGTTTATGATCAACATGTCACAAAACATGACCTAATTTAGCCCTTTCAATCACATTATAGACTCCAATTTAGCTTTAATGGATTAAAATTGGCCACATTTGCATTCGTATTTACATTTATGATTAAATTAGGGTCAGTTAATTCATACATTTTGCATCTAGATTATACAATCTATTGGACCATAAATTTGGTTTAGGGGTCACATCCCTAATTGAACCAATCGACTAATTGGTTCAATTCATGATAGATAAAATCATACTTAATTTTATCCCAAATTGTATATATCATGATCTTATAGTGATGTCAAGAAGGGGTTCAAATTGGTCTCCTATACCTCCTTAATTAAATTTCCCCTATAATTGAACCTTGTTGTGCCACGTGTGTATGTCATACACCCAAAAGTGTTAAAGCTATCAGAGATGCATCAAGTCCTAGAATTTTTAGATTTGACAATGCCCTGGGAAGCTAAATTCAATTACATATCACCATGTATACCTCGTACATTCTCAAAAGTGTCAACATTGTTAGAGGTGTTAGGTCCTAAAAGCTTTAAAGAGCTAGATATCATATCCTTGTGAGGCCCAATCCAATTAGATATGTATGCACATGTGTATATTATACGCACATATATTTGTGTTAGAGATCTAATTGTCACTTATCCTAGAAGCATCAGATTTGTTAGAACATCAAGACACCCAATCCAATCAAAGATTTCCACATGTGTAGGTATAGTACACTTGGAAAAGTGTTAGAGTTGTTAGATATGCACATCTTTGATACTTAGACATGTTCCATCATCAAGCCAACCAATCCAACTAAGGCCTATTCATAAATTTATCCTACATACATAGAAGCCAATAATGTTTAAATATTGACATCAATCCAATCAACTCATGTGAATTAAATAATTCACATGGTGTGAGCCTCTAACTTGCCATTACTATACAAAAATTATCATGTAGATCCCTTTAAGGTCCCATATGAATTTCAAACAAGCACTGAATGTTATCAGTGTTCTACATGTATGTATTCAAATTATTTATATCCCTCTGCCTTAAATTACCTCTAGAAATCCCAAAGCTTACATTCATATTAAGTCCTACATGTAGGAGAGAACACAATTTAGCAATGGATGAGCCTCGACCTCAAATCCCAAACTGGAGAAAGAATTATGAGACATGTACTACTTTATTGCAATCCACATCATAAGGTTTAAGCTCATTATAATGAAATGAACAAGATGATTGAAGATATATGTATAAAATATATATAATCTTGAAACCTTCAGTGAGGGGGTGCATATTGGTATTCAATTCTGATCAACCATCTATATAAGGTGAACAAACATGAACAATTATTGGGTCTCTCTACTCAGCATCATCCTTGAGAGGAAGCAGGTCTCAGATTTAGGGGACATTGTTACATGTTTAATGTATCTTGAATAAGTTTGATAGAGTTTGAGCTGGGGTAACTTATACATATGTCATACTTGGTCAATACCAGTTCTATGCCATTCCTTAATGATTTTGAACAAATTCCCTAGTTCATTTAGATATTTTCTAAGCTATACATTCATCACTAGGCATGTCATATTAAAACATCTTAATTTACCACATCATCACTAATGGATACATGCGACCATTTCAATTTTATTGAGCTCAAAACCACATCTTATACAAAACAAAACATGTACCCAACTTGACCAAAATATTTTATAATTTAACATGTAAATACATTATAGGTCCATCATCTTACTTTCTTATCTTACCATCCCAATTACATAATAAGGTATAAAACTCTATAGTATTGATAAATATCAAGTATTGTCTAGTTTGTTTTTGAGCTTGTAATTGTTGCATCCATGGTGTGGTTAGGACTAGTCCCATGCCAAAGACACACTCTTTAGATGATGTGGAAATGGATGGAGTGGTTTATGGTTGTCCCATGTATGATGGAGGGGTAGATGAAGGAGATGCACATAATGGAGGATTAACCATATTTTCACAAGAGATCTTAATTTTAGGCAAAATTTGAATAATGTATTTGAATACATTAGGGGAATCAAACTTGAATAATTGTAACAATAGAAGACTCTTGTTAGACGTTCAATTGGGAGCTCAAAATGCACCTATTGAATTAGATGCACCAAGTGACCTTGGAGGAAATTTAAGGGATTTTATTCAACACATTTTAGGAATGTTTTTGGGACAATCCAAGGCATGATTCACACGTATTGGGCTCCATTAGATAGAATTAGTGAAATAGATATCGAAGAGATGCATTGTTACAACAAGTGCTCAATTATTATTTCTACTTACATAAGATTATCTATACTACATAGTCCAATTCAATGGGTTTGCCACTTAAACAAATTAGTTCAAAATTTATAAATAAAGGGGTCTGGTCAAAGATATCAAAGAAACAACAAAAGGGTAAGATAGGATTTTAGGCAAGTAGGATAATATCAATAAGAAACACAAAATTTAAGGGCAAGTAAGATTTTAGGCAAGTAAGATGGTAAGGTATATCCTTGCCCTTTTAGGGGAAAGATCCCAATAGCTGTGCATGTTTCAATTGTCAAACAAGGCTTTTGTTAACATGTGTTCTATTGATAAAACATATTGGTGTGTATATTTATATTAAAGTGCACCAAAAGTTGAGCATGTAATATCTAATACTTATTCAATATTTATTCTATAAAATTAAAAGTAACCAATCACATCTTGACAAGTAAGAGTCAAGTACTGATACTCTAATGCACAATGATTGATACACTAAAGGTTAAGTTTTGATCATAGGTTTAAAAAATGCATTTTATGATCTCTTGTAATAAAATCAGTTATATGTCAGAAGTATAATGTGTTAGACGTTGAAACCTTAGCTATAAGTATTTAAGATGACATATTAAAATGGGTAAATTTTTTTAAGTCTAATGCAATGTTATGACACCTTAATTCATTATCTAAAGCTAATGGGACCTTTCCCCTATAAGAAACACAAAATTTGGCATTTCCCCTATAAGGATGCACGTCTAATGGGACCTTTCCCCCATAACAAACACAACATTTATTTATTTTGTTTTATGTCAAAGAAACACATACGCGTTATATAATGCTTACACATTATATAATACATACACTTTATTTAAATTTGAATTTCAAACTGAGCCTTTAGGATCGAAAATGGTTTGGATTTTCGAGCCAAAGGCTTGGGACTATGCATCTACAGTTGAGACTGAGAGTTTTAGGAAAAACCAACAAATTTCAATTTTAATTGTCAAATATGCTATGGATTTCAACATCAAAATTCAAAAAGATATTATCGTTACGACGATCACGTTATCCTCTTTCTAACTGTATGATTTATATATTTTTTGGGCTATTTTAAGGGTTTAAACTATATTTATTTCTAACAACACATTTTTTAGGCCACTACATGCCTCACAAATACATGCCTATTCATGTTTATCTAATTTTTTTTGTTGATCTAAATGTAAAACAAATTATATGGTAACAAACTAGACCTAATTCTACACACATTCAAAAAAAAAAAAAAATTAAGGTAGTTAGGGTGGGTTGCACATACGGTTATCCATTTTTTTGTCAGTTTTTAGGATATACTTAATTACAAAATTAATAAAAAAAATATTCATCAAAAAAATATAATTTTTTTTTTGTAACATATAAGAAGAGTTAATATAAATATTCACTAAAGGGTTTCTAACAATATTAAATGATGCTCAAAAAATGGTGGGTCGCACGGAATTATACAATTCAAATTTTCTTAAAAAAATAGGAGGTCCTCTTCAAATTTTAGATGTTTGACCTATTTATACTTAACCATTTTTCAAAAAAAAAAAAGTTTTTTGGAAACTAGACTCGAAATGCTACAATTTATTTTTATACCATCTTCAAATTTTGAGTGTAGCCATATCTAATTATCTGCAAAATTTCACATTTTTAAAATTTTAGAAAATTCATGTCCATGGGTAGGCCCTTTTTTGTCCCCCAAGTTGGTGCACTTACCCAGTGACAACTTCACAAACTTGGCACCCCATACTTGTAGCATTTACATCTAGTGACCAAGCACAAGAAGGGAAAAGATAACCAAGTCATAGATTACCTTAACAGGTCACTAGTTCATGTGCTCACCATAATGTTGACACATGTATCCACAACTTTGCAAACTTAGTATCCCTCTACTTTTTTTACTAGGACTTTATATATGCCTATACTAGTATTGCACAAGCTAAATAAGTTTGGGATTTCTAAATGCCCAACCAAATTCTCTATAAGTTTGGGCATATTTATATTCCTAGTGGCACACCTTACCAAAGACTCACATGGGAGGTGAACTACACCAAGACATTAGGGAAATTTAACATGAAGAGGACTCTAGCTACAATGCAGTCACATTTTTTTATGGATACACAAGTGCATAGACATGGAGTGCCACATTAAGTCTTGCATTCCTTGTTGCATCCCAAAATCCAAGATTAGGAGGATAAGACTTTATGCACCTCTTCCAGTTCCATCAAACTAGTGTTAATTTCTATCAACATGGATTTCATGATTGGGTTGCCTGTGAAAAATCCCTAGCATGACATTATGTTCATTTTGGTGTAGAAGTTTTTGAATATGGCTATCATGGTTGCTTGCAAGAAATAAATTCATGTAGATGGCATTGTGCAAGATTTATTCAACCATGTATGGGTTCATTTTGGACTTCCACCATCATTCATTTATAACCAATATCCAAACTTTGTAAGCCACTTTTAAAAAACATTGTGGGACTTGATGGGTACGTAGTTAGATCGAAGAATGACATTTCATCCATAGATAGATGGGCAAACAAAAATTATCTACTGCACACTATTTCATATTCTACAAATGTATAACCATGGACATGTGTGCACTTGGGATGACACCTTATTTTACATCCAACATGCCTATAAGAGATTTTTTCACAACTCTACGAGGCATATTCCATTCTAGACACATTAGGGAAATTTAAACTCTAAATGACATTAGGTTAACACAATTAAGGTTAGGGGAATTGATATGCCCTAGTTACATCTCTTATTCAACTAATTGAGTAATTTATTGTATGAGCCACTTAATTATGTTATTTCAAGCCTTGAATGACATTAGGTTTTTGATGTTAGATTTATGGGGCTCAATAAACATTAATTGCATCCACTGTTAAAATTTGAAGGGAAGACTAAATAACTTCCATTACCTGCATAAAAGCATGCCAAGATCTTGCTACAACAAAAGCTCCATACGATTTAAACAAAAATATGAAGATTACATTCAAATACAAGAATTGAAATACAAATATATAATAACAGAATTATGACAGATTAACTGAATCTATTCTATTGAAAGACAATCACTTCCTTCAGAATCTTTTCTCTTCTCCTCTTTCTCTCATTCTCCTCTACATGAATCCCTCTTATTTATAGCATTGAGGGAGAGGATGTGGATCACATTTGGCAATGTGAAAAGGAACTAGTTGCCAAATGAACAATACACCCATGTGGTTAAAGACACATAATGGATGCAAACATGTGCAACTATCAAACTTTTCTTCACATGCAAGTGGAGAACCTCATGTAGGACAACTATTAATATCCACATATTTCCTAAATAATAAGAAATAAACACTCTAGATAAAATACTCATCTAAGTAAACTTAAGACTATGGTGTAAATAACATTTTACACCAACATCCACATGTAACCAATCGAGTGATTGGTTGTACGAGACATTCAATCAGTGTATATTAAGTCCCAAATAAAATTAAGTTGTTGTAATCATTTTAGGTTAAATATGAAAAAAAGTTTAGATATACAGTATTGATTCCTATAATATACTTACTATAAAAGATAAAATACAAGATCAAAAATGTAATAGATTAAATTAGTTATCGTGTTAATTTGCACTCTATCATAACTAATGAATCAACTATCATTATAAAATTGACAATTAAAGAAATATTTCAAAATCGACGTGATTATTTGAAAGTTAGTTGAGACGAATTAATATCCATACCAAAGTGAGGCAAATTAATATACATACCATCATTTATGACAAGGACACCAATCACAACACTAATTGTTCATTTGAATAGACACAAACCATTGGATAATTATCACAATCATGAATATTTTGTTTATCTCTTACACATTCTTTCAAACAAATCTCTTTGCACATGGTATATGTCAAAATTTTGGAGTATTTAAATATGCAACATGGATTGGACCTCAATAGAGTCTATATATAATCATGAATATTGTGTGCTCCTTCATATTTTTTTAAGTGATTTTTTTGCACAAAATATATGCTAACTATCTTGGCCACCAATAACTATCTATATCATAGAGGTGTTACGTAGCTTAATGTTAAATTGTGCAAGAAAATTTAGGAGACAATCATCAATTCTTTGATATATGTTAAATAGTTTTAAATACAGTTATATATAATAAGGTGTTTATTATTTTTAAACATAGATATAATGATTAAATTTAATAGTCATATAATTATAATTATAATTTTTATTATTATTTTTTTCATAAATCATATAAATAAAAGGTGAAATTTTAAATAAATTGTAAAAAAATAAAAAATTCTATTAAATATATATAATCTTTAATATATATATATATATCATATTAACATTTAAAAAAATATTAAATAAATAATTATCATTAAAAATTTATTACAAAATATAAAAACTTTCAAATGATCAATTCTCTAATCCAAGTTTAACATCCATTCCATTCCACAATAAAATATCCTACTCTTTCATAAAACTAATAAACCACAACTTATATATAATTATGAACTCTCAAATCTACTAAATAATAATATATTAGAAATAGAGGTAGTGAATTTCATATTCACAATTATTTATAGATCTATAATAACCTTATCTTTCTTTCTGAAATAATTCTTAAAATTATCACTCCCCATTTCTTTCCATTCTCGTCAACAAATTCTAAACCAAAAACAAATATTTTACTGGTTTTTTTTTCTTTTCTATATATTGAAAAAAGTTCGCTGTTGTTGTAACAACAAATACTAGAAATCAAGAACAACATAAAAGAACATAACATTCAAGATAAGAATCATTATAAATTTAGCATATTATTTATCTGGGCATTTTCTAATTTTTGAGATTTTGTAGTATTTAAAGGCTCAAAATTATTTAATTTATTGAATAACGAGCTTTGTCGTTGACATCGATTCAAAATATACAAAATATTAAAAAATTAATTACAATAAAAACATATATAAGAAGGTGTGGGTTGGAATGGGAACGTTATTTTGTAAAATGTTAATATAAATAATAAATCTTAAATTTGACATTTATTTCATTATAATAAATTTTAAAAAAAATATTTGAAGAAGGTAATTGAAAAATCATAATTTTTAAAATATTTGGTAAAATTTAAATATTATTTATTTATTCAAAAATATTGTAATATCTTAGATAATGGTTAAAATAAATTGAAAGTATTTGTCACCCGTCAACGTATTTTTTTTGGGAATATAAATATATGACAAAACTTGATCTTATATGAATTTATGACAAAAGTTTTTTTATTTGGTAGGTAAACGTTTTTAAAATTGAAGCTATGAACCAGATTAATGTTTTTGACCGGAGTTATGAACCGGTGTTAGGACACAAAAAGGTGCCCAGTCTTTGACAACAAGAAGGTACTTAAACAACGAAGAAGCAAGAGACCAATATCAACCACAAAAAACCAACAAAAAGGCAGGGAAAGACACAACGAAAGATTTGGCAAACCAGAGCAAAAAACATAA
The DNA here is from genome assembly GCA_037957365.1 of Torreya grandis. Classification (NCBI taxonomy): domain Eukaryota; kingdom Viridiplantae; phylum Streptophyta; class Pinopsida; order Cupressales; family Taxaceae; genus Torreya; species Torreya grandis. Next base: position 4,120,493 of record JARHVA010000786.1, read on the forward strand.
TAGGGCGCCAAACCTTTGTCAATAAGCAGTGACAAACTAAAAGGGAATTTGATGTTTTTATGTAAGACTTCAGCCTATTCGACCTACACAGGGACAATGATGGCAGATGTGAGAGCCAACCGAAAAAACTCAGATAAAAGCGATATAACTCTTAACTACAAGTTAGGACTAGTCGTCTCTCGCATCTTAAAAGAAGATCCTTCATTATCTACTTGAATCCTTCTCTTACCAAAACTTCAACATCTAACCTCAACATCAAACTATATAAGAAATCCAAAAAAAATTAAATATAAAATATTATTTTATGTAAATTTGAGTCTGAAGTGCACTTGTCTATGTTTTGAACAGCTCTATTGAATTTTATCGTAAAGTCCACGAACGAATAACGCTACAGCTACACATCCCTTCATCGACTTGTGCATGAATATCGCTATATTTTATCTGTCAAGAATAACATTATCTTGGCTTTACCTTTGGGAATATTATTTGCGATGCATTTTCAACTAAATGACAACGTAAAGAATAAGGATTACTTTTATGCATATTAAATGAGTTTTGTAAGGCAGTTATAACTTAGACCTATCCACAGACTCTTTTCACCCCGGAATATTAATATATGAGAATAAATAGCGACAAGTTAGGTCTTGGAATATATAAATTAGTGATGCGTAATGTAATAGGTCAATTAATAATTTTTAAGATGGAAGAGGATCAGATATATGAAATATTTTTTTAACTTATTTGACGCTATAATTAAAATAGGACCTGCACATCAATCCAACTTAGGTGGCCCTTGTTCATTAGTAATTTTCTTTGTTTAGTAGAATAATATATGGTGGTCTTAAGAAGTTTAAAAAAATGTCCATGTCCAAGGTACAATTAAAAAAATATAAAAAGAGGTTGTGTTACAATTAAAATTATTTCCATATTGTATTTAAGTATAATCTACACCAATAAATATTAACATTCCAATTCCAAACCTTTGTGTGAAATATGTCGTCTAGATTTTGTGATAGATTGCATTTGTATCTATTAGAATTTGAGCCTACGTTTAGGTGTTTAGAAGATTATACAGATTTAAGGAAGTTGTTTGATTTACATGACTTGCACCCATCACAAAGAGGTATGCAAATTGTATGGTGGCAGATTCTTTGATTGAACATTTGCTATTGTTAAGGGTCAACAAGGACATAGCTTGCATGATGGTACCATATTTTATTGATAAAGACTCTATGCTTGACGTATACTATATCAAACAAGCTTATATATTTAGTCCCTCTATTTATTTGTCTCGTCGCTTAAGATAAAATATCCTCGCTTGATGATCTGTCTTAAGTGGGAGGGAATGTAGTGGGTTAAGTTTTGGTTAAAAGGGGAATATACCTCACAAAAAAAAGAAAACACTTGGCAAACACAATATAATGTGAATTTTTGTATTAATCCCTACATGATTGAGTTTTAAATTGATTAATATTATATGAGTATTTGCATTGTGGGTGATTTTTTGTACATTAATAATATAGTGCTATTGGTATAGCAAATGATAAAAGTAGTCTATCAGAATATAATACATAAAAAAGAAATATATTTTACAAATGAAAAAAAACTTAGTAGATAGAATTATAAAAATAAAAATACATTTCTTTAGACTTTTCTTGCACCTTCGAAACAACAGCTAATTTAATTGCAATATGTCCAACATAATGGTAAAGTGTATTGTCCCATTAACTCTGCATAACTACTTCATTTGGGAGGATTCATGATTGTAATGTTTTGGAAGAAAGGACTTTATAGAAACAAATTCCTACAATGTTTGGGAGAAAATCAAATGATTCAATAGTTTTAATGAAGCCTTAGGTGTAATCAGTTAGAATTCGGCCCCTGGGTTCTTATTCACCTAAAGGGGATGGATAACTCTAGTGAAGTTTGGATTAGATAAATTAGTCAAATTCTCTTCTGATTTAGTAGTGATAAGATAACTTAAGGATGATTCAAAAATCATTGCAGCATGTGCAATTATTCACAGTGTTCACAAGTGCATATAATTTGTACAATTTAATAATGTTGATTTTCTACAACTATCTACCATCTTGGTTTCTATATATTAGATAACACATTATAAGTCAGATAAATTAGTTGAGTTCCTGCCTAATTTAGTAATGATAAGATAACTTAAAGATGGATTTGACATTGTTACAACATATGCAGTTGGTCACAGTGCTCAAAAGCTTATAATTATTTGTATTTTGAACTTGAAGCTTTCACTAATGCATTTCTCACTCATTTAAATAAGTTGATTTTTTTTGAAATCGTTAAACCCTTAACCCATAAAAAATAGGTCTAAATATAGTATAATGATTTTTAAAATAGTCACAAATCTATGTATTAGATGTTGAATACACTGAAAATTACCTCTAATTGATTGTAAAAGAATTTGAAAATTACAAGAAAAAACCAATGCTTTAAGGAAACCTCTAATAGAGTTTGATTGGAAAATCACACAATGAAAATAATTAATATAATAAACTTATAACAAAGAAAGGAGAAAAGGCATTCAATGTATGTCAGGGAAACATTATTTTATTATTTACAGCTTAGAATTTTTTGGAAACATAAAGACTAGTTCAATTTTGATCAGTGATTAAGTATATTAATAAATAATTTTTTTAATTTAAAATTAAGGATTGAAGAATATTTATTCTATCAAATTAACTTTTATTTTAAAATAAATTAAATAATAAAAACAACATTTTTTAAAAAAATATTTTAAAAAAAAAAGTGTACTATGATATGGACAAAAATTAAAAAAATCAATGTAAGAATAAACATGATGGTCAAGTTCGATTTTACTTCCATCAACCCAAATAAACGATAAAATACCTATTTTATAATTTTGGACATTATTGTAAAAAAACACACACACACATAAACAACAAAAACAAACAAAAACAAAAAAAACAAAACAAAAATAAAAACAAAACAAAACAAACAAACACAAAACAACATAAATATTAACACACATATATATACACTACTGATTCTTATAATATATATTATGAAAAATAAAATAAAAGATTAAAAATAATAAATTAAATTAACTATTGTATTTATTATCACTCTATTATAACTAATAAATCAACTATTATTATAAAATTGACAATTAATTTGTCTAATAACATTAGACATAACACATCTAACTTACAATTAAAACATGCTTAAGAGGAAATATTGCAAAATCGAATTGACTATTTGAAAGTTAGATGAGACAAATTAATATCATACCATCCTTTAAGACAAGGACACCAATTACAACACTAGTTGTTCACTTGAATATATACAAACCATTGGATAATTATCCCGAATATTTTTGACTATGACACACACAATCATAATATTTTGTGTTCTCTACACATTCTTTCAAACAAATATTTGGTGTATTTGAATATGCAACATGGATTGGACCACAATAGTCTATATATAATCATGAATATTTTGTGCTCTTTGGATATTTTTTAAAGTAATTTTTTTACACATAATATATGTTAATTCTTTTGGCCATCAATAATTATCTATATCATAGAGGTGTGATATAGTTTAATGTTGATTGTGCAAAAAAATCTTATTATTATTAGATTATCAATTTCGATTTTTATTTTTATTTATTTATTTATTTATTTATTTGGGTATATATCAAATAGATTTTTGATATAGTTATAAATATTTAAAGTGTTTATTATTCTTAAATATATATAATGGTTAAATTTGATAGTCGTATAATTATATTTATAATTTTTATTAAAAAATATAATTTGTTTTATAAATTATATAAATGAAAAGTGAAATTATAAAAAAATATAAAAGATTGTACTAAATATATGTATCATTTTTAATATATATTTATTTACTATAAACTATAATAACATTTAAAGAATATTGAATGAATAATTATCATCAAAATTTTATTTAATAAATACACTCGATCTTCAAATTTATTTCTTATATAAAAACTTTCAAATGATCGGACCTCTAATCCAAATGTAACACCCATCCCATCCAACAACAAAATATCCTACCCCTTTGTAGAACTAATGAACCAGATCTTTTATATATAATAAACTCTAAAATCTACCAAATGATAATGTATTGAAAATATTTAAAAAAAAAAAATCATTCCCCAATTCTTTCCATTCTAGCTAACAAATTTAAAACAAAAACAAATATTTTATGTTTTTTTTTTTTTTTTTTTTTTTTTTAATATATTGAAAAAATAATAAATATTTCAAATCAAGAACAACATAAAAGAAGTATAACATTTAAAGTAAGAATTATTACAAATTTAAAATATGGTCATTTTCAAAGAGATTTTGTAGTATTGAAATGTCTAAAATTATTTAACTTATAGAATGATGAGCCTTGTCATTGATATTGATCTAAAATACATAAGACATAAAAAAAAAAAAAATTAAACTAAAAAATATATCTTTTATTGATAAACAAAAAGTATAGATTAAAATGAAAGTGTCATTTTATGAATGTTAATACAAATTACAGATTTTAAATTTAACATCTATTTAATTATTATAAAAATATATATATTTTTATTTAAAAATAATAATTAAAAAATTACAATATTTTAAATATTTGATAAAATTTAAACATTATTTATTTATTCAAAAATATTATAATATCTCACATAATAATACAAATAAATTAGAACTATTTATCACCTCTCAATATAATTTTCAAATACCTCTCAACATAATTTTTCAAGAATATAAATATATGACAAAACTTGATCTTATATGAATATATGAAAAAAGTTGATCATATATGAATCTATGACAAAACAAAACCATTAACCATGATATAACAGAGAGACGCCAAATCACATCTAAGATCGCTATATCTTATCCATCAAGAATAACATTATCTTGGTTGTACCTTAAGGAATATTATTTGTGATGCCTTTTCAAACAAATGACAACGTAAATAATAAGCAGTATTTTTATGAATATTCAGAGTTGTGTAAGGGTAGTTATAACTTAGAATCATTCACAAGCATCCTTTTCAAATAGGAATATCTGAGAATAAATTGTGATAAGTTAATTTTAGGAATATATTTAGGTTATGTGATAAAGATGGTGGTTATTAGTTTTGAAGGGTATTATAGCATTTGATTTATTTTTACTTAAAATTATTGATTAGGATGGTTAAAGATGTTTTTATTTTGGGTGTTTTATATATATATATATATATATATATATATATGGAAGTTTTTTTGGGGGTAAGGATACAAAGTTTTTAATAGGTCGATTAAAAAATATTATTTGTTACAAAGTGATTGGATGAAATATTTGGGATATTATTGGTGTTGTTTATTTGTTCGAAGCAAATGTTGAATGTAGTTAGCAACACGAGGGGTTGTGAGTTAAATGCAAGGATTCTATGCAGTGCAAATTTGGGGGCAAGTTAAATACAACTATCAAACTTGGTTAGCGGTAACATGGGAAAATAGGGTTTATGATTTTGCTAAAGTTAGTAGTAGAGTTGGAGAGCTGCTAGAGTAACTTTCATATTGAATGTTGGCTTGATGCGATGATTGAATGAAATATTTGGGATATTATTGAAAATATTATTTGTTGCAATGTGATTGGACAAAATATTTGGGATATTATTGGTGTCCTCTTTTTGTTCGAAGCAAATATTGAATGTAGTTGGCAGTATGAGGGGTTGTGAGTTAAATGCAAGGATTCTATGCAGTGCAAATTTGGGGGCAAGTTAAATACAACTATCAAACTTGGTGGGCAGTAACATGGGAAAATAGGGTTTATGATTTTGCTAAAGTTAGTAGGAGAGTTGGAGAGATGCTAGAGTAACTTTCATATTGAATGTTGGCTTGATGCGATGATTGAATGAGATGGAGGCATATATTGACATTTATTTTGGCTTCATTGTTTGTGGCATTCGAAGGAGAGATTATTGGAGCTTTGTAGTTTGTGGATTCTTGTACTGATTTTCGTTTGCATTGTGGACGAAGCACCAACAAAGAAGTTAGGAATTTCCACAGGGATTGGATTCGTATCCACGACCTATTTTTATTTTTATTTGGCTTGTGTGTTATATCTAGGTAGTGTTGTTAGGTTTTATATGCTTATAGATTAGGTTTGTTCTTTTAATGGGTAAGAATTTTAGGACGGTGATTTTTTGTCTTTTTGTTTTAGGGTTCTTGTTCAATCAACAGTTTAATATTTTGGTTGGCGTGGAGTAGGCTATTTAGGATTTGAGGCAATTAATGTCATTAATTTTATTTTTTTAATTTCTAGGTATGCAGGGAGGAGACTATGAGGTCGTGGTTCTGTCATTTTATTAGGTTCGTTAGGGTTTTTCGTAGGAATCAAGTTCATATTTGCGACCTACTTTTCTTTTTATTTAGATTTTATGTTACATCTCGGTAGTGTTGTTAGGTTTTATATGCTCATAGATTAGGTTTTATCTTTTACTAGGTAAAATTTTTAGCACAGGGCCTTATTTTTTGTTTTGTTTTAGGGTTCTTGTTCAATGAAGGGTTTAATTTTTTAGCTAGAGTGGAATAGGTTATTTAGAGTTTGAGGCAAATAGTGTCGTTGATTTTAATTTTATTATTTTTGGTTATGAAAGGAGGTGACTATCGGGGAATGGTTCTATCATTGTATCAGGTTCGTTAGGGTTTTTCACAAGAATCGGGTTCGTATTCATGACCTACTTTTATTTTTACTTCGCTTGTGTGTTATATCTTGGTCATGTTGTTAGGTTTTATATGCCCGTAGATTAGATCAATTCTTTTGTTGGGTAAGAATTTTAGTGCGGAGCTTTATTTTTTTTTGTTTTAGTGTTCTTATTCAATGAAAGGTTTAATTTTTGGCTAGAGTGGTGTAGGTTATTTAGGGTTTGAGGTAATTAGTGTTGTTGATTTTAATTTTGTTGTGTCCAACTTATGTTTAACAACTGGGTAATATTATTGAGTTTCATATGCTTGTAGACTAGGTGGGGTCTTTTACTGGGTAAGAAATTTACTATGTAGCTTTGTTTTTTGCATAGAGATATTGGTAATACAAAAAGGGGTAGAGCAAACATTTGTTTTTGTGAGTAAGACAAATAGTAATAACAAAGATTTTTAGTGTTATTATTTTAATGCAATGTACATCCTTGTAAAAGTTCTCTAAGTGTATTTATTCATAGTAATTAGGGTCGTATCTGTGACCTGATTTTCTTTTTATTTGACTTATTTGTAACATCTAAGTAGTATTGGTAGGTTTTGTATGCTCATAGTCTAGGTCTGTTCTTCTATTAGGTAAGAATTTTACCATGGGATTTTATTTTTTCTCACAAACATAATGTAAATAAGGAAAATAACAACAAAGGCTTCTGATGTAGGCTATTTAGTGTTTGAGATATTTTTTGTTGCGAGTGAAGGCTTGGCAACAATTTTATATTTTTTGGCAGTAATCATGTTTTTTTCCTTGACTAAATCAGGTAACAAGGGATTTCAGGGTTCTTGCATTTATTTGTATTGGGCTTATGTTTAATATATGGGTGATTTTGTTGAGTTTTATATGCTTGTAGACTAGATTTGGTCTTTTACTGTGTAAGAATTTTATCGTGTGAATTTTTTTTTGCACAAAGATAACGGTGATACAAAAAAAATATGGAGTGTAACTAGTACCTCTTGGTCACATTAGAGTTATGAATAATAACCCTTTTATCCATTTATGTATTGATTTTTAAGTGTCTATTACTACAAATAGATAATATATGTGATAAAAATATAACATTCTTCTTAGCATTATTTATATCATGATATTGGGCATATTCAAAAATATGTTAACTCTATGTATGATTTCACTGAATTTGAGTATTATGTTGTTTATCTTTTATTATTAATTATACGAATACATTAAACTATTTCTTCTTTTTATCAAACATGTTATGGAGTATAATTGTTTTTTTTTAAATATTTAGATATACAAGAGATCAAAATTGAATTTATACTCTACATTGCATAAAAGTATGTTTAGTATTCAATCAAGTAATATTAACCAATTGGTACACAATAAGTCAAATAGAAAGAAGAGCAGGTTAGGCATATGAACCTGATTACTACCGAAAACCCTCTAATCTTTGTCAATGCTTTATTCAGAATGCAAATAGAAAACAACCTGATGATAGGAATATAGATTGTTGACTTCTTACAGAGACCATTCTATTTTAAAAAGACAGTACTTTAGTAGGGTTTCAATTCTCCTTCTAGATTTGGCGAAATGAGAATCATGTTTTCTTATCATGTTGGAAACCTACATTAAATATCACCTTGAATAGAGAGATGCCACCAATAATACCCAAAATATTTCCTACAATCATAATGCAATAAATAATACTTTTTTAGTCGGTCTGTTAAAGATCTCACACCTCACCCCTCAAAACTTTGATGCATATTTTTTGTACCTAGAATGAGGACATGTCATGAGGCAGTAAGATGATGGCTAATTCCAAGCTAAATTAAATTGATGACTATAGCAATAACTAGATTATATAATTTTATGGTGATTTTTTTCCTTAAAATTTTATGTGTGACTCTGAATTTCATGTGTATTTTAGTATTGTAGATATTAATAATTAAATCAAAAATAATGTTTTGCATTTATATTAATATACATATGGTCTTTGTACCTATTTTTGTTAAATTTTTTGCATTGTTTGTACATATAAATACACACGTGTTAGAATATATTCAATATGTTGTTATAGTATTATAAATTATATTTTTTATCTTTCAATAAATTCACATTATATTTTAGTATAGTTTTTTGGTTTCTGTTCTTAAATGAATTTTTTTTTATTTCATATTTTTATAGTTGAAGACTTGACAAGATATCTAAAACTAAAATATCAGATATTGAAAGATAGAAAGTTCCATCAAAATATATTGTAATGCTTGAAAAACTATACCATAACATTTTATAAAGTTTTTGTACAAAGTTTAATACTTATTTAAAATGAACAAAAAGTGTTTAACATAGTTTTATATGCAACTATAGAGTTATAAAATTACCATGTATGCTAATTTAAAGTTAAAGTGATTCTCGTAAAAAAAAAAAAAAATAGTTAAAGATATTAGCAAAAGTTGTGTAAATTATTTGAATTTACAAGTATGTAATTAATATAAGTTGGTGAAGCAAAACTAATAATCGAGAAATTCTTCCAAGTTGCATCTAGGAAAGATTAGTCCCAGTAGTCACCTAAGCTTACACAGAAGTGATGTTAGAATAATTGTTTTTGCTAGGAGATAATTTGACTATTATGTTTAAATAATATGAATTCATTGAGGTTGAAGCAAAATTAAGAATTCTAAGACATGATTTAGGGTATGAACATTTTGTTGCTATCGATTATCTTGTAAATGGTGGAAAAGTTCAATCTATAGGATTCTATCATTGTGCTAGAAATCAAAGAGATATCTTGACATGGTATAAAATTAGTCATGATTAAATGTATGTGATGATCAAAGGCATAGACACATGAGTTTTCATTTGTTTTAAAATAGCTATTTCATGCCTGTCTTCATGGTAAAACTTGAATTGGCACCTTTGTGTTCTATTTTTTGCTCTCATGAATATAGTTTCAAGGAGGATACAGTGGACCAAGGATGGCTACTAGTTTTTCCAACCTGCTTTCCCTTCAAACATGCACTTCATTATGGGAAAAATTATTTTATGTTTGTGATGTGTCTAATAATCAAGTTAGAGATCTTCAATTTAGGCTTAATGAAATATTTACTAATCCACCTATCCCTTGGGTCAATCACGCAAAATGTGTTGCCATAAGCTAGTGGAATGCAAATAATGATTTACAGTAGATATTTTTTAAGGACATTAGTCTAGACATTAGATGGAGGCTTTTGATAACTTTTTCAAAACTAATATGTTGTCTGAGATGATGATTTTAGAGGATGAAATTGATATGCACCCCATAATGCATAATTGGTTTGATAAGTATCTTCCTCATACATCATACTGCATGTTCCTCCAACTAACCTCTAGTGCACCTATCACTTGGTCATCAGATTTTCTTTGGAGCATTGGGATGGATTGCATGAATCATGCAAGGAAATTTGGGGATGTCCATATACATGATCTGATATGCCACAAGACTAGATCCTTGATGAGCTAGAACACAAAGAATCTGAATGGAGATATGACACTAGCTCAAAAGATGATGTTTATAAGGACCATGTGACTTTACTGGGTGAGAATTAGATAGGTCCTGGTTGCATCAAAAATTGGTTTACGTGAAGTGGATTTTGTTGAGTAATGGGCTTGTATAAAATAGACATTGGCTTTATCTATAATTGCAGTTTTTTTAGATTTCTTAGTTTTAATGGATAAATGATCAAGCTATATTTTTTTCCTGCATGAGAGTCAGTGCTATTTAATGTTTAAATCTTCCTTTAATTTCTTGTGTATACCACATACTTTAAAGAAAATAAAAAACACATTGTCATTAGTGTTGTTTCATTGCTTGATGTTGAGTACTTATAAATTGGTTTGTAAATTTCTAATGCTATGAAGCCTATAGCTTTAATTACAAGTCAAATTGCTTTAAATTAGAATTAGTGGATGCAATTTTAGACAATTTGATATAGGTTCCCTCTATTCAAGGTAGTGTTGAATGTAAGTGACAACACATGGCATTCTTGGGTACCTAGGTGTTTTTAAATGGCTTTACAATTCATAGATTCTTCCACAATTTTTTATTTGTGTTGTCCAAAAATAATTGATAAATGTCAAAGGGTTTTTGATATTAATCATGATAGGCATAGCTATTTTTTTTCTTTTTCATGTTTGATAATGTAAAGGAAATGATTGAGCTTTGTGGAGGTGCGAGGGATTTACAAGTGCTATACTCTATTCATCAATAATGTATGAAAAGCCTATCTTCATTGGTGATTTATAAATGTGTTATGTAGTTCCATTAATCTATTTTGTATGAAAAATTCTTCTATGTCGAATTATTGTAACATCATATGCTTATGATCAAGTTATTTGATAAAGACATTAACATTTATTCTACATTCTTAAGATGAAGTTTCAAAAGGAAAATTAATTTTATTAGATTTTGAAAAGTAACAATAGAAGGAGAGGTTTGCAACGAAAAGTTATCTTTCTATATCATTCCATAATAAGACATATGGTTTTTTGCTTTGCTCATAATTATTGTTTGATAAAATATTGTAGATTTTTTCTTTCTAGCTTGAATGGAACATACTTGATTATGTGTCCAAATAGCAGTGACCACACCTATAATAGATACTATGTTGCTCTAAACATGAATGTTAAATCATTAATTGAACTACATAATGTACTAAAGAAATGGCATGAATAAAATTGATGACAAATACATTGTTCAGTTTAAAAGATCTTGCTCTATGGCTTTGATGACTCTTTAATTTTATAAATTCTAGACTTTTATACAATGAATATAAATAATAATGTGAAGCCTTTTTTTATTTACTATAACTTGTTTATATAAAATATTTTTCATCAATATAAAATTTATGCTTATGACCAAATGAATTAATCAAGACATTAATATTTATTTTGCACTCCTAAGAGGAAATTTCAATATGCAAGTTAATTTTATTAGATTTTGAAAATTAATGTAATCATCCAAAAGTGGTATTTGAGTGCAAGGATTTATACTTGAGACTACCTATCCCTATATTAACCTTAGAACTATCTTAGATCCTATTGTCACACTTATCTAGCCTTTGTGTAGGCCATACGCATCCCTAGTCAAATTTAAAGCAGTCTTAAACCCTCATTTATCAATCATGGCCCTTTGTGCATAGTGTTTTTCCAGTTGGACACTAGCACCATAATAAAGACACTAAATGGTGCTAATATCCTTTGCCCTATATTTTTTCAAATAGATATATTTTCAAAACTAAAACTCCCAAGGGTCAGCGTAGACCTCTTTTATCACTCGCAGAAGCCTCATAAAAGTATAAATACATGAATTTTAGCCCTCTAACCAGTAGATGGAAATTATATGCAAAATACACATTCAAACTTAGAACAAGTTAAGAATAATTAGGGTTATCAATCCTATTTTACCCTACTTTTGTATACTACCATCTATAACCACCCTAAGCTTAGATTACCCAGATTTCTAGTCTCAAGCACATTCAAGGGACTCAAGGTAACTATCATGCTAGCATAACTTGAACTTACACTAGCATTTAGGTGGGGAGAACTGCATCAGGCTTGATCTCTACTTGGAGTATTGGTATGTAAAAAACTCTTTTCACAATGGAGTGTTGAGGATGTCTAGCCTACCCTACTAAGAAACACACATTTCAGCTCATGCCAACTAGATTCCCTAGTTACATGGAAGATTATGGTTTAAAAAATAAATCAATCATTATAGTCAATATATAGGGTTTTAAAACTCATGCACATAGGAAAAGATCTCATACATCCAGACATAAATGCGTTGAGAAACTTAGGACAATCCTGCACATAGGACACTACCACCTATATCAAGACACTACTACCACTTTTTCAATAATGGTACTACTGTTCAATTTTGGCACTACTATCCAAGAGGAGTTTTGACAATAGGACCTAGTTTACAACAATCAGGCTAGCTTCCATCTCATTTTCCAACACCTAGATCATCTGTATCAGTTATTTTTTAGCTATGTTATTAGTTTAACTATTTATTGCTATTTTTAGAAAAGTCAAAGTTAGTTAATTCTATAACAAATAAGTGGTTCTATTTATTGAATATTATTTCTCTGATTTATCCTAATCAAATATTTAACAAACATATAATTTATATTCACTAAGTCTTAAAAGATTAAAATATTTAGTGAATATGACTTACTTCATATATTACACAAACCCTAACCCTAGATAACCCTAAGGTTTATGTTTCAAGCCTTCAAAGACCCACACTTAGATTTTAGATCCATATATCTTCTGATTTGTCTTTCATATAATCATAATAATTATGATAGAAGAAGTTCATTACTTTTTGATGCAAAGTCTAATACTTTCATTTGCATGCTTGTTTCCTTTAATTCGAAATGAACTTAAAAAAGACATAAACACATGTATACATGATGTTTTATATCAATTAAAATGTATGTCATATTTAATTCTATATCTAACATGTCATTATTATCTTATGTGGAATTAAATTAATAAATAAACCCTTACACACATAGAGGATTTAGTACATAAGATAACAACTATGTTCCAAGTTTCAATGTCATATCTTATGCACAAGAAAGAATCTCCTTCTCCTCCTCATCTCCATGAGGGTGATAACTACTTTACTTCTATCCAAGTCCATGATATCACTCCTAAATGAGATGAAAGAACATATACTATTGTTATTAATGCCCATACTCAGCCTATCTACACCTCTCCCCTACAGGATGTGTGCCTACACATTCAATCAAGAGCAACTAAGGTTTGCACTTGTGAGACTCTAAGGGATCAAATTATCAATATCAACAAGCTAATATCAAATTTATAGAATCAAAATTAGTTAGTAGGGGAATAGGTCACTTTATTGTCAAATCAGATTACATGTACATAATCTTCAAAATATGCTAGTGTAAATCATGCATATGCATCTACACCTAGCAAAGTTGTGTCTAACACCCTTTCATGTCCAAATCATAAAGTACAACACAAGTCATATATTATAAGTTATTAAAAAATATTACAAGGGTCTAATAAGAGTTCAAGTGAGATACTAAGGGAAATGATTAAAGCTAAGATAATCCACCTACCTCCTCTACACCCAGTGAGGAGACACAAATATTATTATGCATGTCATATAATGCATAGACACCACATTGATTCATGTTTAGCATTGAAAAGGAAAATACAGTAGATAATGGATATAAATGACTCAAACAATGATACATCATCCAAATAACATACAATGACACATATATAAATTTAGAAAGGGTCAAATTCAAAAACAGTACAAAAATGGTTAACAAAGCATAAATTAGAACAATAAAAGGTTCAAAAAGCATAATGAAAGTAATAAATAGTACAAAAAAAACACGTAAATCAAGTAAAAGATGCAAATATACATCTCCAAAATGAGGCTCAAATTTCAAAGCTGTATGGGTTTGGCCATAAATTTCTACAACAGTTTGATTGTCATGGTCACGGTTTGGGCAAGTAGGCCGAAGGCATCATTTCTCCTAGTCTAGAATTTGATAATGTTGGTCAATAAGGTTTAGGATTTATTGAACATCCTAAGTCACATCATTTACAGATATAGTTTATCAAGGTAACACGTCCAAACACACAGGAAATGTTATAGAAAGAGAAAGAACTTAAGTTGCAAAGTCAAAATCATGTTAAGCCAACAAACATTCTCAAAAAAGATTTTCTAGCAAAAGAACTTCCAGAGCACCATATGCCTACAATAAGCAAAGTTTCAAAAGGAAAAATCACAATCAATATTCCAAATAATAATTCAAAAAGGTCAACTCCACATTATGAGGCAATTCCCTCTAGCATCCCAGGTTATTATGATTTTGATGATGAATAATACTTAGATTCTTACTACAACAACATTTAACTACATCATAATAATCACACTACACAAGAGATTACCATTCCTATTTTTGACACAAGCCACATTAATAGTGAGTCTCCCATGAGACTCATCAGTCAGTATTGTTCCTCCCTTCTTGTACATACTTTCCTTATTTCTTGTTCCTTGTATATAGTTTCATTTTCATGTTGTTTGTACATAGCTTATATAGTGAAAATACAAAAAAAATATAATATGTCAAAAAACATTCATATTTTTACTCATCAAACATAAAATTATAGATTGTATGCATTGTTATGTTTACATTTCTTATATTTACTAGACACTACATATGCTATCTATATTAGTATAGTTAGTTTTATCATACATACATGCTTCCCTTATTCTTGTCATGTGCTTGTAGATTTCTACATAATTCAGGTACACTACAGTGATCCAGATTTGCTATTATCTACCCACTGGGGGAATATACACTAATACATAGGTCTTTACTTGAAATATTAACCCACTTTGGGGCACCTTATACAGAGTTTTGATTCTCAAGTTTCATCTTTCTATACTCTACATCCCAGCTTTAGCATTGTTATATCTTGATATTGATCATGCTACACTTATTCATATTTTTTGTCGGTTGTTACTAATTTAGACTCAACATATGTACATCCTAGATCTTACATATATTTGTATTACATATTCATGCATACTTTCATTTCTAGCTTACCTAGTTAAGACTTGATTGTATCTCTGCGTTTCTTCTATTTGAGGGCATTTGAATATGCCACTGCTATTTGGCTCTACACCATTTCTATTCACAATATGTATATTTTGGACATATGCATATGTCCTTGTGTGTGCCTTCCTAAATGTGTATGCATACATTTGAACATGCCCTTCTATGTGGCTCTAATCCCACTTACTTGTTGATTACATATAAAGACATTTTAACATGTCCTTTATATCTCGTTTTCTTAAATTTAGTGACATGTGCCGATGTCCCTTGTATTGTGTCCTCTTGACCTAATTTGCATGCTTCATGTGATTTGTATGTATGCTTTCTTATATGAATCATGGTCATGACACTTTTCATTTCTTGTTACACACACCGGTTTTTGATGCCATGGGAACCTCATGCATCTACCCTTCCTTCTTGGGTGCCATGATGGACATCATGCCCCATTTGCCTAGGTAGCTACCCATTTATTACTCAAATTTATTATTATATACATTGATTACATCTATCTTGACACCCTTATGAATGTTAAACATGACATATATCTTACATTACATACATATGCTTATATTATCTAACATTTTGATGTTATGCATGCTCATTATATTGGATTATTATGTAATTATCATATATGCTCTAGCTAACACACATTTTGTAGAGCTTTTTATTTTGAAGATAGTTCTTGCATAGGTTCAACAAGTCCCATCAAAAGAGGGGGAATTCATATGGGTTTGTCATAAAGATCAAGCTACTATATTTCACTCATAGTACATTTTTTAACACGTAGGCTCAATTATAGAAAATCAAACATGTGTAAACATAGTGGGAAAATAGTGACCCAAAGAGTAGTATAGTTGCATAGAAATCAAACCAAAAAGATA
The DNA here is from genome assembly GCA_037957365.1 of Torreya grandis. NCBI lineage: Eukaryota > Viridiplantae > Streptophyta > Pinopsida > Cupressales > Taxaceae > Torreya > Torreya grandis. The sequence continues at coordinate 4,136,726 of JARHVA010000786.1, forward strand.
CTAGCACCCAAATTAAGACACTAGAACCATATTTTTAAAATGGTGCTACTATCCAAGACATGGTGATATTTTCTTGTAGCCTTGATTTTAGAATAACCCAGATTTGCTAGAAAATTACAATAGGTATAATACAAGTTTACACAAATTTAGTTATAAATTTATTAGTTATACTCATTTTTACTTAAATTCATACTAGTTCAGCTCAGATTCATATGAGTTTACTTAGATTGGGGGCATCATGCATGGAATGACCATTCCCATATTTAGTTTAGATACCTAGATACAATTTATTATAACTTTTTCCAACATCCATATGATTAGATATTAGATTTGGGGGCATGTGCACAACACATTGTTTCTATATACTCACTTACAAACTGATTGATGAGATGGAATTATAAATTCCATGTCATTCTCTATGTTGTATACGCTTGACATCATATTCTAGGATAGACACTATTTTTATACCTTACTCCATCTGTAGTGGTTGGCATTCACGAGTGGCTTGTAGTTGTCTAATGTACCCAAGTGGTTGTAGAACTGACATACCTAGTTAAAGATATCTACTTAGACATTTTTAGTACTTTGTATAATTTATTTTTAGATGCATATACTACACATAGATGGGAAATTATGGATTCATAGCCTAATTGAGTTCTTGAGCCACCTACATGAGAGGATTAGACATGCTATCAATCTAATCCAAGCTATTCACAGGTCATGATCCACTAAGAAGGGGTAGGCAATGATGGATTCATAACTTTATTGAGTTATTGAGCCACCCACACATGAGGATTGAGTAATCCATTAGATCAGTCCAAGATATTCACTAATCAATTACTATATACATGCATACACATAGGTTGCCACCAGATTTATGCATTGGTTCACATACCCAGTAAGGTGTATTCATTCATTTCCTCTTTTCTATCTCTTTACTTAGTTTAACTCTTTACTCAGTATAGTATTTTGATTTTGATATCTCTTAAGTAAATACTAATTTATGCATGTTTCACTTTTAGGACATGTATTAGAGCATGCTTCATATAGTCAAACCCAGTTTCACAGGCTTCACCTCCCAAGTAAGTCCAAGTACACTTCTTTTTCATTCACTCTAGTCATTTTATTTGCTACATTTATAGACTAAAGGAGGGGGGAAGATGTAATCTCATAAAAGTGGTATTTGAGTGCTAAGAGTGCTACTTGAGACTACTTATCCCTAGCTTAGCCCTATACCTATCTTAAAACCTATTATCACACTTATCCATCTTTCGTGTGGGCCATAGGCTTCCCAAGTTATCTCTAAAGTAGTTTTAGACCCTCATTTCTTGATCTTGGCCCTTTGTGCTTAGTTTTCTACCAAATGGACACTAAGACCATAATAAAGACACTAGCACCACATGGTGCTAGTGTCCCCAAAATGGCATTAATGTCATTTTCCCTATCTTTTTTTAAAACAATATTTTTAAAACTAAAACTTCTTAGGGTCGACCTTGACCTCTTTTATTACCTGAATAAGCATCAAAATAATATAAATACTTGAATTTTATCCTTCCAACTAGTAGATAGAAATTAGATGTAAAATACGCATTCAAACTCAAAACAATTTAAACATAATTAAGGTTATCGATCCAAATGCTACCCTAATTTTGCATACTACCATCTATAACAGCCCTAAGCTTAGATTACCTATATTTCTAGTCTCAAGAACATTTAAGGAACTCAAGGACACTATCATACTAGCATCACTTGCACTTGCACCATCACTTAGGTAGGAATAACTATATCAAGCTTAATACCTCCTCAGAGTATTGGTATGTAAGTAACTCTCTTCATAGAGGGGTGTTGAGGATGTCCATCTTACCCTACTAAGAAACACACTTTTCAACTCATGTCAATTGGATGCCTTAGTTACATAGAGGATTACGGTTTGCACATTAAATTAGTCATTATAGTTAAGATACAGGATTTTAAGACTCATGCACATAGGAATATACCTTAAATATTTAGACACAAGTGTACCCAAAAGCTCAGGATAGTCCTGCATAGAGGACACTACCACCAATATGAGGACACTATCACTACTTTTGCAATAATGGCATTACTATCCAATTATGGTGCTACTATCCAAGAGGGGTTCTTAAATTGGGATCTAGTTTATGGCACTCAAGCTAGCTTTCATCTTAGTTTTTAACACCTAGATCATTTGTATTAATTATTTTCCATCTAAGTTATTACTTACATTATTTATTGTTATTTAAAAAAAATCAAAGCTAGTCAATTATGTAACAAATCAGTGGTTGTATTTATTGCATATTATTTATCTAATTTAGTTTACTTAACTCTTTAACAAACATAGGATTTACATTCACTAAGTCCTAAAAGGTTAAAATAAGTAACATTAGAAATAGACATTTGCAATGCTAAATGCTTTTTCTGTAGCCTTGCATCACGATCCATATAGTTTATTCTTTTTCTCATCATTATTATTTGGATTAAATACTATAGATTATTTCTTTCTAGTTTCAATGGAAATAACTTGATTCTGTGTCGAAATATCAATGGCCAGAGATGTAACAGATGGTGTACTATTCTAAAGATGCCTCTCAAATCATTATTTGGACTTCATAGCCTATTATGGAAATGGTAGGAACCAAATTGATGATAAATACACCTTTCAACTCAAAATATCTTCATCTATGCCTGTGACAAGATTACCAAAGAAAGCAGATGTTTAATGAAAACAAAACATTTTTTTTCAAGTTTTAAAATTTTATTTTGAAGATAAACTTATGGTTGACCTTAATTCTAAATTATAATTACATTAGACGCATACCTTATGCATATACCATAGGAATACATGATAGATAACTTGGTGAACATAGTGAGTACATTATTTCATTCCAATCGGCAAACACACATTTGAACTTAGTGCCAATTGTGTCAAATCTAATAGTATAATTCATTTTTTAAAAATATTCTCATATACGAAAGATAAAAATTGAATTTATTCTCTCCATTGCACAAAGTAGATTCAATATTCAATCAAGTAATACTAACTAGTTGGTACACATAGACTAAATGAAAATAAGAGAAGGTTGGACATATGAACCTGATTATAGTAAAAAACCTTCTAATCTTTGCCAATAATTTATTCACAATACAAATAGAAAATACTTTAAAATTGATAAATTATAGAGCCTCAGTAATTATGTGTGCAAGTCAAAATCACATCTAGCAAAGAATCAATGAAAAGTTCATTAGCAAGTTTGTAACTATCGTTCTGAGTTTGGTGAAATGAAAAAATATGTTTTGGCATCATGTTGATAATGTGTAGTTAACATTGCCTTGAACAAAGAGAGAGCAATAATAACATCCATGAAATTTGCTCTAATCACAATGTAACAAATAATATTTTTTTATTCAGCGTATTGAAGACATTGTACCTTATCCCCAAAACTTTGATCCATATTTTTTTGTATCAAAAATAAGGAGATGTCATCGAGCACAAACCTGTTGGCCAATTCAAAGTTTAAAAAAATTGATGACTATATCAATAATTAGATTATAAAATTATATTTTTATTTTTTTCCTTATAATTTTATGTGTGGATTTGATTTTCATGTTTTTTTCAATATTATAGATATTAACAATTGAATCAAGAATTATGTTTTGCATTTATATTAATATGCATATGATCTTTCCACTTATTTTTATTAAAATTATTGCACCATCTGTATTCATAAATACATTATATTTTAGTATAGTTTTTGTTCTTTACTCTTAAACAAAATTTTGTTTATTTCAAGTTTATATAGTTGAAGACTTAACAAGATATCTAACATAAAAATAATAAGACATAAAAAGGTATAAAAATCCATAAAAATGTATTGTAACATGTATAAAGTTGTACCAAAACATTTTGTAAAGCCTTAACCAAAAAAAAAATCAATGAAAAGTGATTCACATAGTTTTCTATGCAATCAGGGAGTTTACTAAGTCAATATTAAAGCAATTACTGTGAAAAAAAAAAAGACAAAATTATTGGCTAAAACTATGTAGCTTTTTGGCAATTGGAAGCATAGAAGTAATGGTGGTTGATGAAGTAGAACCAAGAACCTGGGGAAAAATTCTTCCAGGTCATATCCAAGAGAGATTGGTTCCAATAGTCATCAATGCTTATGCAGAAGTGATGTTAGAACAATTATTTATACCAAGAGATAATTCGACTATTATGTGAGAACAATATGAATTTTTGGAGGTTATATCAGAATTAAGAATTCTAAGACATGATTTAAGGTATGAAAATTTTATTGCCATCAATTATCTTATAACTAATCAAAAAGTTCAATCTATAGGATTATATCATCATGCTGGAAACCAAAGAAATATTTCACCATGGTATTTGATACTATTTCACATAATCTATAGTGATCCATATCAGCTTGAGTAACCAACTACATATTAGTATAATATAAGGATCATGAAATTGATTCTAATAAGTCTTCAGATTTATTAGATCAATTTTATAATATTTTTTACTGAAATAATTCTTAGCAAAATAGTATATGTAACTTCAAACTATTTTAGAACTTTTTTTTTTGATATAATGAATATGACATTTCTTCAGTTTGTTTTTTTCTTATGCATCTAAATGGCTAAGGAATGATAAAATGCCAGACACTATGATAATTTTTGTTAATGACAGTGTTATAGATATTGTGTAAATATTTGACTTTTCATCTTGATGCTTACTTGTAAAGAGCATTAGTTTAGTGAGAATTGAAATTAATAATAGTTGTTGGGAAATCATAGTGGGAAAAATATGGCTATAGCTTTTCCAAAATTGCTTCCACTTAAAACATGCAATTTATTATGGGAAGAACTGTTGTGAGCTCGTGATGTGTCTAATAATAGAGTCAAAGATCTTGAATACAGGCTTAATAAAATATTCACCAATTCACCTTTCCCTTGGGTCAGTCAAGTAATTATTATTTCCATAACATAGTTGAATGCTAATGATGTGTTTACAGTGGATATTTTACAAGGACATTGGTCTAGACAAAAGTTGGAGGATTTTGATATGTAATAACCCCACTAGATTTTACTAAAATATAACAATATTTTTTTTTAATTAAATACACATATTCAATATATAGATTTCACCATTATAAACTTAACTAGTGATCTTTAACTGTATTAATTTAGTTAACCCATAGGTTTATAGCTAAGGATCACCATGAATAGATATGAAAATCATGAACAATACTGAATAACAAATAAATATTACATATAATCATAAATGATATAGTATAAGTTTAGCCATAGTTGATACAACATTACAACCACTGATATAGAAGTATCATGCACAAAAGTTACATTTCTCAACAATACATAATAATATCTCAAATGATAAAACATGATACAAAGATCCTTTGAGCAGATTCTCCACAATTCAAGTATCAATCTGTAATAATCTAGTTGGGAGGGAGAGCATCATTTGAGTACTTTTCCACGCCAACCATAGACCATAGATCCCCCTTACTATCTTCCAAATAAGGGGATGACCCTTCATTCATAGATGGGTAGATAATGATGGTGTGAGAATCTAGAGTAACAAATATAACCCATTTATTAAAGATATCTAATACATAATGTGTACCATAAGAAAATCTGTTCTAATATGATATTGTACAAATATGAAAACTATATCAACATATGAAATGGCAATGTTTAATCAAACATTACTTTAGTCAAAGTTTTCGATAATAAATGATCTTTACGATTATTCAAATTCATACACATCACTCGATCAGATTACACCTCATCTTGCATTAATGACACTAATTAAGTCAATGGAATATGTCCAGTGCTTATTTAGGGTCATGAATGCAAGATTTGTTAAAAATAATAATATATAAAAACCAATATATTCAATCAAAATATTTTCCTTTAGCTAAATAATCTAAGTATATAAATATCACATACATTCATGTAGTTCATCAAATGAAATGTGATGAATCCATAACATCTAGTTTATTACAAATAATAAATATAATCTAAAAATAGTCCTCAATATATACCATTTGGGTAATTAATATCTAGACTGCCTGTTACTTAAACCATAAAGTAACTTATAATATTATTTCTCCATGAAACAACATTATATCACATAATTAATTATTCATATTCTTCATATAACAAAAGCCAATCCAAAACATCACAAATGCTTTATATTTAATCTCTTAAATATATTTATTTTAATTCTTTTATTCAAATATCAAAATACATACAAGCATCATTTACACACTGTTATGATAATTATTCTTTTATACATAACACAACTATATGTATATGAATGGTATATTCCTTCCCCAATTTGTTACTCAATCAATAATAATATTAATTATACCATATATATATATATATATATATATATATATATATATATATATATATATATATATATATATATATATATAGTTCACACATACAAATACACTATCAATACTTCAATTTATATAGTATACTCTTAAGATTACATCTAATGTCTTTCGTCGTAGAGTACACTGTATACACTAAGTATATAATCAACTCACAAACAAAAGGCCCCATAACCTTTTTCATTAAACTGAATATTTCCCATTGTACTTGACAAAATAAAACACACATAATTCTATCAATCAAACACAACTACTCATTCATACATCAAAATATTAAATCAAATTTACCAAATCAATCAATTTAAGTTTGCCATATAAATTGAATACAATGAGCAAATATAAACACGTAGTTGGCTATACCCAACACCGGTTTGTTATTTAAATCAAATACACATAACTGACCACACCCAAATTGGGTTTCTAATAAAATGATACAAACTTGGCCAAATAAACTATGTAAAATGTACTATTTAAAACCCGTTTGCACAGTCCTTTTATTGACTATTCAAGAATTTTTCTCAATTCAACAAATCTAAATTTTATAATATTACACAGTCTCATTTCAGATTTCATAATTATATTGAACATATTTATAAATAAACTCTTCCATTTATACTTTATCATTTTATGGTATATTTCCATGTGTATAATCAAATGCATAACCTAAAATCACTTATTCATCTACTTGTACTATAACAACCCCATTGGGTTAGAGTAGAAATACATGAGTTTTTTTTATTTAACACATAAAAAATATATATTACACCACGAGAAATTATAGATACCATAATAAATACATAGGGTGATAAAAGCAACAAGCATAATACATCACATAATACTGATCTCTAATACCATGAGAGTACGTGTCATAAAGAGAATATAGAAAGTAATTACATTAACTCAGCTACAACAAAAATAAGTCTACAACCACCACTATTGATTTAAATTAACACGTAATTACAAATCAATGATAAATGCAACATAATACAATGTACATATAGATACATGGCTTCTTAGAGCATGAGTTCTTCAGACTCTCCAGTATCTGTGACAATCTCAAGTGTCAACTCAATAGTAGTACTGTTGTGGGGAGGGAGAGCATCATCTGAGTATTTTTATACCCAACCATGGACCAACGATTCCCCACACTATCCCATCAAATAATATCCCTCCCTTTATGGATGAGTAGATAGTGATGGTATGGGAATCTAGAGAGACTAGAAAGTACCCATGTGCTATATGATTCTAACTAAACATGCAGTGTATCATTAAAATCTATTCTATTACAAGATATCACACTAACATGTGAACCACATTCATAAAATGATAGTGTCTCACTAAACATACTTTGGCCTAGAGTTTTATAAATAATAAATAATAATAATCTAGATCAATCAAGTTCATACACACCACTTAATAGGATCTCTTTCATCTAACAGTGTAATGCCAGTAAGCCAATGAAGTCCATCTCACCCCATAATCCACATTAGTAACATAGATTGGTCAAATACAAATTCAACCACAAGATTCATCATCTTACATCTTTCTATAACACACTATATATAAGAGTAATAATAACATACATTAATTCCATCTAACATATGCATGAATCTTTCATTATATTATATCCCATACTAAAAATAATATTAAAAATATACCACCTGCGTAAACATACAATTTAACTGTACAATTCAAATAATATAATTAGTTTATAGATATTTACACCCTATAATAACCCATATTACCACAGTTTAGTGTTCTAAAAATTAATTACTAGTTATCCACAATCAATCATATAAAGTAGTTTCAAATACATGAAAACAAAGACGTTATATAAGTAACTATATATATGATTAAGCAAAACATCATTTCCATATAATATAATAACATTCCAACACCATATTTGCTAAACTCTTAAAGCATGCACACATACACAAGTCTTTTCAACTCTACATCTCATGTTATCCACAATCATAACTAGTATGTATACAGTAAAAAATCAAGTGTAGATATAAGTTAGGCATAATAACTATAGTAAATACCATCCAGATACAACACACTTTTATATTGTAGTACTCTATGATATCCTATACTATCATAGGTTTCTAACTACATAATAATACATAAACCAAACTTATGAATTTAAAGACTCAATTGGTCCATGTAGATAATAACAAGCAAATGGTAAAGTATTATACCACCTGGGTATATCCTATGTAAAAAACATATCAAGGTATCTCAACATAAAAACATGCATCATGATACATAATTATTCACTAAGTATAACTATACATTTAGCACACTCATAATATGTAAATTTATACAAGTATTCCATACTAAAATCTGATGACAAACAGTCATTCACATTACTAATAGTGAGTCAAATAGATCCATTATCCTATAGACTTATTTGCTTCTAGGAGACTATTTGAAAAGTTATGGTTATTGATTCTTAAGAAAATTTAATGACTATTCAAATCATCTAATGAACTACAAGTATAATCTCCACATACAAGCTCTGGCACATTCTAATGTGCAACACATGTAAGTATTCTAATATTATACAATTTCTAAACCATGATTTAGTGTTTTAATCGTAACTGCTAAGCATAGAAATCAACTAACAAAGGAGATAAAAATACATGGAGCACATTTTTCATACAATAGCTAGAAAAACTAGAAATTCATTTTCCTAAAACATAATTAATCTAGTTTCATAATCAATTAATATTTGGGAGTTAATAAACAATCATTCACTAAACAACTTAATCATTCCTTTCATTTTTCCAGCTAATATTTCACCCAAAAATAATAGCTAAAGTAATCCACCCTAGATTTCTAAATATATAAGTAGTCATGAACACATAACTCAATACATTGTCAAACTCTAGGTAATGATTTTTTATATAATAAAAGATTTAAAAGTTCCACAAGGTTTTACTCGCAATAGAGAGTAGTTAAGTTCAACCGTTCAACTTGTAAGATTAATCCACTCTGTGTTTGAAAATAACTATTTAAGTAATCAACTTTCAGGGATTAGAATGTTCTACAATTTTTTTATATCCCAAGTGACATATAATCTAATTAGATGTATCAAGTTAAATATCAACAAATACATATATGTATATTCAAGGAAGTATATCTAAACATATGCACCATGTTAGGTACTAGATTTATGGCCTAGTCCAATGGAAAAATAATTTTTAATTAAGAACGAATATTCACTATGGTAAAACTCTTAAAGGATATATCATAGCGAGATATTAATAACATCTCTCGGATTACCACATATATTAATAACTTTAGTAATAAATATAGCTTAATGTCAATTATATACCTTAACATAGTTTACATAGTATAACTAATCAACTTAAACATCTCCTATTAAGGCATAACATATTTAGTAATCATAATGTTATAACTGATGGTTAATATACTTGATATTTTTTTTTAATATTTCATGCATCACATATATTTATTAAGTTGGTGTATGATATAATAGTACGATTCATGAAAGTCATGATAGAATTGAATAAAGTCGCTTTCATGACATAATTATTAAATGCAAGAAGCAGGCATGGAGTAACTCACACTCCTAGAAGGAAACATAACCACATTACAAAGATATGTGTGTGTGTGTGTGTGTGTGTGTGTGTGTGTGTGTGTGTGTGTGTGTCTTATCTAGACATGGAGATAAATGCATATTGGTAGTCTATTGAAAATACAAAGGGAATTTTGAGTCTGTTGAAATCTTTGACTGAAATGGAACATGGTTCCACTTGATTTGAAATAATTGAGATAAAAATAATGGTGGTGGTGTTGCTCTTGGGCTGAGTTAAAGAAAAGAAAACAATAGAACTTGATCCGTATAGCAGTAATGAGGTGATTCACTTGAGAGTGGATATATATATATATATATATATATATATATAAGCTATTTATGGTGTTTTAACTATAGCTAGGAATCATGCCCTCATCATATTAAGGTTGCATAGGTGTAATGACTTCCAGACAATCATGATTTTGCATTAAAATAAGTATATATATTGACTTAATAGGGAAACAGTGCCATTCACAAAATGGCTGAGGATTTCAAAAGAAAAGTGGTGACATTAAATCTTAAAATTAACAATTTAATTATTTCCAACAAGCTAGAATTTGGTCAAAAGTGATTCATGACTAGAAGTTGTATAACGATTTTCTATTAGAATATCCAATTAAATTTTAATTAAATTGACCCACATAAATAAGCTGTCCCACTATATTCATTTCTTGGTCATAATTAAATTCATTGTCTTAACTAAATAAGTCATTGGGATCAAAGGCAACTCTCTGATTTCTCTTACACACGCTTTGCTAAATTTTTAAATAAATATATTTTTCTCAGGGCAGGTTGCCATTATTGACCATATAAACACTATAATTATATACTAAAAATAATCATATGCAAGTATTCTTATATTACATTGGGTTGGATAATTATATAAGATAGAACTTGTATAAGATAAATACTACAGCTATATAAATCACTTTATCCTCATAGACCGGATTTAAACCCTGTTCATTGTTTATTAGTTGGATTATATAGGTATAAACAACCTTTTATATGATTGGACAGACTCATTTGTAATCATTTACATAAATCACATAAACATACAAAAATATAGAATCTAAACACAACCCCTACCTCTTCATGGCGATCGGGTGAAATAGTTGGGATAGCCTATCTCTTCCCTTTGTTCAATTCCCTTCCCTTTTCTTTCCCAAAATCTTCCCCTTATAAAGAAGCATAGATAGCTTCAAAAAGTTTCTTTTTGTTTTTCCCTATATTTAATTTTTATTATTTTTTCTATTTTTATGTTTTTCATATAATTTTCTTTATTTAAAGATTCTTTTATTTTTAATAATATACGACTTTATTTTTTTGATTAAATATATTTTTATATTCTATTTTAATTTTTTCAAACTAATTATTTTTTTGGATTTTTCTCTCAAATGATAATCTCAAGTTTTATTTATTAATTATAAAAATCCGTAATTTCTTTATATAATTATCATCTTCCTAATACCATAGATTTTAAATGACATTTCAACAAATTAATAACCTAGATTAAAATCCAATGAGGTTAATAATGTTCCTACTAACATTATTAATTAGACATATTAATCACATAGATCGAGTTCCATTAATGCCTTTAAATCATGCTGGCAACCTCAAAGAAATCAACTTTCAAATACAAGTAAAAATAAATACACCATGAACAATTAAATGTATTTTTACCATGGCTAATTATTGTGTGTGTATGCAGGGTTTTCGTCATCTCTCTGTAAACCTTCAACATCTCCATCTACACCACCCTCTCTGATAATGCTCTCCCTCTGACACATTTGAGGGATAAATTATCCTATGTCCACCTCACAACACATAGGCAATTAGGTCTTTTCACATGATAATCATAAGAAATAATATATAACTGGAACAATTCATTAATATACTTAAAATATAAATACATACATAAACCAATTCATAATAAGCATTCATAAATTATCAACTAACTAAACAACATTTTATTTTTTTCAAAATACCATAAATCTCAAGCTTAGTCAGAAATATAACCAAATCTGAATTTGTCAACTTTAGTTTTCCATATATAATCTAACAAGTTTGTCTGGTGAGAAATTAGGATGTAACATGTACATGGGTTATATAATAAGACTAAACTAAAAGTTCTCAAATTTTTATATAAAAAATTATACATAATACAGGGTTACATAACATAGTCGAGAGTATAATATAACTTTAAGCTCATTTATACAAGCATCTTCATCTCTCAATGAAATACATACAGTTTTCCACTAAAGCTTGTCACTCCAAAATATTGGTGTGTGTGTGTGTGTGTGTGTGTGTATCATTGGATTAAACCATATATATATATATATATATATATATATATATATATATATATATATATATATATATATATATATATATATATATATATATATATATATATATCCCTAAAAACTCACATTTTTAAACTAATAAAATCCAAATAGGCTTACACAATTGGACTTACATACAGTCTAAGGTTTTAGTCCATGTTCTAAATACCTTAATGAGTATACAATGAACTGATTTGAACCAACTAGCTCGAGCCACACTATAAATACCCATGAAAATAATATTTTATTAATGGACAAAGTTATTCAAATTAAGAGAGGAGTTTAGGATAAAGCTTCTTAGAATCCTTATATAACCATGGCCAAAATCTATGGCTCTACACCAGTCCCCTCATGTTACCTTGGGTTGGATGTAGGGTTCTATAGAGGTTGAGCCTTCCATAGGACCCTACATACATCCCTTCAAAATTTACATATATTTCAAGCAATTAAAAAACTAATAACCAATAACAATTTGAAAACCCATTCAATATATATCACACACATGAATTGAATTACAAAACCTACCTGAGAATTCCACAGAAGCCATATAAAATTATTTTTCCTTCCTTCCAACTATAACCTTCTTCTCTTTCTATATTTTATATTTTGTATGTTATGTGTTGTCCCTATTTACAGCCCCCACTGTATTCTTTTTATTTTTTTCATTGTCTTACTCTTTACCATTAATGGTCACTTCAACTTACTGAATAAATGCATGAAAAAATAGATCAACCAATTTCTACAATCTATCACCATGTAATATGCAGTAACCTTCATGATTTTCTCCAAAATTATGGTTAACTCGAAGTCAACGGATGATTATAAACCTTAATCATCTGGAGGCTTTAATTAAAATCCCTAAAAAATCATTTTATAATCCATAATAAATTTACATGACATTGATTTGACATTATACCTCGTCAACTTCACAAATCGACCAAATAACCAATAAACCACAAGTCACATAACCTTTATTCTACCATCCAACAAATATCAACCTTGTTGATAATAACTTTCCATGCAAAGTCGACCACTCAACTAACATATTAACTATATAATATGGCAATACTATATGTATTCAAAGACTATAATTTAATGTAATAATGCCATCGCAAACAAACACTTTGTAAATACAATGATTTCCTGAATCATTTAACAATTATAACCAATGTCTAATGGACTTTGAATATGAAACCTTTGGTCAAATATTTAATCAAATACTATGAATTTTAAAACAATGTTATTTATATCTTTTGACATTAATATATATATATATATATATATATATATATATATATATATATTCATGGTTTCTCTCAAAAGGGTTTCCACGTAAATCCTATGTTCTCTTGTGTTATTAATTGTTAGATCTTGAATGTCTATGGTTGTTGTGGTTGATTAAATTTAAAAGATTATCTTATACTGATTCACCCCCCTCTCAGTATAAGCCTATGCTTAACAATTGGTATCAGAGTAGTTCCTTCATAATCAATCTAACTATTAGAAGGTAGATCTTAAGAGCACACATGGCTAGTCATCAAGGTCAAAACTATTTATCTAAAAATAAAGTACCATTTTTTGATAGAATGGATTATGATTTTTGGAGTATAAAGATGAGAACATATATTATGGCTCTAGGGTTTGATATTTAGTTACCATTAGTGATGGGGTACATATAACCAAAAATTCAGCAAATGGATTACACTGGAAAGAAGGCATGTGAGAATAATATGAAAGCAATGAATGCCATTTTACGTGGCTTATTAGAATCAAAGTTCATAAAAGTAATGCATTATGTGTCAGAAAAAGATATATGGGACAAACTTTAGAATATCTATGAAGGTGATGATAAGGTCAAGAAGGTGAAGCTTCAAATACATAGAAGGTCGTTTGAAAGTCTTAAGATGAAATATGAAGAAAATGTTGTAGCCTATCTTCTCCATGTGGATGAGATAGTCAACATGATCGAAGGGATAGGTGAGAAAATGGATGAATCAATGATATTAAAGAAATTACTAAGGTCACTTCTTATGAGGTATGATGTGAAAGTCTTGGATATAGAAGAAATGAAGGACTTGGACACATTGAAGATGGATGAATTACATAGAATCCTCACATCATATGAAAGGAGGATAGAGAAAAAAATCATGAAAGCCTGAAGCAACCTTCAAAGCTTCAAATAAAGTCAAACATGCAAAACCCGAGTCAAGTGATGAATCAGAAGAAGAAGAAACTCATTTTGTGAGAAATCTTAAAAAAGGGATTTGGCAAGTATAATTGTAATCTTACTTTCAAATGTTTCAATTATGGTGAGATAGGCATTTCGATGATAAGTGTCCTCATGAAAAATATGATAATAGTGATGAAAAAGAACATGTTAAGGTAGGAAATAACAAACATTCATACAAAATGAACTATAAGCCAAGTACATATGAAAAAAAAAACTATGATAGATATAAGAAAAGCCTTTACACTAAGGAGATTAGCTCAGAAGAAGAAAGTAATGAGAGTAATTTAGAGAGTGATAAATAAGAAATTATTTTCATGGTAATAGAAACAAATAATGATGAAGACAAAATGTTTCTAGAAGAGGAAGAAAATCTTGAGGATGAAGGAAAAGTGGATCTTGAAGAACTTGTCTATGCCTTGAATGAAATAAAGAGACTTAAGAAAAAGAATTTGAAGCAAAAATTGTAGCTTCAAAAATATGAAGAAGAAGGTGGAAATTTGAAATGAACATATCTCAAAGATTCTAAGAGTCTGAAAAGATCATTACCAATCTAAAAACTCAATTAGAAGAGGCGAAAAGATTAAGGAGGTAATAAGAGATCAGCTGAAATCAAAAGAGGAAAATCTTACTAAGCTTGAATATGAGATCATTGATTTAAGAAAAGAATTGGAGAATTATATTGTTAAGTTAACAAGAAGCTTAAGATTTAAGAAGAGCACCGAGGTTATAGATGTGATTCTAGATTGTCAGAGGTCATTATTCGACAAGTTGGGTCTTGGCTATGGAGATGAACAAAATGTTACCAAGGAGGATGTTAAAATTACTAAACCTGTGAAGATATAAGAGAAAAATTCCCCAAAGAATTAATTTCATTATATAGAACACAAAGGAAAGAACCATTGTCATGATAGAATGTCATTCTTGCCAAAAGAGTCTGATAGGTACCAAGGATCGTATTTTGGCTATTGATTTAATTGTAACATTTTTGGTCATAGAGTAAAGGAGTGTAAGAGACATGTGAGGAATTGATATGTATGGAACAATTGTAAAAATGTGGAGAAGAGGAATGGGCATGCAAGAATTGAGTATGCATGGAACTATGGCACAACTGAAGGATGTGAAAAGAATGGGCATGGTTGGAATGGAAACAAAGATTCATATTGTTTTTCAGGTAGAATTTCACTTATTTTGTTATCAAAAGACATTGTATGTTATAATTGCAATAAGTATGGGCATATAGTGAGACAATATGGAAGTAATCATATAGACCAGAACAAGAAAGAGGATGCCTGAACCAAACTCAAAAGAGAATTTTTTCAAGTTTAGAAGTGGATACAATAGCTAAACAATTAAAAAGAGTAATTTGTGCTTGTGCAAAAGGCATAAGGAGCAATGGCAGGGAAGACATGATGGAACACAAATCACAAGGAGAAATGGTAGTAAAGACCATTTTGAATCAAGAGAGATATGATTTTCATAGTGGAAAGATACTAAGAAGAGGAAAAAGAAAAGAAGATATTACAATAAGTGGTATAAAATAAATTTGAGATTGCAACGAAGACAATAGAAGAAGATTTTTTTTCTCTTAGTGACTATGACAGGAAGCATCAGCTCAAGGGGAGCAGGGTGTATAACCCTTTTCCATTAATGTCAAAGAGGGAGATATAAAATAAAAGGGGATCACTACAGTAAGAGGATAATTGTGGACAACCCTTTGCCATTAATGTCAAAGGGGGAGAATTGAAGACAGAGGGAGCAAAGGAGAACCACAATAAGGGAGAGTTTGTATACTAATTCATGGGGATTGCCATAAATGATAAATGGGGAGATTTTTGGAATAATTATCATTGATGTCAAAAGAATTTTAATGGATATGAATGGAAATTTCAAATGGAATTATTTTTGAAAGTGAACAGAAGTGTCAAATGGAATTGTTGCCAGAAGTAAAGGGAAATGTCAATGGAAATGTTAATGAAATTATCGATGGAAGTGTTGATGGAAATATTGACGAAAATGTCAACAATCACATATTTTGGTGAAGAAGTGCCTCTTGGATGGGATGCCTCATTTGTGAGATGTTTTTAAAGGCTATATAAGGGAGAAGAGATGTGGAAGTATAACAAGCATTCGATTTGATTGAAGATCATATAAGTGTGAGAGAGAAGGAAGAGTGGAAGAGTAGAAAATGAAATAGAATATCTTTTAAAAAAATAAGTGTGAAGGGAAGATTTATTCTAATGAAGAATATCATTTGAGAATTATGAAAGAGAGGAGAGTAGAAATTATATAATAAAATCAATGAGAGAAAAATGTAAGAGAAGCAAAGCCATTATTCGATTGAAGAAGCAATCATAGATGGTGGAATCGATTTGGTTTTGGGTCAGTACCTTATATTTTAGGGGTTGGTGCTCTTGTGGGTCAGTGCTCACAAATTAGCCAAGTTGGTACTTAGCGAAGGGGATCGGTGTCTCCAGTGGGTGGGTGCTCACAAATTGACCAAGTTGGTGCTTGGTGTCTCTAGTAAGTTGATGCCTACAAACATTGTAAAAGGGTTATATATATATATATATATATATATATATATATATATATATATATATATATACACACACACACACACACACACACACACATATACATATACATATGTATATGTGTGTGTGTACATATATATATATATATATATATATATATATATATATATATACACACACACACACACACACACACACATATACATATACATATGTATATGTGTGTGTGTACATATATATATATATATATATATATATATATATATATATATATATATATATATATATATATACATACATATATATATATATATACATATATATACATATATATATATATATATATATATATATATATATAAAAAATCAATATTTTTTCATGGTTTTCTCCCAAAAGGGTTTCCACATAAATCCTATGTTCTTTTGTGTTATTTATTACTAGATCTTGAATGTTTATGGTTTTTATGGTTGATTAAATTTAAAAGATTGTCTTATACTGATCACCCCCTCTCAGTATAATCATGTGCTTAATAGTACCACACATTTATTCTAGCTAAATTTTGATGCACTTATCATTTGGTTATTATATTTACATTCAACCAGTGGGATAAATTGCATGAATCATGTAAGAAACTTTTAGCATGTCCATATACATGTTCTGAGATGTTACAAGACTAGATCCTTGATGAACTAAAATTCATATAATTTAAATGGGGATATTAAAACTACTCAAAATACAATGTTGGCAAGGACCCATGTGACTTTACTTCATGTGAACTATACAGATATTGACTACATTGCAGATTGCTTTATGTAGAGTGACTTTCTCTTGACTATGGGCTTGTACAAAAAATACATTGGCGGTGTTTCTTAGTTTCAATGGCTTACTAATCAAGCTATCATTTTTCAACTTACAAGAGTCAATGATCTAAAATGTTTGAATTTTTATTTATATTGCTATGCAGGATGTGCACTTTAAAAAAACATGGTAATTACTATTCTTTCACTACTTGATGTTGAGTCCATGTTGATTGGTTTGTAAATTGTGTTTATTTTCAGACATTTTCAATTGACTTAATTTTTTATTATTATACAACAAAAGAATCAGTTCTACATGTGTGCTAAAAGAAAAAATAATTAGGTTACGCCATGTCAAGGCATGTTAGGTAAAAGTGCCATGCTTAATTGAAATTTGTAGTTACCATTACTATGTCAATTTCAATACTCATGATATTTTTTCTATTTATATTCAATCAAATAACATGTCTTACAAATATGATAGCACATGAAGTTGAACCTTGTATTTATTTTTTTTGCAAATCTTGCTTTTATTTTTTGGTGGAACTTAGGCTTTGCAAAAGCGCATAAGCGATAGAATCAACTCAGGAAAGTGATGAAAAGGCAAAGATCTCTGAACATGATGACTTATTGAATAATTATAGTATATGTGTTTAAATCCCCTTAGACAATACTACCGAGGTTATAGTGTAGGAAATTTGAGGAATTATGGATGGATATGTCAATAAGTTTTTATATTACTTGGAGAATATAATTGAAAATTGTAAAAAGGGGATGTTGCTAAGCTATTGAGGTTTGTAAATGAAACAAAAATGGCCAAGTTTCTTGAACATGTGCAAATATTGTCGTCTATTGTTAATATCTTGTGCAATAGAACTGATTCTAACCAAAAGAGATATGATTCTGATTATAGATGCCCACCACATGTGAACATTGAAGATGATAGTTCTAAAATTTTTAATGGTGTTTAAGATGTTTTGTTAATTGCATTACTTTCCTCATACCCAGTTCAAATACTTTTTTTTGTCTATACATTTTTTTGCCTACTACTTGTATGTTATGACATTCATATGTATAAACTTGTCAAAGGTCCTTATAATATTAAAAAAAAGAAATCCATAATCAAAATACATTAATAATTATTTGATTTAAATCGATAGTTATAAAATGTGCAAAAAAATACATAGTATTAATTATATTTAGATTCAAATGCTATTTTATATAAAAGTAAATAGGTTTCACATAGATAGCAAGCTTTGCAATGCAATGACATTGAACCAGTTGGTATTTCAAAAGTTTAAACACCATTGGTTCAATTCATATGTAAAATATTTTTTTGGTTTGCCACCACAAACTTTTGAAATATTTGTCAAGATACATACGTACATATATACATATGTTTTTGTGTGTGTATGTACACACACACACACACACACACACACACACACACACACACACACACACACACACACACACACACACACACACGTACCTATATACATATACACACACATATACATATACATTTATATGTATATCTATAAATACACACACATATACACATATGTGTGTGTGTGTATAGATATATACATTTGGAAATAACATTAGAGGAAATAGGCATTGGTTATGTATAGGTTTTGATCACAAATTTAGTTTTCATATATCAAGGATATGCACTATGTTGTACAATTATTGATATGGTGATAATGTTGTGACAATATGGACACATGTTTTTGTGTATTGTAATATTAATACTGGTTGTGCTTGCGATTTTGTAAAAAAAAAAAAAATCTGCGAACATAATAAAGAAACATTGCATGCATATATGCCAATAGTTATAATGCTATAAGGCTTATAATTCCAATTACAGTTGAATTGATTTAACAAAGAATTAGTGAGCATCATTTTGGGTAATTTGATCTAGGATTCCTTTGTTCAAGGTAATGTTCAATGTACATGGCAATGCATAGCATTTTAAACTACCTAGTTTTTTAGGTGACTTTGAATGGCTTTACAGTTGGTCAATTATTCTATAGTTTTTTACTTATGTTATTGATAAAGCATTGGTAAATATCACAGGGTTTTTAGCAATAATTGGAACTAGCATGGCTATATGGTTTTTCCTCTTTTTTTGTGTGGAAAAAGTAAAGGAAAGAATTATGATTTGAGAAGGTCTGAGGAATATGCAAATAGTACACTCCATTCAATAATAAAAAATAGGTGCATTGGTTTATTTTGCATGAAAAATTGTTTTGTATCAATTTCCTAGAATGATCGAGATAAATCTAAAATATAGTATGATATCAATGCAGGTATCTAATGACATTAAATGTACAAAAGAAATGCAAAGGGAATGAATATTAATAAATGAAGGAATAACCTAAAACAACACTTTTATATTAATTCATTATTTCTTCAAATATGATCAATCTTATTATTTTATCCCTTACTTCGTTACTAGGTAGGTTGTTTCAAATCATTTATGCATGCTATTTTTTTGGTTTATGTTTCTAAAAAAATAATATTTCAACATTTATTCTTATTTAAAGTGATAAAAAATTTAATGTCATTGAAAATGTATTTTACAAAGCTTCTATATTATTTAAGTATCATGGATTTTATTTAATTATTTGTAAATAAAAAATGTTGAGATCTTTTCAAGTGAACTTTTAAGCATTGTAAATCTATACAAGGATCCAATCTCAAGCTAATGCTTATCAACTGTTGAGCAGAATAAATAATAACTTTGTATTTTTTCTTGTCCTTTATTTTGTTGCTAGTGGATTTTAAACTTTTCATTTGTTATTTTAAACATTGTAATTGTTTGTCCGATAATAATACTAATAATTGTATACTTATTTCAATCAATTATTTCTATTATGTTTCAATAACTAATAAGTGTTTATTGTCATAGACTTGTCATATGCAAATAGGCATGTCATAGGGTTTCTTTACATTGCATGGATTTCAACAAATAATTATCTTTCATAGATAAGTAAGTTCATATGCACGTTAAATTTGTCAGTCTACTGCATTGAAGTATTGTTTAACTTATGGATGATGAATTTTGTATTTTCTTGAACAAATTCAATGTGATTGTATTTGAAAAGTACATACATGCATTTGCTCTCAACAATGACAAGTAATTAATTCACATGAATGAAAATCACTTCATGCTTTAGGTATTTGACATTGATCTTTATTTTCTTAAACATTCTTAGAGGATTTTCTATTGAATAATAACGTTTAACTATAACTAATGATGTTATGTTTTGACTTGCCATACAATTGAAATGAAGTGTTTTGGAGACAATACACCAACAAGAATAACAACAGGAACATGACCATTTACATTCTCAAGTCATTGTTGGTTATAGGTTACATTTTTTATAGCTTAGTAATAATATTGCCTATTTGCTTTTAAATATGTTAACATGACTTTCTATGTTTCCAAATGCCAATATGTCTTTGCATAATTGCACAAATAATTGATCAATGCAAATTTTGTGTTTTTAACTCATATAATTTTGTATTTTCATAGTTTAGAAAATCTTTATGGATTCTTGTAAAGTACCAATGTTAAATAATTGGGTGCAAATGTGTTTGTAATTGATGAAAATTCCATATGTTTCTGATAAAAAATATGTCATGGACTTGGATATACTAATGAATTAACTTTTTTTTTAATGTAGGATGCATACATTAGAATTTTTACACATTGTACAATGATTTGTTGTTTTTGTATAATTCAATGCTACATCTTAGAGGTGTGGAATTTGATAATGTACAATTTATGCCTCATGCCTTATCAAAAAGCCTACACTATTAAAAATACAAAAAAGATACATGGATCAATTTTGGAAATATATAATTGCATAGCACCAAAAAAAAAACATGCAAGATTGGAGATGCAATAAATTATTATTAATAAGTATTTTGTTTGTAAAGGATTTTATCCCATTGCTATGTTCCTTCAAAAAACATATATATAATACAATAAGTATGAATTTCAATACTGGTTTTCTAGATAAGGCAAATAATGACAAGGGCTTTTACAGTTCTTGTTCACAGACCTATGGTATTTAGGATTTATAACATATTATTCTTCCCAGACTGATAAATGTGTATTTTGATTTGTACATTGGCTAAGCTTAAAATTTGTTCATAAACCAGTTATTTCTAAAAATGCTATGATCTTTGCCAATGCTTTGTCGATAACACAAATAAGAAACAAGAAGAGAATTAATGAACCATAAATGTTATAGTTCCCCCTCTACATGACAGGAAATAGAAAACATATAATGAAATTTTATGTTTAAAAATGTTTTCTATTTTTTGAAATTGCACTTTGAAAAATAAAAGAAAGAAAAAGTCTAAAAATTATATTTTTGTCCTTTATTGTTAAATGTTGCTCTATGTTTTTTATATTTCTATACTTTTGTGTTGACTTTTTTTGAATCTTGGATTCCAAAATGCAAATAATGCTTCATTTACTTTAATTTATATATAACACATGAAGCAAATGAAGCAACTGGTTAATTCAATTTTAGAATACAAAACATACACTATGAGTTCTCTAACAGACTGATTAAAAAACATCACTTGTGCTATGATTAGATTAAATATTTAAGATGTTATTAGTGTCATGTGTTTGTTTGAGGCAAGTATTGAATGTAGTTGGCAGAACATGGATTTTATGCTTTGCAGATTTGTGGGTAAGTTAAATACAACTAACAAACTTTACAAATTTTTAAATTGCTTATGAAACAACTACATATTTAAAAAATAACAAATAACTAATTTTTAAGAAGAAGTTTTTGAGGAATGGGAAACAACGGGATCAATATTTACATGGCTAGTCCTATTTCTTCAGTTCCCAACTCTACATTTACATTTAATCAAATATATTCTAATTGGTTTCAAACAAAGTTTTGTAGTAAAATGTTTCTAATTTATTTTAGTACCATCTATTGCACAAAATTTATAAAAACATGAGAATAATAATAAATAAAAACACTCATATAATTTCTCAGTAATATCTCATTAAAAATAATTACCTATTACTTAGCATGGGACCACTAGCTTAAACTTTGTTGTTGATAGGATGGGAAAACATTATTTATGATTTCACTAAAGTTACTAGAAGAATTGGAAATCTGGTAAAGTTCTTACCATTTAGTTTTGGATTCATGCAATTTGGGATTGAGATGAAGGTAATTAGTGATTTATGTATAATATATGCATAGTATCATTAGATTCCATGTGCGGCATAAACTAGGTCTATTTATTTACTAAATAAGAATTTCACCATAGCACTTTGTTACTTTTATGCAAAGGTATTAGCAATACAAAAAACAATAAATTTGACTATTGGTTCAATAAGCAAGACAAATAGTAACAAAGGTTTTTAGGGTTCTTTTTCATTAGAGGGTTTTTTTTTTTTGGCTAGAGTAAAGTAAGCTATTTAGAGTTAAAGTAATTAACATATTTGGATTTGATTTCATTATTTGTGGGTATGTAGAGAGAATACTATTACAACCCTATTCTATTATTGTATTGAGTTTGTATCCATGACCTGATTTTCTCTCTAGCTGGCTTATGTTTAACATCTACATGAAAGTTTTTACATGCCTAGAGGAGGGTCTTCTGAACTGAACAATGTATTCATCATCAATTCTAGGGGGGTATTTTTAAATAAACAATGTATTTATCATCAATTCTATTTTTACCATTTCTTTAGTAGTTTATTGAGTTAAATTAATGATTTGAAAGTCATCTTTACAATAGTACATCATATATTATAGGTCTGGCCACTAGTGTTTAGACACAGAATATAGCTTCAAGAAATAATCCATAATATTTTATCCAAATAATAATCATGATGGAAGGAAAAATCTATGTGACTCATGATGAAAAATTAATGCTAATGTCTTGCTCAATTAACTTTTGCTTCAAGACTTTGTCTACAACGTGGCCTATCAAAATACATTATAAATTTATAATATACAGCCTACAAGCTTTGGAATGTCTTACCTTAAAAACCAAGACAATCTTCACAAACTATAATAATGTCCACTGACAATGGCATCTAGTATCTAAGAATTGGACCCCAGTACTCGCCACTTGAATATTTAGTGTTAAATACTTTAGCAAGTTTCCAATTCTTATACTAACTTTGACAAGATCACAAACCATGTTTTCTCATTCTGCCACCAAATAGGTTTACAAACGTGTGTTTAACTCAATCTCAAATTAGGCTAGCATAGAGTCCCCTATTCTACTAGTTATATCCAATACAACCTTGATCCATTTATTGGGGCTTTACAATAGCACAATCAGTTCTTCCCATGTCAAAAGAAATAGCTATATACTTAACAATAGAACATTGCGTACATCTGAACCATTAGTTTCAATACTACAAAGTCTCTAACTACTAGCAAAAAAGTAATTCATGACCAAAATACTCAGTAACAAGCATTTATATTTATTAATGTCTAGTAATTATCATGAAAATGTTTTAGTAGACTGACTGACCTTTATTTAACATAATGTTTCTTCTATCAATCATCTATGTCGAGGACTAATCTATCTTCCCTTTTTGTGCACTTTATTTTCAAATCAATTCTCAAAGCATTGAATGATTTCATCATGTCCACATGATTTACCTAATCTCAATTCCATGAACAAACCTAGTTCAATAGGTAAAAAAAATTAAGATACAATTCAGTGACTAGGCTTATCTCATCTTTTGTTCACCATTATACCTAAAAAGCAATGCATTGATCCTTGTCTAATGAAAGTTTCTCTTTCAACTTATGCTTTTTGTGTTGACTCAGACCTCCTTAAATTTTATGATTATAATTTTTATGCTATATTATTCATGTTAATGCATCTTGTTCTTGTTAGTCCCAGAGGTAACTATAGCATTTTATTTGCTTTAGCTCAGAATTATTGTGTAGGATGTTAGCCAATGTGTCCTCATTATGTATGCAAAAAATATGCATGCAATTTTTAGGGGGGGAAAGGTGTGAGGTCTTTAATAGACCAATTAAAAAAATATTAATCACTGCATTATGATTGGATGAAATATTTGGGATGTTATTAGCATCCTCTCTTTGTTTGAGGTAAGTATTGAATGTAGTTGGCAATGTAGGGGATTATAAGTTAAATGCATAGATATTATGCCATGTAAATTTGGGTGTGAGTTAAATGCAAATATAAAACTTGGTTGGTGACAACATGGGAAAATAGGGTTTATTATTTCACCTAAGTTAGTGGGAGAGTTGGAAAGTTGCTAGTGTACTTGCCATTAAATGCTGACTTGATGCCATGCTTGATTGAGATGGAGGCAATTAGTGGCATTCATTTTGGCTTCATTGTTTATGGGAATTTGGACAAGAGACTCTTAGAGATTTGTATTTCATGTATTCTTTTACTTTTTTTCGTTTGCCTTGTGGGTAAAGCATTGACAAAGAAGGTAGGGTTTTTTGTAGGAATCAAATCCGTATACATGACTTACTTTTATTTCTATTTGTCTTATGTGTTATGTCTCATTAGTGTTGTTGGTTTTTATATGCTCATATATTAGGTCTATTATTTTTTTAGGTAAGAAATTTATCATAGTTTTTTAAGGGTTCTTGTTCAATGAAAGGTTTAATTTTTTAGCTGAATTGGATTAGCCTATTTAGGGTTTGAGGCAATTAGTGTCATTGATTTTAATATTAGCCTTTAGTATTTGCGTAATAACAAAATAGACTTAAACAAGTTAATTTGGAATAATAATATATAATTAACTCCATTATGCATTACACATGTTTTATAAATTGTAAATTACCCCAATACCTTGCCTAATACAAGTTGTTACATCCTATTTTTCTTCTCTTCTCAATTTTATTGATCACTTGATTCTAGTAATTTCTTCAACACTAATTCATGATTTAATCCCAAAACATGGATTTGACATCTTCTTTAGATCATCTATGTTGACTGTTCACAAGTTTAACATAGATGTAATTAATGGCATTCATTTTACTTTCATTATTTCCAAGCATGTAGAGAGCAGACTATTGATATTTCACAGTTTGTCAATTCATTTATTATTTTTTATTCCTTTAGAATTTTCCTCATGTTTTTTACCAAGTGATATTTATAATAATATAAGCAAAAAATTTAATACTAATCTTCTGATAAGAAAAAAATATTAACAAGTGCTTAATATTTGTGTGTGTGTGTGTGTGTGTGTGTGTGTGTGTGTGTGTGTGTGTGTGTGTGTGTGTGTGTGTGTGTGTGTGTGTGTGTGTGTGTGTGTGTGTGTTTATACACACACACACATAATTTATGCATTCTAACTCACAATATTTCATATGTCATTAATGTTAGAGATAATGACTAGTGAATGCCTTTAGATTCTAAATAAAAAAAACTGATTTATATACATGAAAACTATTAACTATGCCTTGTATTTATCGAAACAACTTACCAAAAAATGTTCTATTTTCATTGAATATCTAATTTCTTTATCAATCTTATCATATTTTTATAAGAGGATCTTTTGAGCTCAACAATGTATTTATTATCATCAATTTTGTTCCTATTATTTCCTTGAGAGCTTATGGAGTTCAATTAATTATTTGAGAATCATCTTTAAAGCACAATAGAATATGTTGAATATTTAACCATTGGTGTCTCAACAAATGATCGAGTCTTTTCTTGTGAAGCTACAAAGAAACAACCTACAATATTTTATCTAAAAATTAATAATAAGCAAAGGAAAAAATAGTATGACTCGTAATGCAAGGCTATGGAAAGAGCATATGGCCTTGAAAATCTCCTTTTTTTAATTTTAGTTTTCAAATGCTACTAGAATTTTTACAATTTCTTTGGTTCACATGGAATTTAAAATTTCCTCTTAAAAGTGAAAAATAAATGTTAATGTCTTGATCAATTAACTTGCTCATAAGCATATGTTTTTGATTGAATGATAATTACTAGGGTTTGGCTATCATTTTGAGAAATTATGATTTAGGTAACTTTCACAAGCCATAACTGAAAACAATTTACAAATTTACCCTTTTTCTAAAGTATTTCATAATTTACTAAAAAGAAGGCTTTAGAGTACTATTTTTATTCAATGTCTAATAATGCAAAATTAACAATGGTAAAGAGCTAACCCCACTTGCTTCTCATTCATCTTACCAGCACCAATATTTATAATGTTGTAAAGCCACTAAATACTAGAAATAATCAAAAGCATAACCAAAATACTTAGAAACAAGTATTTACCTTTATTCATGCCCAGACATTGCAATGATATTATCGTTACTAAATTGACTAAATCCATTTGTCATAATGTTTCTGCTATGCAATTATCTATGCCTAGGATTGATCCATATTCTCTTTTTATGTAGTTTATTTTCCAAGTAATTCTCCACGCATTTGGAAATCTCATCATATTCACATGTTTTCCCTTGTCTTGATTCCATGCGCATGCCTAGTTTGATAGGTAAAAAATCTAACATACAATTTAGTAACTAGTCTTGCTTCATTTTCTTCTTACCACTACACCTAGAAAACAAAGAAACAAATGATCATAACTAATCCTAAAATATTTATTTTTCTTGAATTTACACTATTCTTAATTTCTATGTATCAAATTATAGGCTACAACAAAAAATTCAAAAATTCATGCTATAATCTAATCAACTCATAAATTCACAAATGAATCTTGATTGAACCTGCTCAATGCTACTACCAAGCTCTTTATTTCAATTCTCTTCTTGTGAGATTTTCTCTCTCTACTTAGACCTTTTTTTTTTTGACTTGATACATGCCTAAATGTTTTGATTTTATTTTTTATGCTATGTTATTCAGGTTGATACATTTTGTTCTTACATTCTCCAATGGGTACTCTGGTTCAATGCCTTCCTACATGACTGGCCTTTAATGTTTTTCTATTGCCAAAATCCACTTGATTAAGTTTATTTCTAAATGTAATATGTAATTAGGTTCACTGTGCATCACACATTTTTTATAAATTGTTTTTTTTTCTTTTCAGTTTTCTTCATCCCTCTAATTCATCGATTGCTTCAATAATTATTCATGATTTAATCCTAGGGCATGACTATGATATCTTTATTAGTTCATCTCATATATATTTTCATTAATGTGTTTATGTCATGTATCTATGTAGTTTTTTTTCCTATATACCGAGAAATTCCTTTAATAAAAAAATAAAAATGCAGAAGATTTGATTTTCATTAGCAATAAGGTAATTGTAACATGTCCATTGCATTCATTATCAATTCCATTAGAACCATCGTGTTGGTTTCATACACATTTAAAATTTATGATATAGGGATAGAAAGATAATGTATACATATGTATATACATATAAATATAGAAACATATTGTATGCATGCATACATACATACATACATACATGTGTGTGTGTGTGTGTTGATAGTGAGATAGAAAGATACTTGAAAAATATTTGACTAATCTAGATTCTAAACTAATAAAATATCTCATGTCTCAGCCGAATGAATTCTATTTCAAATGTTTAAGTGGAATTTTTTAAATGTCATTGCATTACAAAGGTTATTAGTTATCTGAAACATGTTTTTTCTACCACAAAGCACATTTGACTCTAAATTTAATTGATGCTTTATATTCTGTTTATAAACTATATAACTATGAAAAAGAATCATGGTTTTATGAATGTATTTTGATTCTAAATTTTAAAAAAAGATAAATTATACTTTAATTTTTATTGATCTTGGAATAACATGCTCCTATGTTCATGCCTACATTTCCCCTAAACTTTTATGAAGTAAATGATACAATGACAAGGTAACTCATTTCCCATTCTACAAACATAAATAGTAAACTACGACATTATATATGTTAAAAAATAAATTGTGTTAGATTCTTAGCGCATTACCATAATTGTCGATGCCTAACACTTATCCATTTTATCTTTTTGTGTACTTTACTTCACAAGTAATTCTACAATCATTTAACAAGTTTATATTCTACCCCTGTTCACTGTTTATGGTTTTTCAATCTCATTATTGTTCACAATTCTAAACTCCACCTTGCACACATATGTATAAAAGTTTATCTTCAAACCATCAAAGCCAGTAAGAAGAAGAATTGCCATATGCCTCCCATTCATAAGCCTTTCAATTACTCAAATCAATATTAAATTTGACACAATTGGTGATAAGTTCAATGCGTCTTTGTAGACTTGAGTACAATTTTAGACTTGCTAGCCTCAAAAAGTTATCTATCATTCCTTAATATGGCATATGCATAAGGTACAAGTCCCACATAATTAAAATTTAGAGTTAAGGTGGATCAAAGTCAATGTTTGAATTAAGATATTATAAAATGTAATATTTATCATCAATTTTGTTCCTATCAATTCCTTGCTAGCTTATGAAGTTCAATTAATGATTTTCAGAGTCATCTTTAAAAAAGAACAAAATATGTTGCAAATATGGCCACCGGTGTTTGGACACAATATCAAGTCTTTTAATCATAAGTTAAAAAGAATAAATGTATAGTAATTTATCAAAAAATTAATGATGAGCATAGGAAGAAGCCATGTGACTCGTGGTACAAGGCTGTAGAAAGGGCATTTGGCCTTGCAAATCTCTCTTCCTCATACAAATTCTGATCATTGTCAAAAAAATTAACACCAAATAACTTTCAAAAAATATGTTGTATTTATATAAACCATTTTTTACAAAACTTGCTTTAGTTATATTGAATTTCAATGTTACTTTTCAAAAGCTAAGAAAATTTGAACTAGCTCTTTGGTTCATATGCATTTCACAAATTCTTCGTAGAAGTGCAAAATAAATGTTTATGTCTTGATCACATGCTTTTTATTGATTAAAAAACATTTTTTAAAAGCATTTATAACACAAAATTAACAATGAAAAATAGCTATTCCTACTCACTACTAACCTCTGCTTCCCATAGGGACATGAAGTTTTTTGCCCTTGTTACAATACTTGGTAGTTAATTATACATTTAGTAGTCTTAATTGTGTTTCTTGTGTGTGTGTGTGTGTGTGTGTGTGTGTGTGTGTGTGTGTGTGTGTGTGTGTGTGTGTGTGTGTGTGTGTGTTCATATTCCAAACTGTGGAGGGATATATTTGAATCATTTGTCTTATAGTGTCCAACAAGACTCAATGTTATCATCATTCCACCCAATGACTTGATAAATACTATATATTATCATTTAGTGGGTAAGTATATATAATATAATTAATTCTAACATCCTTAAAATCTATTAAATTTATATTACAATTATTTTTCATATTTTAAACTTTATATAAGTATGTAAGATTTATCAAAGTGACCTTTGTAATATAGTAATTGGTTATGTAGACGTGTTTTCCTTAGTTCTACTTAAATTCAAAATTATTAGACATCTTGTATATATCATATTATGAACATGTATATTCTAATTTATATAAATAAATAGTAAATATTAATCTAATATAATTATGAATGTATATATTTTAATTTATAGAAATAAACAATAAGTTTTAGCTTTATATTATTATGCATCAAGAATTTTGGAGGGAAACTTATATGCCCCTATCCATAAATTTATAAAACATGGTAAATGCTAGCTTAATATAATTAATAAATATAAATATCAACACTTTATACTTTAATTGTCACTTGGAAAGATTGCTTGAGCTCACGTGTCAAACTCTCTTAACCTCTTATCCACATATCGAAAAATGCACATGGTTTCCAAAGTCACCCTCTAAATATAACAATTATAGCCTTCATGTTGGAAAGATTTCTTAAAGTTACATGTCAAATTTTTTTATCTTCTTAACCACACATTAAGAAAATGCTTGTATTTTCTAAAATCATTAGACAAATCCCTCTAGATATAAAAAATAGTACTTTATACTTTAATTGTTATTATATAATTAATCTTAAAGAAATTACTTAAGGTCATGTGTCAAATTCTCTTATCCATATATTCAAAAAATTCATATAATTTCCAAAGTCACTAGAGAGCCCTTTATATATAACCATCAACACTTTTGCATTGTTGTTCCATTTCATTTTCACTTCTTATTAGCACAAAGATAAAATGGATAACATCCCATCAAAATACAAAGAACACCATTAACCAAGCACTATACCCATTAAAATAAAACTAACACCATCAACCAAACATTATAGCCTTAAATGATTAAAAAAAAACTCTTTTCTAAATTTCGAATGGGATTTAGTCCACACAAGTATTTCAAATTCCCTATATGTGATCTCCTCATCAAAAATCTAGAGAGTAAAAAATGATTATTTATGTAGGTACATACACTATTCTCGATGATACATAGGTTTCATAGTAGGTTTTTCACCTAACCTTTAGTCATCTAAATAGTTTCTTTTATTGTGTTTCCTGTGCAAGAATTTATGAAGGCTATTTAAGAAACAACTAAGGGATGAACAAGTTTGTATTATCTTGGTTGGTTGGGATTCCTTTTGAGTTATTTGGAGTGCATTCACATGTGAGAGAACATGAATAAAAATGTTATCTTTCTTTTTTCATTTTCAAATTTATTAATGTAACACACCCAACACGAAAATCCATACATTTTTTTTTGAGTTTATGCTAAAGAAACACCACACTCAAGGTGATGTATCACTCCCATGATGTATTAATTAACTAGAGATATCTTATATACCTAGGCTAAATCTTGTTAGTTGCTTTAACTTAAATGCATAGACATAGTAGTAATGCTTTAACCTTGGTTAAGGGTATATGCACTTTCTATTACAATAACTTAGTGTATTTTTACTTTAAGGTAACCAAAAATATTACTTGATAATTCACAAGTTATTTTTAAAGGCCTATACTAGCATTAAGTATTCTTTATATAATTATATTTTTTTAAAAATTTACATGTTGCCATATAGAATTGAACGGTATAAGAAAGTAATTTTCATAACTTTAAGCATTCTCCTTTGTCAAGGTTTTGGGTAATTTTATGCAATAGGGTTCCTTTGTCGCTTTCACCATCTAACTATCATTAATCATTAGAGTAAATTATTTAAGAGAATTGTAAATGCCAATCAATAAAGTTGAAGCAATTATGTAGGCATGTATAGCATCTTCCTACCAATGATACCATAATCACCCAAGTTTGTATCAAGTAAATTATAAGTACTTTCTAAAAAATCTCCAAAATATAAATTCAATAACACCTTAAGGGTTATTTAACATGACTCAAGTTATCTTAGCTCCTAATTACAAGTTTACCAAGATCCTATTATATCCCACAAGTTTCTTAGAACTGCTTAAGAAGTCAAGCTTAGTCAAATTATATTATAAAAAGGATAATCAATGCAAATGTTACTTGTAGTTAAATATTTTTTTTAATATCCACACTTACAATAATAAAATTATGTAGATGATAATGTAGATCAACACAAAACAAGAGATATTGATGGGCTAGGATGCCCATACATGTAAAATATTCAGAAATAGAATAATACCACTGTGGTATTGTAATACCATATATACTCCTTAAGGAAGGAAAAAATCTACCATTCTACTTCGAGGGGGACATCTCAAATATCCTTCTAAAAAATAGAAGACTCAAAACTTGATATATTTTACAATGATCTTCATTTCCTTTATATAGACCTCTATTAATGATAATGGATGGGTAAATTTCTAATCTTAATGTAAATCTAATCATTAACCAATGTATTAATTCCACAAGTTACACATTTGATATAAAATATATTACCCATATAGGTAACTAAGGGGGATGTGTGCCATATTTCAGTATCTTCATCAACCCATATACATTAATATATCATATCCTTAAGTATATATCACGTTATCCCTCCTTGACATGTTTTCTCACTGAAACATGAGAAAAAACCACATATTGAGTGTGATTCAAATCATTGCACACTTTTTTCCATATTTGATCATCCAACCACCCATATGTGATCTTGGTAGTTGATATCTTGAAAATTTTATTTCAAAAGCCAACTATGTTACTTCGATTCATTTCATGATCATAGTTGTACCTCCTTCTTATCCATGTATAGTGATTCCTCCTTTGATTCTATGTTCCATATTCCACTACACTATTCTACCTCAATGCATGACCACAATAGTTACAATTTTAATTTTATGGATAGCCATAGTAATTTCTCCATTGCTTCCATGTACCATATTCCACTAGTTATTTTGATTACGTGCAAAACCATATCAATTATTTTTTGGCTTCCAAGTATATCCATAATTATTATTTTTATGATGTTCCTTGGCATGCCTCCATGATTTTTACTTCTCATGGTGATGCAGGTGTCTATATGCCCCAACCTTAGTATCCTTTTCTAATATTTTGAACTTATCAACCTTTCCTTTTACATATTCTACCTTTTTATCTTGTACTACCTTTGTCTCTTGAGTAGATGAAGTGTTCTTCTATCATTGTATTATTTCTTCTTCTGAATCTTCCTTATTCTCTTCTTCACCCTGTTCAACTTCATCCTCATACTCTACCTTGAACTATTAAGGTGATTTTAAAAACAAAGAAAATTAAGATGGACTATTACTTAAGCATCAAGTCATGTATTTCATGTTCATCTATGTGTCATCATTTAATTATCTAGTGTTTAATCTATTTTAAATTAAAATGAATCAAATAAATAGATTTAAACTATTGAAACTAGAATATAGGAATATATAGATCTGAATCTAAAATATAGAATTAGAAATTAGCTAAAAATAATAATTTGAAAAACAAATATTCAAAACCTTCTTCAAACTAATTTTACGCTGACTATAACTAGGAAACTACCTAAAACTGCCTATGTATTGTGTCTTACCCGAAAATGAAAATTTAAACTTTACTGGGAAAATGCTGAGATAGGAGGACATGGATGCACTACAACCTTGTCTATTAACTAAAACTACATCTTGGTTGAATGTGCAACTAATTTTATGATATGAATATATGCACCTATCTTGAGGGTTTATTGATTTCCAACATGTGTCCATTTGATGCGTAAAAGGCCTACAAAATACAAACCCTATATCTTACACAATAAACACAATTGAGAAAAAAATTCAAAAGGAGGGAATAGGCTTAGGGGAATAGTCGATCTACCCTAAGAAAACCCCACGTAATTTGATTGGTTCCTACAAATATCCAAAGTGTGTCAGGCCGATGTAGTTCTCCCTCCTAGAATGAGTGTGTGAATTTTTACCTTTTCTATATGAATTCAAATAGAAATAATGCTTTGATTGCTTGACAATGAGTATCCTTGATTTGAAATAAAATATATTTAGACTTAGTCCATTACTACTAATATGCTTCAGAATTGGAATTGGAATAAATAGTGCTCTTTTTCTCAATATGCAATAGTATTTTCTATGCAATTATTAGATGTGTTTGGGAGAAGCCTTGATATGCTTTTATAGGGGAGTATTTTGAATATTTATGCTAACTAACCTTACTAAAAGTATATAAGGGGTAAAGTGTAAAGTCTCAAATTTAAAAAGTTGCCATTTGAGTATGAGGTAAAAGGTCATAGTGAAGCCCTATTTGACCTAACATGGTCATGTCCTACAAGGATACAGATTGATAATTTTTTTCTGAAAAAACATGTAAACAAAATAGTGATGTTTGAATGATGTTCTAAGTAACTATAAGTCAATTTATATAATAGTGGATATATTACTATATATATTTTAAGTTAGTGGAATGGAAAATTGGCCAAGTAGGGTAAGGATATCAAGTTTAAACAATGTTAAACACTTAATGATTAAGTTTGAGTGTCTACGTTTACCTCCACTTTATTCTAGTGATGTAGTGAAGTGAAATTACTAGAGTAAATTAGTTATGAACCTAAGTGTGTATACAAACTTTACCTTTTAATTTGAAGTCTGATCGTGCAATATGCCTTAACATAAAACTCACAACAATGCCACTAAAAGTAATTACTATTCATATTTGAGAATTGAAAAAAATAAAATTTGAAAAGACAGCAAGGAAAGTATAGACCTGAAAGAGTATGTAGTCTAATTACCCTATAACTTGGAAATGAAGAAGTTTTTACCTCTTTGTTGAGGTAGTTGGAGAAATGTTGAACATATGGAAAATGCACAGTGATCAAGTCTTAAGTTGAAAACATATGAAATTCCTTGAGTAGAAAAGATAGTATGCTCTAACTCTCATTTTACTGTGTAGAGTACTCTATAAAATAATTGAAGGCATGGAACCATAAATTATGGCTTGTTACATAAAAAAATTAAAACTATAGACATTCAATGTCACTAGACTGTAACATGGCCCACTTTCAAAATTAAGATGAATTACACCACAACAAACAGATCTAGATTTTAATTGAACTTTGAAACTTTAAAACTTTTGAAATTGAAAAAATCAAAATTTCCATGTAGTAATTTGAACATGAATGAACATCATGCTGCCTATACTATACTAAATTGATATTGAGTGCCATTTGAAATTTTTAACTATTTAAAAATTGCAACTTATAACTATAGATATGAGTGCACATGTATGCCACATACCCCTGTAATCTGAAAATGATGAATTATATCACAATTTTAAAGCTTTATAGTGTCATAAATTTGAAAATTACTTGCTCATGAAGCTTGAATTCTCAAGGCAAGCCCATTCTGATGTCCCCTTTGAGATGAGAGACGTAGCCTGAAAGTCACTTATATCAAAATAAATCATATGTGAAAGATATAATCATGTAGTATCATTTTGAACATTTGAATTAGATTGCATCATAGTATTGAATATAACATTGAATTATATATGAAATGTGGGTTAGATAGATATAACATTGAAGTGCATGATCATTATGTGCAAGATATGTATCATGGCACCAAAGTAAGAGTAAAGAGTATAAGTAATGCATGGCATGAATCATGGCACTTTAGTAACAAGTAATGTAAATATAAACAATGTGATACAATATCATGTAATTTACATATAATGTCACTCATAAGGCTCAAAGGCCACAGACAAGGGGCATGTGAATGTTACATAAGCACACAATACCAAGGGTAACACTCAAATGGCATAATGATGCCATACAAGCAAGACCATGTATATATTGCACACATAAAGGCCAAGGTCTACACATAATATGTAGGCAAATCCTAACTTATTATATAGTAAATTAAGAAAGAAATGTAATAAAATGAGACTAGTCTACATCAACCATATGTATGAATGTCATTATTAGTAAATAATAAATTCATGTAACACATTGTAAAGTATGATTGAGTAGAAAAATATTTGTATATTATATAACTTGACATGGTAAGTAGGTTGTGGATAGACACAACCTATTGAAGTGTTTACAGATAAGAAAGAGATGCCCCCACCTAGAATGGCTATTGGATAATAAGGGAAGCCAAACATTGAAAAACCATGTAAAAGTATGTCATGTATCACATTCACATACCTCATGAAAAGCATTGTTTATTGAAAATTGAAATATGCTATCTACTTGACATGAAATAAATAATATATGGAAAGAAGTAATCTAAAAACATTTGAAAAATAGTATAGTTCATGATTTTTAATATCTGAAAATATTTTTATTTTTTTTGAATTTTTGACATATTTGATTTTGTTTGAAAATTTTGAAATATCATTTTTTTTAAAAATAAGTACATTTATCTAGGTATAATAATGAGGTAAATGCATGATGTTTATGGAATTTTGGACAAGTTTGCCTTTGAGGGTTCCTAGGTGGTAAGATCTTGTACCCATCTTCTAATGATTAGGAATAGACCCAACCAATTGGGTTTGAATTTTTCTTTGTTTTCTTTGTCAACATCGGTATTATTTTGATTTTAATTAAGTATTAGATCACCAATTTAGAATTCATGATCATAAATTTTCTTTCCATATGTTCGTTTAATACGTGCTTGGTAAAATTTTAAATTTTCAAGGGCATGTATGCATTTGTTATCAAGTATTTATAATTCACGTATGCATTTTTCTGATACTCACTATATTTGATAATGTATTTTGATGAGACACATAGAGAGGGTATTTATATCTTAAGAGGAAGTATAACTTATGTGTCATAAATAAGAGATTGGGTGTATCCTTTTTTGGTGTATGTACACTTGTGTGATATGTCTAAAAAGTATAGATAATTTGATTATGTCAATTTGTTCCATGTTTTATAATAGTCTTGTTTAAGATTTTAATTTATTATTTTATTATTTGCCTCTGCTTGACCATTTCCCTTTGGGTAATAAAGAGTGGAGAAACTCTGTCAGATTTTGAACTTAACACAAAATATTTTGACAATTTTATTTTTAAATTATGAACCATTATTTGTTACAATTGTAGAAGATAGGCCAAATTGTGTGATAAGGTGTGTTAGCAATAATTATTAAATATCTCCACCTGTTGTAGATTGTAGGGTATTGCTTCCACCCATTTTTTAAAATATTCAATAGAGGTAATGATAAAATTATGTCCTTCTAAATATTGTATATATATTTTACCAATTAAATTAAATTCCTGAAGAGAGAAAGGCCATGGAGAGACAATAGGTCATATCATATATGATGAAGCATGATTGAGAGTGTTATGCCTTTGACATTGGGAACGTAATTTATTATATTCGTGACATTATTGTTCTATTATTGACCAATAATGTCCTTGACATAAGAGTTTGTAAGGCATGGTCCATCCACTAAAGTGGCCTCCACTTTCACTATTATGAACTTCGAGTATAACAATTTTAGCTTTAACTTGATTTAGACATCGTAACAGTTGTACATTAAAGAGCATTTAAAAGGGGATCCATAAATGAGTACATAATTCATGGCCTAGCATTGTAACCACTTTTTATCCTCTTGCATAGCATTTTCTAGAAAATTAGATTTGTAAATATAATTTTATATACTGGTGTACCACTCAGGATTATCTACACTTTATGTGACTACCAAAACTTATGATGTGTTGATAATATCAGTATCAACTGAAGGATTACATAATCATTAGATATTAAATATTGCATGATCATTGTTAACATAAATTGGGATTAAATATGAGGTGTTAGCCACGATATCATTATGTCAATTATATTTTCAAGGAATGCTCTGAATGGAGAAATAAGAAAAGTGTAGTATGAGACATTTAACCATGTATTTATAGGGGATTAGCTTATCTTCCTTAGTTTGATAAATACTAAGAACTTAATTGATGACAAACTATGAATCGCCATATATACATAGGGATTAGATGTGTAACTTTTGTGATGTTAACAATCCTTGTATTAAAGCTTCATATTCCACTATGTTATTTGTGCATGAAAATCCCAAATGAAAATCAAAACGTAGGTGTTCACCTTCTGGTGTAACAAACACAATCTCAGACCAAACACATTTAGCACATTTAGATATATCAAAATGCATGGTCCACATATTATTTTTGATATTATAAGAAGTAAATTCATCTCAAAATTCAATAGTAATAGGTAGTGGATCCTTTAATTGGGTAGGAACTAATTAATTTGTGATAGTTTGTCCATTAATAGACTTTTGTCAGATAAACTGTAAATTAAACTTAGGAAGAAGCATTACCCAATTTTCTATACACCTTGATAGATGGGGATTTGACATAAGATATTTGAGTGGATCATCTTTAGTGATGACATGAATTCCATTATGAAGTAAACAATGTCAAAAAATTTGTGTAGTAAAAACAAGATCCAAACATGACTTTTTGATAAAAATATAATTTTTATAATGATTAATAAGTGTGTGACTAATGTATTAAATGGCACATTTGTGGTGATCATCATAATACTATGTGAGCAAAGCATCAAAAACTTTATTGGTAGTAGAAATGTATAATAAAAACCTGGGTCGATGTGGATTGTGTTAGGTTGTGGAGCTAAAAGCTTCACTGATACAGACATTGGAGGAGGGTGCTAAGTGTCACAGTCACCGGCGTCGATCAGGCCAACTGAAGTCAGTTAGGTGGAGACAGGAAGTTGCCGATGACGGTCAGAGATCGACCAACGTCAGTCACCCCCAGGTAGATAGGGACCGATGTCGGTCGCCTGTGCGGTTCTGAACTGCGAGTTCCACGGACAGTTCGTTAACGAACCGATTATTTGTATGAAGAAGGCTAATTATAGTCTTGAGCTACGGATCTAATTATTGTAATTAGGTGTCTAATTATTGTTTACATGAGATCTATATAATAGACTCATGGGCTATATTGTAATTTTGTGCTAGTTTGAGTTGAGCAAAGTTAGCTCCTTCTGTGTGTGAAGAGAGCAAGGGTGTTCCTCCTAGTTCCACAGGGGTGCCGAGTGTGTATGATCAGGTTGGTCTGCAGGTGTGCTAGATCAGGGAGAAGATCCACCGAGGTACTGGTTTGGAGAATCATAAGGACTTGGTGAGGCAAGGACAAGGGTTCTTTAGGGTGTAGAGAGGTCTACATGTGGTAAGTAAGATCGATTGATCTGCAGGTGTATGTGTGTGCAGGATCTAGGTTTGCAGGTGTGTAGAACCAGATTGATTTGTAGGTGTGTAAGATCAGGGAGGTCAGCAACATAATAGGTAGCAAGATTAGGGGAGATCTACTTGGATTACGTTGAGTACTTGGAGTGCGTGGAGCACTTGTGTACTGGCAGTAGTGATACTGACTAGTTGGAGGTGAACACCAACTCTGTGTTTGAGTTGTGTGTTGGGACCATAAGAGAGAGTGAGCTCTTGAAGAGATTTATTGTTTATGCTCTAGATGTGTGTGAGCTCTAGAGATGTAAGGAAGAAGATTGTGGCATCTTCTTTGTTGTATTTCCTTCTAAAAGAGTATTAATACAATTGGGTATTGTCTCTCATATTCTGTGTTATTTCTGAATTCTAGTTACTTATGATTTTGGTTATTTCTGCATGTTTAGTTGCTTGGTAATCAATGGTGCTTCCTAGATCCTAACAGTTGGTATCAGAGCTAAGGTTGCAGGGAGCCGGTTTGTGTTTGGTTACAGGTCACTCTCAGGGGTTTCTGATTGAGTGGGAGTATAGCAATGGCAGAAGAAAGTACACTAAGAATGGAGAAATTGAATAGCACAAATGGTCAATTACGGTGTTATGGAAAGAAAGAGCAGGTAAAGAAATATTGTTGGTTGGCAGAAGATCAGCATGAAGAAACTGAAGAAGC
Organism: Torreya grandis; assembly: GCA_037957365.1. Lineage (NCBI taxonomy): Eukaryota > Viridiplantae > Streptophyta > Pinopsida > Cupressales > Taxaceae > Torreya > Torreya grandis. The sequence goes on from JARHVA010000786.1 coordinate 4,176,905, forward strand.
AGATGTTGCAGGTGTTGTTGCACAGGATGCTCTGGGATGTTTCTTGGATAAAGTTGAATCTTGGTTAATAGATTATGTTGCCTTTTTCCATGCATCTCTAAGTAGAGGGGTTGGTGAGCCTTGTCATAGTATTGGCAAAGGGGAAGTGTTGCTAAAATTGCAAGCAGCCAACACATGGGTGTTGAAGGAGGTCATGCAAGTCCCAGTCTTAAAGATGCGGCTAATTGCTTCAGGAAAGTTGGGTGATGAGAGATGCACAAGAACTCTCATAGTGGATGCACTAAAATTAGCTGGTGGTAAGAAATTAGGTATCATTTATCTATCTACTTATATTACTAATTCTTCTTCTGTTGCAAGGACGTGGCTTTGTAGGCTTGGTCACATGAGCAAGAAGGAGACGCATGTTCTTAAGAGGAAGTCAGATGTGTTTGACAAACTTAAGAACTGGAAAGCCTTGGTGTTCTTGGAGGAGATGACTGACAGAGATCAGTGGAGAAGGTTGGACATCTCTGAGCAAGGAGATTTGGACAGGGTTTTGATCCATGGAGAGCCCGCAGGTAAAAAGTCATCACTCACAGGCATACATAGGTATCAGCATCAGTCAAGGGTAACCGATGTCGAATAGACAGGTGTCGACGTTGTTCATGTGTAGACCAGAGGAGTCAATGGTGTTGGGCAGGTGGAGACCGACATCGGTAGCATAACCGACATCATCGACCTGGACAGTCGCATGGAATTGACGTCGGTTGGATGCAGACTGTGTGGTGACCGAGGTCGGTCACTGAGATGGATTTTGGGTAGACAGCAAGCTATCAAGGAGTCTCAAACGCCCATGGGGAGGACTGAAAGTGTAAGTAAGCCTCAAATTTGTTGTTCCTCTTATTTATACTCGTTGCTCACTGTAGAGCAGGAAGGATCCAGGAAACAGTGGGAGCATGGCATGAACAAGATGCAAAACCAAACGAGAGATTTGGTAGGGTTGCCAGCCAGTATGAAAGCACTGAGACAAATGGATACCTTAGTTAAAGAATAGAGAGAATGGATACGTGAGACAAAAGGCCAGGTCATATGGTCTTGAGCAAGCTGCAGAACAGTGGTACAGGGTTTGACAGGTGGATGACAAAGCAGGGCTTTAGTTAATGTCAGTGTAACCATTGTGTTTGTTTTACCAAGTGGATGATGATAGCTACATTATCCTGTTACTGTATGTGGATGGTATGTTAGCTAGCAAGTTTGTACATATAGAGTTTTGTTGAGCTAAAGGTAAGGTTAGTTCAGTGGTTTGCCATGAAATATTTGGGAGCAGCAAAATTCTTTGGCATGAGAGACATGGAAGATCACAGGTTGATTTTGTCTCCAGTGGGAGCTGATGTGAATCAGGTGTTGGCGAGGTTCAATACACAGGATGCAGAACTGGAGCACATCAAGGGCTAGACAGTTCAGTGTCTAAAATCACATGAGGTCTAGTATAGACCTGAGTTTTCCCCAGCAATGGGAGTTGTCAAAAAGTTTGGAGTCGATCTAGGAAAGAAGCACTGGAGGGAAGTTCAGTCGATTCTCAAGGATCTGAGAGGGACCAGCAGCAGGTCGACATGCTATGCAGGGTCAAGTTCTTTTCTACATGGGTTGTAGGTTTGGATGTGGCAGGTTACTTAGATGATAGGAGGTGCACCACAGGTTATGTGGTGGGTGGTCTTCAAGATTGAGCTTGAAGAGGGATACAAGCCAAGAAATAGATTAGATAGGGTACAGGTATAAGTACAGTGCAGCTATTTATCTCCAAGTAGGAGATTGTTAGGTTATGGTGATAAAAGCTTCACTGATGTAGACATTGGAGGAGGGTGCTAAGTGTCACAGTCATCGACGTCAGTCAGGCCAATCGACGTCGGTCAGGTGGAGACAGAAAACTGCCAACAACGGTCAGAGATCGGCCGACGTCGATCACCCCCAGGCAAACAGGGACTTGAGTTGCGGATCTAATTATTGTAATTATGTGTCTAATTATTGTTTGCATGAGATCTATATAATAGACTCATGGGCTGTATTGTAATTTTGTGCTAGTTTGAGTTGAGCAAAGTTAGCTCCTTCTGTGTGTGAAGAGAGCAAGGGTGTTCCTCCTAGTTCCACAGGGGTGCCGAGTGTGTATGATCAGGTTGGTCTGCAGGTGTGCTAGATCAGAGAGAAGATCCATCGAGGTATTGATTAGGAGAATCATAAGGACTTGGTGAGGCAAGGACAAGGGTTCTTCAGGGTGTAGAGAGGTCTACATGTGGTAAGTAAGATCAGTTGATCTGTAGGTGTATGTGTGTGCAGGATCCAGGTTTGCAGGTGTGTAGAACCAGATTGATTTGCAGGTGTGCAAGATTAGGGAGGTCAGCAACATAACAGGTAGCAAGATCAGGGGAGATCTACTTGGAGTATGTTGAGTACTTGGAGTGCGTGGAGCACTTTTGGAGTGCGTGGAGCACTTGTGTATTGGAAGTAGTGATACTGACTGGTTGGAGGTGAACACCAACTCTGTGTTTGAGTTGTGTGTTGGGACCGTAAGAGAGAGTGAGCTCTTGAAGAGATTTACTGTTTATGCTCTAGATGTGTGTGAGCTCTAGAGATGTAAGGAAGAAGACTGTGGCATCTTCTTTGTTGTATTTCCTTCTGGAAGAGTATTAATACAATTGGGTATTATCTCTCATATTATGTGTTATTTTTGAATTCTAGTTACTTGTGATTCTGGTTATTTTCGCATGTTTAGTTGCTTGGTAATCAATGGTGCTTCCTAGATCCTAACAGATTGGGAGGCATAAGAATAAGTGGGTTTAGAAGATATTATTTAATTGCATCAAAACTTTGTTGACAAGAGTCATCACATTCAAATTTGGTATCTTTCTTAAGTAACATTGTAAAAGAATGTTTTTTATTTGTTAATTGAGCCACAAAATGTCTGTAGCTTGAATGTGGCCTTATAATCATCAGAGTTGCTTTAAATTAATTGGTGGTGGCATATCAAGTATAACTTTGACTTTATTAAGGTAAACTTCAATACCTCTTTGATAAATGATAAAACCCAACAATCTATTGAAGATACTCTGAAAATACACTTTTTCAGATTTAAGCATACATTATATTGCCTCATTTTCTCAAATATTTATCATAAATCGATAATATGGTCTTGTCAAGTCTTTGATTTGGATAACAAATATTCAACATAATCTTAACCTATTTTATGGATGAAATCATGGAAAATACATGTCATAGTTGGTTGATAAGTTGTTCCTGCATTTTTTAATCCAAAAGGCATAATTATATAAAAAATTGTTCCCCATGGTGTAGTGAATGATGTATTTTCCTCATCTTCAGGATTTATTTTGATTTGGTTATATCTATAAAAACATCCATGAAAGATAACATTTCATATTTTATGGTAGAATCCAAAATCATATATGTGTTGGGTAAGGGAAAATCTTCTTTAAGAAATGCCTTGTTTAAATCATGATAACCTGTACAACATTGAATATCTCCATTAGGCTTTATCATTGATATGATATTAGAAACCCATTCAAGATAATCGATAACTTGAATGAAGCCAACACCAAAATTCCCTAGATTTTGTCTTTGACTAACAAGAATACTTTAGGGTGCATTTTCCTTTTTTTTTGCTTGAGGAGTTCAAAAGCTGGATATAATACAATATTATGCATTGCCATTGTTGGGTCAATTCTAGGCATGTCTTTATATGTCCATGTAAATAATTTTAGATAATCATGTAAACCTTGTCAAAAATATTTGCCTTCATCATTTTATAACATAGTTATTAAAAGGATTGGTCAAGGATATTTATTAGTGATAAAAATAAATTCAACTATTTTTTAATTAAGTAATGTTGATCTATAATTATCGCTTTTAAGAAAAATATTCCACATATGACATTATAGGAATAGTATTGGGGTCATATAATTATGTTTGAATAATATAATTATCGCTTTTAAAAAAATATGCACGTGCATTTGTTTCGTAAGGAAATATATTTTTGTGGTGAAAGGAAGGAAGATCCTCACAGGCACTTGAATATTCCAAAAGAGACTTGTCATTTCAAAATTCATCCAATGTCAAAATTATAGGTGAAATTGTGTTGTCAATGACCTTAGGATATACTAATGACAATTGAGAAACATGGCTTATTTAATTATTATGCTCAAAGTGCATATGTGAAACAAGTATGAACTTGTTTGTTACTTTACTTGATTAAGTCCATGAGAGGTGTACTTATCATTATACCTAAGACATGTTTGCCCCTCAATGATGAAATTAGTAATAGGATAAATAATACCTTGAACATGGTTTCCCAACCATTATCTAATGGTGTACTTATACATTTGTAAGTATTTAAAACTAGAACCATATTGATTAAAATTGATTGATGAGTCATTTGAAAGTGGTATTGATGAGGGTAAATTAAGAGGTGAAGTAGATGGTGATACTTCAATGGGAGAAGTTTGCATATATGGAACATAAGTATCCTTAGGATGGACCGTTAAATAATATTTGAAGGTATCTTGGTATAAAGTATGTGTGTGTGTAACCTTCATAACTAAATTCAAGACATGCATGAAACATAGAAGGAATGCCATTCGTGTCACGAATCCAAAGTCAACCTAATAAAAGATTGTAATAAAGATAACTAGGCATAACTTGATAAATAGTGGAAAGATTGGGTTTAATGTAATTTTCCCAATTACTTGGCATGGAATGTTATGAAATCCATGAATGTTCATATTTTAATGAGTTAAATATTATGTTATTATGCCAATTAAATTTAGGAAGGAAATTTTAAATGTTCAATCTTTATGCATTGTAGATAAGTACTCTTTTACCACCTTATTTTGTACAAAGACTTGAATATACAAGGGTAAGTATTGATCAATAATATGCTTTGGGAGAAGATACTCTTTTTCAAAATAAATACTTTCCTTTATCCATCAAATAGTATTAATAATAGAAGCTACATAATAAGGTTCAACATTACTAGGTAAGAGTGTATTACTTAATGCCTCATATATGATATCTTTGTATATTGGTGTTCTAACAATGCAATTTTGGCATTAATATTATTTATCTGATTTAGGATATAAAATCCCTTATATTAAAGGATTTGACTTGATGGAGGGGGAAGGAACGTGAGGGGCTTTACCTTGTTGAGTATTAAAAACATGATGTATAATGTCATTGTGATTATTTTAAGGTAATTTTTTAAATGTCATTTAATTTTAACTATGTACAAATGTAATGAATAACCTCTTATAAAGTATAGAATATTTTACAAGAAATTGCATAATCCTATGTACCATATGAAAGAGACATTCATTCACTGATCCCATTATGAATACAATACAAATATGAACAAGAGATGATAATGATTATGAATATAATACAAGAAAAAATCAAGGTGTAAGGGTAATCTAGGCAAGGGTTTGAATAATCGTGTGGGATATTAAATATACTTTTTTATTTGTTGATTAGTGTCAGCCCAATGTTTCAAAGCACTAACTATAGAGATAAAACCATACCTTTAATGCACTAACCTTGTTTCTGAGGGTATGATGAGAATAATTGCCCTAGGTGATACATTCCTCTCAAGTGCACCACAAATCAAATGACTAAAATAGGTTTCATTTTTTATAAATAAAAGATCTTAAGAATTTTTGATATACAATGGCTATGAGTATTGGGGTAAGGCCATGACACCATAATATTTGAAAAATAAATCACCACATCTAGCTCATAATGATAATCACTAAGTAGATTTAAAACTATCAAAACATAGTTTCTAAAAACAAGCAAAATCAAATAGAAAATAAAGAGAAAATAAAATTTAAATATTTGTGTATATATATCAACAAATTTCAACTCAAGGTTAAATTAAAGAAGTTTTATGTTAGATTTTATCTGAGATGACAAGATAATTTACTTCAGTGTTAGATTAAATCCAACCTTAAATAAGATTGGCTCATTATGTGTCAAATTTATATCAAAGGTTGAAGGCTATTTTATTTCAATGTCAGGTATTTATATAAATTTGTATGAATCTTAGAATAAAAATTAATAAAACGACAAGTAGTGTTATAAATATAAATATAAATAGGTTTATCAGAATGTTTAATCATATTTAATTGAATTGAATCAAATACATACATATAAACTATTGAAATTGAAATATAGGAATATACATATCTGAATATAAAATAAAAAAATCTACAAAATTAAAAATTATCTAAAAATAGTAAATTGACAAACATATATGCAAAACCTCCCTCAAGTTGATTTTATGGTGACTGTATAAGTTGATTGTGATATGAAACTATATAAAAATAATTGTGTAATGTGTTTCACCCTAAAATATGAATTTAAACTTTTTTGGGACAAGATCGTTCTAGGAGGACTGGAAGCACTACGACCATGTCTTGGTTGACTATCCCTTTGATTTTTTAACCTAGATTTGTGTGTTTTTTTGTGAGGGTTTACTGATTTCTTATATGTACTAATATAATGTGTGAAATACCTAAATATAAACCTTAGCTCTTGAATGATAAAAATAATAGTTATCAAATTCTAAAAGAAGGGAATAAGGTTAGGAGAATAGTTAAAGTATCTTTAAAAAACCTAGTGCAGTCTGAATGTTGCCTATATAGCCCAAAAGTGTCTCATGTTAATGTAGTTCTCCCTCTTAATTGAGTGTGTAATTTTTTTCTTTTATATATTAATGTAACTAGATAGATTGATTTGATTACTTGAAAATGAGTATCCTTAACCTACAATAAAATATATTTAGACTTGGCCTATGAGTGCTAGAATACTAGATTACTTGGTTTGATTGTATTATAATAGCCATGAAATGACTAGTACCTGTCATGTTTTGATAGTTGATGTGTATGCAAGAGTATAGGATCCATAGTTAATAAAAATAAATTTTAAGGTCAGATATATGGCACATTACGGATTTCAAGGAATTTTTAGTGTGCTTACATTTTTCATGCAATTGATGGAGACTAAAAATTAGGAAACTTGATTAGAGTAATGTTTAAGAATGTAAACGTTAAATTTGAAGAGGCACTTTTGTATAAAAAATTCTTTTTTAAGATTTATAAAAAATTGAAGGATTTAGAAGTTTTTATGGTGCTAGATATGTTCAATATTATGGAGCTACAAAGTGATTAAAATTTTATAAGTTTTAAGAATATAATAGTAAAAACAAAAGTAAAATTAGAAAGTAAGTTTTTTATCATTGTAGTGTAAGTTAAGAAGATAATAATGAATGTAGATGACTTGATTGTAGAAAATAACTAAACATATGTAAAGGCAACTGATCATATATAATGAAAAGAAAGTATTTTTCAATTGTATGAGTATATCTTAATATCATGCACATCAAAACTAATTTTTGTATACAGTGTTTCATTATATGGTTTAAAATTGTTTACCAAAAAAATTAATAAAGAAAAAAATAAAAGACTTGAGGTTATAAATATAACATGTAACTATATTGGCAAAAACATTCACTACCTAGTAATAAATTAATAAGGGATCATATAGTTTACATTTTAGTGTATAATTTTTGCTATAAAGAGAGATTCACACAAAATGATGCAATATTTATGTATTTTTGGGTCAATTTAACAAAGGACAAAATTGCATCCATTTATTGTGAGTGTGAATGATAGGTGAGCTCCAAAATTTTGGAAGAGATCTGCGAATGTTTGTATATGGACTTCATAATGTATAAATAAAAATTAGTTGTAATGTTTATAGAAATACACTAGCTAAGAACATTGAATAAATTGAGAAAAATATGTGTATAGAGTTATAAGACTTCAAATCATGAAATAAAAATTTTGCTTATGTTAAAAAAATTGTGTAAGTTCAGAATTTCCTACTTTTTCATGTTGTTTTGGTGAGTTACTTCAAATAAAATATTTATTTAAATACAAGAAATGCAAAAAAATAAAATTATGTGTATACAATACATGCTATATAAAGAAGCTAAAAGTGTCAAACTTGTAAAGGAACACATACCGATAGATCAACAAAATCATGTAGTAATACTAATCTAAATTTTTCCATGTGAAAACATTCTGTGAACAAGAGCCTCATAAAGGTAATGAAAATGGACACTAATCATACAATAAACTGAATATCAATGCAGTGTGATTATGATTGTGGTTCCATTGTATTCTTGAAAACATTCAAGGCAAGATGAATGCATAATATTTTTTAAAAAAAATAACATATAACAAGAGATTACAAAGTGTGACCAATGTATGTAAAAATAGTAAGTTGAATAGTTTTACTTGAAATGATTGGGTTAGTAGAGTCGATAAGGTTCGGAAATGCTAAGAAGGAGGACAATTTAAGACCTATTTATATAATATGTTGAGCCCATATTTTTTTGGTACAAAAAATGCATGTTGTCAGAAAGTGAGGGTTGAAAGCATGCAATAAATCTTTGCATTGTTTGGATGGGTAAAATTTTAAGCATAAGATCAGAAAGGCATAAAATGTATGCAGAGTTTTGATAAATTTTGTGATATAAAATTCAAACAATGTTTTAAATAACTTAACAAAAAATTACTGAAGAGGTAATGCACATCTTTTAAGAAGCAATACTTATGGGAAGGCATTGAAAATGCAAGTAAGAAACGGACATGAAACATACAATAAAACTGAGTATCAATGCAAGAAATGTTTGATTCCGAATCTGATACCATTAACTTCTTGAAAATGTCACATGTTGCAATAAAAATATTTTAATAATTTGAGATCAATGCATCTAGCAATAGTAAGCTAAATTGTTCTACCTAAAATCATTAGCCAAGCAAACTTGAAAAGGTTTGTAAATGTTAAGGAGGAGGAAAATTAGAATCTATTTTTTATAAAATGTTGAATCTAGCCTTTTTTTTAACAAATTAAATGAAAGATGTTTTAAGAAAATGAATGTCAAAAACATGAAATAAATAATAGAAAATCAAATTCTAATTTTGCATTGTTTGTATGGTAAAAAGCTTAGGCACAAGATTAGAAAGGCATATGATGCAAATATGAGCAATGATCTATATATGAAAAAAATTATCTGCATAGTGTTTTTTACATGAAATTACTTGTGAAAATTTATTGCACTTGCAATTACTGTGGTATATTATGAATGTCATAATTATTTGTTGATAAAATATCGTTGGTTGATGTCAGGATATTTGGTTGATATTTTTAAAAAAAAAGTTATGTTAAATAAAATAAATGAGAAGACTTTTGATGTTGAGATATTTTACCAATTGATTGTTTTTATCTAAATATTATGCTTGCCATGTTTTTTAATAAATTCACCTCTGAATAATAGTTGTGTGGCTTGTTTCTACTACATTTTGCATGTATATTTTAGATATGAAAAATTCATGTTCTTTAAGTAGGAAATAAAAACAAATTTATGATGTTATCCTAATTTAAATCAAAAGTAAAAATATACCAATTAAACATCAAAGCTAAAAATAAAAGCAAAACTACAAATATTTAAAAACCTATGTTGTATATATATATATATATATATATATATATATATATATATATATATATATATAACTTTAAACAACATCAAACTTAAAACATTCAAGTTTATTCTTTAGAAAAAGTAACAAAAGTGTCAAATAGCTTGTTATAATCATGAAAAAAAATGTCAATTTTCAAAACATATGTTAATTGCATTTAAATATTTAATTTTTTTAATTTTATTTAACATATTAAAACCAATAAATAAATAATTTTGATCCTTATCATTATATTGATACTATATTTCTTTCAAATCTTTAAAAAATAAATAAAATTTAAAATAATAATAATATATAATCACTATAGCTTAATGCAATCTCAAAATATTCAAAACCAAGCCAACTAAAACTAACTTATCACCAAAACTATTTAAAGTATTAGAACCTATAAACAAATGACTTTGGCTTTTATTATTGCTTTGACACCATTTTTTTTTCTTTAAGATCAAAAATAAATAAACAACAAAATAAAAAATGCATTAATTGTTGCCTAGTACAAAGTCCCAAAGTGTTCAACATGAAGCTGACTAAAGCTTTCTTGTCACCAACATTAAAAATAAATCTTACAAAGCATAACATGTTTGAGATTCGAAACTATGCACAAGAAGGATATATATATTCATGGTTCAATTAAACAATAACATATTCACATACAATTTTCAAAAATTAAACTATTAATATAATTTTACATTTAACTTTTTTTTTTTTTTTCAAAATCACTCAAAACTATTTTCAAACCTTAATATGTAACCAAAAAAGAAAGGAAAAAAAAAAATTATTATAAAAATTAATCTTTTTAAAAATATGACAAGCAAAATAATATCATATTATTATATAATACACTAAAAATATATTCAATTTATTTATAACTTTAATAATTTGAAATTTATAATTATAAAAAAATAATAATTAGATTGTGCAATGACACAATATTTCTATGTAGCTATACAAAATGCACTAGATAACCATGTATAATCATAGATAGCTTTAAAATTATAAAATGAAAACTTTTGAAAGGAAAACAAATTTTATTTTCATTTTTACCAAACTTAATTTTAAAATATCGAAAAAATAGAAGAAAAATATGTTGAATGCTTAAGAGAAATGTTGAAAGCTATAATAAAAAAACCACATATTTTATTTGAAATAGTTTTATTAAGGATAAAGTTAGTTGAATTTTAAATGTTGGTGGAAATAATCCTAATTACATAAGAGTGTTTATTATGTTTGCTTCCATTCATGGTTGGAATCTTTTCCTATAATTTTACCGGATCATAAGGCCTCTATTGTATTGTATTTGCATTCCAAAAGATAAAGAAATCATGTCAATATTCACGTGAATGGGACTAAAAATACAAAATCATAATAGACAAGAAAATGGACGCATCATATTTCATACATAAATAGCATGCAATGGATCTTACACTACAATTGTCAAACAACCATAAAATTTTACATTTGTTTAAATTTTAAAGACATATTAATTGAACAGATGTAATAGAGTGAATCAATTCAAGTCCTAAACCATGCAAAAATAGAATGTAGTTGCAATCCTAGAAGTTGAACTTTCTAGGTGTCCCTGTTGGCTCAATCTTTGCATGCCAAATCACAAACAAGGTTTGCTTATGATTTCTTTGTATGTGACATTTTTTTTTACTAAATTAAAATAATGAAATAAATTTACTATAACCATAGCCACTACATCTTTTAATTTATTTTTTTTACACTATTGAAAACAATGTGACATAATAGACCTTTAATAAGTGTACTCAAATATGACATGTGCATGAAGAGTGTCCATTGATGAGTAGTAATGACTAGTTATAGTACAATAAATATTTAAGCAACATATATTAATCAAAGCAGAAAAAAATTACAACAAACTATAAAAAAAAATTAAAATATATGCAAAAATTATATAAAAGCAAAAATTAAACTTTTAAAAAAAAAAGTACAAAATTTTCTAGCTTTTCTCTACTCTATTAAAAATACCTTCATGTAAAATCAAATCATCATGAATGCAATGTACAACTCAACATAGTTCATACATAAATTAACATGCAATAGACCTTACAATAGATATGTCTATGAATTAACACAACCAGTCAACGTACTCTCTATTAATTTTTATGACATTGTTATTGATTATATAATAGGTAGTAAAAAATGATGGTACACCAAATATCCAGACAGCATATGTTAATTAAAAGGATATTTTTTTTAAGAAAAAATTTTAAATCAAAATCAAAACGTGTAAAATATTCCTCACTAAAGTGTTGAAAAATACTCTTAAGATAATCGATATAAAATTTAATAAAATTCAAAATTAAATATTATAAAAATACATTTAATTGATGTGATAAAAAATGATTCTTATAATACTCACTATAACAAAAATAATAAAAAAATAAAAAAATTAAATAAATATAAACTAATTTAAATAACTTATTAATTACCACTATATTATAATTAATAAATCATCTATCATTATAAAATTGACAATTAATTTGACCAAAACATTACACATATAACATCCAACTTGTGACACACTAAAAGCATACCTAGGAAAAAATATTTCAAAACGAAGTGACTATTTGAAAGTTTGTTGTGACAAATCAATGTATATACACCAATTATAAAACTAATTGTTCACTTGAATATACACTATTTCAACATTATTGATCATAAAAGATTGGGCTACAATATAGTCTACATAAAATCATGAATATTTAATGTTCTCTTACACATTCTTTTAAACAAATCTCTTTACATATGGTAAATGTCAAATCACTTGACCACCAATAATTAGTGTTTGAATATACATCATGGATTGGGCCATAATAGTTTCTATATTCATTGTGTTCTTTCAAATATTCTTTGATACAAATATTTTCCACCGAGTATATTGTCAACTTTTTTTGGCCAGCAATAACTAGTCTATATTATAAAGATTGTGCACATATTGAATAGATTTTCAATACAAATTTTCACTTGTTTATTATTTTTAAATATGGATGATGGGAATAAATTTAAATGTCAAATCTCTTGACCACCAATAACTAGTGTTTGAATATACATCATGACTTGGGCCATAATAGTTTCTATATTCATTGTGTCTTTCAAAATATTCTTTCATACAAATATTTTCCACTAAGTATATGTCAACTTTTTTTGGCCAGCAATAACTAATCTATATTATAGAGATTGTGTACATATTGAATATTTTTCACACAATTTTTTTGCATATTTATTATTTTTAAGTATGAATGTTGGGAATAACTTTTTAATCATTTAATTGTATTTATATTTTTAATCATGAAATGTAATTTTTTTTTTCCCATAAATTTTTAAAATAAAGAATAAATTTTTAAATAAATCATAAAAAAATATAATAAATAAATATATTAATTTTAATGTTTTTTTTAAATTATGAATTATTTTAATATTTAAAGAAATATGGCATATATATAATGATTTATAATAAATGTCAATATTTATGATTGTATATATTTATTATAATCAATTTATATCTATATATATTGTTAGTAAAAGTCAAGTAGAAAGATAAATGATTTTTATTTTTTTAATTTTTTTTATTTTTCCTTTCTAAACTATATTTATATAAAAAATCATTAAAAAATTGGGTAAAAATTAAAAAATGGTAAATAATTTTACCTTTTTTAATTTTTATATTTTTTCTTTCTTTCATTATTCTCTCCTTACTTTTTATTTTATAATGTCGGTTCTAAAATAATTAAAAGTTAATACACTAATATCATTAAAACACTCCAACTCTCGAATGCCACTATAAAAATACTTTATTGACATCATAATCATCATCAAAATTTTACTTGATAGATAAAATCAACCATCAAATTTAGTCCATGCATGATGGCTTCAAAATGATCAAACCTATAATTCAAATGGAACATCCCTTTTGAACAAAACATTCTATCATTTCATAATACTAATAGACCACATCTTATATATGATTATGGACTTTCCAATCTACCAAATAATTGTGTGTTGAAAGTAAAGAGATTAGATATTCTATATTCATATTTTTTTTTAATAAACTTATCATTAATAACTTTATCTTTCTCAAATTTTTTTTAGAAAATGATAGAATTGTTAATTATTATGAAACCCTTCAATAAATTAAATTATATAATAAATCTAAAATAAATTATATATAAAATCTTATTGTGTCTCAGTTTCATTTATGTTACTTTGTTATGCAACTTTCTATTATTATTATTATTATTATTATTATTATTATTATTATTATTATTGAGATACCTTGAAGCATTCCTATAGTAAATTCAAATATTTATATTTTAACAAGAACATAAAAGACACAATAATCATAACTACCATATGGAAATATTAATAACTATGAACATTTATGGTTTATAGGGCAACATTAACTTGCTACAATAATAGATAAAAATCTATTAGCCATGTGAAAATTGGTGGTGGTTTCCCTAGTAATGAGCTATATATTTTCCATCCTGAATTGAAATTGAATAAATAACACAACAGAGTGAATGGAAAATATATGAACAATAGCTATGTCCTTCTATTAATATACCAGTAAACGTTTACTTAGATGTGAAGGCACCCCAAAAAAATTTGAACACAAAGTACGACAAAAAAATAGGAACATATAAGGCACACAGTCAAAAACAGGGACATACAAGGCACAATAACCATAACAACCATGCAAAAATATAAATAACTAGGAACATTTGTTGGTGGCACGTAGTGTGAAATTAACTTACCACAGTGATGGAGAGAAATCTGCCTAGCCATTTGGAAAATGGCGGTGGTTTCCACATTAATGAGCCACACATTTTCCATCCTGAATTCAAATTGAATAAATAACACAATAGAGTGAATGAAAAATATATGAACAAAATCTCTATATCATTCCATTAACTTATCAGTAAATGTTTATTCAAATGTGAATTCATGCAACAAAAAATATGAACAAAGAAGGCACAATAACAATAACCAAACAAAAACAAACAAAACACTGATGTAGGTTAAGTTATATGCAACACACTTGCATGTACATTTTCATCTCTCTATTCTAGTGACTAAAATTCCTCTACATAACATGACATGGTCGATAACTTTTGAACAGAGTCCATCCATTTTGAGGGGGAAGGTGCGTGAAAAGGTAAGGATAGACGATAGTTAGTGGCACCCATGTGGCATTAACTTGCCACATTAATGGATAAAATTCCATCGAGCAATCTGGGAAATGGTGCTCCCTTCCACGTTAATGAGCTACATGTCTTCCAACATGACACTCTATTTCATATCAATGCCCTGTATGTATTTCAATGTGTGACTTACATGTCAAAATTATAAGCCAACAATAAAATAATGTGTTCATTTAAAAATTATTGTTGGTCCCTTAGGTCCCAACGATCAACCAAATTAAAAATATGTCTTAAAATTGATATGTCATTAAAAATTTCGTCAAATGATTTCCTGAAATATCGATTTTCCTCTCAAATGATATTTTCAAACTTAAAAAATGTTAAACTATCTAAATCTAAATTTTTAAAATATGAAATAATATAATATAGAAAATATGAAACCCCAAAACTAAAAATCCTCTTTCCCTAATAAATTTATACTTATCATTTTTTATAAAAAACACAATTATCAATTATTATGAAAACTTTCAATAAATTGAATATAAAATATTATTTTGTGAGTGTGTCAATCTAAGTGCAGTTGTATATGTTTTGAACAACTCTACTCAAATTTTATCTTAAAAGTCCATCACTTCATCACTTCATCTTATGTGAATATTAGTGAGTTGTGTAAGGGTATTTATATTTATAACTTCGACTCATCGAGAGGAATCTTTTCACACGCGAATATAAATTGCGACAAGTTAAAGCTAGGTATACAATTAATAGTTTTAATTGTGTTGCTAAAGTATTTTATATTCCAAAATGTGGAGGGGTCTCTTTTAATCACTAATCTTATAGTGTCTATGAAGACTCAAATATTACCATCATACCATTTCATGGTTTATTATATGTTATATATATTATTGTCTCGCAAATATATTTAGTATAATTATCTTTAATATTTATTATGTATATATATGTTATAATTATTTTAAGATTCTCTTATTTTGATGATACGTTAAGGAGTGTGATTTGAAATATCAATTTTTTAGACAGTTTAATCATAAATTTTTATTTAATTTTATAGAATGTAGAAACACTCTCTATAATACTTTTAATATGCTTAAAAATTATATAGGTATATAACGTTTATTTAAGTGACCCATGAATCGTAACAATTAGTTAAGTGAGCAAGGCATCCTTAGGTCTATATAAGTTTAAATCTCATAGACATCTTCTAAAAATGCTCCGCAGAGAAGTGTAAGTGTTGCAAAGAAATGTGGTGGTGCTCAACTATTCTCCTAGCTGCAAGAGGCTATTCAAAAAAAAATGGTGAGACTTGTGTGCACATGTAATGAATGCACTGCAAAGGACTCCAAGATGAGTTGTGTGCAAGTCGTGTAGGTACAAAAAAGATAAGTGTATGCATTTACGTGGTTGCACTCAAAGCACCAATGTCAGCTTTAAAAAATCCTCAATGTTGCCTCTAAATACATCCTAACGTCACCCTTTAAGACATGCAGATATCATATGTAAAGGACACCCAATGGTGCATCATAACAACATTACCTACTAAATTCGTGTGTTCTAAAGACAATATAATATCAACCTCTAGAGATGCCTCCCGCATGCGACTTTCAATTTAACTTAAGGATCCTAATTTTGACAAAGAAAAACCTATGCAACTGTAAGGTGACTTATAAGTGACTTTAGATGGTGAATCTAAATGTTCTAAATGTTGTATTGTGTATGCAAATCTGTGTGTTAATATCCTCCCATATTTCACCATCTTTGAGAGATGAGAGGTTTTTTAAATTAAGTTTTGGCACACCTAAAACTCTATAAACATCCAAAATCAATCTTATAGGACTTAAAACATATTATTTTCCTCCAAAATAGTATCATGAAGAGCATGCACCCTTTGTATTACATAGTCTGGCACATGCCCTTTAGGCTTGGTAAGATAAATCTCTTCAAATTTAGGCTTGGGAGGTGCTCCCTTTCTAAAAGGATGCCTCCCATTTTTAAGTCACAGACAATTTTTTCAGGAACTATCCCTTTTTTGGCTTCCATCTTTATGCATCCACCCATTTACTATGTTTTAGTTTAGTTTCCCTCTAAGATATTTGATGCACAATTATATTAATCTATTGTTTACTATTTATTTATAAAATATTAGAATATACACATTCATAATTATATTGAGTAATGGTTTGCCAAACGACACTTCTCGGTTATATGACATGTCAAGAAATACCTTGGAGTAACTATTCGAATGAACAGGTCAACTTCCATACACTTGAAAGAAGTTTAACCATCACATGAGAAGAATATAAAATAAATTGTAACTGTTCTCTTTGTAACCATCAATAGTTGTTACTACTTTCTTGTATTTTGTGTATAAATATTTAACAAATGAATTTGGATTGAGGTTGATGAAATGCACAATCATAGTGATAAATAATATGCCATGATATCTAAACTTTATCATACACATTAGATTTACACCTTCTATCTAGGAAAATAAGAGGAAGTCTCTCTTTATTATCACATGAACTTGAATTCCTAGCCTTATTGTAGGATTGTTCATCTATATACTTTTCTCCTATTCATTCCCATTGAATAAAAGATGAATCTTGAAAGTATCATAATTTCTCTCCCTTAAATGTGTGTTGGACTACTTTCAACAAGATAACACAACATGCACTCTTCATTACCTCATAACTTATCTCTAAGTGCAAGGTTTTCCCCCATGCACAAGGTCTTAGGCCCCATGGCATGAATCATTTGTATTATAACATATCTATTTTCTATGTTTGTGAACATGGGAGTGTAACGAGAGAAGGAAAGATTATAAGTCAACATTGTTTCATCCTACCTACAAGAATGTCATAAAAATATTAAGATAACTGACATCCATAAGGAACATGAAGTAACCCCAAACGTCTAAAATTTCACTACAATTTCCTTAGATGCACATCACAAAAAAAAATATTTGGCCAATTCTATGAGTTGATGATGCAACTAAACCTGACACCTTTGAACTTTTTCTCTCATCGTGCTCAATATTAGTTTTAGCAATAAACCCCTTTCAAATTACAAGTCAATCTTGGCATTCTCATGTTCAAAAGAAAAATCAACATCGAAACATTGGACATCTAGATTCGGTAGCTTGCTTGAAATACTTCTTATTGAATCGATTCACTAATGCTAAGAAGACCAGTCTTACAACATGCATAAAACTACATTCCAATAGAGTCTTAGAATATTTTTGTTGGCACACTGAAGGAGGATTACTATTCTTTGTACCAATTTGAGGATAAATGCATTACATTCCATAAATTATGCTATTTCAAGGAGCATTCAATGTAAGATTACACCAACAAATTCCATGATCATAAAAATGCTTGTGTGAGAACATGACTAAACAATATAAGGTGTTAAAGTACATCAACAAAATTTTACCTTATATCCCTATTAGGACTAATTTATTGACTTCTAACACTTTGGTAAAATATTATCACAATGCTTCCAAGGTCAAACCCAAGGCAAATATGAAGCAACATCTCACATCTTCATCCAACACCATGTACAAGAGACAACCTTGACAAGTTACTAAAGTGGTAGAATGGAGTCTTTGTAGAGACCTAAGGTCTTCTAACACACTGTGTTGTAAAAGACCACATATATTTGGTTCCAAAATCCCCTCTTCCAAATGTTCCTTTGTATCACATAGTAGTTTGTAATAACGATGAAGTCGGGTGCCAAATACAAGAAGTCCTCGATTAAGATATCATCCCTAGATCTACTCCATGAAGGATTTCGATGATCCTCATACCCAATAAGGATGGGTCTTTTCATTTCTACATAGACTATCATGCAATCAAAAAAATCATGGTCAAGAATACGCACCCATTATTATGCATGGATGACCTCTTGGACCATATTTGAGGCATGCAATACTTCACCAAGATTTACATAAAGCCAGGTTATCATCAAGTTCTGATCCATCATAAAGATGTCTAGAAGATATCTTTCAAGACATAAAGACTATACGAATTATTGGTTATGCCTTTCCTTCTTGATCAATGTGCCAAAAACATTCATGTGTTTCGTGTATGATCTACTCAGGGCCTTCCTCAACTCTTTAGTCATCATCTACTTAGATGGCATCCTCTTATTCAACAAGACTTTTTAGGAGCATTTAGAGCACATCCCATGAATCTTAGACACCTTGCGCTATCATAAGTTACTATCTAATTTAGAAAAATGTAATTTTGGTTTTGTTATCCTTATTTTTGAACTTCCAAATGACACCCCTAATTGTGCTTCTAATAGGCGATTGGATCTAAATCGAGGACAAGGACAATCAATAAATTGTAGGATAAGGATGATTATTCTATATTTCAATGGATAAGGCTTGACAAACTTATTTAGAGTCTCTTACCTAGAAAAGTACAAAGTGGAAAATTTTGCATGGAGAAAAATTAAGAACTAGCGTTCATGGGCTAGAACCAAATTTGAACAATTTTTTGATATTAAATCATTTTTATTGTCTTGGAATTAATTGATTTTTATTCAAGGTTATGACAAGTGAGTAATTCAACTTTTCAATAATAATAATAATTTTCTTATTAATGTTATTAGGTACACATGCTCATCAAAATGACCAAAATGAAATCAACACCAATGTCAAGCATTTAGTGCTTATAGCATTTGGTGCTTATAGCAATTGGCACTTGTACCATTTAGTGCTTATAGTAATTGGCACTTATTATATTTGGTGATAGTTTAATACTATGGTATTATAATTTGGCATTATTTCAATTTGACTTTTTTAATCTAGTACTTGTTTGCATTTAGAATTTGTTAATGTTTGGTGATTATTTCTTTTGGCACTCAAGGTCTTATTCAATTTTGAATTAATTCAATCCAATGTTTATTTTATATGGCACTTACTTGATCTGATATGGATCTTATTTCATCTAACACTTGTTCCATTTGATCTAGCATTTGTTTAATTTGGTACTAAAATTTGTTAATGGAAAAGTGATTTTAAGCATTAGGATGAAGTTTGGTATGAGTTTAATTAAGATTTAACATGGAATTACAGTCAAAATAAAACCATCAAAGAGCTAATTTTTATGAGTCTGTGCTAAAGTCAAAAGGTGAAAATAATAAAATTTAATGTCAATATTACGTAGTAAGTGAAAAGTTAGTTTGACATTGATGCCAATTTGATTTAACACCAAAATTTAGTTATATATTTTTTGAGGTTATAAAGTGACATTGTTTGGTATATCACTAGATGGATCAGGCTTTGTGGGTCTCATTCAACACATTATGTTGTCTTAGGAATGTTACTTTTCACAAATTGGTTTGTTATTTTCACAAATACCTCATAATGCAATGTTCATGAAAGGTCACTTTGACATCTAAAATAAGTCACAGGATCAAAAATTTATTGATTAAATTAAATTCCAAATGACTTCTTGTTATTGATAGGCACCATGTAGATCAAATATCTAGGTTACATCATTGACTGTGTATGAATTCATGTAGATCCAAAGAAGATCAAAGAGATCCAGGATTGGCCACCTCTACGTGTTCTCATATAATTGAGGATTTTTCTTAGACTCACAAAATTTTACCATAGGTTTGTCCTTGGTTTCTCACACATTTCATGGACTCACTATTAGATAACATGCATGAAATAAAATTCTGATTAGACTCATGTGTAATAGGGTGATTTTGAGGATCTCAAATAATTCCTCTACACAACACTTGTACTGATAATTATTGACATTTCACACTCCAAAATTCACACCAATGCATTTGACTATGCACTCAGTGCAATACTTATGCATCATGGACATATAGTCTCATACCATGCATAGATGTTTAGTAACATAATTCAAAGATACTTCACCTATAAGAAAGAGTTGTATTTCATTGTATAGGGACTTAAATAATGGCACCACTACATCTTTGGAAATGAGAAATTTGGGTAAGTGTATGGAAATGATGAGCCAAAAGGGGGTCTTAAGTGGACATGTTTTTCCTGAAAAACAAAAAACCTCAACTTGTATGGATTATTTGAGACACCTACATTCAAAATTTGAAGATGTCATATGAACATGAATTATAACATTTCAAATCTAGTTTCTAAACTACTATTTTTTTTTTTAAATGGTCAAGTATAAGTAGGTCAAACATCAAAAATTCGAAGAGGTAGTACTCTTTTTTGGAAAAAAGTGAGTAGATAATTTTGTATGCATCTCCTCATTTTTTTAGCATCATTTAGTTTTAACAAATGATATTTTTAGGAAGAAACTATGTCTAATTTTGAAGATCAGCACATTCTGGATCCACCTCTATGATCCTTCATCATGAAAAATTGTTATGTGAGAACAATAGTACCATGCTTCTTAAAAACTAAAGGGAAAATGACCATTGAATTTTTTTTCCAAAAATGAAACAAACTAGTTGTTACAACAGGTTACTAAAAACAACAGAGAAAAAACCACTAATTAATACCATAATTATAAACAAAGAAAGTTTTTAATATTATAATTTTTTTTTATTTTAATTTTAATTTTAATTAAAAGCCTTGTTAGATAATTAATGTTGCGTTCAACGTATTTACTATTAATATATATATATATATATATATATATATATATATATATATATATATATATATATATATATATATATATATATATATATATATATATTAAAGAGTAAAGACTAATCCAATAAAATAAGAGAACTAACTAAGGATGACTAAGAATAAACTAGCCTAAAATTTTAAAAACATGACTACTCTCTAACGACAAAGGAGAGTAAACAACTAACAAATTATTTTAATTATTTATAAACTATTGGTTTCCAAGCATGGCTAATATCTAACCTTCATCTCAATTTATATTATTAGGTTGTTTCAAAAAAATTATGTCTTCTCTTGATATCTAACATTTAGTTTTGTTTTAAAACCTTTGGTGGAAAGTTAGATAAGATCATCTAGTTTTCAACCTATATATTTTTTAAATTAATTAATGATTTTTTTTAAATTAATTTCACAAGTCAATAGACCCTAAAATATGATCAATAATATATAGCTGATCGTGCAGACTCTCTAGCTACCTCAAGGGGTGATGCATAATGTATATATGTTAGCAGATGATGTTTAGAGATAAGAAGATAGATATCCCATGTATCTTCTCTATCTTACACTCCTTGTTGCATAATGTATATGTGTTAATAGACGATGTTTTCATGTCTCAAGGGGTGATGCTTGGATGCATTTCGAGGTAACATTGATGGTTTTTTAAATTTTACATTCCAATGACATAATTTAAGACCTTTGGATAACTTTATTTGTGACTTTATGTTTGTTTTTAGGAGTTGTTTTTTGGGTATCACTAAATCGATATTTAACCTAAAATGATTAAAATAACCTAATTTTATTTGGGACTCAATATGCCCTAATTGAGTGTCCCATAATACTAGTCACTTGATTGGTTACATGAGTATGCAATTAGGACATATCAAAGCCCATAAACCTAACATCAATAACCTAATGTCATTTGTGGCTTGATATACCATAATTGAGTGGCCTATACAACAAATCACTCAACTAATTGAATAGAATACATAACTAGGGCATATCAATCCCCCTAAGCTTAATTACAATAACCTAATATCATTTGGGGCTTAATTTTCCCTAATGTGTCTGGAATGGATTATGCCCCGTAGAGTTGTGAAACACTCTATAAAATACACGTTGGATGTAAAATGTGTTGTCATCCAAGTGCATGCATGCCCATAGTTGTACATTTGGAATAGATGAAATAATATGCAGTTGACAACTTTTTTTGCCCATATGTCTATGGATGAAATGCCATTGATCAATTCAACTACGTACCCATCAAGTCCCACAATGCTTTCCAAAAGTGGCTTAAAAAGTGTGGATCTTGGTCAGAAATGATTGATGTTCATAGTCCAAAATGAACCCATACATGACTAAATAAATCTTGCACATTGCCATCTACATTAATTTATTTCTTGTAAGAAACCATGATAACCATCTTTAAAAACCTCTCCACTAAATTGAACATAGTGTCATGATAGTGATTTTTTATGGGCAACCCAATTATGAAATCCATGTTGATAAATTACCATCACTTGAATGGAATTAGTATAGGTGTGTAAATTCCTAGCCTCCTAATCTTGGATTTCTGGATACAACAAGGAATGGAAGACTTAATGTGGCACTCCATGTCATGTGCATGTGTAGCCATAAAAAATTTGATTGCAATGTAACTAGAGTCTTTTTCATGTTAAAGTGTTTTGATGT